>OY796680.1:29491694-30703354 GCA_963680715.1 Tetragnatha montana
CAGATGTTCCGTTGATTTCGAAAGTCTACTTCACTTTGTGGCGGGGTATATTCAAAGTTTTTTATTTATCCTTTCATGGCATTTAAAATTAAAAATGAAATCATTATTTAAGAAGAAAAATTCATTTCCTACCAGAAAATGTTTCAATATGTTTTAATTTTGATAAATTAGTCGAAATAGATGAAAAAAAAAACTCAGTATACTCGTTACTTGGCACAGGTTGATAATTTTTTAATTTTTTTCTATAGAATTACCAATACCTCCACTAACGACTATTAACAACTACTTGACCCTTAACTGGTCATCTGAACTCTGTCACTGTAGGTGACAATCTATGTACAATGGAACCAGGATATAGTTCGTAACCTCTCTCTCTCAACGCTTCGAGTAACAACGACCCCCTCCCTTCGGGGCATTGCGAATTAATGTGGCTTTCATCTAATTGTATCTCTCTGAGCAATGCATTCCCCATTAGTGGCATTCTGTGATATTTAATGTTGTAGTGATAGTGCTGAGCTAGCCTGATCAGATATACTGTATGAGAATGGAATAGAGATTTGATCATGGGAAGTTTCACTACATTGTCAACTTGGTGAAACTTCGCTTTTAATGTTTTGTATGCTGATTATTGTCAGTGGAAGATCACAATTTTTTATTAAATCTATTCAGTATAATTTGAACTGTAAATTACATAGCTGCCAAGTACTTCGATTTTATCGGAGTTACTCCTATTTTTAGTTTCTTCTCCAATAATCCGATTTTTCCCTAAAAACTCCGTTTTTTCTAAAAAAAAAAAAATACTTTTGTTGCAATTGTAAAAGACAATTTTAATTTCTAAAAGCCTTTAAAGTTATTTCAAGCTGTCTACTGATTATGTGAAAGTCCTAAAATCGTATTACATTCCGAAATTTCAATGAAAGATTGCGAATATTCACTTATGCTTCCGGACTTTTGCCTGTAAAGTTGGCTTTTTGTATTTCAAAGACGGGCTGAAAAAACAACTTGACGTTCGCGATCGCGTTTTTCTTTCTTCGCGTTGATGTCTTTGGCTTTAAAAGCTTTTTTTTTGAGAAAGTGTTCACTAATAGCTATCAAATTAATGTAGTAAAGGAAAACAAAGAGGGAAATCTATCATTTGAATAAAACTAATGTTCTTAAAAGTATGTATGAGTTAAACATATGAATTCAATATTGCATTTTCTTTTTAAAGGTTTTTCTGGAAAAAGCATTAATTTCTGTTATGGTAATAGAGCAAGAACCATGATTAATATTTAAACAGTTCTGGATTCTTTAGTTTTAACTTATGGCTGATTTCTTTCATCTTCTTTAAGAGGGGGATGCTTAGTAGTTCAAGCTTTGCGGTTGTGCTTTCATGCGTAGTCTGTGAAAGTACTCCTATTTTTTCCTCCATCAGGTTGGCAGCTATGAAATTATATTTTCTTTAAGAGTAACTTTTAAGGATACAAATATGTTGATGAAGATTATAACTAATTTAGATTCGTATGCTAATAAAGTAAATTAGCATGTAGAACTTCA
Source organism: Tetragnatha montana (assembly GCA_963680715.1). Classification (NCBI taxonomy): domain Eukaryota; kingdom Metazoa; phylum Arthropoda; class Arachnida; order Araneae; family Tetragnathidae; genus Tetragnatha; species Tetragnatha montana. Next base: position 29,493,231 of record OY796680.1, read on the forward strand.
ATACTGACTATCAAATAAATACATTTTTGCGTAATAAAGGTTTCTAATGAGTACACCTTTTGAGAAAATCCTATATTTTTTTTCCCCAGAAAAATATTATCACTTTTTTATCCCTATTTATATTTAAATTTTGTTCTTAAGTCACCTGATTTCTTTATAACTCTAATAGGATGATAAGTAAATATAATTATGCATTTGATTTGAAGTACGTTTCATGCAATTTTCGATGTTACTTTTGGTAATTAGCGATAAACTCTGGTAATTTCTTTACTTCTTATAACGGTGATATGTCTTCTCTTTTGGGTACGTAACATAATTTGTGACCCAATTGTACTGATTTTTTTTTACCTTTGGAAAAAAGAAATATGCATATTTACAAGAAGGTTAATAATTTTTTTAAATTTGTGAAAAAAAATAGCTTAACACTGAAACTCTATGGGAAAAAACAAAAGGAAGAAAAATTTGCCATTTAATTTTATTCAAAAATTTGTAATTTAGGGATATTTACGTAATTATGTTTTTTGTTTTAGGAAAAATAGATACCATACCTAATTCAAATAATTTTATTATATCCATGTATAAAATACAATCTACTTATTTTACCATAATTTGAAAGGTTTTGCGAACCTTGTTTTTACAGCTACTTGTCAAAATTCAGAATACTTTTTTATGCGATTTAAAACTACATGGACCCCCTATCCCGTATATTTTATTCCTTGTTATTTTCAATCCAGATCTCAAAACCAGGGGTTCATCCAGGTTTTTCTGCCAGGGTCCTGTTTAAGGAATTTTGTGAAAATTTAAATGGAATTTTGTGAAAAATCAAATGTAGTTTTGTGTAAACAAAGGGCTAGTAGTACAGCACAGCGTTCATAACTTCTGAAATGGGCCCAAATTCTGTGCAATTCCATTCTAAAATGATAAACACATTTTAAGTACAATTTTCAAACTATTTTTTATCTTATGAATTTTGTGAAGGTTCCGTTTTTAGGAATTGGAATTTTGTGAAGGGTCCTTAAACGGACCCATTTTCTCTCTAGATGAACCCCTGAAAACATACCTTAGAATTCGGTACTGTGCATATTCCAACATGGTTTTACAACATGCAGTAATTATTTTTATGCAGTACCTGCATAGTTAAATGATATTGCAAACTATAGGTACCCAATACCTGCTTGTAAAGTTTCATGATACCTTTAATGTGATTTAATGCTTGAACCTAATCCTCCGGTGCAAAAACAGGAAGTTGTGTATTTTCTTTTTCGTTATTTTCAATCCAGATCTCTAAACGTATCTCAGCATTCGATACTCGACACATTCTAACACCAACTCCAACAATCATCTCATCCGATGAAGATGCTGCTACTTCGAGATATCGATTGTGAGAGTGGGCGGACCACCTTCCCTAGAGTAGCCTAGGGGACACAAAACGGATTTTTCTTCCTCCTTTCGAAAGAATCGTAATCGAATTCCAAAATACTCGGTTCTCTTTCAGCTCGCTTTGTAGAGAGATCTTTTGCTGCGATTCTCGGTGATATAAAATGTTGCCAGAATCCGCATTTTAATTTTGAGGGTTGAAATGATCGAGTTGAGTTGTTACGCCCACGCCCTCTTTTTTTTTTGTTGTATGGAGGCGGGTTTTAATGAGCTGGAAAGGGAAGTTAAAAGATTTGAAGGGTGTTTTTTAAAATATTAATTTGGATGAATCCTTTAGAAACTGGGTTTTTTTTTTTGCATGTGACAAAATTGCTTGGGTGGATTTTAAGATTTTTTTATCAGTTGGAGAAATCGATGATGTAAAGAATCTTGTTGAGTGGGCACAAGATTTGTGTACAGCAAGTATAAAACTTCTAATAATGCAAAAGGGGTGGGTGGGTTCTTTTTTGCTGTTGTTGAAATATTTTGCTTACTTTAAAATTTTCTATTTAAAAACTTTTCATGTTTGGATTTTAAGTAGTAGTATCATTTATGGGGGCTTTGATAAAATGTGTTATAATTTATACCTATCTGTTATTTCATTTTAGAGAATTTTTTTTCAGTTAGTGTTCATTAAAATGTTATTTTTTCTCTGAACTGATAAAGTTTACATGCACATTCCAAATATTTATAATGATTAAATAATTTATGAACAAAATGAGAGAGAGAGAAAGAGAAAGAAAGGCTAGACTTCGTGCGAAGGCAAAAATGACTAAAAGTTTTACACACTCTAACCAAAGAGCATATGAAACTATAGTATTAAATTGACACTCTTAATAAATTTTACTTTAAGAATAACTTCTTAGAGTTTTATATATTATTTCGTTTTGCTTAAGCGGCTTATGCTTGTTCCCACTATATACTTTGAGGTGCTTCCCGTTCTATGGGCTCTGGTTTCGTGAGACTCGTCTCCCAGGCTATCCTGCGGGAATGTCCCCAGACAGTCTGACACAAATTTAACTCGATCTCTCCTGTAGCTCGCACATTAGGAATTCCTCGGTCCCTTGTTATGTTTGTGCCCGACTCCGAAACAACAGCAGCAGCGGTGCTTCCCTAATCCTTTGATCTTGTTTCCTCCTCTCCCGGTCCCGTTTTTTCCTTCTCACCCTTCCCGGAAGAAAAATCGACGCGCTCGGGACAGGATTATTCTCCGCTTTAAAAGCATGTGATAGGCCGGGAGCGCGTCTTCCTTTAACACACTCGCACTCTGTTTACTTAGGTAATCCCAAATGGCAACCTTTAGCCCCGACTTTGGTTGCCTAGGCAACGGCGATCAATATTCAAGGTGCAAATTTGTATTGTAGGGACGCTGAAAGCCGTGGACGGGTTTTCTTTTAATTTCCGATCGTTGGATTTTTTTTATGATGGTCTTTTGTTTTGGAGGGTGTGATGACGGAGGAAAAAAAAGTTCGCGGAGGATTTGTCTGGCGTACTGATAAATTTTCTGAATGGACAATTGCAGGACTCGGAAAAACCCATTCAAATGTTTGTAGTACACCAATTCAAACACCGTTTCTTTCTGATAGAATTGCCTTTTTTACCTTAATTGGATACGTAATTAACTAGTCCAATTAGTAGTTTGTATGATTCAATTTGTAAAGTTTGCACTATTTGCTTTTGTTTAACTTGTTCAGTTAAAAAAAAATGGTACTTACATTTTGCATTTAAAAGATAAATTTGATAAGCTACTAAGCTGTATTTAACGCTTACCTTCGCATTGGTAGATGGACGTTACTTAAACAGTATTACCTTCTACCATCATAAAACTAAGCACAGTAGTACAAACTCTAATAAAAACACCCTTTTTATTTGTAGAATTTCGAATAATTTTTGGAATTACTAAGCTCTCTCTCTCTCTTTTCCCCTTATTTGTTGCTGCTTGACATGTTTTCGGAGAAAAAGGTGGATTAAAGTATCGATGAGCAAGAGAAGTAAAATATTTTAGGTTTTTCAAAAGGTTTTACGCGGATAAGCTTTGAGCGGGTTCTCCGGAAATTCAAAAAAGATGTAAAGCGAGCATCTCAAAGCAATATGTAAAGGACTTGTACCAGAGCAGTTCCGGGGATTTTTGAGTGTTGGCGAACTATAACCGACAGCTAACTTTCTATGTAAATAAATTGCATAAAAAACAGTTTCGCTTATTTAAAGAAGTTAGGCTTTACTGACTCATTTGGGGTGTTTTATGGAGTGACAACTGTAATAAAAACCATGATCTGAATTTAAGGCTCAAAACTTCCTTCAAGTTGTTTTGCATACAGATTCTATACAATATTTCACCTACGATTTCTATACCAAACCGAGCGAGCTTCCGAAATACCCTCTCCCAAAACCCGCCATTGCAAAATCCTCTTCCCGTATCCTCCTCCATTGTCGGGCCGTTCCAGCGGAGCGCGCTAATGCAATTGATTCATTATCGCGAATTATTTCGCGGCAGCGGACCCCGCATTAAGTATCGAGTCTTCTAATTGACTCCGGGTGGACCTAACCCGGGGATTTTTGCCTCGCGTCCGCTAATTGGTTTTAGGCGCAGCAGCCGCATTTTTATTGCTTCCTCTACGCGTTATCCAGCCAGTGTTTATGAAGAATGCTTATTCGAATACAACAGTTTCTGTTCATATGAAAGAGGATATTGTTCTGAGTAGCGTGGTAGTGGTACAACATTTTTCAAAAACGAATTTTGTGTTGGCGTCTGCTACAAATATATGTATAGGAAAAATACTTTTCGGAGTAGACTTCTAATAGACTTATTCGAGGATTCTAATCTAATGCGTTTCTTATACTAAGTAAAATTAGTTTATTTGTATTGAATATTTATAATTAAATTTAACATATTTTAGAAACACCCACGTATGTTTATATAATCTTAATAAATTTTTTTAAACATAATATAGAAACATGTATTGCCTGTGTATTTATTCAAGTTTGATGACTTAGTGTACTCAAGAAAACGCTATTTTAAGGTTTTTTTAGAGAGCTTTCAAATAGTTTAAAAATTATTTGTTAACTCATTAAATTGAGGCACTTCCAGCAACAACGAGCTGACGCCAACGGCTTTACATTGAAGTTATTAGCTTGTTGTTGCCACAAAACGCCTCAATTGGCGAAAGAACTATACTACCGTGTTGTATCGCAGTAAATCATTGCTCAGAAAAATATTCATTGTTAGATAGCTCAATGGTCTTAAATTGAATAAAAGTCATTATATCAATAAGAAGGTTTATGTTAGGCTGATACAGGAAAGTTAAATTTAATACAAGTATTCTAAATCATTTCACGAAACTAACAGCACGCCTTTATCGTGAACATGCGATTTAGATGAACATAAAAGAAATTTTATTAAAAAGCTTTGTGTTTTTCATACTAATCTTTTCGCTGAACCCCATTGAAAAATTTAAGCTTTCTGCTTGGCCAGAAATCCATCAGATATTGCTTAAAACCCCGCAACCAACATACACTTTATGTAAATGTAGTTTCTGCATGATCCCCTTCTACAAGAACACAATTCTCAACACTTCCTGGGATACAATATTTATCTCCTGATCCCGGACAATCATAAATAACCTACCCTTTCTTTCTCCGGCAAAATTTATTGTTTTCTGAGAAACAATATATATTTGATGTCGCGGAAAAGAGGTGGGCTTAAGCTTTATTTCGTTTTATCATTCCCTAAGCACTGTATTGCATAGTGTGTTATTGTTTTGCCGCTTTCTTAGTTTTTTTTTCTATTCATGTTGTAAAATTTTTTTTGTCTATCTTAATTGTTATCTCGCTCTTTGTTTTATAATACTGCTATATTGCCTTAACTTTATCCTTTTAAACGCCGTAATTAAAATTTTAAATTTGAGGTTCTGCTGTTTGCTCTGAGCTTGTTTCATCATATTAAAGTCATTACTCCGGGTTGTTTAAGGGAATTTGGGGGATGTTTTTTTACGGGGGTTTCCAAAAGGCGTTCTTTGAATAATTTAGTCAGATATGAAATAACTTAAATTAATTTATTTCTAATTTCTAGTTTTGGATATTTATACTATGTAGGATAATTAAGTTTGAAAAATAAAAGAGAATGTGTAAAATAACTTAATTTGAAAAAATATATTTATGAAAATTTAGCAGAAGTTAAAACCTGGATAACTTTTGAAAGTGACAAATATCAGTGAATTTGACATAAATTCTAAAAAAATTATGAAATAGTTTGTGAAAAATTAATTGCATGTAAAATATCTTCATTACCTTCTTTGCTTCCTAGCAAGTACTTTACTCCTATTTCCTGCATGAAAAATTAGCTACTACTAGAAAAATTTTCCATAAGAATCTCCAATTCATTATAGTAGGGGGAAAATAAGGTTTTTAGGGGAACAAATTTGAACAAATGGTTTGTCAACGGTTTTCAACTCTACTAGATGTACTTAATGGAAAAACGAAAGTTTACCAAAATCGGATCGTGGGAAGTGGTTTTTTTTTCAAGATGGCCGCCATAAACATGGAAAATCAAGAAATCCTATAAGTTTTGTGTTTAAAACGTAAATAAACGTTCTTCAATGTATGATTTGAGTAGAATAAGTATGGTACTGGGTAAACTGAATGATATAAAAATAGTTTGCAAAATCTGGCAACCGGGAATGTTTTTTTTACAAGATGGCGGGCGGAACTTTCATATAAAAAGATGTGATGATTCTGAATTTTTATGAAATATATTTTCACAGATTTTCATAAAATATATTATTTAATTTATTCTTATTTTAATATTTTTTCATTCTAAGTGATGTAATAATGCACAGGATACAATTAAGAGGCAGATTTTATAAGATGCAGGCAGAAATGCGGGGGTCATTATTGTGACCATTTTTGATTTTGATGAAATTTATATTGTGGGTTCTTCTAATGATTTTGGAATACCCGTATTTTTTCTTTTTCCCCAAAAAAAATTTTTAGGCCTAAAAAAATTCCGAAAGTTGGTCGCGACCCAGTATTTTTTTCGAATCGATATCTTTTTGTACTCCTTTTTCTCTGTGCATTGAGGGCCAATCAAAGTAATTCTGGTGATAACAACATGTCCTTAGGTAGCTAAAACAAATTATTTTGTGAATTTCATGGTTTACCTTCAGTGCAACCTGGAAGGGTTCGCCAAACTTTGTCGCGGAAAGTGAAAAAACGCCAAATTTGAGCCCTTATGGACCCCATCATTGAGGGTCAACACAGTTTGGGGGGGTTAACTTGTGTAGTACTACTCAGTATTAACCTATTTAGCCCATTTATTGCATCGTTGACCCTCAGAGCTGCCAGGAAATAGCTACTTATATAAGCTAAAATGCTCTGAAATACAGAGTCACCAAATTGACCTTTTTTTCGTTTTGTTAGTTACAAAAGTCAGTTTTAAGTACTCGCAGGGCCGAAAACCAAAGATCTGTCAATTGTCTCTTAAGGTACAGGTCTCATGCTACCAAATGCCATTTTCAAGTTCCTCATTGACCCTTAATGCTCTGAAATACAGGGTCACCAAAATTACCTTTTTTTGCTTTATTAGCTACAAAAGTAGCTATTTTACGGCAGCCCTGAGGGTCAACGATGCAATAAATGGGCTAAATAAGTTAATACTGAGTAGTACTACACAAGTAAACCCCCCCAAACTGTGGTTGACCCTCAATGATGGGGTGCATTAGGGCTCAAATTTGGCGTTTTTTCACTTTCCGCGACAAAGTTTGGCGAACCCTTCCAGGTTGCACTGAAGGTAAACCATGAAATTCACAAAATAATTTGTTTTAGCTACCTAAGGACATGTTGTTATCACCAGAATTACTTTGATTGACCCTCAATGCACAGAGAAAAAGGAGTACAAAAAGATATCGATTCGGAAAAAATACTGGGTCACGACCAACTTTCGGAATTTTTATAGGCCTAAAAAATTTTTTTTGGGGAAAAAGAAAAAATACGGGTATTCTAAAATCATTAGAAGAACCCACAATATAAATTTCATCAAAATCAAAAATGGTCACAATAATGACCCCCGCATTTCTGCCTGCATCTTATAAAATCTGCCTCTTAATTGTATCCTGTGCATTATTACATTACTTAGAATGAAAAATTATTAAAATAAGAATAAATTAAATAATATATTTTATAAAAATCTGTGAAAATATATTTCATAAAAATGCAGAATCATCACATCCTTTTATATGAAAGTTCCGCCCGCCATCTTGGAAAAAAACCATTCCCGGTTGCCAGATTTTGCAAACTATTTTTATATCATTCAGTTTACCCAGTACCATACTTATTCTACTCAAATCATACATTGAAGAACGTTTATTTACGTTTTAAACACAAAACTTATAGGATTTCTTGATTTTCCATGTTTATGGCGGCCATCTTGAAAAAAACCCACTTCCCACGATCCGATTTTGGTAAACTTTCGTTTTCTCATTAAGTACATCTAGTAGAGCCGAAAACCGTTGACAAATCATTTGTTCAAATTTGTTCCCTAAATGGCCCTTTTTTTAGCTATTTTCCCCCTACTATTAGCCTTGTTAAGATAAATGGTGTGGATGAATATTCCATTAGATAATCTTTAAAATTAATGTTGGAGAAAAGGTGGAAATATTTTTAACCCTTTTAGTCCAAGACGACCGAGATTACAATTGAAGCAGTCAGGATTAAAAGGGATAAAAGGGGGGCTTTTTAAAGAGACAACATCCCTCTTCCCTTAAATGATAATGAAAAGTCTGATATCTATATTTTGTGTAACCAAATCTAAAATAGAGATTGATACGAACTAAGTAAACACGAATAAAAAAAATTACACATAAATTAAATCATTACAAATTATAAGTTTTTTTTTTTTTACTCTTGAATTTTAATACTATCAGGTTTCCAAAATTGGATCAGATAATATTAGGATAATTTAAGCCCTTTTATATTATTTCCTTCTTATTTATCCAAAATTAGACTAATGATATTTATTAGTATTACTCTTAACATTCCCACTAAAATAAGATCAATAGGTGAGAGATGTATGCTCTTAGTTTTTGTACGCATTTTAAAGACAATTTAGCAAAGCAGAAAACCGATACAAAAAAAAAATCCACAGCACTATGAAGAAAAATCAGTAAAACGCATTAATGCATCGTATAATAAAGGATACTTCCATCTGATCTTGCCATCCCTGGAAAGATATGTGTTTATCTACCTGAGAAAGGCTGCAGAAATGTGTATAGAAAGGCATCAGATGGATATCTAAATATTTATGGATATGCAAACAAGATTTTCGCGATTGCAAAGTTCCGTTTTGTGCTTCCGAACTTTATATTTGGCTGCGAGCAATCTCATCGGAGAAATAGAAACAGCGACGACGCGAAGAAGTAAAAAACGGATGAAGGGGTACTTTTCTGTTTCGGGGATGCTCGCCATAAAAAAGTACTGTGTTTTCGCTTTCCTCCGTAAATAGTGCTGTGCTCTCAGTCTAACAGATGTATGTTTGTACTGTTGTGAAATATTTTTAGGTTTTGGAAATAGGGTGTGGTAAAAGTGAAGTGTTGGTACGTTTTTGGAAAGTTGATCCATCATTCTCTCAACAGTTTTGATGCCGTGTTGCATTTTTGGTAATTAATGATAGTGTTCAGATCAATGACTGGGTGTTCTATTGACGAAGGATTTAATATTTAGAAAATTTAAATGTTTGTCCTTTCCTATTTATATTCAGTGTGCTGCCAGTGATATATAAATTTTATTTCTCAGAAATGTTTAGCGATTTGTATATTTTATTAGTTTCAAAAAACTTTTAAAATTCTTACTTTGTTTGGTATTGATTGAATTACTTTCCTTTTCTGATATAGAATTTATTTATTTCACGTAAAAACCTTATTTAGTTTATTTTTTAAAACTTTTTGGAGTAATATAATGTATTTAATTATCATTTCTTGTAAATGCTTGATTTGTGCACTTTTATAGTATACTGCATAGTTTGCAATACGAAAATTGTTTTTTTATTAGCCGTTCACAAATTAATAAGTTTTCTGATAAAACTCCCAATAAATTCAAAAATAAAAAAACATCCCAATTTACAAGTTTCCTTTTAGTTTTTTTTTTACATTGTTACGTGCAATTTGTAAAACATCGCCAATAATATCCAATTAGCGAAACTTGTGCCCTCGCGTATAATCAAGTTAATATAGTTTATTTCCCTTTGGAATTAAAATACTTTAAAATTATAAAAATCCTCCCCTACTTTGACATTTAAATAAATTCGCAAAATAGAGCGTTCCACCCAAATCCCTTGACAAAAACCTTCAAAGGCCACTTTCGCAGCCAGACGGTTACAATCCCTTGCACGACGTCCGAAACACAAAAAGAGAACAAAAGTCTATTTCATCCCCTCTCCACACCCCCTCCATTTGCACCCCCCACAGCAGTATATTGCCTACTTGTTGCCACCCCGCCGAGAGAGAAAAAAATGTACCAGACGGAATCTCCGGTCCTAAAACAGCGTCGGACATTTACATAAGTGCGGACTTTATTGGATTTGGAAGGTGCCTCTGCCCCTCTCTCCCTCCTCCCCCTCCTCCCACGTGATTGTTTTTGATGCGCCCCGGGCGCCCCGTATGCGGGTTTAATAAGAGGGCGCTGCCGTCTAATTGCGCCCCGCTATTTGCATTTTTTGGGGGTGACACTTTTTTTGCGGGGCAGGAAATTGTATTTCTGTGATATGAGGTCGTTAATTGGTGGATGCCAGTGAGGGTTGTCATGTGCAGCTGGGCTTCTCGTTTGGGTTGCGGGACAGGTGCAATATAAAAATGAAGAAAGAAACATGTGTTTGCACGGCCGCTGAATGTTGTCTGCATGGCGAATTTTTTTACGTGTCTGATGTGCATCTTTCTTGGCTATTCAATACTATGAATACATGATGTTCATGAGCGATCTAACTGCTCGGTTGTTACCGAGTACCTTCATCCACCTCTACAGCTAAATAAGATTTTTGTAAGATACTGCACATTTGTATTCATAACTTACTTCTCTAAATAAATCCGGATCCTAGAAGTAGTTTATGAGGAATGATTAAGAAAACAGTTTTGTTTACTTCAGAAACATTTGAATGGATTCAACTCACCCTGCTACAAATATTTAAAAAGGTGATAAGTTTAACAGAGTTATAAGAATTTACAAATTTTAAAGTAGGAGGTATATAATTATACAATTAGTAAAAAGGTAGAATAGAGCTGACATACTTCAAACATGGTTTATTAAGTTAAAGTGAGGGCACACTCAATCTTATTCTAAAACTTATTGAAGTTTCAAATTACTATGTATCGAAGAAAGAATCATAAGGTATAAATTTTAATGGAGTCAAAGCCAAACTTTGGTGGACAACTAATACACATTTTCGATTATTGTAATGTACACATGCAAAGATCTACGGAGAAATGGTATATTAAAGTTTAATTATGTAATAATTCATAATATTTGGATGCTTTTAGCCCACACACCCTGTATACTTCCTTTCAATAATGTATTCTATTTATTTCGTCGCATGATTTAATTTGGATGAGGCATGTGTAACAAAATTATAAATTGAGAACATTTGTGTTAAATTCTATTGATTGCAATTTAAATATGTTAATCCGAAATTTGCCAGAACTCATTAATTATACTCATTATTTTCTAATTGGATTTTGCAAATTCGGTCTAGTTCTTCGAATCAGAAGCAAAAGATGCAAATATAATTTATTTGCATTTCTGTTACCTCCACCCTTTCATTTTTTTTAATCTTCTCAATCTGCTTCCTCCTCTACCACATAAGCTTGAACTGAACCACGTGCCCTTTCAAGTCTCAATATTTAGATTAAGTTTCATTTTTTTTTCTGGAAACTAATCTGCCCCTCATTGCATTTAGACAAACTCCAATCAAAGCAAAAGCATGATTTCGATTTTCAGAATCATGCTAGAAAAATGTTCCCGAGTTATTTCGATATTGCTTCGTTGTTATACCACTTTTTCTTAAACTCGGAAGAAAATTGAAAAGCTCTCCGTCAGTATCAATACTGCCGATAAAAATTATTTCGTTGCTCTGTTTCCAGAAATTTTAATTCCGATTTGGCTTGGGGAATGTTCACAAATTGCTTCTTTGGCATTCACAGGAAGAAACCTTTGGAACTTTTTTTAGTTATAGATTTTTAACGTTTCCAAGGTAACTCATTTTGTTAAGGAGGTTGTGTGCACGTTAGTAAGTTGTAGTTTCTATAAAATTACTTTTCCTTCTCCATAAAAAGGTTTCGCTGGAGAGCGAGGCACTTCCGTGTAAAACTGATTTTAAATCAGGGGGTAAAATAGCATTTTACCCCCAACTTAAAATCAGTATTACAGAAAGTGTCTGCCGAAATGCGCTTCGATATACAATAGCAACCAATTTAAAATCTAAAAGCTTTAGCTTCATGAGCTTCAGAAAAACGAGTAAACCAAGTACCAAAACGTGCCAACCAAATTATCGTGGTAATGAAAAACGAGTGTTAGAGACGTTCCATTTCATTATACACAGAGAAGCCTACCTGGGTTGTTTTTTTTTTAATTTTGTACACAATCAGTTTTTGATTTAGAAATATTTTGACTAAAATAAAATACCACGTTTATTTATTTGCCATGTTTTTTAACTCGTTTTGTGACGCTTCATTGGGCCCTTAATATTTAAGAGAAAAAAATTGGTGTATATACTCTGCTTTTATTTTTTATTCACACTGAAACGGAAGATCACTTTCTGAAACGTTTTCGTATTTTCTTCAATTAGGCTTCATTTCCATTGGCCAAAGCGACATTGATTTTCGGTTATTCGGATTAGAGATCAACAACCATAACCAGTAGATGTTGACGTTTATGATACCTAATCTTACTGAAGCCAACATTGTATTAGCGTCATGTAACCAGTAGAAATAAACTCTTATAAGAATTTCCAACGCTATCAATTTTCCTTAACCCTTATAGTCCCTCTACAAACCATTATCCATTCAGACCAACCTGCGTAGAAGGGGCCGTCATTTATGTAGGTTCCCTCAGCATTCTTCCAGTGGCCCCCATTCCCCATAATGGAGCTCACTGACTGACGAGTGGCTCCGGGTAAATGCGATAGATACCCTCACCTTTGGACTTTTATTTAGGGAAACAAGGAAAACCTTTAGAGCGCTCTCTTCACTTATATGTAGTGGGAGTCTCTGCGTTCGAAACACAAAATTTAGTTTCCGGAAATATTTCGAAGGCGTTGTCGGAGTTTTGCGTTTGTTGAAAATGGCCATTATACGTCGACAACTTAGATGTCTGGGTCAAATAACCGTAATGTGCTGCTTTATTTCTGTTCCAAACCTGGCATTGGTTTCATTCGCGCGAATTTATTTTGGTCTCCTTGTTTTGTAACATTTTGCTAGTTCTGAGGTTTGGTGATTTAGCTTTATATGGCATTATGTTTGGTTAGTATAGTAAATATATAGCTTATGCAACATAACTACAGAAGACTTTTAACTCTTTAAATCCTAACCGCCCCAAATGTTCACTTGAGATGTCTACACTGAAAAAAAAATTTTACTTTCCTTGGAAAAACTGGGCTGCTGGGTTACTCATTTTATCCAAGTAATGTTCCTGGAATGTTTAATTGGTTCTCCCGTAACGCTCCTGTTATTTTGCAGGAACATAACTTGGATAAAATGAACAACCTAGCTGCCCAGTTTATCCAAAGAAAGTGACATGTTTTTTTTTAGTGTAAGTTTGAAAGTACTAACTCTTCACCGCCCAAAGATATCCAGTTTATTACCAAAGTTTTATGCATTATTAGGATAAATATTTTTTAAAAGTTAAGGGTTTTTTTTGGCTCAATTCGTTAAAATCGATGACTTGCTGTATAATTTTGCAAAATATTTTATTCAGATAGACAGAGACAGGTTAAAAGGGGGTATAATGGTATACTATATTTCATGTATGGTATATGTTTCACTTTTGAATAGTACGAGAGTAACTATTTCAATTTAATGGTCATTTACAATAACTTAATTGTATTATATTTGACTTCCGTTAAATCCTAGGTCGAAGAATGTGAAACTTATTTTAAAGAATAAGCATAATAATTAAAAAAGATTAAAATAAAATTAAGAAAGCTAATTAACATCCTCGTAATGTACCTAATATTTTTATTTTGTATTGAATCATTAAAACTATTTTTCTATATAATTTTCCCAACTTAATATACTTTTATATTCATTCCAATGAAAAATTCATTAAAATTCATCATATTAATTCATTTAAAAAAACACGTGAAACTCAATATTTTTATTTTATCGAAATTTTGATGATAATTCATGTATAAATTGCTTGGGTAATTCAATCAATCATATTTCTTCCACAGACAAATAATATTAAATTAAGGTTATTGGTTTCCTATGATTTGTTTCTTCTCGTTATTATAAAAGTACCAAGAAAACTTTGCCTCATTTTTAAGAAATTATATTTATTCCTTTTCTGCAATATCGGGAGTAACAAAAATCCGGGTTGAAAATCACTTTTTAACTTATTGACATTATATTTCTTTTAATCTTTATTCCCTCACAAAAATAATCATGATTATTGTATTGCGTTGAAATATGATTTTAGAAAACTTGTTCATTTTACATGAACTTTTATATTAAAAAATTTTATTTCTTATTTCCTGTAATATTGAATGAGATAGAAATGCATTTCAAAATTACTCTCCACAGTTTCCTCCATTCATCGTACCAATTTTTTTGTGTGTTAAGTCAAGCAATATTTCTATTGTATGTATTAAAACTTTTTGTTTTTGAAAATTTACTTGGAGATCGTTATTGTTTCGTTTCTTACTCTTTTAGGCGTTACTCACGCTTTTTGTGATTAAACAATGGAACATACTTCCAAAATAAACATTCTTTGTACATCAGTTGAAAGTGTGTTATTCCAATATTTGTTTATGCGTTTAAATAAACCACTGCTTTAACACCTTTGTTTGCTCCGATAAACAAAATTTTTAACTGTTGACAAAACAACCTAACGCCACTCTCGAGCTTTTAAAACTATTTTTTATACTTCAAGTCAAATTTCCTTGCATTTATAATTCCTTTATTCGTCTTTAGTTTTTATTAAAATTATCCGTTTGCTTCCTGCCTTTGTCCACCGCCATTTTTTCCTCCGTTAGTAGAGAATATCCACTTATTCCAAGACCTTTATTGTAGTTTTTAAATCTTTTTTTGCAGTTGCCACCTCCATTTCTATAAATAAACGCTCGGCTTTTATTTCAAGACAGGCTTCAAACAAAAGTAATTAACTGCATTAGCTGTATCCGCTTAGTTTGCTTTAAAAGAACTCTTTCACTGCGCTTTCTTCTCGTTCTTTTTGTTGTCGCTGCTGTTTATCCCCCTCTCCGTATAGATGGACGTTATTTATTTGTTTTTGTCGCCACTGTTTCACTTTTATCACCTCGTTAATTTTCTCCTTGTCCACTAGTCCAAAAGGGCTTAATTCTACTCTTTCAAATTCGGACACTCTAGAGTGCAATAAAAAAATCTTTTTTTTTTCCTTAAAGATTTTTACTTCTAAAAAAATTATTTTTTTTATTTGCGTTTGGACATTGCTTTGGGCGTTTAACCTCCTACAATGTACATTTTTTTTTCTCCTAGAACGATCATTTGAAGTCGTTTTAATATACGATGGGAGAATTAAAACAAAACATAATCTCGAGAATAACGTTCACTATAAAGGCGAACTCAACAAAAAGTAGAAGCTGGTCTTGGAGAAAGACGTATAAGATAAGGATGAACTGGATAAAATATAGAAAAGTAGTCTTGAGAAGAACATATCCTAAAAGGGGCGAACTCACCAAAAAGAGGAAGTGTAAACTTGTTAATTTTTTTCGAATAAGGTCAAATTTAAAATCATATCAATCTTGTATATTTTATTTGAGAAATAGAGCGGCAATCTTACCACATATGAAAAATAAACCCTTAAATTATCTGTTGGGTCGGTTCATTCCACTTATTCGTATATCACATATCTTTTATGAATTAGACAGGTATCTTTTGTTTCGTTTCACTTACACAGGTAAAAGGAAAATAAAGAGAATTATATCAAATAAAATGAAACTCATTAGAGATGACCATTACAATTGTGGAGGAGCGAGATGGCTTGAAATTCCACGTTTGGAGGTAACATTCCCACATAAAAAATTAATGGATTTTGGGAAGAAATTTTCAATTCCTTTTATTAAAAATGTCCCGAAATACCACTTAAAGACGATTTTGGCCATCTTACGATTTAGGGGCAATCATGCATCAAAGATTGACGTCCAATAAGACGAAAGATATTCTTTACGGTCGGTGGTAATGCAATTTACATTGACTTAGATGGCATTAGATTATCTTAAAATTTAGTTGTTCACTCTTTTTATTGTAAATCACCCAATCTGTGTGTTGCAGAGGACGCTGTTCCCGCTGGCTTCCCTCGCTTCACCATGCAGCCCCAGATCCAAGGGGTGGAGAAGGGGCGCAACGCCCTGCTGCCGTGCCGCGCGGTGGGCGACCCCTCGCCCACCATCCGATGGCTCAAGAGCTACGTTCCCGTCGACATGAGCGAGCCCAGATACTCCCTAGTGCAGGAATGTGAGTACCCTCTTCTATATTGCTTTCTGTCTGTGTCGATTTCCTTGTGTTCATTTAACATTTGGAAAAAAATGCTTTGCTTAATGAAAGTCAATTTTTTATCATTGTTGAATGTTTGAGCTTAAACGGCTGCACAAAAATGTTTATATGATGTCTTAGAAAACTGGAACTTGGTGTCTCGGGTTTTTTTTTCTTTGTGTGTGCGCTGTTACGGAGTAATAGTAGGGGAGCCCAGAGTGTTTTTGGGTAGTAACTCGAGCGCGTCTGATAATCATAAGGAGGGATACCTTGCATGCTTTTGAGTAACTCCACCAAATATAAGCTCTCTATGTAGGGGGGTTTGTCTAGAACAGCCCGTCAGATTTGTAAAAAAAAATTAGTTAAATGGACATACTCGAGCGCGTCAGCTAATGTTAAGGTAGGTTAGTTACCAGCTAAAAAGTGTACATTTTCTAAAATCTGCCGATTTGAGCGGTGGGTAAGGGAGCGGGAGGGTTACAAAGTTGCAAAGTAAAGCCAAGACCGGTAAGACGCTATCGCTCTTTTTGAGAAAAATGTGCGAAACAAAATGTTTATAGACTAGTAGCCAGGAAACTAGGCTCAACTAGTTGTAAACTGTCTTGGTAGCCAATCTGACGCGCTCGAGTATGTCCATGTAACTAGTTTTCTTTCAAATTTTGACGGGCTGTTCTAAACAAACCCACCAACATGGAGAGCTTATATTTGGTGGAGTTACTCAAAAGCATGCAAGGTATCCCCCTTATGATAATCTGACGCGCTCGAGTAAATCCACATTTAGCATCATGGGCTCCCCTACTATAAGTATGGGGCTCGCCTCTTAGAGAAAATGGACTAATTTTACCTCTTAAAAATGCGCTCAACCTTAAAAAATGACATTTAACTCGTCTTTCTCACCTTAGTCGTAAATGAAGGGGTACTGTAAACCCAGGCAAAAGGATTGGCTTTTGACCCCTCAAGATACCTTTACCTTAGCTATATGAATGCCCAATATTAAAACATAGTCAGATAAATAACACTGACTATAGTAAACTAGTTTGAAGTTTCCAAATTCTACTGATCTCTTCTCATTTAAAGAGTTTTTAAATTAAGATTGTACTCAAAGATTATATCGACTCCTGAACCTTGCACGATTAGTATGGGAGTCTACACAAATTGTCCAATAAAAACGAAAGCTTATTTTTAAATCCTTGTCAGGTACTTTTTAAAGGAAAAATTACCTTTAAGAAATCCTAATTTTTCATGATCATTAAACGCATGAAAATTTTACGTACCATAGTTAAGATATGTCTCTTTATGCTACTTCAACTTTTCTTAAAATTTGTCTTTTTCGCCACTCTCTTTCCTTCATATAGTTAATTGCCTTTTTTCAGACCTTCGTAAGAGCACACACACTACTCCTGTAAATATCACCTTTCACATCGTCCCATTAATATTTCAGCGGAGGGGAAAAAAGACGAAAAACCCAAAAAGTGATCGCAACTGTTAGCCAATCTCGCCATTTCTATTAAACTCGGATATAATGCCTCGAAGCTCTTAAAAACAACCACCGCCTCGATGTAAAAATGCAAGAAGAGATCATTAAGAGGTTTTTATACTCCATTTTTACCCTCCGCAAATAATAATCGATGGTCTCAAACTTCATCTTCAAATTTAATTTCGAGTTTTCCATCTTTCATTGGACAACACACTCTCTCTCTCCCCTTGCGAATAATGGCCGTTCAGCTTCCATTAGAGTCGGTGTGTTTTTCTAAACTTTTTGACAAATCGCCCCTCTTGCTTGTTCTCTCTCGCGCGATTCCCGCGGAGAAAGAGAAAAGGAGGATCTGATTAAAGATTCGTTTTTAGAAGAGAGAAAGCACTCTGCAAAAAAGGGGGTGCGGAAATATAAAAAACGAGCACGAGTCATCTCGTTTATCATCATTAAGGTCACCTCTGGAAGCGCAAAATCCAGTACCGGAGTATCAAAAGTGAAATAAAAAATCAATAGCGTGTTCTTTCTCCTTATAGGTTATTTTTTTTTTCATTCTTATTATTGTCTTTCGGTTTCCTTCGGCTGCGGGGTAACCGTGGAAACTATTTGATTTAAATCGATTGAGAATTCCCAGTGATTAAGCTTTGTTATTCGGGAATGAAGCAGTTTCAAAAATCCCTGGTTCGGTTATTATTAGAGAAGATAAGGATTATTTATAGTATGTCCTTGAGGGAGCTATCTGTGTGGGTAGTTTTAAATGTCTTGCTTTGTGGTTCTCAATACTTGAAATGGATGTAGGTATTCAACTTAAGCAGGACGTGTTAGCTTTATCAGCAACAGTTAATTTTAACACGTCACCTTTTTAATTAAATTTTTACCTGAAGGATTGTACTGGAATATTTCATTAGTTTTCTTTCCGAGAAAAAAATAAATTTTCTTATTTCAATTTTAAAAAACATATATTTATTTCCAGATTTTGATAAGATATCAGAAAGCAGCTTGTCAGTAGAAACTTAACCCATAAGCGAGAAAAGTTAAAATCTACACAATTGTCAAATCATATTATTTCCCTATATTTTTCGGTACATACTACTATAAAGGTACTGTCAATAATTCGGTGGATAAAACACTCTCTAATCTAACGTCTAGAAAGTCGAGGAAGTTCATATATTTATAGTTTCTTAGTACAGTTATAGTTTCGTTTTATTTTAAAAGTAATAATAATAGAAGATAAATTAATTTGGATAATTTTTAAATCGTCTTTCTTTTTTTATTATGAGATCTGAGTTATTAAATATATCCAAGACAGTTGTTTAATAATATATAAGGTGACGTAGTAAAACATAAAAATAAACAATAAGAATTGAGTATCATTTTTTCTCATGTGTTCTAATTTTTCAAATCCTAAAATGTAAATACATTCGTACTTTGACTTCCATAAATTCATTAATTTTCATGAATCAACAATTAAAGAATAATATATTTATCCTCATTTTTATTTTATCTCTTGTCATTTTGTTACCTTTATGTTTATAATTTATGATTAGAAATGTTACGTTATTACCCAAAGGTTAACTTTATTTTACTATTTTCGTCTTAAAGGTTTTACAGTAAAACTTTTTTCAATAAATCGACCTTGAAATATCACGTTTTCTGGTCTGAAATCTATTTTCTTATGTAAATCTTATCAAAAGAGCGATAATATTTCCCAGGGTAAAACTTAACATATCCATAGATAATTTATAGCTTCGTATAAAATTATTATTTCAAACTCGTCGAGCGAAATTCAGTAAAACCAATATTAACACTATCTACAAATTTATATTTCCTTTCAAAAATTCTAGATGACAATCTTTAATAATAGATTGTGTAGTAATGACTACCGCACTAGGAAATAAAATCCCGTGAATCTTTTTGCTTTTCAAAATGCAATTGTTTATTCATTTATTGCTCTGAAATATGTATAAACATCTCCTTGGATAATTCAGCGTTTATTACAATTTTTGCTCAAGAAAGAAATTTTCCCATAACGAATTTTGAATTTATTGACATTTTCGGCGATGGGTGTTTCCTTTCTTTCAATATGAATCTCAATGCCTGTTTAAACAGCATGAGAAACAAAAATGTAATTACCGATTTGCATATGCGTTTGAAGAGGATTCAAATAAACATCTTGTTCAAACACATTTGCGTTCCCTTTATCTCAACGGAATCATCTTTTTGCACAGATCCGTTTTCAATAGAACTGTATTAGTTTCGCGTGTTTCTTCATTTGATATTTGTGGATTTCTCTAGAACGTCATGTTTTATCCTGAGCAAAGACAAAGGAGATGGATCTGGGGTGTTGTATTTGTCTTCTCACAAATTGTCTTTCTTTTTTTTCCGAAACGAAACTCGTGTTTTATGAGAAAGAAGGAGTTTTATTAAGAACCCATATTACAGTCTTCATTTGAGTACAGTACAGTGATTCACAATGGAAACGATATTTCTGTGATCTCATCTCCAATCCATAAGAGTCCATTCACACTTTCACTGTCCCGTTTGCATGTCCCTAACAGATTTTAAAATATGTGTGCATAACAAGTAAAAATGTAATTAAAATGACTATAAAAACCCAGATTATTTTCAGATTTTTTGTAAATTAGTTTGAAAATCCAAATGTCCATTGGATATTTTGTTTGTCCCAGATCAAAAGACAGAATATTGGTAGTTTTGGTCCCTGTGTGGTACTTTAGAAATAGCTGGGTGCAAATATCGATAATCTATCTTTATTGGTGACGTTTTACAAAATATACATAAAAATATAGCACAAATTTAAAGGAACGTGGCTAGTGTTTTTTTTTTATTTTTATATTTGGTTATTTTTTTAGATTATTTATAAAACCTAATACTAAAGTACCTCCTGCAATGTCATGGTAGTGGGTAAGACTAATCCCTACCTGAGTACCTTAGGTCCACGATAATGTGTAGTACAACTCAAAGTCTACTACAAAGTCAAAGCTACACCGTCCTCACAGGAAAACCCCAAGCATCGTAGAATGTGTTGGATCACGGCTTACTAGATACTTATACAGGCTAGCCGAGTACGGAAATCATTGCAAATCCAGATGGCATTATTGGACAAACTGGCAAAGCATATTCGCAGTGTTGAAGGCGGTGGGTGATATAGGTAGGTCTTGTAGCGCTCCAAGCGGGAAAAGTTGTCAAATGGTTTTCATTGTTTAAAACTCAGCTAGCCTGTATAAGTATCTAGTAAGCCGTGGTTCGATAGACAAAGGGTTGATGCTGCGTTAGTTCAATGTGTATAATTCACCTACAACAAGTTGAATAAAATAGTCAGATGGATTATTGGAATTTTTTTTTTCGATCTTCATTAAATGCATTTACTCTTACATTTTTACATAAGAATTATTTAGTACTAATTCTTTCTAGTTCTATTTCTTAATTGATAAACCGGTTATAATTTCTTTTTTATTGTTTTATTTATGGTTTTCATTGTTCTTCATGTAAGTTGCTTTTAGAAGTTTAATAAAAAATAAAAGTGTATTAAACATGGATTTGGATTTTAATAAAACCTTCTTTTTTGTGTGATACCGTTTTTTTTTTTATCAAAAGAATAGTAATTGGATAGTAAGAGCATCCCGAAAACCGCATAATAAATGCTACACAAATTAAAAATCTCGCATTATTCGATACGAAGTTAAGATTACTTAAGTCAATTTCCTTCTTAATTAGTACAATGAGTAACTCCCATGTCACACATACACTTGTTTTGAAAAGTGTTCTATGTGAGTTTGGGAAAAATGGTAAAATATTTTGGAAAGTATAATTATTTCTTCATTCTGTTATGTTTTTAAGCGTCGTATCCCGCAATGAACCCTAAGGTGTTTTTTTTTCTGTGTACTCTTATGAGGTATGAAAATCCTGCCTTTCCTGAAATTGAACCTTCGAAGGTTATGAGGCAAAGTGGCGTTTAAAGCTGCGTTTAATTTAAAGGCAGCGGGGTGTGGAGGTCACCCAGACGAGACGGATTGTGAGTAATATTTAATAGGCGAGCTGTAATGAAAAAGGGAAAGCAAGGCTTGAAGTAAATTACCATGGCATGCGGATTCCTCGATCAGTATCACCCTGCCTTTATGTCTGGTATATAAATTGAATTATAAAGAATCAGGGAACTCTGTTTGAATTTTAACTAGTAAAATGTATTTAACCTACATGCAAAGATCTAATTAAAATCAGTATAGAATGCTTATGTTTATAAATGCTTATGTCGAATAAAAAATTAAGGAGTCGTGTCTCAAAAACATGATATGTTCTAAATAAATTTGTCGAAAATAGTTAAGAGACAGTAAAAGAATACAGTTTTATTTTTCAAGTATTCATTTTTTTAATGTTTTGTATGATTTAAATCTAAGAATTAGTTATCTTTATTTGCATTATTTTGTAATAATTTTAATTAATTAAATTATGTAAAATTTTATTTGTAGCCAGTGTTCTTTCAGTGATTATAAAAATCGTCTCAATCCACTTTTAAAAATAATAAGTACCTAATTAGTATTTAAAGAATTTCGGGGGTTTTTTTTAGCTTTTACTTAGTGTGAATAAAATAGAAAGGAGTAACAAGACTGTTACATAATATGTTGTGACACATAACAACTAATTTTTTATTCTAAAAATTATAATTAAAAATATCTTTTGCGGTACATACGAGGAATTATTCTCTCTTTACCAAAACAACCTTGTATGGTTTGCCTATGTAACTTCGAATCTCCTAAAAAAATGAACAAGGAAATACCTTAACCATTTGTAAACTACGAGATTTGAATTTTTCTCCTTTTTTCACAAAACACAACTCTAATTAACAAATTATAAACAGCCTTTTGTCTTGTTAGCCTCATTTATTCACGAATCACCCATCTATCGTTACGATAAATTTCTTGCGAACTCAATAAGCACCTCCGCTCGAGGTATGAATTTGGGAGGTGCACAACTTTCCCCATTAGGTTCATTTAAATAACGATGAGGGGGGGGGGCAATCTGACAAGCTTCAGGGGGCCTTTACTTCCCCCCTCCCTTCCTTCGCTCCCACAATTCCCTCGTCGTTTTCCCTCTGTCCGTGAAAGTGGATCGTCTAATGAATTTTGACTAGTTGCGGAAGGATTATAATTTCATTAGGTGGATTCTGTTGCAAGTCTGTCAGTGTGGATGCAGTTATTAATGGTTTTGAGACTTGCTTAAATTACGCCTTAAGCCATTTCATTACTTTAGGGGAGGGTTTTTTGCTCTTTTAAGAACGATCTGTTGCGCCTCCAGGCGCGGAAAGTTGTGCAACTAATATTATAAGCAATGTTTTTAAGGGTGTTGGTGATTATTTTACGTATAAGGAAAATTTTTGTTTATAATGAAGCTGGTGCTGAGGATGAATTTCTGTACTCTTTTCTACGAAACGAAGTCCTTTGTTCCTCTGCTTGAGTTACAGAGCTAGTCGTTCAAATCTCAAAATAGTGTTTGTTCTTTTCCAAATAAAAATCTGAATCAACACAAAACAAATTTAAGTTATAAAATAAGATATATTAAACCTAATGTATGGGGGTTGTAGGAAAGAGTAGGTATGGGTAGTGTTAATACATAATGAAGTAGAAAATAGTTTGAATTTTCCCGTCGAAGATGCATGAATGAATAGATATGAATAGACATGAATAGAATTAGAAACTATACTCGACAGAAACGTTCCCTGTCCCTATGGCGTCACTAACAAAGTAGTTCCCAACGCGGTGTACGAGTTTTGGGTGAAATTAAGAACTTCAATTTAAAAATATGATTAATTTGTTAGACCCATGTACAATACGTATATATAGCGTGTTTTTATCACGATTTGCGTACCGAAACTCCTCCTAGCAACCCAACAGGCTTTCTGTTTACGCAGTTTCTGCTTTCGCGTAGTGATAGTCTCCAAATCGCCTTTCCGGAGAAAGAACGGGTACAAACGGGTGAATTTTCTCTATACGGGTGCTTGGCAACAGGACTTCTAGATTGGTTGTTGAAATTGTAGAGTGAAGATTCATTAATATATTACCTTGGCAATCAACCTAGAAGTCTTGCTGCCAAACTCCTTGTATAATAATAATTCCTACATTTTCAGTTACGTCGTTCTCTCTCCGGAGAGGCGATAAGTCAAAATTCAGTTCTGGTATTCGAAAGAATTATCTTGTTAACCTGCTTTGTAGATGCAAGTACTAGGGTATGTACCGATACGTAAATCGTGAGTGATGGTGTTTTTTTTTCTCTTTCCAGCTTCCCTCCAGATCCAGGACGCTGAAGAAGATGACCAGGGCAGCTACGAGTGCGTGGCGGACAACTCAAAAGGGACGGCGGTGTCCGGTCCAGCCACTCTCTATGTCAGAGGTATGCGTTTACTTAATCTATTTCATAAACTCTTAACATTCAATATACAGAGTGTCCCGATAAAACATCTTAATAAACTGTACTGTAAATATAGGGTCGAAAATTGAAAGGAACAGGATATATTGGGGGATAAGATTTTCATTCACTTTATTACTGCAACTGCAGTTACAAATTTAATATATGTGCATGGTGATTTTACTAATGTATACATGGTAATTAATGTGCAGTTTAAAATATTTAATGCGACTAAATCTATTTAAACCATATTTGGAAACGCTCACAATAGGAATCTGTTTTTGTTCTTAAAATCAACTTCGGAACCAAAATCGGAATTATGTTCTTCCAGTGGATAAAACAAGAAAAAATACACCATTTTCATAGTTGTCTTAGAAAGGAGCCTACAAATGTTTATTAATTATGTAATAATATGTACTACTTATCCAATTTCATTTGAGTATAAGACATAAAAATTTAGTTTTAGCAATTAGGTAATTTTATCATCATATCCATATTCCATTACTCATTCATAAGGTATACCGTAGAAATTTGAAACCACTCTTTCAAAAAAACATTAAATTTTTTTCCAGAAAAATAACCCCTTTTCATTTTAACTTTCCATTAAGTAATTGGACCATCTTTGTTAAACCTCCATGAGTAACTCCTTCTAACCTCACTCTGCAAATATCCTTTTCAGTGAGACCGGATATTTTGTGCAGAATAAACATATTACGATTGAGAATTTCACTAAATTGTGTTTGCACCATAAATTATAAAACTAGTTATCCACTGCTTGCGTGACTTTTGAACAAAACAAAAAAATATACATTACCCCTTCCTAGATTCCATTTACTTTTGAGTAATAAAATTTAAAACGTCAAAGTTCTTGTAAATCTGATTCACTGTAACCTTTCTTAAAGAGCAATCAGATCGAATAAACAAATCGAATTTGTTTTCAATAGCTCCAAAATCATCAATAGACTTCAAACGATATTTCATCCAGATTGCTTCCTCCAATGAATAAGGTCGTCGTTTTCAGATATTTTTCAAAGAGCATTTATTAAATTGCGAGCTATTAAAAGTCTCGTGAAATATACCTGAGAAATCAATACGAAATTTTTTTTGCTTCTGTTTGGCCCAAGCACACTCCTCTCACTTAAAGAAATAACGCTCTTTGCGCTTTGAAGAAGCATGTTTCCCATGGCAACCTGAGTATTTGTAGACGTCAACATGTCTTTCGCTAATTGCTTTTGTGTCGGAAATCGCTGCAAATTTCCACCTAATAGCCTCGCTTTAAGTCAACAAGTTTGCAGTCAGACCGTAGAGTCAAAAATCAACAGAAGAGACATGGCGTTCAAACCAGACGAGAGCAGGTGAAACAGAAATTAAGAGGTAGAATTTTACTATTGAAAAAAGATCAGGATAGATTATAGAAAGCCTACATTTTACTAATGATGCTAAGAAAATATTGCGTGTGGGATTTTCTTTCTCTTTGATAAATTTTAATCGCCATTCAACACGAATTCGATGCTAACTGTGGTAACCTCGCAATCCAATACGGGGGCGTGATTATGGATTCAGCTGTTCTCATTGATTTCTAAGTTCGCATACAATTTTTGTCTCTATTTATATTTTACTAGCGCTGCGTGCAAGACCTGTTGTGCTATAAAGTTTAAAAAACGCGTAACATGGTCTGGTACGCTCTTTCAAGGCAAAAGAACCTCAAAGCTTCTCTTCTGCTGGGCTGATATTATCTCACAGGGGGGAAGTGGGGAATATCCCCCATATCAGAGGTATACTCAATTATCTGCCACCCCACCGTCTAGACACCCAATAACTTCGAATTTCAGTTGTCAAGCTAAATAGTAAACAAATCCATCATTGCAGAACAATTGGTTAGGTAACTAAAGTTCATACCTTCACCAGAGCGTGTAGAGATTCAGTCACATCGATACTGCAAAGGTGACTTGTTAAAAATCAATCTTGGCCTGCTAAATTAAAAAAAAACAGTAGGGGAGACCGGGGCTAGTTTTCCACTGGGGCAAATTTTCCAACGCCCTTTATTTTTAAATGAGCAATTAGATCAACCCAACGAGTGAACTGGATGAAAAAGAAAGACTTCACACACATTCTGATGTACTTTCAGAATTTTAGCTCTTGTAGTTTCGTCAGAAAAGCGGTTTTTTCAATATTTTGCTCTTTGCGTAAACTTTTGGATTTTTATTAAAAATGTGATTAAGCCCTTTTAATTTTAACTGAATAATCTGATATTGCATATTCTGATAGAGGATTTCTTCCTCTACAAAACTATGCTTTTGTTTTTCAATAATATTACACCCCCACTCGTTGAGGGGCTCCCAAAGTTCAAAAAGTGAGTTGGGGCAGGTTTTCCAAAAGTAGACGGGGCACTTATTCCAACAATTGTGTGGCTCAAGCTCAAACCAATCAACCAATCCATAACGCAAGCTAACGATTCCGAAGGAGTTGTTTGTTCGAATCCCTCCAAATTTTTTCCTATTTCTTTCAAAAAAGGTGGTGTTCTTATTGTTAAAGTGTATATAGTTCTTATAGTACTTCCATTTAAAGAAAACGACCATGAAAGCCTTTACAAATATTCATTTAATCAGATAAACAGTTTAATCAGATAAACAGACCCACTAGAAGGATTTGCAATTTGAAAATTAGAATGTTATGGTTTGTAGTTCGTCGAATTTACGTTGAAATCTCGTTTTTCATAGATTTTGATCCTTACAGCCATTAACCCCGTGCACAATGTAGGAAATTTCATTTAGAAAATTTTCGCCAAACTCTTATCGCCAAAGATTAGAAGGAAAATCGCCAGGTTATGAAAATTACTGTAACCCGCAATAACACGATATACTAACTCAGATAGTTAGTCAGATTTATTATTAAAACTTGCTGACTGCAGACGGCGTGGCCTAACGGTTAGTGTGCTTGGTCGCTAAGTTTCAGAACCAGGTTCGAATCGGCATACTTGCCATATGATTGATTAATTTTTAAAAGTTTGAAGATGCCTGAAATTTAAACTACTTATAAAGTAGTTATTAGTTATTTTTACACTATTGATTTCAGTAAACGGAAATATTAACCTATTTTTTATGTGTATGTAAAATGTTTTACTTGTTACTAATTTTTTTCAGAGGAAAAAATTCCGAAACAATACTTCACAATATAATTTCACTAAAAATTTCACCTGCATTAAATTAGAAGTATTTTTGAATTAAATGAACAAAAATCTAAAACAAAAAAACAAAGATTAAACCTTTTTTTTAAATTTTTTTTACTATAGAAAGATTATTTCTCTACATAGGTTTCACAAAGGAATTTGGTTTTACATATGAATCAGACTTTTAGAAAAGTCGTCACTTAATAAGAACGGTGTCACCTTCTTAGATTTATTATCTATTAAATATAATAAAGATGGGCACAGCTTCGATAAGAGTCCTCCAGCCGCCATGTTTATCCACAGCTCCCTCAGCAATATGTTTAAGTGTTGTCATCATTTGAGCTTTTGGGTAAACATGGCGCCTCAAGATGTAAGTTAACTTAAATGCAATAACTTTGCAAAAAAAAACAGTAGTGCTAATATTGATATCCCCCCCCCTCTCGAAACACGTTCTGTTTAGGGGGGATAAGGACATCCCAGGGATGCACAGACAGCCTACTACCAGGGTCGATGATGTCAGAATTATCTAACGCACCCTAAACACTCGATGCTAGTATTTGGTAGTGGACTGATATATAATTAAACTATTATAAATAAAACAGTGGTGGCCACACAAAAGAAAAGATTAACACTATAATTAAAATTTAGCTACCACTTTTAATTTTATTTTCTTTTTTTATATGTAATCAATCTTTTAAATGGGGAGTACAGCAGATCCAGCCGCATGTGCTCTAAATAAGATATAGGGCCGGCATCGGATTTAAAAACTGTTCTCTAAGATTTTAATCATGTTTAAGACAAGGGTGGAGTATAAATTTTGTAAGGATTTTAACAGTTTGTAAGATTCAATTTTAATTGGGATGCTGATTTTAATTGAGGCTTATGATAAAATAGCATGCCAATTAACTTTGAGTTTCACAAATACGAAAACTGCTAAAATCCTATATCTATTTTAGCCCGCTATAATCATTTTACCCCACCTTACCCTATAACACAACCCTATCAAACACCTTGAAAGTATTCTCTTTCACCTCAAAAAACAACAAAAAAACAACCTCCCCCTAAAATTAAACTCGAATATCAATCTCCAATTTTTATTCTGGATATCCCACTATTTCCATGGATCAATGCTTTGCGTATTCCACAATAAAGAATTATCAAATGTTTGGCAGTGAAAAAAGGTCTCGATTATCCCCCCCCCCAAAAAAAAAAAATTAATTATAAAGACGTATTCTTACTCTTTTCTTTATGGATTATTTTTGTCAGTGTGGTGGGTGTCTAAATTATTAAAAATTTTAAACAGAATGAAATAATTTTTTTTTTAAAATTTATCATGACCACACGACGATTCAAATTTTTCCTTAACCTCCTGTTAAAATATCAAGAAGCTTCTAATAGTTGATGTGATTTAAATTAATTAATTTTATATAATCAATTTTAGTAAATTTGATGTTTGATGCTTAACTTCTTAACATAATTTATATTTATATTGGTATTTTATTCCAAGCACAACGTTCAGAAACTTCCTTAGTTTTTCGTTAAAAAAATGATTAAAACTCCCTACCCAATCTAATAAAATTTTTTTCCTCTAATGGGCAGTTTCTGGAAATACAATAAAACATAAATCTCAATTAATCATTAAAAACACGACCGTAGAATCATAATAATCATATTTGAAATTTTATCTGAGTTTTCTTTTATTCATAGTACTATATATGATGCATAAGCAAATTTTAAACTTTGAAAGTGTTTTAATTTTTAAAGAAAAATATGTTTTTTTTATTAAGTGGGAAAGTTCTATTAGAACCATTCTCTAAATATTAATAATAAAAAAACACCTCTAAACATATCTGTATTAAAGTATTTTGACAGGAACTTTTGAGAAGTAAAATAACTTAACGTAATACGAATCCATATAATAATTTCATAATTTAACGTGATACGTGGTATTTTTATTACCTATTTACAGGAATTAAATAATTAACTAAATTAAATTTAATTGTGTGCATTTTTTCAAATGCTTTAAATTTGAAGAAGTATCCAACATCTATTCTGCTTTGTGTTTGCCTATATCCCTATCGGTTAACCTAAAACAATGAGTAACTGATTTGGCAACTGCGGGGACAGAACCTGCAACCTAGTGATTACGAGATTGATACTCTACCAACTAGGCTACCACTTTAGGTATCCTAATTGAAAGACAAAATTGCGCCAAAATATAGATAAATAGCCAAATCTGTTTTAACTTTTGTGGGAATTGTGCCATAGTATAGATAAGCAGCCAAATCTGTTTTAAATTTCCTCACAATTGTTGCCAATCTTTCCTGTTAGAAGTAAAGTTCCCGTAATTTTCAATCCCCCCTCCTGGCTTTGTTTGAGGTCCAAACATTACAAAACTTGGTTTTAGGGGGTGTTCTATTAGAATTGGGGATAATCTTTGATATCGCCCATAGGAAAAACGAAAGTTGGTGCTTCGTTTAATATGTAGACGGTCCCCTAAGGGCATAAACTATAGATTATTTTCAAAAAGACGTTAAATCATGAAAAATGACACAAAAATTATCATTCTACCCCCAGTAGTTCACTCACAATGCGAACTGTATCAGTTTTTTTCTCTACTACTGTACAAATAAACAAAACAATTAAGGTACTAAACTAATTTTTGGAGATTACTATAACGCAAGTAAAGTTCACAGCTTAACACAATTATTTCATATTAAAAATACATATTATACTATAATTAATAAATTTTACTATAAGTGTTTTACGATTTAACCCTTTAAGACCAGTCTTTTAATTTAACCGGCACTGTCGTTCGATTCCTACATTTATTCCAAGCTAATACCTGAAAAGCTACAAATCTAGTTATATCTGACAACCAATCAA
Source organism: Tetragnatha montana (assembly GCA_963680715.1). Classification (NCBI taxonomy): domain Eukaryota; kingdom Metazoa; phylum Arthropoda; class Arachnida; order Araneae; family Tetragnathidae; genus Tetragnatha; species Tetragnatha montana. The sequence continues at coordinate 29,523,301 of OY796680.1, forward strand.
ACAACCAACACACAAGATCGTATTCTGGGGCTTAGAGAGAGAAGAGACACCAACCAATGAGAAAGGAATGTTAGGAATGGCATCCATCCGGTTAACCAATCAGAGTTTTTGCCAGCAATCGGTATAACTGCAGATAGTAGTACTGTAGGAAAACTTGCCCCTTACTGTTGGAAAACATGCCCCACATACGGGGCACATTTTCCAACGTGACATGGTCACCTTTAAGCCTTTTTTGTAAAAAAACTAATAATGTTGATGAAAATTGAATGCTACATTTTGTAGAGAACAGTATGAGGAATATGATGAAATTTTGTTTACCCAAAAATAAGTAAAAATAAAATGTAAGGAAGCAAAATTCATTTAGGTTGGAAAACTAGCCCCGGTCTCCCCTACCCAGCAAAAACAGTTAGGAGAAGAATCATTAAAAAAGAAGTTGAGAAGTTAAAAAGTTGGGTTGGAGGAGCTGGGAGGAAGTGTTACTTTAATTCGTAGCTGGCTATACGCTCCTTATTGGTATGCTAAATGAGTAACAGACTAACAGTGCTTGAGCACAGCGGCATATTTAAATTTTCTATGGTTCATAATTTTTTCATTTGTAGTATGTAAATGAAACTTTGGTTTCTGCATGCTTTTTGGAGAAATCTTTTAGAATATCAAATATAAAAAAATGGAAGCAACTTAAAAAAAAAAAGGTGCCTGTTGAGTTACGTTTGAAAACACCGCCTTAATATCTAAAATAATTTTTTTCAAGATTAAATTTAAACATAAAAAAGACAATTCCACCCGCATTAGCACGTTCACAATAGCTACAATTCAACTGGTGGTTCATATATTATTTATTGTTTCAGTGCGCCGCGTGCCGCCGTACTTCTCCATCCCGCCTGAGCTGCTGTACGAGGTGATGCCGGGGGCGAGCCTCAACATGACGTGCGTGGCGGTGGGCTCGCCCATGCCCTACGTCAAGTGGAAGAAGGGCTTGATGGAGCTGACGTCCGAGCACGACCTCCCCATCGGCAAGAACGTGCTCGCCCTCCACGACATCCGGGAGTCCGCCAACTACACCTGCGTCGCCGCCTCCAAGCTGGGCTCCATAGAGGCCGTGGCGCAGGTCGTAGTGCAAGGTGAGAAGCTTCTCATTGACACATAGCCATCAGGAACAAGCAGGCCGGGACAGCTAAAAGAATGAGCTGTCATTCTTTTTGTCTTTTGCGTCCGTGAGCCATCGAACGATTGAACATGAGAAGCGTGATGCGCGCCTATTCGAGGTTTCCCACCTTGAAGACGGAGAGAATGACTCTTTGAGGCGAATTGTCCTGGCCTGCTTGTTCTAGCTAGATGGCTATGACTGACGTCTGCTGCCGTATTCACCACTATCTTAACCTAAGCTTAACCTGGACTTCTAATTGGTAGTTGAAAAAGCAGGGAAACAATCTTCAAGCCAATCAGATTTGTCGAAAACGCTTGATTCCAGGTTAACCTTTGGTCAAATAAGTGGTGAATACAGCCGTTACTCGTTAGACAGCGTTACTGTATAGTAGGACGTATCACGAAAACCTTTTTTTAGAAATTCAAAAAGGCATACTGAAAAAAAGTTGCTTATGAATTTTTCATGAGTCAATTGCTTTTTTCTATATTTTAGGGGGTCTTAAGCGATCAACTTAAATTTTGCTTAGTTTTAATTTTTTTCTCTATGATTGAAATTGATTTCAAACTTCAAATTTGGTATATATGTTTCTTTTAGAAGTTAAAAAGCAACAAAATTTAAAATTTCTAAAAATTAAAAAACAATTTTTTTTTTGGAATTTTTTAAATTTTGAAAAAAAATTTCAAAGAAAGTTGGTCATAATTCACATAGATTTAAAGAGCATTCAATTTCAAACAAAATGGCACCACTCACTAGTCTGTCTCTCGGTTAATTAGTTCTTAAGTTATTAGCGTTTAAAGAATGCAGGAAAAACAACTTTACGAGTTTCGTTTAACGCTAAAAAAATTATTTCTCTCAAACTAATGATAATAGAAATATGAAACCAAGCGCTTATTGTAAGGCATAATAGTACATCATCATAGAAAAATTATGAAGTTTAAATGAAAATTTTATCTTGGCATATTTGGTCAATTTATTGAAAAATTATGAAATTTCATAAACTTAGACTTGATTCCGGGGGACCTAAATATTTTTTGATCCCGCTGAATTTTTTTCTGGTGAATATGTGACCCCTGAGGCAACTTTTTTTCAGTATGCCTTTTTGAATTTCCAAAAAAAGGTGTTCGTGATACGCCCAACTATACTTTTAAAACGAACTTTTTGTTTTAAAACGTATGTTTTCCAAAATAGGTGAGGGTCTTTTTGTATGGGGATAATAAAAGGGTGTTAAACCGAAATTTGTTTCATAACGGTGGTAAGAATACTTCCCTTCCTGCTGTCTAGATGGCAGCATGACTACTGACCAGTTGTTTTTGAGTTTTCTTAATATTTCCATCTAAATGCCGATATACATTTCAAATTTCATCTTTTTAAAAGTTTTTAGAAAACTATTACGTATTATTTATGTCTGTTTTGATGTTCACAACTCATCAGAAAATTCTGATATATTGCAAATGAACTTAACTAAGCGGGGGTTAGTATGTTTCACTGCCGAACACCATTCGCAGTAAAACTACATTTCAGGAATACTTTACCTTTTATGAATCGTCAAAATACTGAAGTGTTATTTTTATGGAGATTGATGGAAAAATTATTCTTTATTGGGGTGAACTTTTAACTTAAATCTATTATTGTAATGAAAAAATAAAATATTTAGATGTAAAATAGTATAATGTCAAAAACTAAGAATTTTTTATTTTAACCTCTTAATCCGTTGTGTAAATTATTAGGTAAAATGTATCCTATATTTAGCAATTTAATTATTTCCAAACCCACTTAAACTTTATTTAATTGACAGAAATATATAGTTAAAAAAAAAGAAAAATCTAGAAGCATTACAGAGAATTTGTGTAAAGTAAAAGAAAAAAATTGACAGAGAATTTGTGTAAAGTAAAAGAAAACAAACTGACAAGTTTTTTTCTGTAAATTTTACAGTTATTTTTTACAGTAGGAGCTGACATGTTATTGGAAATTACATTATAAATAGTGTCTCAAAACTCATGGGCAAAAATAAAAGAAAATTTGAGTTATTATGGGTAAACAGTCAGGGATACTAATAAAATTCCAGCGCCAATCATCATGTTTTAACTTTTTTATAAAAATATGTGTTAAATTTTTTGTCCTTAAGAAGTCGTCTTTAAAATGCGGAAGTAATAAATTTGCGACAGTAGCAATAGAGTCAAAACACGATAATTGGTATTAAAACCTTATTTCTACCCCCATCCGTTTTCCCACCATAACCCACCTCTCATTGCTTCTGGAAACTTTTCTCCGCACTCTAACGCCTTCAAGGACCCCCATATCTTGAGTGACTGAGTAGTCTTTGGGTAGTCTGCACTGTCTGCACCTCCATTCATTGCTGCCCATTATAGTTTTGTGTAAAAGAGTATCTTGTTTCTGGGTAGTCTTACACCTCCATTCATTAATTCATTGCTGCCCATGAGTTTTGTGTAAAAGAGTCTCTTGATCCTGAGTAGTCTTACCACGGCTTACTAGATACTATACAGGCTAGCCGAGTTTTAAATAATGAAAACCATTTGACAACTTTTCCCACTAGGATCGCCTCAGGTCCTACCTATACCGACCAACCAATAGGATAACACACTGACAAATAAGAAAAATAAAGGCGTCTTTTCATGACGTAAACTGCTGATTGTTGGCCATTAGTGGCTGAGTTGAATTTTTGAGCCATTAAGCCCCTCCTTCAACTCTGTGGATTTACTTTGCCAGTTTGTTAGCTATTGCCATCTGGATTTCCGTATCTCGGCTAGCCTGTATATTATCTAGTAAGCCGTGGTCTTACACCTCCATTCATTAATTCATTGCTACCCATGTGTTTTGTGTAAAAGTCTTGTGATTCCATTCAAACTCGCCATTGAGTTTTGTGTTTGTCCCCCCAGCCCTGCCTCGTCCCCCCAGCCGCGTGCAGGTGTCCGACGTGACGGCCACCTCGGTGCGGCTGTCGTGGTCGTACGACGTCGGGTCCGAGAACGTCATCTACTACGTCATCCAGTACCGGCCCCGCCTCACCAACCAGGACTACAGCGAGCTGAGCGGCATCAGCACCATGTTCTACGCGGTGAGGGACCTCGCCCCCTACACCGAGTACGAGTTCAACGTCATCGCGGTCAACGCCATCGGACGCGGCATGCCCAGCCAGACGGCCGTCGTCACCACCGGGGAGACAGGTAGTTAATAGTTGTCCCTGCTGCTGTAGTCTGTAGTATTGATAATCGCCATAGGTTCCTCCTTGACTTTTATGCCCCTCAGTCTTATCCCCCCAATCTCTTTGTGTGGTTTTGGGGGTTTCCCTCGCACTCCTGTCAGAGGAGAGGTTTTCTTTTGTTCATCAATTGACCACACAAAGAGACCGGGACCATAACTGAGGGCCTTAAAAGTCTAGGAGGACGCATAGGGTGAGTTTGAATTGTTTTTGTTACGAAATATATGAGAGGAGTGGTAAGCACCTATCCAGATGAGCAATGATTATACTGTACCACCACCATGAGAAAAACTTTGAACAGTTTTGCCGTGAGTAGATGAGCCCCTGTCAAGATAGATAACGATATCCTTTTCTCCAGCCGTATATTCCAACTGTATAATTGGTAAGACTTGTTAGTGTGTGTTGTGCATACACACACACAACTAATTTAAACTTCCTTGTGTAGTAATAAATAGTAGAACTCAAATTACCTGAATTAGCTGGTACTGTTGTACCAGATTATATATTGTGTAAGCTGTCCAAGTTTACTTGAAAATACTACAAGTAAATAATATCAAAGCATGGTAATTCACTTATACTAGCTCAACGTTTCTTGCCCCTATGACGTCACTACGCGGAAGGAAAAACTGAGTAAACAGAAGGCCTGTTAGGTTTCTAGGGAGAGTATCGGTACATAATTTGTGATAAAAAGACGCTATATAACATGGGTTTAACAAACTAATCATGTTTCTAAAATAAGATTCTTAGTTTTACACCGCGCTAGGAACTACTTTTTTTGTTTGCCCTCAGCTTGTTTCTCCAGGGTCAAGTAAGGTTGCAGTCTAGTATAGGACATTTTTAAGTAGCTGGTGTTCTCTTTGGTTACTTGGTAATACATAACGAGTAATTCTTAGTAATTTAGAATGATCAATATATTGGTATAAAATATAAGTTATCCCGATTGCTCTATGATGTTAATTCAATTTTTTTAAACTAAAATAAACTTACGAACAGTTTTGAAAGTTTAGAAATTAGAGAAAAAAAAAGTTCAGCAGATCAACGTATTTAAAATAGTAAAATATTTCCTTACCTTTACACTTCCTTAAAGCCAAAGTACACATTCTGGGTAAACATAAAAACGATTTTATTATCTCTAGCTTTAGCAACCTCTTCTCTTCAAAGTAATTCTGCTTTCCTTGTTCATTAACCAAGCTTTTGACTCTTTTTCTTTCTCTCTTCCTCTGTCCTTTCCTCTATAGTGGACTCTTCAGGATCGAGCAGTAAGTTTTCTTTTAGCTGCTTTATCTTCCTCTAGAAAATAACTCTTTGTTTAGATTAATAGCAATAATAAACTCTCCAAATATGTGTCAATTTTGGAAAAAGAACAAAAAAACCTTATTAAAACCTTAGAACCCCCTTCTTACTCGCTAAAGATCCAAACAAGATTAAGGATGTTTTGTTAGGACAATTTTTTATAAAGTTTCAATTTGTGCTTTGAAAGGCTCATAAGTTAATGAGCTAAAATTAAGCATGAGCTGTTAACTCTGAAGCTTAAGTAATTAATTTTCCCTCTTGTCGTAAGAATGCTCTTTATGATTTCTTCCTTTTGTGTTTGAAGATGGATAATTATAGTAAGTGCGTAGCACACAGAATTTGATACTGTGCGATAATTTCTTATCTTAAGACGATTTTAATCTTTAGAGATCATTAAGATAGTAAATTTTCTCCTTAATTCATAAAATAACGTAAATTTTAATGGTTTGAAGCACCGCTTGCTATGAAATTAATTGGTTTTATTGTGTTTAAACCTGCGGCATTTCTTCTTCATAGAACAAGTTGGCATTTGGAAACTTTAAATACGATGTAAAATAATTATATTCACTCTTAACTAAACATTTTTTAATATTAAAAATTCAGTTTTTGTTTATTTGCAATTACCTATAATTTAGTGCTTAGCTTTTCTTTAGCCTTTGCGAAGTTTTAATCATCAAATGGATTATTATTTTATCAATTATATGAAAAAATATATCCTAATGGTTGTCTTTACGGGCTTACATCGTAAAATTAATGATCATAAGGTTAATAAATGTATATTAAAGGATTAAAAAAATTAAATGATTAAATTTGTTGTTCAAACCTCAGAGTTCTATTACGTAACCATGGTTTCTAATGTTTTTCAGAAGGTTGGAATTTAGCCAATGCAATTTTTTTTATTTAAAAAATCCATCTACTTAATGTGCCAGCCAAAATTTTAAACTAAACTAATTAGGAAGAATGTTTTTCTAACCATTAAACATCTGATCAATCTATGACTTTTACCTCATTATACAGCTTTTCTCTAACACAATAAAACTAATTTTTACTCCGAAGGATTAAATTTAATCCTACATAAAGCATTTTTATTTGTTAAACTTTAGAAATAGGAATGGATTAGTTTTTGCGATCATTTATTAACCCAGTGGCTTTCGAAAATTTTTCTTTTTTAAAGGTATAAAAACTAGTCTAGGATTTCCCATCGTTAATACCCAATACCATGAAACACTATACAAAACCAATTTTAGATTTCGTAAAAATTTGTAATCCTAAATTTGTAATTTAATTTATTTCGAATAAAATATTACATTTTCTTCGATTGAAAGGGAATTATGCTAATTGAAATATTCTATTTGGAATTGCTTTTGGAGATTCCCAGGAGCATCGTTCCAATTAAAGTTATTTTATTGCTTGTGGCTCTGTAAGGATTTCTTAACTTTTCGTCTGTGTAAATAGATATATTTTTATTACTATTATTAACTCTCACTTTTGGGGGGATATTTCTATTTTCCAAGTAATTTTCTATCTTTAGATTAACGCTATTTCTATGAAATACTAGAAGTGAACAAAACTTGGTTTTCTGCAAAATATATTAATAAATTATATTTTCTTAAACTGTTGGTGCAAAAATTAATTATATTCTTTGACAGCAATTCAATTGAAATATCATAAAATTTTTTATTTAGGTCTTATACTCGTGGTCTTCAATACAATGATTAGAACTAGCTTAAATTGACACCAAATTTTGCTAAGTTAACACCTAAAGAGGCTTTAACTTGAATAACATCCTTCTTTTCATCCTATTTTCCTATTGCTTTTTGTATGTTTCCTTCCTGTACTTTGGTTTTGTTTATAAGATAGGCAGTTTAGTTCATTTTTAAGTGAAATCTGTAAGTTATTTTATAATTAATTGGCTATTTTACATTTCCTAAATATTAAATTTGTTGTACTGAAGAAACTAAATTATTGCCTTCTAACACTGTTCCAATTTTTCTCGTGTTCCATTAGAACCAGGAAGTGCTCCTCGGAATGTCCAAGCCACCCCCCTGAGCACGAGCACTGTGGTTGTCCAATGGGATCCGCCAAAAGAGCCGAATGGACAAGTCACGGTAATCTCTTTACTTTCTTTGCCGCATTAATTCAGTGGCTTTATCAGTCGAAGCTGTTAATTTTATCCAATCAATGCGAATAAAACTTGTGAATGATGACGTGTAGTAAACTTGTGTGATGTGTAGCACAGATCAACAGAACCGATTGGTTAATTCTCGAGTTCACAGATAGAGAGAGCGGCGTAGAAATGGCCGAAAATTTTACAGGCATCAGAAGATACTCAAATCACTTAATTGTGAAAAAATAAGCTACGGAATTTCATTAGGAGAAATTGGGTTCTTTTGATAAGCCGGTTTAAACTGCTTCAGAGAAAATGCTGCCAGTTCATTTCAGCATTTGGCGCTTTCTCTGCATTTCTCGCCAGTAGGGTTGCATTTGGCGTTAAAAATGATAATTTTTATGAATTTTTTACTGCTTTTCTATTACTTCCGCATCTAACTTTTTTTACAGTAATTGTTTTGAGTCATCTCCTCTCTACGAACCCCTGTAAAATGTTCTTCCATTTCTGTGAATTTATCCTGGGTACGTTTCCTTGTTAGAAAAGTAGTGCCCAAAAGTACGGTAGTTTTTGGGGGGTTAAATAGGTTAAGTCAAAGGTAAGAACAACCCCACAAATTTCCTTTTCCATTAAACTAACATTGAAAACTTTATGATACTCAACTGTATATTTGGTAAATTTAAGCCACGTTGTTAGAGCATCTGAATATGAAAGTGGGCACCCGGGGCTTGGATGTTTATGTGGATAGTGGATGGAGATTGATGAATATGATATGGCCTCCTGGAAAAAGGAGTTACAGTACTTGACTTCACACTCTTTCCTTCCATTGGCAGGGATACAAGGTGTTCTTCACGACGACCCCCCACGTCCCGACGCAGCACTGGTCGACGCAGATCGTGGACAACAATCAACTGACCACCATCGGGGACCTGCAGCCGCACAAGATCTACACCATCCGGGTGCAGGCGTTCACCAGCAGGGGACCCGGACCCCTCTCCGTCCCCATTCAGATGAAGACCCAGCCAGGAGGTGAGGAACCCTACTTCCGATACTCAAAAGAGATGATTGATGAGAGTTTGCAACAAGTCCTTCCAAACATGGCACGGCTAGATTCTTTGCGTGGAGTGCATAAAGAAGTCCAGAGAACTAGTCCTCTACGACCCGTAGTTTTCGAGAAAATCGCGACTGAAAGAGATATGACGTCATATCTGGTTTACGCTAAAAATAAGTTTTTGGAAAATGTGAACATGGTTATTTAGATATGCTCGCACACTGTAAGATGTTAAAAATATTCACGGCGCATGCATGCGCGCGTTGTGTGAGAAAATAATTAAGTTATCGGATACGACGTCGCAATTTTACAAAAAAGACATCGTAGAGATGTACTAGTTCTTTGTACCTTTTTTCATGTAATCCTCGCAAGGAATCTCTCCGTGCAAAGTTTGGGTTTGAAGAACCCTGTTTTTAACTGAACATTTCCTGGTATTGTAGAAATAGGAGTTTCTTTTATGCAAAACTCAGATACAAACACGTCACAATTTTGAGGTTTTCTTTGGCTTTGTTATAGAGGGCCATGGATAACACACAACTGTTCCGACCAAACTAAACCCCTTCCATCAATAATAATCTTCTTCTCTTTCAGTGCCGAGCCAGGCGACCAACCTGCGCGGCGTGGCGACCTCCGCCACCACCGTGCAGCTGACGTGGACGCGTCCGGCAGTCACGGGGGAGAGCATCGTGGGCTACGAGCTGTACTGGAACGACACCTTCACGCAGCAGGAGTACCACCGCGAGGTGCCCGACGTCGAGGCCTACACCCTGGGGGAGCTCTACCCCGACACGGTCTACTTCGTGTGGGTGGCGGCGCGATCGAAAGGCGGAGAAGGGGCGCCGACACCCCCAGTGCAAGTCCGCACTGAGCAGTACGGTGAGCGGAGCTTTTTCAGTTGTGTGATGTGACGGTTAAGCAGCGTTTCTATTTGTCCGATTCGTTAACGGCGAGTTTAATACACGAATCATAAGCTAGTATGTCTGCACTGGTTCAATTTCGGGTCTACTTTCACTTTCAACCATGGGCGGATATATGGGGGTCATAGGGGGAGGCGCAATGCCCCCCATATTTTTCAGAAAGTTCCATTTTTTATGTGGGTGAACTATGCTTTTATAAAAGCATAGTATCATCAGAGGTTCAGTCCCGCGAAATATATCGCCAAGCTGTTTAGACGCCAAATATTAGAAATATCGCCAAAAATTGCAAACTAATGCATTAAGATATACAGTTACTCTCAATGAAAAGTGTAAAAATTTGGTGATATTTGAATATTTTTCGTCTAAAACGCACCTTGACGATATTTAACGGTACACTTAAAGGGATTGAACCCCATCAGGGGCAGTTTGCTCCCCAAGGTTTCTGATGTGCCCCCTCAGGATGTCCCACCTTAACTATGATTTCAAGACTCAAGACTGGCGACTTGCGCTTTCACTTAAATGCTTACTTCAACTAGTTGATGAATTCATTTACTGAAAGGGGAGGGCGGAAAGTTAACAAGAAGAAACTCTTGAAAGCGAACAAAAGTGGATGTAGCTTATAGTTGGAAGTAAAAGTCGACCACAAAGTTGAACCTGTGTAGATACAGCTAGAGTGTCATCTTTTATGAACTGTCTCACTGTAGATTTGTTCGGTTGGTCCCAAAGAAGCGTTTCTGCAAAAACGGATCGGATCAGTTGAAACGTTGCTTTAGTGTGTTGTCTACTCTGTGGTGCTATCAATCTTTCTGTGCATTCAGAATTGCCAGATAAAGTTGTCACTTTCACTTAACACATTTTAGTTTTTGAGGGGGGCCCTATAATTAATTTTATGCTTTGCATGTGGCATTTATAAAAAACATATATGAAACCTTTACATTTAAAAACTAAATATTTTAAAGGAGTTTTTTTTATTATTTGCGTATGAAAGCTTTTATAATAAACATCCATCTACAAGGTATCTACTATCTACTCTGCCTTAAGTTGTTTAAACTTCTTTAGTTTTTAAGTGCAAAACATTTTGCGGCATTTTAACAAATTGAAGTGACGATTTAATTTTCGAATTAGTTTGGCATAATCTGGCTGTTCTGAATGTAACGAGTTCTTTGATTATGTTTATGCTGTTCTGCATAGCATTCTTCATAGTTATCTCTAGCTGATAACCTAACATGTACTCAATAATCTCTTTGGAATTATTCTTGAAACTGTCTTCAAACCTCATAACCTTCTGAATAATAATCCTCTTGAAGCTCCTGATTATGTCTGATTTCCTTTGTCTGAGCCTCAAAAGAAATTAACATAACCAAAAAGCTTATAAGTGAAAAATATTAACCTAATATTGAAACCAATTTGGTGCATAACAACTTCCACAGCGAAGGACTTCAAAGTTCAGTCATCTGACTGAACGACTGTGAACTTTCATCTCAATGCCAAAGAATCTTCCTCCTAATCCTCTTCTTTCCTCTTTTCTAACCTAGCCCTTTTCATTTTTCTTCTTATTTTACATTGCTTTATTTATTATTGGCTGCATGCTAACTCATATTAACAACGCTCTTATACCACAGGAAACCCATTAATCCATTATCATTATAATGAAGGTTTTGAAATGTGTGACAAAGAAAGAGGGTAGTCCTTAAACAGTTCCAGTTTAAAATTTTTCACTTATATTTTCATATGTGTTAAGAACTTTTTTGCGGATTAAATATTTTGTTTTAGCATAAAAATTATATAAACCTAAAATTATACAATACGCACCATATTTCACTTTTTCCAAATACGAGTACATTTAATTTTAATCATAATTATGTATGTTGATGTTGTATTCCATTTATTTACTTATTTTCAGTAAAGATTTAGTTCCACTTCTTAATACCGAAACATGCATTCATCTGTTACCCATAGAAACAAAAATTATTAGCATTATCAGAATTAAGTGCTGTTTGACTAACTTGCTTGCACTTGGCTGGCTGCTTGCCTCATTTGGCTGAAGAAGTGAATTACCCATTATTCTCATACTAAATCTTGATTCGGCACATAATAAACATTATTCCATGGCAGAAGTGAAAACTCTGAAACACACTGCAGTAGAACCTCCCACTGACCTACCGGAAAAAGAAATTCGAACAAGTACACCCGTTCCAAATTTTCTCCCTCCCTCCGTTCCAGCCAAAACCAAGGCACCTCCGCTCGAAAAACCAAAAGAACCGCCTGAAGGGAATGAATTAGACGAAGATAAGTACTTTCTTTTGTCATTGGTGCCCTCGTTCAGAAAACTCGACGATGATCAAAAGTTCTTGGCGCGAACGGGAATCATGAGCTTGTTAAGACACGTTCGTTTGTGGGGAAAGTTGCCTCCTTTTTGCACGCAGACGAGCACCAGCTCCGCAATCAACCCTATGGCTTAATATCACACATCTTAATCGGATATGTGTTTGCTGATTTTCAGAAAATAAGCTAGAAAATTTGTGAAGCCGCCATGGCTCTGAGAAAACATTCGCATTGTTCTGAGTTATTGTAGTCAAATAACATATACCTGCTTAAATAAAACTGTTTATGGAACGTTGTTTTTACCTTAAAAATAACCTTGCCCAAACACTCTCAGCAGTCCCCAACCCTATCTTTGTCACACATTTTAATTTTAAATTAATGTAAAGTAAGAGATTTATAATTTTAACATTTTCTTTCATTAAAAAACTAGGTACTTGTCTAAACTATACATAGCTGGACCTGCCAATTCTTCCGATTTAGCTGGAAGATTTTCGTTTTTTAATAAATTTTACAATGAGTGACTAAGTTAAAAAGTCTGAAATTTGAAACACCTGAATCGGACAATAATCGAAAAATATGAATAAAAAACTATAGTTGAACGATTTATTAATATTCTGAAATTTTCTGTCTAAATCAGAGGAATTGGCAGCTAAGCCTATACAGCTCCCATTACTGTAATATCTAATTATTGTGTAAACTTTTCAAAACTTTTAATTTAATACTTGAATCAAAGTGTAATGCTAATTTAAACTTTGGAAATCCTAAACATTTATAATATAAATCTTAACAATATGGTATCGAACTAGAATCTTTATCACCAACTTTGAAATTACAATTCAAATAAGAATTCCCAAACCTAATTTGCATTTCCCAGAATTTTTGTGACTTGTTTTGGAATTGTGTTGCTTATACCTAACCTAATTAAGTTAAAAGAAATATAAGTTGTTTGAAAGAATGAGTTTGTTTTAAATTTAATTAGTTATGTTCTTATTTTTGATTAAGTACTATTTTATATTTTTTGTGCATTCTTTAATTGCTAATTTGTGTTATTCCTAAGTTTATTTTGTTATAATTTCCTGCTCAATGCTTGCTTCTTAATTTTTGTTTTGTTGCAATTGGAACGATAATGATGTGAAAGATTTGGATTTCTTAATTTTTTTTTATAAAAAAAAGTATTAACAATTATATACGGAAAGGTGAACTTAAAGAATAAGACAATTAAGAATAAGTTTTATAAATATTTTGGTAATTATTTGAAGTTGGGAAGTCGTGTATTAGCTTCCGGCCGTAACTTTACATTTAGCAACATTTTACATGTAGATTTTTGAACAAGACATATATTTTTTTGTACAAGAACATAGCCTAAGCTTATATAAATTACCTTCCGCTTCAGATCACACAAAAAGGTTTTTTTCACTGTTATTATCGGCTACAGTGTAGAGTAACAAATGATGTAACCCATGTAACATATCTTCATAATGTTTTTCTAGTGTTAAATTTCTTCATTTTTAAAAGCAGCGTTTTCGTGTACTTTGCATAATTAGTTTTTCCCCTGTTTCTTTCATATATCTGGGCATCTCTCATCTGTCAACATTATATAAGAAATCAATGCGTCTAGACTATACGGTTCCAAGATATCGATTTTTAATTCTTCTGTTACAAAAAAAATATCATGCTGGAAAAATTGGAAATTTACAAAAATTCCTCTTCAATATTCATAATTTTTATTAATTGTTTAGAACCATGTTAAATTTGAAACCTTTATATGACTTTATGACTTAAATTTGTTTGTTATAAAATAAAAGATCGGCATTCTAAAAACATAAAAAAATTAATTTTGGTATCAGAAGAAAAATATTGTTTAGGTATTCAATCTATTCCCTAAAGATACTTTTCCTCCGTGTATTTTATAATATTTTTTTACGAAAACTGAAACACGAGAATTTAAATAAACTGGGTATTAACTTTTTAAAATATATCGTACGGAAGCATTTTTAATATGTTTAAAAATAAATTTTGTTACTTTTCGAATAAGTAAAAATGAAAAATAAAATAAAGAATGCTTAGAGAATGCTTAAGCATTCTCTAACTTATAAACCTTTACTTACCTAATATATACTTTTATAAACCTTTTATAATTATAAAAGGTTAAAACAGTGCAAGTTATTAATGGTAGAATTAATAGCATTTTAATAGAAATGTTTGGAAGAGAACCTCGTAAAATTTCAGTTTTCATTGTGATAAAATCTGAAATCTTGCTTTTCATTTAAAAAAAAAACGTCATTCACTGGGGTTTTTTTTTACCAACATTAGGTAGCCAATTTTTTACATTAAACAAAAAGTTCCCAAACATAAAATATTGTAAGAATAAATTCCATGGAATAAAAAGTAAACCTGTTCAAACTTCCCAACCAAAAATTTCAATTGGCTTTGAGTTGTGGTGACCCCACTTGGAAGTTTAAACCTCATGAACTTGGAATTAATAGCCTTGCCTTGAAGTACCATCTCATCCTAAAAAAAAATTATTTCGCACCTTACATTTCACTTTACTTACATCGAGTCTTCCTGGATCTGTTATCACATGGTCTCTGTACTTTCGACAATTATTCTTTAAGACGTCGGGATGCCAAAATAATGAATAGCTCTTCTAATTAAATGAGTCACATAAAAACTTGCCATATCTTATACTATCATTGTAATAAAAACACGAATAAAAACACCAAAACGACACATATATAGAAAGACACGAAACATAACAAAAAATGACAAATTACTTTATTAAAGATTCACACCACTCTCGTTCCAACCGCAACCCCCGTTATCCCTTATGATTTGCATTTTACCCTGTTCCCCCCCTCAGCCCCCAGTGCCGCTCCAATGGAAGTGACGGGCGAGACGGTAAACGCGCGGACCGTGCGGGTCTCGTGGGAACCCCCGCCCGAGAGCCTGCGTCACGGGCCACTCACGCACTACCGCGTGCTGTGGCTGCCCGCGGCCCGGCCCGCCGACCCGGGGTCCGCGGCGTCCCGCCTCGTGCCCGCCACGGACGACGACCCCGTGTCCTCGGTCCTGCTGGAAGGGCTGGACACGTGGACCCAGTACCGGGTGTGGGTGCAGGCGGGCACGGCAGCTGGTGACGGTCCGCTGTCGGAAGCCATCGTAGTCAAGACTGACGAAGGAGGTAAGGAGAGATACTCACCACTAAATAAGTTAGGGTGGGAAAAGGGAGTTATAAGTGCTACCTTGCATAATCCTGCTATTTGGGCGAGTCTGAGGTTATGTCAGTTTCTTGATCTCAGGGGGGGGCTCATCTGGCTCTCCGAATTTTTAAGTTTTTCTAGGGTTATTCAATAGTAATTTGATTAGAATAATTGGAATTTGTTTACATTAACTTGGAAAATCTTACGTAAGAATGGATTTGATCCCCCACCCCCCAAGTAAGGTTATGTAGAGATTTCCAACCCCCCCCCTCCCCCTCGGGACCCTTACGTAATTAATGAATGGCCCCAAAAGATTCTGAACTTTGTTTCAAACATGTTCAGAAACTTCTCAGTGAATTTACTGCCGGATTCTCCGTTACTTGACCAGTGGTTAACCAGCAGTCAAAGAAGGAATCGCCAACTCTGATTGGCGGAATCCTTCTTTGACTGCTGGTTAAGCCCTGGTCAGTTAGTTGTGAAGTCTTAAGATGCCTACTCATATTCTTTCGAAGGTTGTAGTTCTATGGCGAGTCAGAGAGAAGGAAATCTTGGAAAAATTTAATAGTTTAATGCAAAAATAGTTCAGTACTTATAATAATTTAAAATAAATCATAGGATTGTTAATACATTCCTGTAACAGCTTAATAACTATTTACAGTTACTGTGAAATATCTTTCACTAATTACGCCCAGTGTAATATCAGTCAGGTCACCAGAGTCACCAGGTACCTGTATACTAGTATCCAGTCACCGGATACATACAACATAGTCTAGTACTACATAAGCTCAAAGTATAATAATTAATTGCAGCCTATATAATGTTAGTAGCCACTTAATTATTTTCTATACTGTTACTGTTAAATAGTCTTCTTAAGGACCGTTTTCACTGGTAAGACCTGTTGCGCTACTGCACTCTGGGTGAGGTCAAATGGACGAATCAGTGAGGTCCCTGAAAAGGATTTCACTGTTTCATATGCATTTCAGATTACCACAGCGCAACAGATAGGATAAGCGTAGAAACGCTGATTGTATTATTATCAATTACTGAAACTCACAGACTGATTATTGCTTACTTGAGCAACATTTCAATTCAAGGAGCGTTTCCTCTTTTGCGTTTGGTTGCGGTAGAGCATTTCCGATACACCAAAAGACAAATCACAAGAAGAAATTATGTAATGACATCTTTTCATCTGGTCAAGAACTAAGGGCTAAAGTGAACGAGTAGGTATTACGTCGTCCTATGTACTTTTGGGTTCTCACCGGATCGCCGCCAACCGCAACCAAACGCAAAAGTGGAAACGCTCCCTTTGCCTATCCATTGCGTTACATGATGGGGACCAAACAAACGAATCGCAATGAGACCGTTCAAAATGACTCCACTTAGGACATTTGTGATTCGTCTAATGGTCTAGCCAGGCTCGATTGCCGTAACAGAACCGATCAAATAAGTGAAAAAGGCTGCCTCAACGAGCGTTTTGCGTCACGGCAATCCAGCGAGACCAATAGACGAAACACAGTGGTACAGAACGGTCTCATCGGGACTCTCCCATTGGTACAGCAGTAACGGCATCTCATAAACGCCGCCTTTCTCACATTTTGCAGTGCCCGGGACGCCGCGGGAGGTGGAGGCCAAGTCTCTGAACAGCACGAGCGTGCACGTGCGGTGGAAAGCGCCGGCCAATCGCGACCGCAACGGCCTCATCCGCGGCTACCAGATCCACGTGCAGGAGATGAACCGCGAGGGAGACCTGGTGCACGAGCCGGTGCGCTTCGACGTGGCCGAGGAGGACGCCGAGGACTTCAACGTGACGGCGCTGCAGCCGGCCACCAACTACTCTATACAGGTGGCCGCCGTCACTAGGAAGGGTGACGGCACACGTAGCCGAGCCATCACCGTCGAGACGCAGGGCGGAGGTGAGTGCTTCGAGAAATAGAACTAGAGCGGATTGATGAAAACAATCTAGTTAGAGTAGAGCTTTGGGAAACGATCCAGTGAGCATTTTTTTTTTTGGCATTAATGCCATTGACAAAGTGATGTTGACCTCGATTAACCATATGGAGTTGGGTTAATGTCATTGATTATTGGATTTATAGGTCTTGATTGAATTGTTGGAGTCAATGTTGCATTGTTGACGGAAAGGGGGTCTTATTTTTTCTTAATTAATGTAGTTTACAAGAGTATTTTTTAAAGCTAGGATCAAAAATATAAGAAAATTCATTGATAAAATTGTTTTGTACATAATTTTCAATTGAAAAGATATTAAATTACCTTAGCCATCTTAAAAATAAGTAGGGGCTACCCGCTCCTGCTCGCTACCCGGAAACTGCTTATGCAGGTTTCTTCCCGCAGTTGGGTAGTGATATTTAATTGGGTTGGCTTTTAGCGATTCTTGAATTAGAGTTTCTTAGAAACTAGTTATATCCACCCAGACTAGAATGAAGATAGGAATTTCTGTATTGCAAACTAACTAAGGAATCAAAAGTATGATTGGCAAATAAAAACGAATAGGGTATTTTCTATGCTACTTCTATATCCTAGCTAAGAGAAGCATTATGGACAACCTCCATTTTTGAACATTCTGAGTTGTGCATTAATGTCATATTCAAAATTTAGCCCCGTACGTTTTTGCGAAAAACAACGATTTTGCAGAAAGGGGAATGCTCAGATCGTAACAATCATCCAGTCTTGTTACTCCTGCATGATGGATGGAAGTTTACATTATAGAATAAAAAGAAAACTAGCTTTTCCTCTCCTAAAATGAAATGTCACTGAACTACCTTCAACGAAGATGCACCGTATTTAAAACGAAAGATTCACTGATATGTCTTTCATTCGCAGTGCCTACCCGCCCTGAGACCACGCTGCACCTGATGCAGGAAGAGCCCAACCTGGTGGTGCAGGTGCGATGGTTCCGGCCTGCGCACATCTACGGCCAGCTGCTCAGCTACCGGCTACGCTACGGACGCACGGACGGCGCGCATCTGGAAGAGGCGGACATCAACCCCCTGGACGACCACACCTCGGTCAAGAACCTAGGTAAGTCTATTGGTTAATAATTACTTAGGAACTATTCGTCACTTAACGTCAGGTCAACCACCGGATTTCGTCTGACCATCTATAACTAATAATATATGTTAAGCACCTTCGAGCTTAACTTCAGTGATCCTATTCATTCGGAATCACAGTAGAAGTTGTTACTATAAAAACTAGCTGTCTCACCTATTATTGAAAGTTTGTTTTGGAAAAATTCTCTAGTTGTCGCCAAGTTGGCACTATTTTATATGAATTGCAGTGCAGTGAATATTTGACGCTTGCTTTGATTAAACAACGGATTGGCTCTTGTAGTGCTTGTAAACTTGGTTACCGTTAAGGACATTTCGCCAAAGATAACTTTTTCAAAAGCTGAGATATAGTATAGGTTTTTATAAGAGCTTCTACTGTTCCTACACCTGGATGTACAAGTTACCCAAGATGTCTTTATTTTACTTTTCTTGTAACTTTGTGTATTTATTTTCAGCTGTATATTAATAAATCAAGAAATTGGGTTCACGTTGGTATAGGAAACTTACTAAAAAGTGTCACAATACTTTAACACGATATTTCAAAGCATGTTTTACAACTTATTGGAAAAATAGAAAACACCAGTATATAGAATTCCAGAATTTAAAAAAACAAATATCTAACCTTGTTCTGTGCTTGATAAATAATGTTAAATATTTCCTCTCTCAGATCGTGGCACCAGGTATGAATTCCGTCTTTCCGGTCGTAATGCTCTGGGCTGGGGTCAAGAATTTGTCACCTACATGGACACACCCGAAGGAGGTATGTAATATTTTCTTATATCATTTTAAGTAAGACTATCGTTTGTTGAATCCAACTTATTTTTTCACTTATGGTCAAGAGAGGATTTACATAGCCATGTTTCAATCAGGGATCCCAAGAGAGTTACAAGAGGAAAACCTGAATTTGTAAGGAAATTTTAATTTGAACTAAGTTAGGGGAAATTGCAATTGTTTTGCTATATCTGGAAAATTTATACAGAAAACCTGGGAAATGACTAATTTTTTGTCATCCTCTCAAAAAGAAAAATATGCAGTATTTATAATAAGGAAAATAAAAAAATAAGTAGTACTAAAATTACATATTTGTAAGAAGCAAGGCATATTACAAAGATTACCATGAATAGCTAGTGTTTCTACCTGAACATCTGTAATCAAACTAGAAAAGTCAATCTATAGGGAAAAATATCTCGAAAGAAAATTTCTGAAACAGAACAGCTTTTTTAGCCTCAACCACACCTCCGACACTTTTTTCAGTTTATTACCTTTTGACGCCAAAAGATAAACGTTCCTTTTCATTAGACCTCGTGTAATTCCCGTCACGTATGTGTTTCGGAGACGAGAGCAAGCAGAAACAAAATCGATGGCGGTGTCACTTAGGTCAACAGAGGTGGACTTTTCAAACAAGCTCTCTTGGTCATCAATTATAGGGGTGGTAGTGAGTGTGACACGGAACCATCTCTAAAAGGTGATTCGAATTAATTATGGACAGCGTTTAGAACCCTTTTTTGGCTCGTGCCTCACTTTTGTTTGTTCCATCGCGTTGAATAATGATCATCCTGTTCGTTAGCTTATATTGCTGTCATAACGCCATTTCACGGTGGATGATTTCTTTGACGGTTTCGTAGTTGATTCTAAATGGTTTAGTTAGTTTTATATTAAGATCTTTTTAGCAGCAAGGTCTTGAAGTTTATTAATAGAAATATCTCATTTGCTGTGTTTTCTTACGTTGTTGAAGGTCAGAAAAGGCCACTATCGGGTTTGAGGATTATTATTGAGTCTTGGAGAAAATTTTTAGGTTTAAAAGTTCTTACTTTGGAAATTATTATTTAATACGTAATTATGTGGTTAATTTTTTTAGAAAAATATTTAATTGGAATTCATTTATATCTATTTTCTTTTCCGAATCACTGATTTCAATCGGTTTTAAGGTTTTTAAAACTAACAAAAGTCGCAAGTTATAAATGTACTCAATATGTGTGTACATTCTGTGTGGTAACGAGCGCGATTTGTTCCAATTAACTCTTCTCTATATATGTAAATTATTGCTAGTGACGATAATTAATGAAAACGGGAGAAGTAGAAGAAAATAAATAATTATTTCAAGAATATTTGGGGAGAATATTTTTCTACTTTTATGATTTCAAAACAGTGAGCTATTCGTAAATTTTTTCGGTGATTGCATTAAAGACATGGTCGATAATATGAAAACAGTTGTTACCTTATCGTATTCAAATCAGTTTCGCTGTTTTCCAATTTTTTTCTATTTAATTTCAACTCAAATAAAATTTGAAAGATTTGTCGGTTGATGCTCAAAAACACAAGAACCATCACCAAGCAATACTTCACAACATCGTTGTCGAATATGGATAATTTGTATTCTACAATTATGTTATGACAAATAATGCTGTGCAGTATAAAGAAAGAAAGGCAAAGCTATAGTCATTGGACTCCATGCTAAAGAGTGTCTGTTGTCGTCCGCAGTGCCGACCGCCCCTCCGCAGAACCTGAGCAACAACCTGCAGAGCCCGACGACGGTGGCGGTGAGCTGGGACCCTCCCATCCCCCAGTACCGCAACGGGCGCATCGAGCACTACGGCGTGCAGTTCCACAAGGCGCTCGACGCCAAGAGCGCCGAGAAGAACACCACCGACACCAGGCTGGTCTACAGGTAACGGGAACATTACATTCACCCTTGATTTACTTTTATAACTACCATTAATCCCGTTTACATGATATCTTTAACATTTCTCTCATCATTGGTGTATTGCAGCTCGCTGGACGAGAACACGGAGTACGTGTACCGCGTACGGGCGTACACGAGCCGAGGAGCGGGCCCCTGGAGCAGCCCCTCCACTGTGCACACTCCCGGGGACGTGCCCACCGCCCCCACCAGCGTCCAGGCCATGGCCACCTCCGATACCACCCTCGAGGTCTGGTGGGACCAAGTGCCCTATTTCGTCGACATCCTCGGATACAAGGTGAGCGATAAAAACCATCTTACCACAAAAATATACTTTTTCCTTAAAGATTACATTTGCATTGCGTTAATACTCTGGAGTGTGTTCTCTCTTTTTGATACATATTTACCTAAAGTATTTATTTTAATGCTCTATGGGCGTGTCCCATTTTTGGTCCAACATGCAGCTTTCGTATTAAATCGATGCTTATCCAAATTAGGAAAGTTATTCTAGTACCCTATTGTATATCTGTCGATTATATTAGAGTAAATTAAATTCTAGAAAGTTTTTTTATTTAATTACTTATAGAAGTTATAAATACAATGGAATAGCGCTTGCGGAAGCAGTTATCATTGGTGAATAAATCTACTTCAGCAGTTACGGGTAACATCACACTATACATTTGGTGCGATTCCTTCAAATCAATAATGCCTTAAGGAGCGTTTTCACTTCAGCGGTCTGTTGCGGCACGGAAATCTAGCGAGACCAATAAAATTGGACGAATCATTCACTGTGAATCGGCTCAAGATGACGTCAACCTCTGCGATCCATTTGATGATCGCTGCGCTGCAACTGAGCGCATAAGTGGAAACGCTCCTTCATGTTATTAGTCCATATGAAAGTGCATACGAGTGTCTCAACAGCAAGTGTGTGTGTAGGTGCTGTACACGCAGAACCCAGTGGAGGACCTGGACGAGTGGCAGGGGAAGGAGATGCCGCTCACGTGGTCGGCCGAGCTGTCGGGGCTGGACACGCACACCATGTACGCCATCCGGGTGGCTGCCGTCACGCGCATAGGGCTCGGACGCCTCTCGGAGGTCATCTCGGTCCGCGTCACGCCCACGGGTGAGTCCACTTCACTCAATGTCTGCAAGCCATTATGTAAAGTAAAGGAATTATTTAATTTTTGTAACACAAAAGTTTGATCTTTATTCTTGTTACTAGGTTATTTAAATACCGATTATAAAGTATAATTAATTTTAAATATATTTGAGTCAGAAATTTATTCTCTACCTACAATTAAATGTTTTGGAGTATAAGATTGATGTTGATGCTGATGCTGATCTCCCAACTACTCCATGAATCCGGTTTTACCATGTAATTTGTCATGGTCATGATTCAATTTACGAATATGGTGTTAATATGCATCGAGTAAATTTCGATATCAAATTCAGTGTTCTTCTTTTGGTGGACCCACGAAGCTGTCGTTGGTCTTTCCTTCCTTTCTGTGCTATGGGGCTGCAGTACCCTTCGAAAACTGAAACAAAATTTTTGATTTCTTAAGAATTTATTGTTTCACCTTGTTTCTTCCATCCCCCCTCTTTTTTACTAAAAATTGTGGCAGTAAAAAATTTAAATGATAGTTTAGAAAACAACTCTGAAATGCAAAACAATATTTTACCGGTTAAATAATACACAAAAAATAACATTGGAAGAGCAGTACGTCAACTATTCAATAAATTTCAGGAATTAAAAATATCTACTGAGTTTGCATTTTTTAAAAATCTTGTTGCAATTACTTTTTTCCTTATAATAGGTAGGTATAGTATATTGGCTAAATATCTTGTTACGCGTATAAGCAGTATAAGTCCCATTCAATGTATTAAATAAGTAGAACTTAAGTTCGTAGATTGGCAAGTAAGAAACTCTTTAATTTGCCAAATCATCTTCAAAAAGAGAACTTTCTTTAATATTGTTTGATTGAAACTATCATTTAATTTCGCAACACGTTCCTCGAACCTTAAAAATTAATATCCGAAACCCATAAAAATATCTATGGGGAGTAAAGAATGAGGTTGAGAAGAAATTTGTAGCGGATGCTTCCTTGACAAGTTGCTTTATGAACACCTTCCTCCTATAAAGTGGTCGATTAATTTGGGGCTCAAGCAATGAAGGGTGTGCTATTTTAAAACCTGCTTCCAAAAATTGTCTTTATTTTCAAACTAATCACGTTGATTGAATTAAATTTAAATTGGTTAGCAGAGTTCTGGGATGACACCCTTGGGAACCAACGTTAAAAGGGTAAAAAGATTCAGCTATTCAAACTTTCTAATGCATATTTCTAATATTACAAATCATCTTAATTCCAAGAAAATGTCAAAATGACGATGATGCCATTTAGTTTAATCTTAAAATAAATATTATTAAAACGCAGAGTAGTTACGACTCTTACGAAAATATATTTCTTGCTTTTTGGGAAATCATTTTACTTTCATTATTCTTATTATTACGTTGTTGGAGTTTAGAATGTGGATTTTGCTAATTTCCATTATTCTTGTTTTTTTTTTTTATTTGGGAAAAGCCTTTGATCTATTCAATTTTTACTTTGAATAGATCAAAATAAATTAAACTGTTTCAATGATCATAAAATACTGAAACATATTCACAAAAATAATTATATTTTTTAACCACATAAGGGTCTCAAAACGAGTAAATGTAAGTGCCATAAGTTTTCTCTTTTCCTTTTTCACGATAGAGTCTTGAGAGAATAAGGAATTAGTCCAAAAAAAAACAAGTTTTGAGAAAATTTGGGGGGGAATCCATATAAATGATGGAATTTTATTCTGTAATCACCAAATCTTTACTAAAACTTCAGAATTCTCTTGAAAAATTATAAGACTATAAATTATAACTTTTTGAGGCGTTGAAAGCAGTTTTCGGATTTTTTTCTACTTAGATATTTTGAGGGGGGAAAACCGGAATAAAAAGCTTAATATTCAAAGTCCGAGTCTGAAAATATAATCAAAAGGAACTTATTTCTCATCCGTTTCCATAGTACTGATAAGTCCCCACGAGATCTTGGATCTCCCCCTTTTTCGAGCAGTCGGTCGACTCCGGACTTTCTCTGTGCATCAAAAACCGAGCGAACTCTCCCGAAGGAGTCGACGAACTCTCTCGTTAATCTCCGGGAGTACACCTCCCGTCGAGATTAAACAATCCTCCTAATGTCCGGCAACTGAGAAAAAAAGGGACTCTTCCCCCCTGGAGACCATTACCCGGATAGAAGGGAGGAATTGTCCAGGTGACCCGAGGAACTGACCCCCGGAAGAGATTGGGCTTATGGCCATCGAATTATCTTTCGCTGATGACACCGCCGGTGACAAATGTCCGCCGTTTTCCTTCCATCTGCCCCATTACACTCCTTGAACGGGAGGGAATAGAGAAATCTGAGCCACAAGAGAAATGTTTGCTATTTTTTTTTTGAGATAGGAGTATATAGAAAGTGCGTGATGATGGATTTCCGTGTTTCTTTCTAAACTGGGAAAGGAATGTATTAAAATATTTTTTACCGTCTAAAATACAGTTTCAGGAACGAACTTATAGAGGAGGGTGATTCCGGATGTAAAGTGAAAACTTCTAGGAGCGGTAGACTAGACAGCACGGAGGCGATTTCAAAATTTCAGAGGGAAAGAAAGTCGTATAACCGCTAATTAAGGACCGTTTTCATTTATCCGATATGTTGCGATACCTAAATAAGACAAATTGGACGAACCGGTGACACAACTCAAAATGACGACTTATGTCCATTTGTCTTACCTTATTTTCATGTCATACTGCAATAAAAATTTAATTTCTTATGAATTTTATATGAAGGACTCGTATTAATAGTTTATGCTTATATTATGGAATTGACTTGAACAAATTCGGTTAACTTTTCTAATAAAATTAATTTATATTTTTCAGATGTGCCTACACAACTTCGTGCTCAAGAAGTTACAACTCATGGAATGTTTCTCACTTGGAAACCTCCTTCAAAACTCGATGCCATAAAATATAAGGTATACAACTGGTTTTTCCTCAAAACGTATTTTCTGGGGGGGGGGTATTTTATTCTGATATCAGTTCAATATTTGATATTTTTTTATTTGTAGCATTTGTGCAATTAATATACTCTCATGATAACAGAAGAATAACTTCCACATTAATATTGCCATCTCTGATTTTATTTATGTATAAGTGTAAGTGATAGTAACTTTCGTGAATCGGGTACATGCCAATTTTTTTCAGTTTCTAGTCTCGTTAATGATTTTGTAGTCAGTTATTATCGCAAAAACAGACTATGAAACTGTTATTTCTGTGTATTTATTCGTTGACCTGAGCAATCTTTAACAATCAAATGCACTACTACTAACACCTGTTTTACAGATATCATACAGTGCGCACAAGGAGTTCTACGACAGCCACGGTATGCTGCAAGAACTCCCCATCCCCCCTCAAGAGGTGATCGTGGACGCTTCCATCTCGGAGCTGCGCGTGGACAACCTGATGCCTTTCACGAGCTACCAGGTCAACATCACTGCCATCCCCCCCGACGAGAGCTTCAGGCCCCCCGCCAAAATCACCGTCACCACAGCCATGGCAGGTTAGCAACACCCTACCTGAACTTCCCACTCACTTTCAAGACATCTGTAGAAAATCCTCTTTTATCATATATTATTTAAAAACATCGTGAATTAATTCAAAACCTTCAATTGCCCTTGTACTTTTCATCCCAGTCTAAACGTGTTACCACACTACAAGCGAATCCCGCCATTCCCGAAATCGAACTATATAATGTGTTAGGTTCTAGGGATTTCTCTGTAGACACTTGAAATTTCTGTATACAGGAATATTCTGTCAATTTTTCTGCGAAAGATTTAGGGACATAACCCACTAAAATTTCCGAAGCTGGGAAAAATGAAACTCCAGTCTGTAAAGAGACAATATGTAGTTATAGTTAAATAGAATAGTTTTCTTGGTTAAGTTGCAAAAGGATTCGTTGCATACAGAAAAATTTCAGTCAACAGAGGAATTCTGTATAATGGTAACATTTACCGTCATAGCTTTTCTATTTTGAACGATTATTTTTACGGTGTAGTCACTTCTGAACCCACTCTGCCTGTAGTGAATAGTCCCTATACGATCCCTCAAGTCCCGTTTTGACAGGGATTGATCTTATCTTTTCCGCTATCCCCCGACTTCCTAAGTAGGTTGTAGAGTGGTACTATAAGCTTAAGGCACCATAGTTCTTAAGAGCTATGAAATCACTTTACCCTTAAAGGAGACAATATTGATGAATAACTATGCTAAGCAGTGTAATAAAACTTTTTTTTCCGATTTGCAGCTCCGAAACCCATGGTCAAGCCCGATTCATTTGGTGTTCATAACAACATGGAGATAACAGTTGTCCTACCTCAAGCATCTGAAGAGTACGGTCCCATCAGTCATTATTTTCTAGTCGTTGTGCCGGATCAATTTGCTACCAAAGAACCTGACGACTTCACCATTGAAGAGGTGAGGAAGATGCAACTTAATTTTGTACCGTCTTGTGCCCCAACATTACAAAAATGTTGTACATATGTACAACATTTTTAGCGATTATCTTAACTTTTGGTTTTAGAAAGATGAAGCTTTGTTTCTTAACGTTTAAATTTTAATATATTAAAATTAGTAGTTAAAACTTCATTGTACTTAAAAATTTCACCAGTTAGTTTAATAGAGATAGAGCCGGAATACGATAATGAAGTGGGGTTTTTTTTCTTACATTCAGAAACTCTTTTTAGTTTGAAGGGGTAATTTGCATATTTCAAAGCTGAAGGGACCACAAGAAGGTCGTATTATCCAAAACTTTGAATTAGAGACGTTAAATAATATCACTCATCCATAGTAACATTGATTATCAGATTATCTAAATTTTACTTTCAATCCTTCATGTTAAAGGAGTTAACTATTCAATAAAAATGAGTCATTGAATCAAGAAAATCAATATCTAAGAGATAAATTAGTTTAGAGTTTTCCAATTTGCACTGTATTTGGATTTCATAGACTTTTAAATAATATATCTTCTCCAAGTCTTGATTTTTTCATATTTTAATATTTCACTTTCCCTTAACCTTTAATTGTACTACATTGTTTATCCAGCTGAAACCTTCTATTCAATTTTAAAATTGCCCTACCGCCATTGTGTCCCTATGGACCATGAATTCCCATTCCCAAAATGTTCTTCAACTGTCGTTTCCCTCTTTCAGCTGACGGCCACTCGGCCCGAGCAAACGGGTCCGTTCGTGGCGGCCAAGTTCCTGCGGCGCACCATGCCCGAGAACTTCCACCTGGGCGACGGCAAGATGTACCTGGGCTTCGTCAACAGACACCTGCTGCACGGGGTGCGGTACAAGGTCTTCGTCCGAGCCGTCGTCGATACGCCACACAAGGTACTACACATCGCTCGATCATTGATCATCATCGGTGCCTATAGAGAGTGGTGTTGACGAAAGGGATTCGCAGTGACACGTTATTATGTATTAGTTTACTTTAGTATTTAGTGAAGAATGAATATAGGTTGGATTTAAGTAGAAATTTGCGCTTCCCTGCCATTTTAGATCCTTATAAATCCACGATTTTTTTTTTCCATTTATGAAATGCTGTATTCCTCAGAAGCTCTCGTTCCCTTGAAATTATTCTTCCATCGCGTCTGTCTTAAATTCACTTTAATCAGGTTGAAGACTTAATAACTTGTTCTTTCACACCGACAGAGGATAAACGGAGTAAGAAATATTTTTTTGAAACTATCACACACAACTATTACACTTGAATTCAATAAACATATTGCGTTAAGAAAAGTCAATACTGATATTTAAATTGGTGGTATATTTGCTTTTTTATGATATTTATACACAAATAATCTAGTTAAGGAACTTTTCAATTGTATTCCTTCAACTATACGACCATAGAGTTCGCGTGTTTTCAAATAACATACTGCATTGGGGCACAAGTTGAACCAATCTTCAACCACTAACTTCTACCCTTTGTTATATAATTTAAGTCCATATCTGAATAACCCCCATAATGCCCACTTATCAATTTTCACTACACGGAAACCGTCCAAATACATTCCTTAAAATTCCCAAATTTATATTCCTTCCACTCAGCTAACTATATCTAGTATTTCCATTCCCTGATGCCTGATATTTATCCATTATTATACGCACAATTTAATACATCTCAGCAAACAGCATGCCAAAAATGCATTCTTATTATTTATCATAACTGAAGCAGACCCAAAAAAAGACAAAACAAAACTTCGCAACAAACAAATATTTCACTCTTTCGTCTCCACCGAGACTGCGACCCCCCCCCCAGAAATCCCCGCATCTTCCGGGATTGCCAGTGGGGGTCACCCTCCTGTGTAACATAAAAAAAAGGGATTGTCATAACCACCCCCTCAGATGAACCCTCCCACTCCTTTGGCCCCTTGCCCAGTTGTTGTGCACCCTCTTTGTTTCGTTGTTCGAATGTCGCCTCTCAGTCGCAATCGATCGCTCGGGGGTGTCTTGGGTGCTTCTGCTGCTGCTGAGATGGACAGTCTTCTTGCGTTTGGGGGTCGCTCAACTCCTCTGGATTATCGGCTGCGGAGGATTCCAAGGGTAAAGTAAAATTTTCTTTAGAAACACCTCCAAATGTAAAACGCTGTGAAGTGCTGTAATGTTTTCTGGGATTTTATTGAAAATTGGGGTTTTAATTAACTATTATTATTTATTTTATTTACTTTAGGTGTGATTAAAATTCTAGTTATAAGTGTCTCAAAATTTACGAAATATATTTTTGAAACTTTATTTTAAACCCATTCCGACGTTTTTATAAAGCAATATAGTATTTAATAATATATTAATTAAATATATTTTTTTACATACCGCCGCACAGTGGTCCCAAAACCCAAAAAGCTGGTCAAAAGTCGAAAGCGATTTGCTATTTCGATGAAAATTCGTATATAGGGGTTTTTGAGGTCGCTGATTACGAATCTGGGGTCAAATTTATAAAAAATCAAAATGGCGGCTCTGAAATGGCGGGAAAATGTTTTGATGAGGAAATTAATTTCTTACTTTTTTTTTAAATCTTCTGCTCATACAATTTCCGGGTAACTGATTACAAATAAAAAAAAATATTTCCAGAAAACAAAATGGCGGATTCAACATCGACGTCTATCTGGTGAAAAGTGTTCAGATTTGCACGGAATTAAGTATTTATGACTTTTTAATGTTGGAGATGAATATAAAGTCATGTTTCAATAAAATGCGTTTAAAATTATGAATATGAATGCATTGCATCAACAATTTTAATATTTTACCAATGCAAAAAGGATTTGAATAAGTAATTAGTCGTTATTACAATGGTTATAAATATTTATTTTCATATATTTTTCCAGTATATAATTTTACTAAGATAAAAAATAAAAAGCTAAAATAAGAATAGAATAAAAAACAATATGAACCTTTTATATGCTTATACAGGGTGTCCCGCCACCCCTTCAATTTTTGAACCCCTACAGATAGTCATAAAAGTGGTGTCTAAGTGACCATTCCCTATCCAATGCAACAACTTTCAACACTCTCTAGCCTCTAGCGGCAATGTTAAGATGTACAATTTTTATCTTAAAAAGTTTTAGAGATATTCAAAGTCAGTTAATCAGTTACAAAGTTGTAGAGCAACAACGATTTAGTACAAGAAGACACCTTGTGCAGAGAAATTATTTGAATAGAACCCCTAAAACGCACGCTCAATTAGGTAGAATTTCCCAAGTTTTTACCTCCTAAAACGGTCCTCGTATCGTGAAAATAAAATTTTTTTCATTTTGATGGCTTAAATAAATGAATAAAAGTATTCTTAGATCATAAAAAATGAAAATTTCTCATTTCATTTTTTTTCTAAATATATGGAATATTTTTAGCTAAAAAAATGGCAAGGAGTAATGACCAATGACCGTAACCAATTAAAATGTATCATTATTGCCCCTTTTAAACATAATTATATACATATTCTTTATAAATATCGACTATCGAGACGCAAAATTGAAAGTTGAATAAGCTGGAATTCAATCGCGCCCATACATTGCCACATAGAAATCGCTCCAGAAGCCAAAATGGCACCTAAAGGCAGCCAGTTTTTTGTAGGCTTTTGAAGAAATATGTAATAAATAACTTCCACTTGGTTTCAGAGCAGGATCTGGCAAGAGTTTTTTCTATTTTCTCTTTTTATCCCGATTTCTAAGAACGCTATCTAAAGAAATCTAACTATCTTTATTGTTGATTTACTATTCAATATATTGCTATTATAAATTTCAAAAAATAGGTTTCATTTATGCGTACTTTCTAAATAAGAATCCATTTTACAGAATCAAAATCGATCAATTTTTCACGATTCTATGCGCGTTCAAATTTAATGAAGTTTTTGTGGCATTAGGGTGTTTCAAAAAAATTTTTTTTTGAATTTCCCAGATGCCCCCCCCCCCTCAAGTTGTTACAAATACTAAAACATTATTACCTGCAAATTTTCAGGTCTCTAGGACGATTTTTGACCCCCGCGCCCTTTAAAAGTAGGTTTCCCATGTTAAAGTATAGGGAAAATATTGAAAATATCGTCCTTTTTGGTTCTTTTCAATTTTACGAGCCTGAACGCAGTCAATATCGAATTAAAACCTATACATCATCTTTGGGACATCATTGCCTCAAGATCCTATCGGAAAAATATTCCATGACACCTACTGGGGGGTAGTTACACGGGGGTGAAAAGCGAGCTTTCACCGAAAAACGAGGATGCTTGCCGGCGCTTGCGGCGGGAGCTGGATGAAGGCCTCTCATGGAGGGTCCAGACACAACTCCCGCCAGATGGGTTCCAAATGACCAGGTACCTTAGGAAAAAGGTTCAATAAACACTTAAATAGGCTTTTATCCAGGTCCCTCCGCAAACGCCGGCGAGCATAACCAGCACCCGCGGCAAGCATCCTCGTTTTTCGGTGAAAGCTCGCTTTTCACCCCCGTGTAACTACCCCCCAATAGGTGCCATGGAATATTTTTCCGATAGGATCTTGAGGCAATGATGTCCCAAAGATGATGTATAGGTTTTAAATTGATATTGACTGCGTTCAGGCTCGTAAAATTGAAAAGAACCAAAAATGACGATAATTTCAATATTTTCCCTATACTTTAACATGGGAAACCTACTTTTGAAGGGCGCGGGGGTCAAAAATCGTCCTAGAGACCTGAAAATTTGCAGGTAATAATGTTTTAGTATTTGTAACAACTTGAGGGGGGGGCATCTGGGAAATTCGAAAAAAAAAAATTTACCATAGACTTTCGAAACACCCTATTGTGGCATTTCGAGATGGCAAAACAACGCGCTCGAAGCTCACAAACGAAATGATTTCCTGAGCCAAATAAGGATCCCAGCCATTCCCCAATGGTGTAAAGAGGTGCTAGATATATCCCTACAACTATTCCAATCGACAAAAGTTCCGGGAAAAAACTTTATTTTTTCGACTTTTGGCCAGGTTTTTGGGTTTTGGGACCACTGTGCGCCGTTACTAAAGGGTAACTCATCATGTTGTAATGTCACTTGAATTTCAAGTATCTTAGGTTTAGAAACTTCGTAATGAAATTATATAATAATTAAAGAACTCTTTTTCTTAACAAATAGGAATCTAAGCATATAGTAATACTTCACAAAAAAGTGTTGAATTGGGGGTGGAGCATTTGTTCTTTGGAAACCAGCGTTTTCACTTGCCATTGATTTAACATTGGAGAAAGCCGACAGGAGGGTTAAGGACATTTTTATAAGTTAAAGATAGTTGTAGAATGAAATTTGGAAAATTACGTTGTAAACGATAAAAAAATTACATTTTTCAATATTTGGCAGGCACGAAATTTAACTTTAGTTAAGCGATTTCTTTTTGAAAGATATATTAATTAAAAATATATAAATTAGTGGTTATAAATTAATATAAAAGCTTATTATTCTAAAACGTTAAAACTAAACTTTCTTTGAGCAACGCTGGAATTATTTCTTATTACTTTCATTGTCTGACAAAATCGTTGGAAATTTACTGCTGACATCTTTATTCTTAGAGCACCTTAAATGAAGAATACCGCCTTGTGTGCCGTTTCTCGTTCTTAATACTACAGCCCATCAGTTACTATTTTTTTTTCGCCCTCGTAAAACTACCATTCAAAACATTCCCTACAGAACTCTTAACTCATCAGGCGCGCTAAAAACGGGGGGAAAACTCTCCAGAACAAAGAAAATTAACTTTTTTAAACAACCCGGAACCAAGTCGGATTTTAGACCATTCCGGATTTTGGTTTCCGGATAAGAGGTACTAACTTCCCTATTGTCTTCCAGAGCCTGTACACGAGCAGTCCGTTCAGCGACTCCTTGAGCCTGGACATGGCGGCGGCTCCGGGACACCCGGTGGTGGTCGGAGGGGCCTGGGACAAGACGGACCGCCCCGACATCTCGGAGATCGACGGTAGGGCCGAGGAGGCCGGCGTCGTCTGGATCGTAGGCCCTGTCCTACTCCTACTCATCATCGTCACTTGCGTCGTCGTGCTGGTGTTGCTGAGAAGGTGAGAAGCTATTTCCTTGCTTTGCTTTCGGAATCTAATGAAACGACATTTTCCGTCTCTGACTAGTAGATGAATGAGGCAGGAGAAGCTCGAACATTGTGACATTCGATAGAATTGATAGCTATTTGTCACCGATTCCACTCTGTTTTCACTTTGAATTCTTCTACCTCGCCAATGTTTCATCAAATAGGACCTGTAAATATGTGGAGAATAGGAGATTTTAGAGTTGGTGGCAAAGATCTATCAATCGGAACGTCAGGACGTGTGTCGTATGTTACAATTTCGAACTTCTCTGGCATTATTCGTTTAGTTGACCTTTCGTCTACCCTCTACAACTTTGCTCTTGTCCTTTCCATCCTAGTTAATATAGTGTATTGCGTTTGTTGATTATAGTTTCGTGTCCATCACGAAACTGTATTGCAAAGTTCTGTAAGATCGGCATTTAAATGTTAGATTGTAATAATGATTTATCAGCAAAACTTCGATTCTCTTAAAAAGAACTTCTACTTAATTGTCAAAATTATCTCAAAATTCCCAAACTTTATTAATACTTCTTTGTGTGTTCTAACCACCTGTAATGCTGCGCAGGAGGAGGCAGCTGTCCAAGACGCCCGCTGGGGGCGAGACGACCATGAAGCTGCTGATGAACGTGCGCGACGACCACCGCGAGATGGTGGCGCACCCCTCGGACCCTGTGGAGATGCGCCGCATCAACTACCAGACCCCCGCCATGATCTCGCACCCGCCCATCCCCGTGTCCGAGCTGGCCAACCAGATCGAGCGCCTCAAGGCCAACGACAACGCGCTCTTCTCGCAGGAGTACGAGGTAATATATTTCAATAACCAATATTGCCCGACATAGAGACGATGTTGATATGCCGGCATATATCGCCGTAGTTGTTTAAGTATCTGATTATAGACTTATCATACTTTTATGACCAGCAGCAGTTTGTGACTAGCAATGTATAATACTGTGGGCCGGTTGATGATGAAGGAACCCAATATACTATACTATATCTTCATTTTGGAGTTTAAAACCCGATAGAAGGGAGGACACTCCTGTACTTTCTTATGTTTAGTTCGTCCACCTTTTCGTTCACCCCTCCTGACCCAAATTTGTGCTGGTATCCCGGAATTCCAAGGCTCTTGATTAACCCTTCCGAGTTTCGAGGGTCTTCAGCTCCTCCCTCAAGTTTTCACAATGGGTGTCGAGTCATAATATCGGATCCTAGCGTTTTGGTTGTATATGCCTTTACATTTCACCCTTCTTTGTTAGTCAGTTAGACTGGCAACACAATAGGCACCAGTTTAGCACGAAGCACAAGCATCATACAAAATGTAGGTCAGTAATATGTCCTTTTCAGTTGGCTTATAAACCGGAGATAAGGGTACTAACTATTTAACTAACTGGTGAGCGTGGTCAGCGCAGACTTCTGTGATTGAGTAACTCCAACACGTCTCTCTTCCTTGCAGTCCATCGAGCCGGGGCAGCAGTTCACGTGGGAGAACTCCAACCTGGAGATCAACAAGCCGAAGAACCGGTACGCGAACGTGATCGCCTACGACCACAGCCGCGTGGTGCTACAGCCGCTGGACGGGGTGCCGGGGTCGGACTACGTGAACGCCAACTACTGCGACGGCTACCGTAGGCCCAAGGCCTACATCGCCACCCAGGGCCCGCTCCCGGAGACCTTCGGCGAGTTCTGGAGGATGGTGTGGGAGCAGCGGTGTGCCACCATCGTCATGATGACCAAGCTGGAGGAGAGGACCAGGATCAAGGTAGTATAAGGCCTTTTGCTGCATTTTTTTAATGGTAAAAGATGTTTTTAATGGAATGGGGAACGGAGTAGTATGCCATCAAAGTCTCTAGCTTGCCTCAACGGGTTTTTTTCTTTCATAACTATATTCCCAAATATTGATAATTTTCGGTACTTTTGTTGGTGGTGGATTATATTTTGTTACCCTTTTTTTTAAAGTCGATATCCGAGGAACGAGTTTGGCCTAAATAAACCAATTCCGGACAGTGTTGATATTAGAAGAGAAAGTCAATCTGGCTATGTTGGACATTGTTAAAATATTGGCCAGGTGTTTGGCGGCTAAAAAGGATATATTCAGCACAAAAACACCTGGTATTGATTAAATTTAGCTGTTTTCTTTTAACCAAATTTAAATTATTTTTCTTTAAGGTACTAATATAATAACTGCACAAGATAATTAAACTGGAAGTGAGGTTTAGGATCACGTTACATTTTTTAACACATGTTTGGACCTACCTTTTGCCTCAAATAGACATTTTACCCTCAGCCAGTGTCAGTCTTTTTTTCAGAATATGAAAGTTTTGTAATGGATTATTAATATTTAGTTAAACACATATTAGTTTACTAGTTATAACTTTTATGGATTGTGAACTTGTTTTTTGTAAGTGCTTGAGGTTTAATAAGAATACCCCTAAACAGCAATAGTATCTTTTATCGAATTATCAAATTTGTCTCATTGAATGCCTAAACCTCCATTGCCATTTTGTTTCGCAGTGTGACCAATACTGGCCGAATCGTGGAACTGAAACATACGGCGTGATGTACGTCTCATTTGTAGAAGTTCAAGAGCTAGCTTCTTACTGCATCCGAACATTTTACCTGCAAAGGGTAAGTCAATAAACAACTTTTCGTCAGACATTCTGTACTTAAAGGTTTTTTCTGCAAGCTATAATACTTCATCGTTTCTGTGTGAATGTTGCAGGTGGGCTTTGCCGAGAAGCGGGAGGTGCGTCAGTTTCAGTTCACGGCCTGGCCTGACCACGGAGTCCCTGACCACCCTACCTCCTTCCTCGTGTTTCTGCGCCGAGTGCAGGCCCTGAACCCCATGGACTGTGGACCGATTGTCGTGCATTGCAGGTTTGTCCCTTTTTTCACTGAATCCTCGTCAACTCAATAATAATCTATGGGTGTGGCTCAAAATCGGAATATGGTTACCTAGTAATGTTTCTTAGTACAGTTCGACCGAGAAAAATCTGAAAACTGCAAGAAACTGGACAGTTTTTCTGAATGATAAGCTTGAAATAAGTATAAGTATATGAGCTTGACCCAGAAAAAAATATTTTAAAAGAAAAATATTAATTTTTTATTAGCTTAACCACACAGAAAAAATTTCGAAAGAGAATGTATTTGTATTTCTGGAGTGATATGAGGTAGTTTTCGTTTTCTATTGTGGTGATTCTACGTCTTAGAATTGAGATATTATGCTTTACAAAATCAAGGAAAGAGGATTATCAAAACATGATCATTGGTATCAGAGCAGTTGACCGGAAAGTTGTTGGCAATTGACTGTGACAGGTCTCTCCTTCTTCAGTGGGCATCTTAGAACAACTATGTCCTGCTCAAATGGTTCTAAGTTTCTTATGTATGCACCAAGTTCTGCTCTGAGCAGGCTTTCCCAGATCACGTTCTTGTGTCAATGGGGCTGGTTCGATAAACAAAATCTCTTTGGAAATCCTATTATTAGTTCGGACTTCCCGAGGGTTTATATGTACTATCCTGCATTTGAACTATCCCTACTAATTTTTGGGTAATGGAATTAACAAACTTAAGGAGAAGAAATTTTACCACCAACGTAAAATTGATACAAAATGTTTGCCTTTTCTAGTGCTGGGGTGGGCCGCACGGGCTGCTTCATCGTCATCGACTCGATGCTGGAGCGTCTGAAGCACGAGACGACGGTAGACATCTACGGCCACGTGACCTGCCTGCGCGCGCAGAGGAACTACATGGTGCAGACGGAGGACCAGTACGTATTCACGCACGACGCGGTGCTCGAGGCGGTGATCGCGGGGGTGACGGAACTGCCCGCCAGGAGTCTCTACACCCACATCCAGCAGCTCATGCATATGGCGCCTGGAGACGGCAGTTCGGGCATGGAGCAGGAGTTTAAGGTGAGTCTTCTTTGAATGGTAAATTTTTGTATATGACTGTCGTTTTATACATTATTGACTTACGGTGAAATCTTTTTCTTTTTGTTTGTTTGCAGAAACTTAGTGTAATCAATAACAATTGTAAAGCCATAAAATATGCGAGTGCCAATCTACCTGTTAACAAATTTAAAAACAGACTTATGAATATACTTCCATGTGAGTATTGAGAGTTTTGTAAACAATTTTCAAGTATATATTTTGTTTTTGCATGTTGAAAGATATACCTAACGTATCTTGTTTTTATTCTTCTTTAGTTTATGAAAAATATACTGCCTTAAATTATATTTAATATGTGTCTCTCTGAAAGTTATTATGTTAATTGTAAAGACATTTTGTTAATCACATAGCTTTTATTGACTTTTTTTTAACAAACAAACTACTTTTATTAACTGAATTAAAAGTTAAAAATTGCCTTACTTTTAGTATTTTGATACAAATTTGAGTTCTCTACTGTCTTAAATTCATGTACAATTTCTGTACAAATTAATCTTAAATTCATGTACAAATTGTTCAATTTCTCTTGTTTTAGATGAGAGCACCCGTGTAAGTTTACAGCCAATTAGAGGTGTTGAAGGCTCAGACTATATAAACGCCAATTTCATTGATGTAAGTTCTTTAAGACACAAATTTCTAAGTTTATATATAATCATAGTATTTATATAATCATATGAATAGATATTTATTTTAACTAGGATAGAAGCATTTCAGTCTGATTTTATATTTAAAAGAATAATTCTAGATATGTGTTTATAGACATCATGTTTATAGAGAAGGTTGAAAACCTGAACACTATCAATCATGCCTATTCAAAATTTATCTTAATTATAAAAATATCTAAATTACTCTGACATATACCTCATTTATTTAAGTGTCACACTAGTGAACTTTACATCCTTTTATACTAAGTCGAAGTATCGTGTTCATCAATACTTTTTCCTGTTCTGTTAAATGTTTTAAATGGTGGAAAAGGTATGATTCCCCCTGATGTTTGCTTTGTTTCTCTTGTTTCAATAGGGATATAGGTTCAAAAACGCCTACATAGCCACTCAAGGTCCTCTGGCCGAAACCACTGAGGACTTTTGGAGGATGCTATGGGAGCACAACTGCAACATCGTGGTTATGCTTACCAAACTGAAAGAGCTTGGCAGAGTAAGTGTATACCAATGGTTTTCAGAGTTTTTTTAATAATCCCTGAAAAGGGAAAAAAAATTTTCCTTCATTTTTTCATTAAGTCTTAAGAACAAGACTATATTAATTTTTTACTCTAATTGAGTTAAATTGTATTAAAATTTAAGAGATATGTTTAACACAAATAAACACCTCTGACCTTTTTTTGTTAGAAAAATTAAGCTAATTTTTTTTACAATGAAATATGTTTTTCATGCTCTTAATTTATGTAATATCTATTAGTGTAAGTATAAATATTATACAAACTCATTTTATCCTACGTTAGGGAATAATGTTTTTAAATTTATTTTTAAATTCTTTTCATCACGTCTTCTTTCATATTCAGGACTTATTCTGCTCTCCCTTTCAGGAAAAATGTCATCAATATTGGCCAAATGAAAGATCTCAACGATATTTATATTATGTTGTTGACCCTATAACAGAGTATAATATGCCTCAATATATCCTAAGAGAATTTAAAGTTACAGACGCAAGGGTGAGTAAAATTAACTGCTTTGAAAATTACAACTGATAAACACGACTGGGAGAATCTTTATCTGCAATGCCTGATTATAATAACATCGTACTTAGTTCATGCTAAATCTTGATCCCTTTATTTCTTTAGGATGGCCAATCCAGGACAATTCGCCAGTTCCACTTCACGGATTGGCCTGAGCAAGGGGTTCCCAAGTCAGGGGAAGGGTTCATCGAATTCATCGGTCAGGTTCATAAGACGAAAGAACAGTTCGGCCAGGAAGGGCCAATCACCGTTCATTGTAGGTAAGTAGTAGTTGGTTTAGTTTTTCTGCATCAAAATCATTTGGTTTCATCAATTTGACTAAAATCTTACTCAAGCATATAGTATAAAGTCTGATAAATGTGTATTCTGATGGTATATTTTATTCCAGCGCCGGAGTTGGAAGAACGGGAGTTTTCATTACACTCAGTATAGTATTAGAAAGAATGAAATTTGAAGGTGTTATTGATATTTTCCAATCCATTCGTATTCTACGCACACAAAGACCGGGTATGGTGCAGACAGAGGTATGTATTTTTCTTTAAATTTGTCCACAGGGAACAT
Organism: Tetragnatha montana; assembly: GCA_963680715.1. Lineage (NCBI taxonomy): Eukaryota > Metazoa > Arthropoda > Arachnida > Araneae > Tetragnathidae > Tetragnatha > Tetragnatha montana. Next base: position 29,562,170 of record OY796680.1, read on the forward strand.
GCCTTTGAAAAAGAAAGAACCTACAAGACCGGGATTGACCTACATTTACCATTTAGATCCTGTCCTAATGTTTTTTTATTGGTGGATAATAGCTGAGTGTTGCCGTACATCAATGTGCGTTCAATCTTATGGATCAATTTGAATTTGCGTTCTTTCTTATTAAGAAAGGTATTCCCTATGTACAACTGATTATTTTGAACCTTCTTTTCTATGCTTTTATAGTGAAATTAAATTAGCAGCATTTTCTCTTACAGTTTTACTCTGAGTACCGTCAGTTTATTTTAATCACCCAGTAGTTAAATATATTATAGCTAGTCCTTAAAAGTCCTTTGTAACTCTTTAGTTTTCCCTTTTCCTTACAAAAGGGCCCTTAAAGTAAAGTACTTAAATTACTCATTAAAGTCACTTTTCAGTTTTCCTTCAATGCTTGATTTTAGTTATTTCAGGGTGTCTACTTTTTATGGTAGGTAAATTCCTAAATCCTATCACCAGTCCGGAATTTCAATGATGATCGCATATTTTCTTTTATTCTTCCGGACGTTTGCCTGTAAAGTTGGCTTCACGCACGTCGACGGCGAGGACGGAGTATAATACTGCTCTCTGTATCCCTAAAGTTCGAAATTTTGCAATTGAAAGTTTGTTTACCCCCACTGCTTATATTTAATAGTATAGTTCGGAAATGTTTTGCTAAAAAATTATATTTTATATTTTAGTGAAACTGATGCTTTTATTTTATCTTTCAGGATCAATATCAGTTCTGCTATCGTGCCGCTCTTGAATACCTAGGCTCATTTGATAATTTATGCTAACTGAATTCTATCTCGGCAATTAAAAAAAAAGGACCTGACCGCCTCTCCATCTCCTTCCACCCGGGGCGGTGCGCAGCGCCATCTGGGGGACAAAGTGCGCCACGCGTGGAAACGACAAAATGGGTGTTCTACAGTTGCACAATCAGCGTCTCAGTCACGGGCCTTGTTGTGAAGTTCCTTTTCTGTCTCAGCACGTCTCTTTGTGTCCAAGAAAGGAATGCAGTGGTGACTCAAGTGCTATTGTTTGGACAAGGACTCCATTTAATCAATTTAGTGGTGCTCTTTACATATTCTTCTCGGATACACACGAACTCTATGTGTTGATTGGTGATAATAATATATATTGTTGTTCAAGATTCTGTTCGTTTATGGAGATCTTATGGACCTTTACGGAGAGGATGTTTTCGGCTACTTTTATATTTTTCCAAAACGGCGATTTTAAACTAGAGACTTACGAATGGATACATTTGCCATGTTTTTCTTTTAAACTTTGTTTTCGTTTTCATTATTTGTTGCATTTTGTTAAATTTCTTTTTTGTTTTTCATTTGTCTGCATGAAGAAATGAGGGTACTATCCTGTTAAAAATTACCAAGCTGTTTTGAACGACAACGATTAGAAATAACACTAAAATGAGAAAACCAACTGATTAAAACTTGATGGAAACAACACGAGTTTGGGAAACTTGGTTATTTGCCGTCCAAAATATTCTGTTACTTTTTAACAGGATGAAAAGCAGAAGATTTTGGAGGTCTTAAAAAGATTAATTTGCTTTCCTAAAAAAAAAAATAAGATATTTTTATATTTTTTATAGAAATTTCAAAATCAGATTTCAAACATATTTTCTTTTAGTGTGGCATGTTACTCACCCTAACTTTGAATATAAAGAAATATTCAAATATAAAAATTTTGAAATGAAGCCTATTTTGTGTTTCACATGCCATCATTCATTTGCCTTACATGTGTTTAAATTAATTTTTTAAATCCTTTCCTCCTATAAGTAAAATTTAACTTATTTTATTTTAGTGTCAAAAATGTGACACTTGTTAAGCAGTAATAAAAGTTTGAAGAAATTAAAAATTCTCCAATATGTATTAAAAAATGTTTGGATTCCGTACTAAAAGCATTTCTCATATTCAGTGTTATTTTAACTTGTTTTCAGTTAAAACTCGGTTAGTAAGTTTTTCACACATAATGAAGCCATTTTTGTATCTAACTCTTTCTGTTTGCTGGGTCATTTGTAATTTTTAACTAACAAATCATTTGTTAATTTTGTTTTTCTCTCTCGTAATTTTTTAAAAATTCAATTGAAGTACTAATTTGAATTTCGTAGTTCTATTTTTTTTATGAAGCAAATCACTCGGCAGGAATTATCTGTTTTAAAATCAAGTTAATTATTATTCAATTATTAAAAGGGGATTAGGACTTAAATTCAGAAAATTATTTTTAAAAAATTTAAGAATCAGATAAATCTAAACATATATTCTTGAAAAACTTAAACGGTAAGAAAATAAAAACTAAATGTAACGTTTTTTCATCAAATTTTTAGTACGGAATCTAAACCTGATCTATTGTAAATTATTGTGGATTTGCTGCTATCACTGAGGTCGTTTTCAACTATCTTCTCATTAATTAAAAAAGACTATCTATGTGTTGAATCTAGAGACTTTTCTATGAAGACTATCAAATATTGAAATTAAGTCATCAAACATCTTATACGCATTTGTAAAAAGTTATTTTCTGTGATTAAAGTATGAATGTGTTGATTCTTCTAACTGGTGATTTTCTTTATTCTATTAACAACACAGTAACTACATTTAGTTCTAGAGTGTATATGATAAGAAAATCATAAATATCACATTTTGATTTCATTTGAAAACCATATAGTAGTACATTTTAACATGAATTGAAATTCAGGATAAATTCTAACTCACCAAAAAAATTTAAATAAATATATTTTCATGTTTCTTTCACAGTAAAGAATAACCCCTAAAAGTGTTAGTGAAATTCACACATGAGGGTCAGGTTGCAGGATGATATACAAAATTCATACAAAAAATAAATTATAAACATAATTGAGAAAAATAAGACTTGGATAACACAACACTGCATGTTTCATATTGTTTACAATATCGAAATTAATAATCTCCAGTAGCTTTAAAATTTTGGGAGAGTTGTGAGCGAATGGCCTGGACGTCAAGATCGTGATGCTACAAATCGAAAGGACCCGGGTTCAAAGCCTGTCTACCACTTTTTTCAAATTTTGAATTTATATATTAACTTTAAATTATTAAATTAAACCAGTGACTTCAGGAACGGATGGTACGGTTGGTTAACGCATTGCCGTCTGAGGTAGGTGACAGTTGTTCACAAGAGGTTTCGGGTTCGAGCCTCGGCAATATTTTCTGTTTGTTTTTTTTAAATGGTGAAGTATCAACTTCAAATTAATTACAAGACTGTCGCACCTGCAGGAACGGATGGCTTGGTGGTTAGCACACCAGACTGCCATCCGAAAGGCCCTCAGATCGAATCTGAGCCTTCTCAGCGGGTATAGCACTCGGAAATAAATACTGATTGGTATTTATAAATTTTCCTGCTTAATTCACGGGGGGTCTTAATATTTCTAATTTTCAAACGTTAACTGTAACCGTAACAGTAAAATTAATTGAAAATATTACTATTTTTAATGACTTTCACACTATTTTTTGTAACATTTCAAGACTTTAACTCTTTTGCCTACGATGGAAACTGAAAGAATGTAAGAGTCTTAGGAATGAGGGGCGCATTAACAGGTTCTTCCGTCCTCAAGCCCCTGCCACCAACCCAGGCGTTTCATTTAACTTAGGATTTTTATCCTAATTTATTAAGTGGTAACAAAATTTCAGTCAGTGTTAATGAAGATGTTCTACTTAATATTTTTTTCTTAATTTAAAAAGTGGTGACTAAAAACCACATCCACTAATGCGAAACCGTTTAAGAGCATAATTATTTCTAAACTAATATTTCACAGGTTATGGAAAGAATGCCTGGACTGTTACCTTATATTAACAGAGCCATTCCAAACGCAGGATATAGACAGATCCCGTTAACGAGAGAATATTTTTGCTCTACTTAATACTTTTTTCTTAATTTAAAAAGTGGTAACTAAAAACCACATCCACTATTGTGAAATAATCGAAACTGTTAATGAACGGATATACATACTTCTAAACTAATACTTCACAGGTTATGGAAAGAAGGCCTGGACTGTTACCTTATATTAACAGAGCCATTCCAAACGCAAGACATAGATAAATCCCGTTACAGAGATATTACTTTTGCTCTACTTAATAATTTTCACTTAATTTAAAAAGCGGTGACTAAAAACCACTACCACTAAAATGAAATAATCCTAACCAATTCAGAACAGAGCTCTAAACTTATATTTCACAGGTTATGGAAGGGATTCTTCACGGTGTACTCATGTGAAGAGAAACACTTTTCACGCAGGACATAGATCCCGTTACAAAGAAAATATTTATGCTCAACTTAATACTTTTCACTTAATTTAAAAAGCGGTGACTATAAACCACTACCACTTAAATGAATTAAACCAAACCGATTAAGAACAAAGCTCTAAACTTATATTTCACTGGTTATGGAAGGGATGCTTCATTGTTTTCTCATGTTAAGAAAAAAAACTTCTCACGCAGGACATAGATCCCGTTACAGAGAAAATAATTATGCTCAACTTAATACTTTTCACTTAATTTAGAAAATGGTGACTAAAGACCACTACCACTAAAATGAAATAATCCTAACCGATTAAAGAACAGATCTCTAAACTTATATTTCACAGGTTATGGAAGGGATGCTTCACTGTTTTCTCATGTGAAGAGAAACACTTCTCCCGCAGGACATAGATCCCGTTACAGAACAAATAATTATGCTAAACTTAATACTTTTCACTTAATTTAAAAAGCGGTGACTATAAACCACTACCACTTAAATGAAATAATCCAAACCTATTAAGAACAAAGCTCTAAACTTATATTTCACAGGTTATGGAAGAGATGCTTCCCTGTTTTCTCATGAGTCATGTTAACCTTTTACCTGCCGATGTTCCCAAATGAGAACATCAATTTATTGAATTTTTTTACCACTTAATATTTTATGCAGGGAATTGATACTTGCTATACTCTGTGTAATTAGAATCGGCGGTTGACCTTGAGTTTTTTCTCAATGTATTTCTTCTGCGTTGCCATGGTAAAGAATGATGTTTAACCGCCCATTTTATTTACACAGACCATAGAGAGCTACGTATGAATTTATTTTACATGCAACAATATTTCACATACTATTTAACCTATAGTGCAAGTAAAATTTTAATAAGTGTCTTGCATGTAATAAACATGTGAAATATTTCTGATGAAAATTTTAAAAATTTTAGCCAATCATCGAATCATGGCTAATACAGATGAAGAAACTGTTCAATATCATAAAAATGTCCAAAAATATTAAGTAGGAACCGATTTCAGTCATTTCATTTGAATAAATTGTTAAATATAAGCCTTTTGGAAACCCCCCTAAAAATTTCACGCCAAACGCCGATGTTCCCAAATGGGAACATCCTCAAAATAACCCTTAAGATTTTTTTCTGCCAAAAAAAGGCAAGATTGGTTTTAACAATGATAAAACAAGCCATTTAAGCCAAAAAGCAGAAACATTTTTCTGAAATTTGAATTACGACGTTTAAAAGGTTAAGAGAAACACTTCTCACGCAGGACATAGATCCCGTTAAGAGCAAATATTTATTGCTCAACTTAAAACTTTTCACTTAATTTAAAAAGCGGTGACTAAAAACCACTACCACTTAAATGAATTAAACCAAACCGATTAAGAACAAAGCTCTAAACTTATATTTCACAGGTTATGGAAGAGATGCTTCACTGTTTTCTCATGTGAAGAGAAATACTTTTCACGCAGGACATAGATTCCATTACAAATAAAATACCGATTAAGAACAGAGCTCTAAACTTACGTTTCACAGGTTAGGGAACGTACCCATACTACGTGACCAGTTTCGGGGGGGAGGGGGTCTTCAAAATACCACGCTTGGTCACAGGGGGAGGGGGGGGCTTAGGGTTTTGTCACGTAGTCAAAAAATAAAGGAAAAAAGACCTGTTTTTGTAAATTAAGTTACTGTTTCAATAACTTTTACATAAGTTTTTCTTCTTGATAACATATTTTCCACTTGTATGCACGCACTCTTGGAGTCACGTGGCAAGCGCTGTATTGATAAAGACAAATATTAAGCCAAATTAACTTTTTTAACTTTCTGTTTGCTAAAAATGATTAAAAACCGTATTTATGAACTACTACGTGAAAACTAGAGGGGGAGGGGGGTCTTGGCATATACTACGGGTGGTCACCTAGGGAGGGAGGGGGGTCAAAAATAGTAAAAAAATAGGTCACGTAGTATGGGTACGTTCCCTTATGGAAGGGATGCTCCACTGTTTTCTAATGTGAAGAGTGAAAACTAGTGGGGGAGGGGGTAAAAAATGGTTCACGTAGTATGGGTGCGTTCCCTTACGTGTATGTCTTACAAATAAATAATCAACTGAAAAAACACAGAACATTTATTTAATCTTAATTAAATCACTCGTATTCGAAACAAAAGTAATCCACTGTTCCAAACCTGTAGGAACTGCAAAGCTCAAATATTCCCCCTTTCGTATTAAAAAATCCAGAATCTCATTCAAAGAGAAAGTTTGTTTTTCCGCACATTAAGTACTCTAAAGGAAAACATAGTTTTACAGAAAATTGGTGTTGTGCAGTAAAAAAAAGTTATTAAAAGACAAATTTACAAGTTTCAGATTGCGATGATCATAGGTTCATCAGACAAAGTAGAGACATTTTCAATTCTAGATATTACTTACGTATGGCCCAAGTCGTTTCACAATATATTGCGGGTCTTTTCTGTATTGGCGAAACACAACAAATTGAGTGGTGCCATTTAAAAGTGGTGCTGCCATCTATATGCAAACAGTTTTAACAGCTGTCCCTCAAATAAAACACCTTGGACACGGCCCTCTAGCCCGGAACATATTTTTAATAATTAAAATATATTAGCATTCGGATAGAAATAACAAATAATCGGCATACAGTTCTCTCATTAATTAAAAATTTCATATAATATTTTAATTCTATAAATTAATTTGATATTTTATCTTGCTTTGCATTGATTTTTTCATTGACATTTATTTTAAAAATAAGCTTTTGCAAATCTATATGATAAGGTTTACAATGCATTTCCTCAAGAAAAAATTGACACTAATTTGGAAACGTTTATTTATACCAATATGGTGAACTGGTTGTTTATAATGATTTTCGTCAATAAAAAAACTTTGCGTAAATTTAAGTTATATTTATTAAAATAAATGCCCCTATTCACTCTCCCCTCACTTTTAAATTAATAGTCACTTTTAACTGGCCCACATGTTTACACTTTGAGAAGTTAATACACACGCACACACAATCTGAAGGGCCATTGAACTGTGTAGGTTTCCTTCTCTCTTAATTAGGCTTGGCTCTTGCATTTGTTGATGAAATATTCATGGGAGCTAAGTGAAATACAAAGATATAAATATAAAGGTGTAAAATTTATTAACAAATCAATTTAACTGTTCATATAATTAATTCTATAGCATTGAGAGAAGTAAATCAAGGTTACACTTTAATCCGTTTAAAAAAAATTGCTCCTTATACTATTTCACTTTTTCAAACTGATCAGTTGACAGAAGTGTCATCCTTGTCCACAAAAGTCACGTGTTTGACGATGAATTTTGAGATTTCTTCTAAGTTGGGAACAGAATCGGACTTCAACCTAGAAAAAAGAAAGTGTAAGGATTTTTCGAAATGCACAACTCGGAGAGGCAGGGCTTTAATTTGAGGCTGAGTGATCCCCATGGGATGTGAACCACTAGCTTGGAACGAATGTGTACCTGGGGTTCCTGACAAAAATGTAGTGCGAGTCCGGGTAGGGCACGCAAGTGAATGTGCTGCAGACTCCTCTGCTGTAGGCGCCCATATTCTCCCAGAGAATCATCTCTCCCGATTCCATCTCGGGCAGGAGCGCCTCTTCGCGCACCACGTCTTCCGAGCAGCACGTGAGACCCCACAGCTTACTTCGCACCTTCTTTCCGCGATGGGCCATCTCCTCAGGGGACTGAAAGAGGCAACCCACGATGTAATACTGTATGTTTATCCATTTTTTTTAACAAGCACATTTAGTAATTGAGGCCGAGTTGGGGCAAGAACCAGATATATCTTCTTTCAATTCAAATTTACTTTAGCTCACTCAGGGTTGCTGCATAAACTTTGTGTAGGTTAGGATAAATACGGGGGTCAAAAAAGCAACCCTTGTGTTTGCACTTGGAGCCCTTTGTGCATAAGAAAGTTCAAATTTGTTATTTATTTTATTTATTTAAAAAACACACACTACAGATAAAAATCCATTTACAGTCGTAAAAAAAAAGAAAACTAATCGTATAAAACACTTTCACACAACATTTAAAAGGCACGGAAAAAATATCAAGTTCATTACAATGAGCATTAAAAATCTTATAAAATCTATTAATAGGAAAATTGGCGAGATAATTAAATTTAAACAATGGACAACGTATGAAAAGATAATTATTACGTAAATTAAAATTTTTAACAGAAAGTTGAATCAAACATAAAATATCTGGACAATCTGGTTATGGCGTTTTAAAAATCTGGTTATGACTTAAAATTGCGTATGATTTCGAGTTCCTTGTATTTTAAAAAAATGGAAAAGTTGAAGTTAGTTTGCAATTTGTGAAAATCATGACGTACAGGAGTTTTTTCATTATTTTTTACGCTATCAGCACCCAAAATACATAGGAATTTGGTAAAAACTTTTAAACATATTTTTCTTTGCAGACCTCCGTATCTTACAAGAGTGGAATTTGGAAAGATATGCTTCTTTATCCCTTACTGCTTTTTTTATGCTATGGTGGTATTTTCGTCGTTTAATAAACTAGACAGGGTGTATCAGTAACAATGAGGAAAAACTTTTACAGGAGGTAGTGTACATCCCAAGGATTCAGAGTTGCATGTTAACCCTTGGTCCCAGACTTCATTCTTTATGCACTTCTGAAAATCCGTTTGATGTACCCTACCTTCTCTAGAAGTTTGTCCTATATTGTAATTGATTCACCCTGTATATTATTACAGGAACAAAAGTTGGGAGAAGAATGTATGTCAAGTTATGTTTTCCACCAAAATAGGACCTTATTAGTCTCGAGTTACATTATTAAAATATATGCTTTTATTTACTGATCGGAACACATAGGGAGTTTCATTTGGGACAACCAGATAATGTTCCATAAATAGTAGGGAATCTCTGGATTTTTAGAGCCTATAATAACCCTAACTACGGGGTAAAAGACATTTTAAATTTTGAAATTTGTATGTATTTAAATTCATAGTCATAGTCACCCGCGCAACGCCAGGCATTTCACCTAGTCATTTATAAAAGTACACTTTCATTGTTTTGTATGCTTATCTTCGATTTTTTCTGATGTAATTGGTTTAGAAGCTAAGGAATACAAATGACGTTTCATAATAACTTCTTTATATGAGGTGAGTTTGCAAACTTCACTTTTGCTTTGCCTACAAAAATAGTTTAGTAACAATAATAAATTAGAGTACACCTACTGAATATTTTAACTCCTAGAATTTTGTTCGCTGGTGTTTTCTGGTCTTTGCTATTCGCTTTTTATCATATATTCCCCAGAAGTTTGTAAAACAGCATTTTCGGTAATTGTAATTTTATCAACCACAATATAGAAAACGGAGAAAAATTATATATAAATTTTTTCTCATATTTACTACTATACTGCTTGGATTCTCCATCACACAAATAAAATTCAGAAAACACATTTCTCATAAAAAGAAGACATTGCAAATTCCGCCAGTTTCCCACCCAACCGTCTAATATAACCATTTTAACTTTTTTTTTTAAAGTCTGTATTATCTCCTTTAGCTTCAAATGATGATATTTAGATTCTGTTAGGATTCTAACTACAGTACACTGTAGGATAATGCCTATTTTCTCAACACAGCATGAGAAACTTGTTACTAATTTCACAAAATATTCATATACGAAACATATGGTAGAAACATATACTATGTTGAGCTACGAAGTCTCTATTGAAAGCAAAATTTCTGAAATAACTATTTCTCAGTCAAAAAGTAAAACTTATGGAAATCTTTCTAAAACAAATTCAGGAACTTGAATTATGGTAGTTGAAGTCTAGTCTTTCTTTTTCTTAAATTTTATCTGCCCATTATGAAAATTTTTCTGTAAATTTACTTTAAACAACCGGATTTACAGCAAAAATGAAAGGTACCTATCTTTACCTGGGGGCACAATTAAACCTTTAAGTAAACTGAAAATATTTTTTTTTTTGTATTTCTCCCGATTTTTTTTTTTTTTACATTGTACCTTAATTTTTCAACATCAATAAATATTTGGTTTTGGTTTTCTTTTTCTAATAGATCCCATTTTACATCCCTAATATAAATTTAATTTTTATAATCTGTAATAATTTACATAGACGCCTTGCAATTAAAAGAGGTTTTCACTAACCTCGTTATGGTAATGTAAATTATTTATACAATTTACGTGAAACCTGTACATATTAATTTAAATATTTCAAGACACACACTTTAAAACAAATCAACTTACCAATAGAGGATGGTATTGTACGTCATAAATATCATTGTGCTCAAAGAAAGAACTGTAAAAGCCGTCATTGATGTAGTATTCATTTCGTATTTCATCGTCTATAAAAATGAGACTAAATAATTAATCTAGTGAACCCATATACCACCAAAAACAATAGAGGAGGATAATTGAAGAATAAATAGGCTTAAAAATAGTAAACTACCCTAGAAGCACAGCTAATACCAATCACATCAAGTTTATGTAACTGCAACCAGAAGTAATTGGTCATACAAGACAAAAATGGACGAATCATGAACGTTTGTGCTGCTTGATTAATGAAGAAATGCAGACGGTCTAACTCAAATATTCAAAATTAAGATAAATAATAATTTAAGATTCAAATTACTAATACAAGATAATTCCCACTTTAGTTATTAAAATTATAACTTGGAATTTTACACAGCACCGTTTTGAGTGATAATGAGCAAATTCTCGCTAATAGCGACCGGATAAATGGGTTGAAACATCAATTAATTTAGTTATCTTTGTTTTCTTATGTTAAAAAAAACATTCAATGCCAATCTTTTATGTTTAAATTAATTAAATAATAATATTAAAAGTAACTTTAACTTAAACCAAAGTTTTCGTTAATCATTCATCGTGACATAGTTTTAAGGTGATTATAATCTTTAACGAATACAAGCTAAATAAACAAACACTTACTAAGGTACCGAAAAAAAAATTTCTTTTAAAAAAATTTAGAGACAGAATTGAAAATGAATAACATTTGGTAAGGCTAATGATGAAGTCTAAGTTGTTTCAGATCTTCCTGCTTATTATTATTTTCCAGGCCTCAAAAAAGAAAGTTTGCAAACTTGCAAGTTTTTAGTGTTATCCTGTAGTTTTTGCGTTTTTTAGATAAATAAAAAAAAGTTTAACTAAAAAATCAAAGAAACTTGTAAGTTTACGAACTTTTTCTTTTTAGATTCCTGGAAAAGAGCCATTTTCACTTTTTAATATCTCCTCTAATATAATATAATATATAATATTATAATATTATATATATTATAATATTAAAGATATTTTCAAGAATTTTTTTTCTATGTGCTGTTTATTATATTGGCAACAATTTTGTCACTGAAATTTTTGTTCCACCTCCTTTAGTGTTTAATTAATTTTTGTAACTTTCTTATATGGCCACTAGGTCTTTCTTATATGGCCACTTTCTTATATGCCACTTTCTTATATAACTTTCTTAAATGGCCACTGCTGTCATTTGCATTATGTCGGGCGTAGTCGTTTTACCTCACTTGCATAGCTGCAGCTCCTTCCGTTCGAAAGTATTTTCAGATAGGGATTTTCCTATGCACCCTGTATAACACATTTTATAAGTTACATTATTTTCCTCTTTTTCTATACATTTTTATTTTCATCGTTTCATAGGATAACAAGCTCCAGTTAATTTTATTGTTGCCTCTGTACTCTACAACTGATGATCAAAACTCTAAACTCTGTGCTCTAAACACATGCTTGTAAATTTTAAGTTTGCTTTCTGGTTGTGGGTATTAAATCAGTTGAATTTTCAAATACCCTGCCAAACTATTAAAAAATCGGACACAATAAATGAATTTATTTTTAAGTTATTGGACACAAATTCAATTCATTAAATTCCTAACACTGTATGGCAGTGATTCTCAACCTGTGGTCCAGGAGAGGATTATAAGTTTCATTGATTTGATAAAGATCTAGGGGTCTTTGGGTATGAAAAGGTTCAGAATCAATAGTCTAGCTCTAGGTCTAGATTATGTGTCACTTTTGACAAGTTGTCTGGGGAAAGGTTTCAGGTTTTATTGATTTGGTTAATTATCTAGTGATCCGTGGGTAAAAAAAATGGGGAGAATCACTGGTGTATGCAAGATCTTTATACCTTTGCTCTTCTTTCCAATGATGGTTGTCGTCAGGGTAACCGCCGAGCATACGCTAAAGCAGCCAGGTTCAGCCATCCACACTGTGTCATTCTCGGGAAAATTTTCTTCCAGGGAGGAATTGATCTCCTTTGTCAGCTGTTTGATAAACGTTGAAAATGGTTTTGTTAAAATAATCTAAATTGCCATTCAGGTTCTTTTTTTAGTTTCATTGACTTTGAAGAGAAATAAAGGGATGTTAGAGAGAGTCATGGAGACAGTTTAATTAATAGTTCAAAAGTCAAGCGTTCCTTATTTGGTGTGTAGCCCTGCTAGTTTCAGTTCAGAATACTATTTGAAAAAAAAAATAACTTTACCCCACAATAGAATATAATTTCATTAAAATATCATCAACATCTTCTCCGTGAAGCAAAATTATATTCAAGAAACTTACGGTGTAGAAGTAATTTTCTCTCTGCTTTGATCCAAAAAATCCTGCACCGATATTCACAATGGTGAAGTTGAAGCCAAGACGTTTCGCTGTGTCAAAAACCTTCCTGCATTTTTCGATAGTCGAAGTGAAGGTCAAAGGGTCTTCACATAAAGCTCCAACATGAAAGCTATGCAAGAGAGTATACAGTCATGACAGGAAAATTTTATTATTATATAGGAAACACAAAGTTGATCATAGAGGGGATTGGAATAGAAGGAGATTAGTGCATTTACTTACCTGACACCGACCACATTAAGTTTGAGCTCCTTTGCTTTCAAAAGCAATTTTTCTGCTCCTGTGACGTCCACTCCGAACTTTTTGCTCAAGTTATACACTGTCTGGGAGCTTTGAGACTTCAAACGCAGAACCAGTCTAGTGAGAAAGCAAACGATCACCATTCATTATTTAACTGAACTGGCTAACTTTAATACTGAATTGGCAGAGGTTTCTTTCGATTGTATGCATAGTTAGTCCGGTCAAGAAGACTCAGTCAGTTATTTGAATCAATGGATCGGCTTTAAGGTTGCTAATTATCATTACAAAATATAGCTTTATAAGGAGGCAATAACAGGAGTAATAATGAAAATTAAAACAACGTTTTTTTTATTTTGCACATAAATAAAGATTAAAATTAGACTTAAGTATCGGGGATACGTGGTGGATTCCCTTCGTGCGAAGGGGATAATAAAAATAATTCAATAAAAAAATATCATTCTCGAAAACATTAGAAGGTTTAAGATGATTTTTTTAATCTCGGTGTCTACTCCCTCTCTAAGCGGATGTATAATTGGTATCTGCTTCTGAAAGAAAGAGAAGACAACTTGCCTGGCAGAGGGGTAAATCCTGCTGATTTTGAGCAGCTCTTCAACACTGTCGAAGGTCATGAGGTCCACCCCAACTCGGGAAGCATACTTCAGCGCCCCCTGGGTCTTGATGGTGTGCGCAAAGATTATGCGCTTCGGGTTGGCCCCAGCTCCAAGAACAAGGCGGATCTCTCCCTGGCCGAAGAAAAATTCAATACTTAATTTACCTCAACTCTGACAAAAACATTGACTACCTTACGCATAAAACTACGAAAGAAAAGAAAACTATAATCCTTATAAATTATATAGATTCGATAAAGCTATTCAGATCCCTTAGCCTCAGTGATTGATAACCTATTGCAGAAAAGGCCACTTTCAGCATAAAATATTTCTATAAGTTCATTATAATAAATCAATGAAGCATCGGAATTTTAGGGGTACTCAACTCAGGAAACCGTTATTCTGTTAAAAGTAATCAAATACTTACGGTCCATTTACGTCGGAAACATGAGTTTAATTTCGTGGATAGGAGTTAAACTTTATTGATAAGCCCTTTGTTGCCATTATTTCCATTTCATTAGATTTCTGGTTATAAAAGTACGAAAACAAAACAACGCCAAACTTATGAGCCATAGAAAATTATTCTAAACAAAATTTCATAGTGGTACATTCTTAAAATATAATACTTAAACTAACCCCAAAGCATTTACTATATTTCCCATTTTACCCGATTCGACTTACCTCAGTGGAACAATCGAAACCGTATCCCAAAAGAACGAAGAGTTTAACCAGCAATGGATCCGCATTTGCCTTGACAGCTTAAAGAGAAAAAACTTAAGAAAATCAAAATTTTACTGATACACTTGAAAAATTTCTAATTTAGTATACAATTTACCGTAGAAGGGGTCTACTTTTGGAAGATTTTCTCTCCATAGTTGGTCTTTCCACAATATGTCCGCAAAATCAAAGGTATAAAAGGGCCTATCTTCTCCCTAACACAAGCAAATAATTAATAATAATAAAGGTAAGGCAAAATAATTAACATACTTGGTCAATACAGCACCTTGGAATAAGGCCGTCACAACTCAAAAACACTATTTTTGAGAAAAACCCTTTTAAAGATTGAATGCCAGATAAAGTTTTGTTAACAAATTTGTAGAATATGGCTCTTTAACATACAAAAATATAACACCTAAACGTTTCTAAATAAGTGAAATATATTTTTTTCATTTTTGTCGGTCTTCTTACAAGGTAGCAAAATATATTTTTTGCTGAAGCAGGTTTTTGAAAAACTGTTTATTTCAAGCGATCTATTAGTGTCAAATTTTAAATTGGCTCAAAAATTAAATGAGCTAAAAATGGATTTAGGTGATGTTGCGTGCCTAAAAAGAGCTAGTTTTTCAGGAGGTAACACAACATACAAAAAAAAATCATTTCAAGAGAACGTTTGGTCTACTTAAAGAGAACGGTTGACTCAACACCATTTTAAACACTCCAAAGCACCAAAAAAAACTCAAGAGTCAAACATATAAAGTACTTACTAAAATACTTCCAACGTTCCGATGATACTCACGCAAGCTCTCAAAAGGTGCCCGGAGAGACTTTGATTTTAAAAGCTCGAAATACTCATTCCCCGACATCGTTCAAAGCTGCTTTCCGCTTTTCACTTGTAGTATTTGAAATCCTACAATTATGAAAAACCATAGAAAGAAAACATATGTTTATCAATTGTTCGAGAACAACCGATAAGGAGGTTTACATGAAAATTATTAGCACGATAAGGATAAAACATAAGGTGTTATGAACAAATAATTTATCTAAACTTGATAATTAAGGTTTATACTACAAGAGAAAATTTAAAATATTTGTCAAGAAAAAGTATTTTAGTGGAACTTTTCCAATGATGAATTCGCGTCTCTGAAATTGTTTTTAACCTATCAACCTTTTAATAATGGCGTATAGACTACGCTCGACAACGGGCTTCACGCCCGCATCTTATAAGTATTTTAATAAGCTTCATATTTTAATATTGGTTGGAAACAGACATGACTTTTAATTTAAATATCTTTTTAACTATTAATCTTGTGTTTGGCGCGGAATGTCCGATATAGGGACCTTGCGCCATAAAACCCAAAACAACCAACCAACCAACCAACCAATGATGAATTCTTTAGAACTTTTAAAATACTTTGAAATAAAGCTTATAACTGAAGCCTTCCAAATACAAAAATCAAAATGAACGAGTAAAAAAAAATATTTCTCCTCTTGGAATTTAGACCAACTTTGGATGGCCAACAGTTTTTTATTACAACAGTTTGGTTTTTTTTTTTTTTTTGGTTATAACAGTGGCACTCGAAGACATTGAAAATCTTGGAAAAATAAGAATGTTATCTGGTGGCATTACTGACGTTTCAGTGTCTCCTCTTAACTTAGTTCCAATTCTTTCTTGCGATTTCAGTTATCATTTTGGCTAAAGTATCTTATATAGTAGTAATAATTTCTAGACACATTTTTTAAGTTTAGATGTTTTGGATTTATAACACAAGAAACTACTTTTTTTGCGTAAAATTATCATAATCAGCCTATGAATAATATTTTTTACTTTTTATATTATTTGGTGTAGATTGGAAAATAAGGTATAGTAGTACGACTAACATTTGTTTTTCAAATAGTGGCACTCTTTCCAAAAAGGTTGCCCAACCCTGCTTTAGAAACAGAAACAGAAATCACCTGTATTTTCCTATAAATATTAAGAGAATTACACCAAGTTACTGAGTTTCCAAGTTGAGAAAAATTTTCGGGAGCATTTTTTTTCCAAGACACTTTTATTGAGTTTCTTTTTGTAACCGAAAAACCTCAATTAGACTAATATTATGAGATTATAATACCAAAATATTGGTCTTCCAAACTATTGGTTATGTAATTTTACGAGTGAAACTAAGAATTTGGTCTCGTAAAATTGACAATTCTCTAATTTTAACTCTTTAGCGCACCGCATTGGACATATGCAAGGGAACGTATCAAAAATCCCCGCACTAAAGGGTTAGTCGTTTTAATTGCTTATATTCATTAAAAAGTACATCTACCCAATTTTCGGGAAAAAGTAATACAATTTTTTTAACTTTAGATACTAATTGAAACTTCTCAAAAAAGAGAAGTGATAATTCCAGCGTATTTTTAGATATAAAACAAAACCCTATGGATTATAAACAGTTTACCTTACCTTTATTTTCTTTTAGAAGTCCAGTCTTATTGTATACTAATTAATATCTTCGAAAAAAAGTTTGGCCACGATAAAACACCTGTTATTCAAGCAACTATTCAATTTCAAATAAATAATTCAATTAAAAATTTGATAAATTATTCAATTTTTACTAATAAAATTTAGGACTGAATTGTACAGTACAGGTTTGTAGTATGGCTGCCAGAAATTCTGGAAGTTTCACAGCTTATTTTTTATTCAACTCAATAACCAACTGTAACATTGAACTTTAGAATAAAGATGTGTTCAGATTCAATAATTGTGATATAGTTAATATGAACAGTGGCAAATTTTTTCGCATAATAATTTTTCTCAACTTAAATTTTTTTTTCATAATTTTTTTCTTATGTTTCAATATAATGCGGAAAAAACAACTTCACCTAAATGGGACCAGATTCTCACTCGGCATCGATTTAAATTCGGGTTACTGGTCGTAAAATCGTATTCTCTCCTTGCTTTCTGATCATAGTGCGAAAAAAAACACATGTCAGAAGCCAGTTCCTATGCGATTAGAAATCTTCTTACCCTCCTAGAAGCTTTTACTACGAATTTGTAATCATCCTATGCTTAAAATTTACTAAATCAAAATCCAGTAGTTTCAGAAATATACTATTCTTTATTTCCACAGAAAAATAACAAAACGTCACTATCCAAGTACCAGGATACTTGACACAGCAGCATGGAAACACTACTCGATATGTGATTAACACCGAAGTCAAAGTATCTCTATCCCATTTCGGTGGGTGGTTCCCGATCGGATCGATTCTCTGATCTTTTGGAAGGCCTTGAGCTGGTCGATGTTGAGGTCTTTCAGGAAGTCTTCCAATGGAAGGACGCTCGGTTCTTCATACCTGGAAGATGCATCAAAATTTTTGTTGCAGCATTTTAAATGAGGAAATTGAAATTGGAAGTATGAATGAATTTAATATAGAGGGGTGTTTCATGTAAAGTTTCAAACCATACTCTGCCTCATCCAGATTCCTTTCATGAAGTAATACACGAAAAAAGCCCAAAGAACTGTTCCGTACCTTTACGACACATGATTGAATTGAATAGAAGAAAATTGATGCAGGAAAAAGTATGATGTCATAACTAGTTTTTGTAAAGGAAAACCCTTTTATGGAATAGCTATTTGCTTTCCATAAAGGTTGCACTTGTAAAATATGAAATTAAGTTTATAATAATATCTAACAAGGTTTTACCTCTTGTTAGCACCTTTAGTACTTCTACAGCACCTTTTATTATCTCCACACAAGGAATTTAGTTGTGCAGAGTTTGAGGGTTCTTGTTGAAGCATCCTTTATTAATAACCAGGGAAACCAAAATCGTAAGGGTGGCTCTATATTAAATAATTCCAATTAGCTTAAACTGTTTCTATGCATGAGCACGAATGCAGCCACAAACTTGATTGGCTAAACACATCTAAATCAACTTTAGATCGGCTATAGTAAAGCCTTCCCAAGGAACTTGTTTGTTATCAAAAATAACGACTCATGATAAAATTTAATCCTTAATAAAACTGGTTCACAACCTGCTGCACCGACTCACCAGCTGTGTTCCGAGAAGACGTGGTAAAGAATGGGCAGAAAAAACCCGTTGAATCGGCTAGCCAAGCAGAACGTGTAAGAGCCCATGTTGGGAAAGATCAAGTGCTCCCCCTCCTCCATCTCGGGGGCGTGGCCTTCGAGAATTTCGTCCAGGTTGGAGAGAGACACTCCCCACAACTTGCAAGGCCACGCCTTTCGACCAGCTGCCTCTTCCCGACTCTGTGGGGAATTTAAAAATTTACATTTCAATTGGTCAGACCAGTTGAAATGGACATGATTAATAGGACATGATGAATTGGACATAATGAATGGAAATGGTGAGAAAATATAATACCAAAAATGGTTCCATTTTTAATGGAATTCCAATGTCTGTGTCGAAAGATAAAAAACGTCCATCGTTCATGTAGTAAAAGTATTTCTTTTCTTGAGATCCTGTAATAAAAACCAATCTTCCTTTATTCTGAAATATCAAAAATACTCTGGTTTTAACCATGAAAAAATGTGTTTTAAAATACTTAAATTTTTAAAACATAAATACATAAAAACTTTTAAGATCCTTGTTTAGTGAATCAGTAGTTCTTAAAATTTTCAAATCAAGTTGCTTGTATTTGGAGTAAAGATTTTTCTACGTCAGTTTAACCAAGTAAAACTTATTATACTAGACTGCAACGTTACTTGCCCCATAGAAGCAAAACAAACTAAGTAGTTCCCAGCGTGGTATCTGAATTTTGAGTGAAATGACCCAAAAAGCCCATAAAAAGTTACCGTTATCTCTCTTTCTAGCAATCGAGTCTTGGAGAGGTGAATAAAGTTCCTTTCTTTCAGAAAATCGTTGTCTTGAAAAACTTATGCAGTTAGGAATTCGAAATTTTATAATTTCGTTTCGGAAATTTACGCGACGTTTTTAACGTTTTCTGCCTCAAATTTTCCTCGAAATTTTTTCGCCGTCCCTTAAAATTATCACATTTAAAAGGACCAGTTACCATCATTGTGGTCAGATTCCTTAAGAGTCTTTATCTTTCTCCCGATTATCTTCGTACACAGCAAATAAGCTGAACCGACAATATAAAATCCGGGTTCAGCTATAATTTCTATTCCACACCCTATCGGAAAACATTCTTCTAATCCTTGATTGATGTAAAAGGCTATCTGAAACACACAAAAAGTTATTGTAGTACGTAGGATCGATGTAAATGAGTATAAAAATCGTTTAATGGTTGTTTTAGAGGAGGCCATGGGAGTCTGAGTTGGACTCAATGGGTGAAAAAAAACGTATGAAAAATACCCACACTTTTGTCCCAGTTTTTGGATTTTTTTTCAAGTAAAATCCAAATTTTGTCCAATTTTCAAATTCAAACAAAACATTTAATGAAATAACTTAGCAATATAATGACCCCGTAAAGTCATAAGTGGAACGTGTCCGAACAGTTAAATTTGAAATAACCCACTTGACTCATTAAAAAAGCTTTTATAGCAGTATTTTCTAATTTAAGACTTTATTTTCTTCAAAACTTTAAGTTGAAACATAAAATTTTATGAATTTTGAGTAGTTAAAATAATTTAAAAAGTAAAGAAGTTTGAATAAGGTATTGTAGTTTTGGGGGAAATAGGTAATCGAAACACTAGATCAATTGATATTTAAATTAACACCATTATTTTTTTCTTTGGAGTAAGGGTAGTTTAACCAGATTTTTTTCGATGTAAACAAGGGGAATTTTAAGTACTTCTTATTTATGTGGTTAGTTTTATTTACTTACCGGGAAACTTGACAAAATAGACAGTATTTTTTTCAATCAAAATTTAATTTTCTTAATAACTTTTCATTGGAATTATTTGACAAATGTAGTTAATTTGCAAAAGTTAAACTTCTCACCTTATCAAAGTGGGGCAGGGATCCTGAGACTCCTGGAAACCCCCCTCCCACGTCCAAGAGTTTGAAGTTGAACCCCACATCTCCGGCGATGTCAAAAACTTCTCTGGACATTCGTATGGCCTTGTCGTATGCGTCAGGTTGCTCACACAAGCCACCCACGTGAAAGCTACAAAAAAGATGTGCCATTGAACAATTCGAATGAAAGGAATCCCTGAAACTGCGGTTTGCCTAATCTTTCCGTACATCATTTGTGGATCAAATACATTGTTTTTCTTGAATATTTAGGCGTTAAGTTTTCAAAGGATATATATAAATATGTTTTTAATACTTTTTTTACCTTTGTACTAATTTTGTCAAGTTAAAAATGCTGTGCTCCCTTAAGTTTGTGCTGGAGGAAAGACCTACCTGACTCCAATCACATTTAGCTGGAGGCTACGTGCCAGCTGCAACAGGTGTCGCACATCCTCCATTTCGCAGCCGAACTTGTCGCTGAAAGGGTGGTGGCAAGGGACATCAGGGATCTTGATACGGATAACCAACCTGTGAAAGAATTGAATTTCACGTAGAAACTATAGTAAAAAGTCAAACACGCTCTCTGGAGGATCTAAATTATATTCCTTATTATGAAAGAACACACCAAAAGAAAAAAATGCTCACAATGTCATTTTTTTCAACTTGCAACCTTTGTCTGTACTCTAGCACCTCAATTATCCATTTGCGAATCAATTTCCTTATACAATTCTTAATCATCATTGGTCTTCCACTCATTAAAGGTTAAACTATCAACCTATAATTAGCATAGTTTAACATTTTAAAATATCTTCTCGTCTTTTAATCTGGGACGTAATTTCTCCTACACTTTATTCTAAAAGAACCTGTATTTTTCTGCTGCATAATCCATTACCTGGCGGAGGGATAGACGTCCCTTATCTTGGTGAGCTCGTTCTCAGAGTCGAAGGTCATGAGGTCCACTTGCACCGAGGCGGCAAAGCGGAGGTAGCTGCGGGGCTTCATGGGGTGCGCGAAGATAACGTCGCAAGGGGCTGCCCCAGCAGACAGCACCATCTCTATCTCGCCCTGAGAAAGAGGGACTTAGAGGAGAATACATTAGAAACTTTTAGATAATTAATTTTAAATTAAACACCGTGATTCAAAGTAATAATTACAAGCAGGAAAATAAGAGCACGTGAGAAATATAACGTGGTACAGTGTGGTATTTACGTAGTACTTATTTTAAAATTTAAAATCTCTCTTATTTTAATGTGAATAAAAGTCAAAAAAAATTTTCTCTTGTACTCATTGAAATACTATTGACAAAAACATTACGGTAGGACCGTTTATTTTTAAAATTTAATGCAGGAATAGTCTAAAAACCTGCAGATTTTATAACACTCTTTTCTATATTTCCTATGAGAAAGCGTTTTGTGTTCCCGCTAGCGTCGATGTCAAAAGCTACCACCAGAGGGTGAGCTTTAAGCTGGAAGGGAGGATCGGTAATTTTTGCCACTGCACGAAGTCGAGGAAATGGTTTTTTCATTAGCAAAAATTATAAATGAATCTTTAGAGCAGGGGTGTCCAACTGGTGACCCACCGGGTCATTTTCTGGGGTCCGCGAAGCTTCCTGAAATCCCCATATCATAAGATTTAGCTTTAGAACACTTTTCAGTAGGTATACTAAAATTCCAATTTTTGTTTTTACCTCTTAGGCTAGGTCATGGAGTAGCTTTGGTCGTTTACCATGGTGAAAAATTTAAAGTTTAAGGTTTCGGGATGGTGGTATACCTTGAAACTCACCCAGGGCTAAGGTCAACCTTTATCACAAGGAAGGGCAAAAGGGAGTAGCCGAAAATGAGGTGAAACACTATTTTTAGAAAAATTTACAAATATCAGAAGAAAGAGTCCAATTTTTGTGTAATATTCAGTATTTAAAGCTAAACGGCCGAAAATCTGTATGTACTCTGAAATTTTTGAAAATATAGTAGTACCTTTCCTTCACATTACACTGGGGAACCATTTTTAACATAATTTCTGATAGGTTCGATTTTTTTTTTGGTGTTTTAGAGTTCAATGGGCACACTGATTACAAAACTGTTGTTAGTTTTCTTCTACCACGTCACTTTTTTTCTCTATACACCTACCTTCTACTCTTTACTGTAAAGCAAAATAAATGACTTTGAATTCGATTTTCAGGTTTAAAAACCATTACTTCAGTCTTTAAATTAAAAGTAAAATATGAAAATTTGTAGCAAATGGATTGGTTTAAGGGGTAATTACCCCCCTAAAATGAAAAAAAAAACGTTAAAAATGATAGAGGTTACTTTACGCTATTTTTTTCTCTCATTTTTTACGCAATTCATCTTTAAAAAGTCTTAACCCTTCCCCGAGGGCCCAAATCTAATGAAAATAGGCAGCAATGATTTTTACTAAAAGCGGTTGAGTTGTTAGCGTCCCCGAAGCACCCGTAGAAGGGTTCGGAAAACTCTGGCGCAAGCGAGCTCAACGATCAAGAAATTATTTTCATGCTTTGAAAAGCTTAAAAATGACAATTTTCTTATATTAGGTATGTCTTTCCTAAGTGGAAATTCTTAGGTTTGTTAGTAATTGGCTGGTTTTATGGGGGTATTCGATGTTTCAAGCTCTGTTAGCTCTTGCTGGCTTGAAACATCGAATACCCCTACGGATTCTTAGAATAACGAATCATAAAACATCTGCCCTACCACCTGTCAATCAAACACAAGCCCAGATGATCTGCTTAAGATAACAAACGGATTCTTAGAATAAAAAAAAAAACATCTGCCCTCCAACTGTCAATCAACTGCCAAAAAGTCAATTACAAAGTTGTAGAGCATTGTCTATTTTATACAAAATGAAACTTTGTACACAAAAATTACTAGAATAAGTCCCGAAAAAATGCGGGGTTTTTTTCGCGTTTTCATACACTTGACGCATTGTTGAAAAAGCCATTGTGCGTTTCATGTTGTTAAATGTATGAAAACGCGAAAACAAAAACGCATTTTTTCGGGGCTTGTTCTAGTAATTTTTGTGTACAAGGTATCATTTTGTATAAAATAGACATTGCTCTACAACTTTGTCATTGACTTTTTCTCGTATCTCTAATAGTATTTCAGATAGGAACGCTAACTCCTAAACTTGCCGCTAGGGGGTATTAAAAGCGGTTTCATCGGAAAGAGCATAGGCGTTTTACTAGGGGTAGGCACCACGTTTATTGAAATAGGTCCAGGCGTTCAGGAGTAAAGGCCGTGATTAGCCTTACGACTTGACACCCTGTATATAATTTTATATAACCCGATAAAATTTGTGTCCTTGTGTGACAAGCTGTTCTCCTTATAGGCAGTTTAACTGAAAAATACTAAAAATTAACATTTTTTATTGATACGTTATCTATTAATGAATACTTGCTCGGATATAAAAAATTTGCAATTGTTTTTTTAAGTAAAGGGATTTTAGAGCTTAAATGATGATTTAAATTTAAACAAAGGAACTTGATTAGTACACATGTCTTGATTTATCATAAGATTTTAAATCACATGGAATTTCCAAACTGAAGTTAAAATTAAATATGTAGCTTCAATGATCGTGCTATAGTTAATCATCAAATTTATTTAGTAGCTCATTTCAGCTCAAAGTGTCAGTTTTGCGGTGATATAAAAAATACTACTTCGGACTATGGAACAAAGTCATCTATTGGTAATTTTGAAAATATCATTGAAGACTTCCTGTTTAGCACAAAATCAATTAATGAAATTCGGTATATATAGAGCCATCCATTGGTGATTAATTGGTTTTCTTTTGTCATTCGTCTTCTCACTTCTTTAAAAGCCCTCAGTTCAATCTGCCCAGTCGTTCTGGTTTTACAGATTTTTAAAAGTTTCAGTTCAGTTCAGTTCATACCTGTCGTATTTCAATCCTTAACTTACTTTACTTGCACAGTCAAATCCACATCCGATGCTAACAAGAAACTTCAACAACATTGGGTCACTGTTGCTTTTAATAGCTGAAAAAGTTAACAAGCATGTTTACTCTAAGCACAAAGAACATATGAACGCTATGAAAAGGTGTTGAATAATATTTAAAAATACTAAGGAATATTTTACCGAAAAATATTTTTACTCTGGGTAACTTCTTTTTCCAGTGTTTAGCCTTGTATAAAATATCTGCCAAATCAGCGACGTAAAATGGAATATCATTATTCTAAAACAGATGATATTTTCAGTTTTGTAAAAATTAAAGAAAAACTAGAGTTTTCCATTCAGTAAAAAAAGTATAAAGTAATATACATTTAAGTTTATTTGTGGATGCATTATCTTTGTGCTAATATTTATTTAAATAGGAAATAGCTTTCCACTCTGCTGTCTAACTTCCTTTTTCTAAGAATAAGACAAAATGTACCTTTTAATAATACTAAAACTAAGTCTAGACTCTAGAGCACTAAATTGTTTAGGGAAAAAGTGGTTTGGAACTCCAATACAGTGCCTAACTTATTGGTTCTTTTAGTATTAATTTTTCTTGTATTTACGTTCTATCCACTTTCTTTTCATTCATAAAATAATTTAAAGTAAAAAATTTAATTCAACTCACGTCTTTGTCAATGAACTTCTTAATGCTTCTTCTCATGGAATCTGTTAGTATACTTTCCATGTTTTGATTAACTCTACTCTGCGTGGAAAAAGTAATATTTTACTCTCAAGTACATGTCAACGTTTTCAGTAAAATGGATGATACATTAGGAACAATCCTATACCTTTAAAAAAGTGTTATTTTAACTTTAAACTTATTATTGAAATTGTATATGTTATTGTGTTATCATTAACACATTTTTGTCACGGTATTTTTTATGACAGTTTTGTTACCGCATATTTTAAAACTTATCTGGTACTTATAATGCACATGTCACAGTCAATGTCATATTTTAAACCTATCTTAATCGCACCAAATTGCCAATCAAACCAAAGATATATAAGACTAATGTAATCCTATGAATTCACTATTTATCTATGTCCAACAATTTTACTACAATAATCCAGGCAGCAGACCATAAATTCTCAAAAGTTTAAAACTTAAGGATATTCTGCATTGTAATGAGATGCTGGAAGATACATGTTGAAATTGAGTTTGCAATCAGTTTAAGTAAACATGTAATACTTGAAGAAAGTATTCTGACAATATAATTGCTCTAACAGGGGTATGATCTTGTTCACTTACCTCAACTGTGACAAAATCTCACGCTTGGGATTTTTTTTATGAACGAATGCATTGATAAAATGAAGAAGTTGACATTTTCTGGGATCTTAGAACCTTTGTTGGACAAAGCAAACAGCTATCAGCTTTACCATTTGTTTCATGATGTCCAGTCACACATAATATGCTTTAACTTTAAAGTGTCTCATTCCTCTTGGTCCTCATTCTTTGATATGTATTGGAACTATTCTGGTAAATAATATTAAGAATTGAGGACCAAAGTAGAAGTGAATGAGAAAATATGTATGTGCATTTATCCATGTTTGAGAGACAACTAGAAGCCGGACTTGGCAACCTTAAATTGATGGTGACCACATGCAAACAAGGTTGCGATGTAGTAAAAATAGGGAAAAAAGTATCACCAGTTATTTTATTATGTAACTTCAATTTGTAGACGATGATACTTTACTTGAAGAAACACTTGCCACAGAATGGGAATACATGTTTAAGTTTTTCATGCATCATCAAAGTGTACGTATGCAAAAGTAAACCTTTTTTAATTGAATCACCAGTTTGAAAACGGGAATAAGTTCAAAAAATGGCAAATTGAATTTTTGTGCTCAAAAATATTTCTAAGCTTTGCTTTACACATGAGTGCAAAGAGGGGGGAAATAACTACCCATATAGGCAGATATAGCCCCTTAAATTTGAGAAATTCAATGTCCATTCATTGTAATTTTTGATTAAATTTGAAATTAAAATTAATTTGTCTTTCTTTTCTTATTCTTTTTGTGTTATAAGCCAAGCCAAAATAAAAACTTTTTTTCCAGGTAATGTTTGACTTTTATATTCACGTACTCCATACGCACGCATATGAACTTCGTTATACAATCAGAAATACGTGTAAGAGCTCAGTCCTCATCTTTTCCAATATGAAATCGACAGATGTGAAGGTGTTTTTGTATTTACAAGAATACTTAAACATATCACAAAGCTATTAGTCAATACTTAATGTAATTACAAAGCTAACACAAAGCGGGTAATGTAAATATGCATTTCTATTTAAAATATAGTTAATAAAATTAACTTTCTTTAAAAATAAAGACTGATTTTTTAATACAACATCTGTCTTCACTTCCACCACCACCGACTTCACCAACTTCACAAACCACCTTAATAGAGATTCCTGTGGTAAAGGTTATTAATATTTTGAGAATAAAAATAGGGAGAAATCAATTTATGGTGCCGGAGATGCCTTTGATGGCCTAACGACTAGGGATACCTTAAAAAAAAACACAGGTTCAAATAAACAATATGACAGTTAAATTTAAGGCTGAAAATACAATGATCTTATAATAGGGTCACCCAAAGTACAATCTCGTTAAAAATTAATAAAATGGTCGTACTATCAATAAAAATATTTGTGCCAAAAATACCTGCTTTGGAAAAGCAGATCAATGAAGTTGAGCACACTATATTTTTGAAGACACTCACAGCTGACTTGAATCACTTGGTTGATTGACACACGAACACACTTTACGATATAGAAAACGTTGCGACGACTATTAAATAAAGATGAACAGTTTCTTCTGGCCTGCGTTATTTTATTGTACATCTATTGTTACGTAACCATAATTAATCACACTTGACATCACTCATCTGTACTGACATCAACTTCATCCAAGAATGGATACATTGTTGAAGCACACCTGATGGTTCAATAGCTTGAATTTCATATGGCTACACTTTGATGATAATGGCACAAACAGGTGATGATGAACAATCGGAACTCGAAGTATGAGGCCGCGGACAAGACCGACCGCTCGAGCACCTCAGAAGACTCCCGAGTAGACCCGCGTGGGCCTTTTAGGTGAACGGAGCAGCAAAATTTTGCAGGAAAGTCAAAATGCGATAGAGAGAAATAAAAAAAAACGTGTGCACAGGGTTAAACACTTCTAAAGTAAACCTAAGATGGCGAGCGCCATAAAACCACAATTAGCCAAAGGCTAATTAAAGAAAAGGTAGGAGAGGTTACCGGAGGATGGAATTATCACGAATTAATTTTGAATATTGGTAATACTAGTAAGATTACGTTGAGATGGGGAAGTTATGCCTAGTCCGGCGACAGAGAGGAGGAAAGCATGGGAGTGTTAATAGATTTGTAGACCAACGGTTGCAAAAAGCCTTGGAGAGTGAGGTTTTTAATTTTATGACATCTTTATAGCCCCATACTGTAATAAACGTAGAGCAAGAGTCTTCAAAACGCAATTTTAGAATATATCTCAAAACCTAGAGCTGCTGTATAAAAAGGGATGCTATTTTCTGAATCAACAGGTCGAATATATACAAAAACAGCTCTAACATTCTCGGCATCAAAATGAGTGTGGTGACCAATTATAAATGGTCGAATTAACTGAATAGAATTATTTAATACAGTTTGAAAAAAAGTTGAAAATAAAAAATCAGTGTTTATAAGTGAATAAAGTTTAACCCGATGTGATTTAAGGATATCAGATATTTTTCTCTTTACATATGGTTCAATAACATTCGCAAAGTAAAAGGGTCATTTTCAAAATTTGCTTACATTTGCTGTCCCGAAGGTAAAACATGAAAATTAAACAATTAATCATTATTAAAATTTCTGTTTGAGCTTTGATTTAAGTAAAGTAGACTAAATTAAGTATTTCTAGCTTTTAATTTGTAAAAAAAAGCTGTAAAATTATCTAAATACATATCTTTAAAAATACGAAACTAGCCAAAAACGCTTGTCCCTAACGAGTTTGTTGAAATTCAAAGTCGTGATTTTGTTATTTAATTTTACTTTTTGAAAGAAAAACGATAAATATCAAAACTAGGAACTATTAAAGGTGATCAAACTGGAATAACCAAAATTGCATTTAACCCTAAAGGGATGAAACAGCACAATTTTTGACAAGGACGAATCAGGAAGAGACGAAGAGTACTACACCAAATAAGTAAGAGAGGAATAAAATCTCAAATAGAATTAAAAGAATGTATTTCGTAAATTTTACCGAAAATATTTTTACTCTTGGTAACTTCTTTTTCCAGTGTTTAGCCTTATACAAAATATCTGCAAAACCAGCGACGTTTCGCTTTTCGGAAAAAGATAAATAATTTCTTTAGTTCGTTTATTTTTTCTGATTTACACCAATAAGTATATGAGAAAATCAAAATGTGGTTTCACCAAATAATGTTTCACCACGTTTTATTAACTCTATTTCTTTCTTGTATATCTGTTTTGTTCGGGTGAGATTTTGAAGTCGATTTTTAACTAAGTTCCTCTTTAGCTGAAAATTTGTAGCTTTACACATAGTACCAGTTATAATGTGGAAGAAAATTCAATTCTATTACGCTTTTTTGTTTAATTTCCGTTATCTGAACCCCCAGGGGGGATATAGGTCCCTCGCTTCAGGTTCTTGAGCATTAATAGATGATCGAAATTCTTCATTTGTTATAATATTTTGAAAACAGTTCACATATTTTTGATATTCAAATATAAGGGGGAGAAAATCCCTCTTCTGTGATTTAACTCACGTGACCACGCTCACTAGTCAAATTGAAAACAACTGAGAAGTTAGCCCTTTGATTATCCCCGAGGTGGTTCTCGCTCCAAAGTCAAAAAAGCTCAATATTAGACATTTTTAACTAAAGATCTATTTGTTTTTGGTAGTTTTAATATTAAGAAAAATTAGTCAAAATGAAAAGCCACAGGTGCGTTGTTAATTTAGATACTAAATTAAAACTTCTTTAGAAACGAAATATTTTAGAGGAACGTTCCCCGAAGGCAGTATTGATTTCGCTGATTAAACAGGGATATCATGCAGCAATGGGCGTTTAGATGCTGCCGGAGCATCGTCAATTTTATTTACAATAACTTAGCAACGAAACTTGCCAAATAGTTTATGGCGAAATAGCCGTTCACACCTACTACTACTCAATAAAACCTGAATAAACAGTATTTAGAAATATTTTTGAAATAGTTTATCATTTTAAGCTTGTTACTTATGATAAGGCCTACCACCCATATTTTATAAATCCAGTGATTCCCAACCTTCTTCTCCCCTGTCGTGTACCATACAGCAATTATCGGCAAAATTAATTATTATTAATGGTGAATACTACATTTTGGAAATTGGTGCATATTTGGGGGTGCTCACTTATTAGAACGGCAAACTGATGTTTCTCAGTAAATGAACAGCCGTTCATTCACTGAGGAAAAAGGCCAACCTCGTGAATCTTCGTGGTTTTTAGTTTACTTGTTCCATAATGATGAATAAGCTAGTAATGCCCAAGGACTAGAATTAACATTTGGAACCCATTAGGTGACACCCGAACAGGATCGCTCCTTGAATTCTTCAGAATTTTCAAGGGGAAAAACGTGATATAAATCAGGGGTTTCCAACTGGCGGCCCGCGAAGCTCCCTGAAAACTCCACAAAAAGTAGCTTCAGAACACTTTTTAGCACACTAAATTCAAAAATTTTTAGGGGGAAGACCCCCAAACCCCCTATTTACCACTTAGATTATGGAATAGCTTTGGTCGGTCGTTTTCTATAAAGAAAAATTAAAAGTTTGAGGTTTCGAGAGGAGGTTGTATGTTTTGAAATTCCCCCTGAGCAGCAAGGGGTTATAAAGGCTTAGGTCAACCTTTATCACGAGGAGGGACAAAATGAAATACCCAAAAATTAGGTGAAACATCATTTTTAGGGAAATTTACAAGCATTTTCGGGAGGAATACCCCTCTTTAATTAATATTCAGTATTAAAACATGTATAGGGGTCAAAAATGTATACTATGTTTTCTTAAATTTTTGAAAATACAGTAGTCTATCACAATACGTGCTGAATAATAACCTTCGTCCTTCTCTCACCGGAAAGGTTCCACTCTGCCCCCGAAAAATATACTATGGATAAAACGGAGCCAGATTACTTTGCGGCCCGCGGCTTGAGTTGTGATTTCGATTGCGGCCCTCGAGTACTTGGAAGTTGGAAACCCCTGATATAAATAGTCATAAGAATTTTGGGAGCGGGGGAGGGAGTTGAGCCCCCTAACCCCGTTGGCTACAGCCCTGGTGTGACTTGTTTTGTAAACTCATATTATTAGTAGAAGCTTTTACTATGAATTTGTAATCACCCTGTACATCAAATTACTAAAAAATAAGAAGAAAGTTAGATTCAGAAAAATATCCTTTATTTCCCCAGAAAAATGGCAAAACGTCACTATCCAAGTACCAGTACCAGACACAGCATGTAAATACTACTCAATGTGTGGTTAATATTGTAGTCAAAGTATCTCTATCCCATTTCGGTGGGTGGTTCCCGATCGGATCGATTCTCTGATCTCTTGGAATGCTCTGAGCTGGTCGATGTTGAGGTCTTTCAGGAAGTCTTCCAATGGAAGGACGCCCGGTTCTTCATACCTGGAAGATGCATCAAAATTTTGTTGCAACATTTTAAATGAGGAAATTGAAATTGGAGGTATGAATGAATTTAATATAGAGGGGGTGTTTCAAGCAAAGTCGTCCATCCAGATTCCATACCAGCGAGTTAATACCCGAAAAACGCCCAAAGTGTTGTACTGTAACTTCACGACCCATCGATTTCAAGAAAACTGAGGCATAAAATGTATAATGTCATACCCAGTTTTTGTAAAGAAAAAACCTTTGCGGAATAGCTATTTGCATGACGATTGTGGAATGAGAAGTTAAAATTACTTATTGCGCATATCGTTAAAGCGTTAAAAAATGAAGTAATAGTTTTATCGGACATGACATAACATTTTTCTAAAAAAAAAAAAAAGAGTCGTAGAGGTACAGTTCATTAACTAGCAGCCACTAACCGGATTGGCTAAACACATCTACTAAATCAACCTAAGATCGGCTTTAGTAAAGCCTGAGGCAAAACCTTCTCAGGGAACTTGTATGTTATCAAAAATAACGTCTCGTGTTACAATTCAATATCAGTTATTATTTTCGTCAATGAACCTCAATTAAGTTTTTTTGGTTCTGAACCTGCTGCACCTACTCACCAGCTGTGTTCCGAGAAAACGTGGTGGAGAATGGGCAGAAAAAACCCGTTGAATCGGCAAGCCAAGCAGAACGTGTAAACTCCCATATTGGGAAGGACCAAGTGCTCCCCCTCCTCCATCTCGGGGGCGTGGCCTTCGATCATTCCATCAAGGTTGGAAAGAGACACGCCCCACAACTTGCAAGGCCACGTCTTCCGACCAGCTGCCTCCTCCCGACTCTGGGGGAAATAATTTCACATTAAACACACGTCCTATGCATACTGAAAGAAATGATGAATACAAATGGTAAGAAATATATAATACCAGAAATGGTTCCATTTGATATGGAATTGTCCTGCCTGTGTCGAAAGATAAATATACTCCATCGTTCATGTAGTAAAAGTACTTCTTTTTTTGAGGGCCTGCAATCAAAACAAATTTAACTTTCCTTTATTCTGGTATCTAATGTAATAAAAGTCAATGATGTGTGTTTGTTTGTTTGTTTGTCTTTTATGCAAATCTACAGATTCCTTCTGATTTGCACCAAACTTAGTATACATACGTAAAAACATCCCATTTAAAATTTAGGCAATGTTTCGAAGTTCTAGAACTATCCCTTGACCCTCTGGCCTCTTTTGACCATTTTTATGGTGGTTTTGCTGAAATAACTTTATTTCTGTTCAAAAGAGACATTTTATATTTCAACTTTGTAATTGAGATTAACTTCGAAAAACTTATAGTTTTTTATGTATAAGCAAAAGATCGAAAAAGAGCAAAAATTTTGCGATTTTTTCCGATTTTTGATATGAAGCCGACCTCCCACGTGGCAGCAAACTTCATATTCATAATCAGCGCTCTCCGAAAACATATAAAACCGTCGAAAAAAACCCTTTTGTATAAACGCTTTGAAAACGTCCCTTTTGAGCACCAATTGACTGACTAACTTGTAACCTTTTCATATTGAGACTAAGATTGCATAAGTATTTTTACAGGGTTAAAGTTACTTAAGATAAAAAGTTTTACAATCGTTAAAAAGTGATTAAACATTATAAATGGTCTTAAATCACAGCAGTTAAAATTCATAGAACTGCTTTCTTCTAACGTGCAGGTGGGCGGAGAAAGAAAAACATTTTTATAATTGAGATAATTAAAAATACATTAACCAAAAGTATTTTTTAAATGTTTTGGAAATCCTTATTAAGAACTAAGTAAACAGTTTTAAATAATCTTAAAACTATAAAAGTAATCTAAACTTTTGGCACTACTTTTCCTTCATTTATGTGACTAAATTTTAATATAAAATATTTTCTATACCGACGTTGTTAAATAATCTAGCTTGGTGGTCAAGACGCGGGAATTCAAGTCCAAAAGTTACGCGTTCGAAACCAGCCAAGAGCAGTGATTGTTTTTTAAAGATTTTTTGAGAGCATTGAAATTTTTTTGTGTGTAGTTGAAAATATTTCTAGAAAAAGTAAAACATAAAAAATACCTTTTTTTGCTGTTAGCCTGTTTTTTTCTTAGAATTAATTACAAAAAAAGTTCGCATCAAAGTATTGAATTGGATTAAATTCTAAATTATTTGTTTCCTTTTTAATTAAAATAAAATTAATAAATTACATATTTTCACTTAAGTAAATATTTTAATATTCGTACAAAGAAGAAACGAACTATCCCGCAAATGACGAAAAGTTACACTTATAAAACGTACATTTCCTCAAATGAAGGAAAAAGAAAAGACGGACGTTCCCTCAAATGACGGAAAAAGAAAAAACGGATGCCTTCTCAAATGATGGAAATGCTGTGCTGCCTTGAAATTTCCGGTTTTTGAAGGAAGCCTTTTTTACAGTGTAATAAAGTCAGGAATTATAAATTATATGTTTCGTTTAAAGAATTTACGCGACGTTTTTAAAATTTTCTGAAACTTTGCCGTTTCTTAAAAATATCACATTGGAAAGGTTAATTACCATCAGTGTGGTCAGATTCCTTGATAGATTCGATTTTTCTCCCGATTATCTTCGTACACAGTAAGTAAGCTGAACAGGCTACATAATGCCCGGGTTCAGCGATAATTTCTACCCCTCCACACCCTTTCGGAAAACATTCTTCTAATCCTTGATTGATGTAAAAGGCTATCTGAAACACACAAAAAGCTAATGTAGTACGTAGCATCAATATGAATGAGTATAAAAATCATTTAGTTCAGGAACCGAAATATACATTTGTGCAGATATTGTACAAAATCAGATTTGCTAGCATTTCAATTGGTTATGGTAATAAATGCTTGAACCGAGCGTTTTACTTTTTTTTAGCCTTAGCTTAAAGAGATGTCTTTTTGAATGTATGTATTTGCGAGGGTTCACTGTGCTTTAATTATTTTTGTGATTTTCACTAATTTAACCCCATTTGCGACCCCCTTTTCTATAGCAAGTCTTGTTCGTCTTGTGATGACTCCTACCATCCCTCAAAGTTTGTTGCGCAATTTCAGAATTTTATAAACACCTTGTATAGTATAAAAAAACCACTTTCTAAATTTAAAAAAGCAATTAAAGTTTGAAAGAAACCTACCTAATTTTTAAACAACTCACTTGACTCATCATAGAAAATCAGAAACTTGGAAACCGAAATTTGAAAAAAAAAATATCTTAATTTAAAAAAAAAAACAATTGCCTTATTTTTAGTAAAACACATTTAAATTTGAAAAAAAAAATATTATTTTATAAAACAACCTCACTTTGAAAGAACTCACTAAAATTTGGGAAAAGTGCTGTTAGAAAAAAAATCCTTTGTTTTTTAAAGAACCCACACTGTCTCTCTATTAAAAAAAAGTAACCGCCGCCGCTGTCACCGCTGTTTCAGAAATTTTTATTTTGGAACTCTTTGACCTCTCACAACGCAAAAACTACTTGATAGAAACATATGAAACTTGAAATGTTTGGAGAACATTCTCGAACGAAAAGCTAATTGATGTGGTTATTATTAGTTCTGGGGTATTTTTAAGGTCAAAGTTGAAGTTTTTATTTTTTTTTTTGCCGCGTAATCCAGTTCATCCAAAAGTGTAAAATTAAGCAAATCCCTCACTTGTGAAAAAACCTCATTCGGGTGAGCGGTGGAGGGTTTTTTATGGAAGTAGCGTGTTTTTCTGATTAAGTGGACATTTTTATGGTCTGGCTTTCCGGCCAACTTACGCACAATTGACTTTAACTACTATACTAAACTGAAGTTATACTAATAAAGAAAGAATTGCCACGCTTTTATCTCCCTGAAATTACGGTACAAAAAATTTAATTTCACAAAGGAAAAACATCATGAAACTTCTCACCTTATCAAAGTGGGGCAGGGATCCAGAGACTCCTGGAAACCCCCCTCCTATGTCCAAGAGTTTAAAGTTGAACCCCACTTCTCCGGCGATGTCGAAAACTTCGCGGGACATTCGAATAGCCATGGCGTATGCGTCAGGTTGTTCACACAGACTACCCACGTGAAAGCTGCAAAAAAGGGTGTCATCAGTGGAGGCTCGTGTGTAGTTCAAATGGGGGTTCACCATTATGTTTCGAAAATGCTATCTAGTAACAATCTCAGAATTAAATCACAATTATGATTATTTACATTTTTGGTTAAGACAATAATTTTAACAGGTATGAGGCAACTCATCCAACGGGAAGTAGCATTTCATTTTGCTACGAAAAACAAATGAAGACATAGATTATCTGCATACATAAGTATGCCGATTTCCAATGAAAATCTAGTTCAAATACTCCTTTGAAATCTCTGAATTATTGTCGCTCAAGTTCTATTTTGGCCATAAGTATTTTTCCAATCATAATAAAAAATGAATTCTTTAAAATAATTTACTTTTAAAATCACTTTAATACACACAAAATTAAATATTTTAAGAAAAAATAAAACGAGTGAAAAAATTAAACGCTTTAAAGCTATTATGACAAAGAAATGTAAGATGCAGCACACTGCGAAGAAAATAATTTTCTCCCCGCGAGCCAGCTTGGCAAAGGCTTTCCTGCTTGGCTCTTTCTCGGTTTCACGGGCCAAGGCGAAAAATTAGTAATGCACTGAAAGCTCTCAAAATTTCTCTAGTATTTTTTTCTTTTTGACGTTTTGAATAGAAGGTATGCTGAGCTTTTATTAACTTTTTCATTTTTTTTAAATAATTGACTTATTTCATTTTCATTGGGGGTTCACGTGCTCATGTTCTTCTATGGACCAGCCGCCACTGAGTGTCATTAAACAATTCCAGCTTAATCGTTTTATACCAGTCCTCCGAGCTGTAGGGGGCGTTTTCTTACACTGGCACTAACGAAGGGGATCTGGAATCCCCGAAATAGACTATGTTCAATTCTCTCATACATCATTTGTGCATCAAGTACTTTGTTTTTCCTGAATATTTAGGTGTTAAGTTTTCAAAGGATAGATGTAGGTAAATGTGTTTTTTAATACTTTTTTACCTTTGTACTAATTTTGTTAAGTTAAAATATTGTGCTCCTTTAAGTTTGTGCTGGAGGAAAGACCTACCTGACTCCAACCACATTTAAATGGAGGCTACGTGCTAGCTGCAACAGGTGTCTCACCTCCTCCATTTCGCAGCCGAACTTTTCGCTGAAAGGGTGATGGCAAGGGACATCAGGGGTCTTGATGCGGATAACCAACCTGTAAAAGAATTGAATTTCATGTAGAAACAATTAAGAAAAAGTCAAACGCTCTGGAGGCTCTCTAAGGTTTTATTTCTTATATATTATTTTATTATATTCCTTATTCTGAAAGAGGACACCAATTCAAAACCCTAGACATCACGTTTCATTTTCGTTCAAGCAGTAGAAATCCAAACATTTAACAAAGAAGTTGAAAAAATTGTTATTTTTTGAAGAAACAGAATTCAGATGAAACAACTTTTTTTAAAACTCGCTATAATTTTTTTATAAGATGCCCAGGGAAGATGAAATTTGTTCTATAGGGGATTTGGGTGAGATCTTTCAGAAGTTTGGAATAAATATTGGGGCCACCATAGAAAAAGGAACATATATTGCATGCATTGCAACATGCATTAAAGATACCGAAAAACATTTATAAACGTTTTCGAAATTACACTTATCCATGTAAAATGGCATTTAGATTATATCCTTAATACAACCCCCAGCCTACGGCCACAATGACTGCTATAATCTTTTTTTCCAACACTGTATGTGCTTTACTTTAGATTTAAAATAAATTAAATGGTGAATATTTACACTCGACTTTTATTTCCCAGCGTTATTTGCTTACAATATCAACTCTTGCAACTTGCAACTTTTGTCTGTACTCTATGCATCTCAGTTGTCTGTTTGCGAATCTACTTCTATGTAGGATTATTAATCATCATTAGTCTTCCACTCATTAAAGGTTAAACTATCAATATTTGAATCAATCTATTCTATATTATCATAGTTTAACTGTTTTAAAAGAAATCTTCTCGTTGTTTTAATCTGGTGTATAAATTGTCCCATACTTTATTTTATTGCACAGAGAAAAAGCCGAACAGAGGGTTTAAAACGCAATTTTCAAATTCCACCTAATGTTAGAGGGCAGCTCTGTAAATCTAATTAGTTGGTCACAGCTGTGATTGGCTGTGACGTGTTCATTCCATCTGTCACTTTCGGAGGGGTTTTAGAGGATTTGAGATTCTTTTTCTGTGCCTTTCGTGGCGTGAGTTGGGTTTCATGAGTACTATATGTGTTTTCAGCTCTACCAGGCCATTATAATGCATAATCCATTACCTGGCGGAGGGGTAGACGTCCCTTATCTTGGTGAGCTCGTTCTCGCAGTCGAAGGTCATGAGGTCCACGTGCACCGAGGCGGCGAAGCGGAGGTAGCTGCGGGGTTTGAAGGGGTGCGCGAAGATGATGTCGCGAGGGGCGGCCCCGGCAGACAGTGCCATCTCTATCTCCCCCTGAGGAAGAGAGGAGATATGCTCTGAGGAAAAAACATTAGAAACTCTTAACTAACTTTAAATACCGTTATTAAACAAAGGAACTTGATTAATACACATGTCTTGATTTGTTACTAGGTTTTAAATCGTACGGAATTTTCACATCGAAGTTACATACAGGGTGTTTCAAAAGTCCGTTTCACGGCTTTTATTTGGAACCAACGTCTCCTAGGGCCCTGGAAGTAAGGTTGTTCCGTTTTGTAATATTAAATTTAACTGTGCAACAATGGCGATAACAAATGGCCTCTCAAGAGGAGTCAACAATAGCGCACGTGTCATGATCGCTGTAAAATATATGCTCTAATTTTGTAAATAAAGATAGTTGTGATATTTTGAAAGGTGTTTCGAACCCCTTTAATTTGTACCTTTGCGTACATTTTTTCACTTTTTAACTTGTACTAGTTCGTACATTTTTTGGCGCCCGAACAGGGACGAAGCAGCACTTTAAGATGTCGGGTATTTTCAAAGTAGGGTTTAAAAAAGCCGATTTGCAGTTCGTCCTACAAGAACTTGGAGTCACAGTGCCGGAAGGTTCAACTTTAGTGAAACTGAAGAGTTTAATACTGGTTAGCGATGAATACAAGCAGGATCCAGAATTTGTAAAAGCGCTAATTGAAACTACCGTCGAGGATAGAAAGAAACAAGAAGAGGAAAAGAATAAAAGGCTTGATATGGAAAAGGAGGCAGAGAAAGCTAGAATGGATAATGAACTTCAAGAAAAAATTAAGAGGCTGGATATTGAAAAGGAGGCAGAGAAAGATAGAAGGGATCATGAACTTCAAGAAAGGCTTGAAAGGGCTAGAATGGCTCATGAATTGGAAGTGATCAAGGCTCAGGCAGGAATGGCAAATTCAAGTACATCGAATCAAGGTTCCGTTTCTGCCGATGTAGTAAATTCTAAAAGAAAATTTACGTTACCGAAGCTAGAGTTTAGGCAATTTGGCGATGATGTCAAAGAATGGTTGCCATTTTGGAGCCAGTTCCAGCATATAGACGGGGATTCTGAGATTGCTATGGAAGATAAGTTTCAATATTTGATACAGGCAACGGTGATGGGTTCACGGGCAAGAGAAATTGTTGAAAGTTTCCCACCAACAGGAGCTAATTATATTAAAGCTGTGGACAGTCTCAAATCTCGTTTTGGAAATGAAGATCTGCTAGTGGAAGTATACGTGAGAGAGCTTTTAAAGTTGATTATCAATGTACAGATAAATAGAGCTTTTCCCCTTACTTCATTATATGATAAACTAGAAACCCACTTGAGAGCTTTGGACACTCTTGGAGTAACTACAGACAAGTGTGCCTCTGTCCTTTACCCGATGGTGGAATCCTGTTTCCCCGAAGAATTTTTGAAGGCCTATCACAGAAGTACTTCTTCCACTCCTAAGTTAGAAGTAAAAGAGAGACTGAACAAATTGATGGAGTTTCTTAAATCAGAAGTCGAGGGTGAAGCCAGAATCAATCTAGCGATGGAAGGATTTGGTCTGATGAAAGCGGAAGATAAGAAGCAGACCAAACCGAAGAAGATTGGTTTTGAAATTAGTAAGAATGATACACCATTAACTGCTGCTGTTTTGAACACAGTTTCTCATATAAGGGAGCAAAAGAGAGGTTGCATATTTTGTGATGGAAAACATAAAAGTACAGACTGTTTCTCTGCACAAAAAATGCCTTTGTCCGAGAGACAGGAAATTCTTAAAAGTAAAAGAGGGTGTTTTTCATGTCTGATTCCTGGACACATTTCGAAGAAATGCAGAAGTTTCATAAAATGTCTTCTTTGTGGTCGGAAACACACGACACTTATGTGTGAGCATTTGGAAAAATGTGTCGAAACGGCGCCCAAGGCACAAACACCATCAACGGTAAAGGAAGTTAATATGACGAACTTAAACCAGAATCCGAAAGTGTTTCTACAGACTTTGGTCGCCAAGCTTGTTGCCAACGACAAAGAAATGAAGGTTCGTCTGTTAATTGATACAGCATCTCAGTATTCATACGTCCTAAATAACGTTGCTGAATCAATGAAATGTACACCTTTAAAGGAAATGGATGTGGCTCATTCCCTTTTTGGTGGGGTAACTACTGATGTCAGAAAACATAAGAAGTATGAAATTAGAGTTTCATCACTAAAGGGAAGATTCTCATGCAAGTTGGAAGCCCTGGGCCAAGATGTGATCTGTGAAAAGATACTACCTGTAAGTAGAGGTCCATGGCTAGAAGAATTAAAAGAGTTCAGAATAGAATTAAGCGATGTTAGCCCTACTCCTGAACAAGTGCATGTACTAATAGGAGCAGACATGATAGGCAAGTTATTGACTGGGCATCAAAGAGTCTTGTCTAATGGAATGGTAGCAACAAACACATATCTTGGATGGACCTTAATGGGAAAGGTACCTCAACCGGAACCTTATGAGGAAAGTCTCGCCATGTCAGTAATATCACTTTTCGTTCAAGAAGCTGAGATGGCCAATCCGTGGAGACTAGACCCTGTTGGAATTAAAGAACCCATTGAGAAGAAATCAAAATTAGAAAAAGATATTGAAGCCGAGGAGCATGTTCTTCAGACGGTGAAAGTCAATGACCCAGGAAGATACGAAGTTAATTTATCACGGGAGGAAAATGAATCTTGTTTAACAGACAATTTTAGCCCAGTACAAAAAAGATTGGATCGCACAACTGTTCAGCTGGAATCCAAGTCTGTTTATCATGAAATAAGAAAATTGAACGATATTTCCGCTTGGCATCGTGTCGAAGGAGAAGCGAACCCAGCAGACCTTCCATCTCGAGGATGTTCTCCTAAAGCATTGAAAGCTATGGAATGGTGGGAGGGGCCAGCATGGGTTAAAAGAATCAAGCGAAAGGTGGGAGCGAGACATGCAAAATCAGTTTTACAAGTTCTTAAATGGAGAGCGGTCAGACGACGGCCTCGTCACGGAGTAACGTAAGCGGAACAGAATCATTTTTACAGGAAGTTTTCGTATTGCTGTGAGCTAAATGAAAGACAAGGTTGTCGTGTACCATCAGTTAAATCTCAATTATTACGTCCAGTACAACGAATCTACCCAGTAGAAATGTCTACCCCTTCAGAGATCTCAACAGCAAGTATTTCCCACTAGAGCTCCCTCCAGATCAAAGTAGCCACTGACGAAGTATAGAAGCCTCTAATGTAATGATTGCTAAAACTGAAAGAAAGAGTCAAAATTCCTGAAATCCGGACTTTATAAACTTTAGATCTTTTATATTCATATTTGATTATTAGTTTTTGATTTTGTGACCTTTAATTGTAATCAAAAAGGTGGGAGGATGTTCCGTTTTGTAATATTAAATTTAACTGTGCAACAATGGCGATAACAAATGGCCTCTCAAGAGGAGTCAACAATAGCGCACGTGTCATGATCGCTGTAAAATATATGCTCTAATTTTGTAAATAAAGATAGTTGTGATATTTTGAAAGGTGTTTCGAACCCCTTTAATTTGTACCTTTGCGTACATTTTTTCACTTTTTAACTTGTACTAGTTCGTACAAAGGTCTACAACTAGGTAAGTGACCCTGAAGTTGCAAGTTTTTCAGAGTTATTATGTAGTTTTGTACCTTTTAAATTAAATAAAGAAAAAAAATTATCAAAAAATCAAAAACACTTGCAAATTTTTGAACTTTTTCTCTTTTGATGCCTGAAAAAGTGCTCTTTTCACACGTTAATATCTCCGCGAATATTCACGATATTTTCAAGAAATTTCTTTCAATGATTTCCTTATATCAGTGGCAACAATACTCTTATTGAGATATTTGTTCTATCTCCTTTAGTTTCTTAATTAATTTTAATTTCTTTTAACTTTTTTGTTTCGCCGCTAGGAGCGCTGTAAGTCTTCTCAATGGACTCTCTTGGGTCCCTTTACTTAGGGGTAGACCTTACTTCCAGGACCCTAGGAGACGTTGGTTCCAAATAAAAGCCGTGAAACGGACTTTAGAAACACCCTGTATAGTTTCACTATTTCACCGGTAATTTATCATCTAAATTGTATAGTAGCTCATTTTAGCTTAAAGTAACAGTTTCACGTTGATATATAAAAGGATTACTCCGCATTTTGCAACAAAGCCATCTATTAGAAATTTGGTACCTTAATTAAAGACTACTGTCGTTTTCTCATTCCTTCAAAAGTCGTCAAGCAGTCTTTCTTGTTTTATGGATTTATAAAAGTTTCAGTTCAGTTCATGCAGTACCTGTCGTATTTCAATCTTTAACTTACTTTACTCGCACAGTCAAATCCACATCCGATGCTAACAAGAAACTTCAGCAACATTGGGTCATTGTTGCTTTTAATAGCTGAAAAAGTCAACACAAGCATGTTTACTCTAAGCATAAAGAACATATGAACGCTATGAAAAGGTGTTGATTAATGTTTAAAAATACTAAGGAATATTTTACCGAAAAATATTTTTACTCTGGGTAACTTCTTTTTCCAGTGTTTAGCCTTGTATAAAATGTCTGCCAAATCAGCAACGTAAAATGGAGTATCATTATTCTAAAACAGATAAAGCAATTTAGATGCTTGCTGCAACAACCAGCTAACTCCACATTCAGAAAAAGAATGAATCTTAGTAAGGTCGTCGCCATTTTGTGTCCCGAAATTGACAATGTGGTACTGTTAGCCTGGTCAGCTATATTTAACCATAACCATGACTCAGATGCTGATCATGGTAAATTTGTTTTACCCTCAAGTACCATCAAAGGGGGAGTAAAATTATTTCAGTATAGTCTTAAAACACGGAGAAATGGTTCATATTTCCTATTTCTTAATTTTTAATTTCCATCTTATATTGATCATAAGATATTTTGTAATTTTATTCTTTCATTTAGTTGTGTTAATTTGTTTTGAATATTTTTTTACGCATGAAAATGCGTTGGGAACTACTGTCTTAGTTTGCTCTCAGCTTATTTCTCCATTGTCAAGAAACGTTGGAATCTAGTATTGAATATAGTAGTGGAATCTAGTATGGAATATCCAAGTTATCCTTGACAATGACGTCATGGGTTGAAGGGAGGAACTTTGATAAGACACCGCACTTACTATTGGCTACTATTGGCTACCCAATTGGTCAGAGCGACATCTATTCGAAGCTTCTCCTTGAGACCCGTAACGTCATTGTCAAGAAACGTTGTAATCTATAATATAGTATAGAAAACTCATTATCACAATACTATTTTAAAGACATCTATTTTTTAGGTT
Source organism: Tetragnatha montana (assembly GCA_963680715.1). NCBI lineage: Eukaryota > Metazoa > Arthropoda > Arachnida > Araneae > Tetragnathidae > Tetragnatha > Tetragnatha montana. Next base: position 29,605,023 of record OY796680.1, read on the forward strand.
TCAAAATTACGTACTTTTGCATCTACAAACTCTTAGGCGTGAAGTTTTGCAATATACCGCCCATTTATCGAATTTCTTGTTAGTTTTATAGCAATAAAATTTTAATTTTTTTTTTTTGAGGATTTTTTTTTGTGCAAGAAAAAAACTAATCACGGTTGGTGAGCAATAGCAAGCTATATAGATATAGTTGTGTAAAATAATAGGGGAAAAGAGGGTACGAGTAACCACAAAAATGGTTTTGGGATATAAAATCAAGAATTTAAAAGCTAAAGGCTTAAAAATTTACTGAACGTATGTTAGTTGACTCACAAATCAACCTTCAAAAAAGAAAAGTATTGGCTTTAACGAAAATATGTTAAAAAAAAATAATAATAATAAACTGGTAAACGTACGCATTCAGTTTTTGTAAGTTTACAGTAAGTTTGCAGTAAAGTTTACGGCACTATTGATTCGCGAAAAAATGGTTTGGAACTCTAATACAGTGTAAGATTTTTCTTTTATAGTAATATTGCTCTATCCCTTTCTTTTCGTGCATAACATAATTTACAGAAATAAAGTTAAATCAACTCACATCTATGTCAATAAACTTCTTAATGCTTCTTCTCATGGGATCTGTTAGTACATTTTCCATGTTTTTATGAACTAATCTGCATGGAAAAAAGAATAATTTTAAAACTGTCCTTTACTCTCAAGAACATGGCAACATTTTTAAGCAATGGAGGACGAATTAGAAATATACATTTACATTTAAAATGATGGGGTTTTTTTACTTTAAAAAATAGATTTTTCGCCCACTTATTTATTATTGAAGTTATATGTACTATATACTATATGTTATTGTGAAAGACAATAACATATACATGACTGGTGAATGTCAACATATCACTTAATAGATCAGCGTCTTCAACATCAAAATATTGAGGAGGACTATCCAGGGGTTAGGGAACCCTCACGGGGGAGGGTTTCCCCAAATCTATGGAGTTATTAACTGCCAGTGAAAGAAAAACTGTTTACTTCTCCGCACTTTTGTAAATTTGTCAAAAATCAATTTTGTCATAGTGTTTCAATCTTTAATTTGATTCTGCCATTCAATTCTGTAGACTATTATTGTCTGTAAATAAATGAAATATTAAGCTTTTACCTATCTGAATATTGAGCTTTTACGTTATCTGAGAACATATAGGGTGTAAAATTGAGTTATCACTGGATGATTTGTCATGGAAATTACCCTTGTTCTTTTTACACAGTCAAAGAAATCAAACAGGGTAAAACATTGACAATTTGTAAAAAAACATACAAATTTATAAGTTAACTTAAACTAGTTTCAACATAACCTAATAATATAAGTACAGGATACAGGAAGTAAAAATTAATAATTTTAAAAATTCATTATTCACTTGCAACAACGAAAATAGCAAAATAAAAATGGAAGGGAAAAAACAACAGTAATTTAATTCAAACGTACTCGTAAATGGCAGAGAATTTATTGAAATTATTTTCATACCAGCTCCAAAGGAATATCAAGTTTTTGAGGGCGCAGCTTAGTTTTTCAAGGTGTTCTATTTTCAATACTTTTCAATTTACAGATGCGTGTCTTTACAGTCAAAATATCAACCGAGAAGAGGAGAAATGAAATTTGCTATCCTTAAAATTCAATGAGGATCTTCCTGTTGCAACGTTTTATATTCAGTTATTCGTTTCGTAAGTACAACGTTTGAAAGATCATTGTTTACTTTGGGTAAGTGTGCTTCCTAACAAATTACAACATGCATTTCAAAAGGAGAAAAGGCATAATAAATTTGATGCTTTAAATATTATAACTTAAAACAGCGTTTCTCAAACTGTGGGCGCCCCTCCCCCCCTGTGGAGGTGCGAGCCAAGACCACTCAAGGCCACAATTTCACTCTGTAACACGAGGATTTTTTTATAAATGGAGCAGTGGCGGGCGGATCCAGAGGTAGGAGGGACTATAATAAATAGCTTAAATTTACTTGTTTCCAGCAAAAAAACAAAATATTTCCGACCTCCCTAACTATGGCAGTGGTTTCAATTTCAAACTGTTGGTCTTCAGACCAGTGGCAAAGTTTCACGGAGGGGATATGTCCCTAGATCTCCCTCTGGCCATCAGAAGTGTCCGAGTTCAACAAATTTGGTGCCTAAGTTCATAGGCGTAGCGTCGGGCAACCAGTGAACAAATTTTTTTCTTCTCCGAAATCGACGAAAAAATCGAAAGTTTTTCCCCCAAAAATCAGAAAGCTAAAAATGTAAATTTTCAAGTTTCTTCATTCCAGATCTTTTAAGCTATTTGAGGTAATAAAACTGTCATTCATTTTTCATGCCGTTTAAGGTTATAGAAGCCATGGGCGGGTCCAGGGGGAGCCCGAAAAACCCTAACAGATAGCTTAAAAAACACTTTTTTTAATTATAATTTTAAAGAGGAGAACTCCTAAATCCCCTTTTATCACCTGTTTGTTTTATTGTGTTTTTCCTTGAAAATTTTGAAGTTTTGAAGAAACGGTTCTTTTTTGGGTGTTCTCCAAAAGGTTTCAAAATAGATAAAACACTACAGTTTAAAAAGGAATAATCTAAAAAAAATTCTGAGGGAGGATCCCCATCAGCCCCCTTTGAAAATTTAGCGTATATTTATGATACTTCCCTTTTAAATTCTAGAGGTTTCAAAATAAGCTGAAACTTTACTTTTAGAGAAAAATTTTCAAAATTTTCTGGAGGTGACCACCTTTTTTCTCATTTAAATGTAAAATCTTTACATTACGTAGGACATAATTCGAATGCTACTTTGAAAAGATCTTAACCTTTATAACCGTAAAACGGGGTGAATCGGATCACTGTCGGGGAAAGTTTTTTAAATCATAACTCCACTTGCATTAGAGTTATAGAATCAGGATGAACTCTGGCCAATTCTACACATTATTTAGAAATTGTTTCAGTCATCAAAAAATATTTTACTATCATACTTTGGGTCCGCCATGTCTTTGAAGTTTAATGCAAAAAAAATCACAAAAACCTGGCTGTCAAAACTAAGTTAATTTCACCAAGAAAATAACTTCTTTACCTCAATTCTTGGTGCCTCCCAATTTTCTCGAAAGTTTCTTTGCAATCTTGAATTTTTTCAACAAGATCTAAAAGTATTAATTAGGACTCGAAATTTTCTTTTTAAAGCACTCCAAAATCTTTATTGAGAAATTTTTGGCAGCAGTTCTAATTTTCATAGTGATCCGATTCACCCCCTTTTACAGTATATCATTAAAGTACAAAAAAATCCCTCTGAAATTCTCATAGTTACTTACCATATTGTTTTTATTTTAAAAATTCTGAAGAGTACACACACAACGTTATCCTCTTTAGGTGTGGTGTAATCCAAAAGGTATCAACTGTGCAAAAATGAGTAAAAAATCTACTATTTGAAGCCAAAATTAACAAAATTTTCTGGGGGAGGACCCCAGACCCCCCCCCCTTTTTGTTTTTGAGCAAGCAATATCTTAAAAAACTTTTACACACTTAAACAAAGTTTCGCATTAAAGTTATGATACATACGAAAAAGTTGTTTTGAAGGAAGGACGTTGTTATGAGACTTAGGCCCCGTTTACATGGACCATATACCCGGGTATAAGTGGCAGATATACCCAGCAATAGGGAAAAATGCAGGGTATAAATAAATCCACCTATTTACTCGGGAATTTGAATACCCGGCTTTCCCATGATGCATTTCGGTCTCACTCAAAGCAAAAAGTCATCCATGTTAGGTTTAAGTGAGTACTTGTTGGAAAGTAAGTTGTTCTTTGTTATTTCAATTGGATATTTAAGATTGATTACTATCTTAAATGTCGAAATAACTTGAAAATAATCCATTATGAACGCAAAATTCCAAGACGAAAACAGATAACAGAATGTAAACAAACTCAAATCGCAATGAATGATGGGACCAGTGACGTCTATACCCGGGATTTGAGGACTGGTCATGTAAACGGGTTTTTAGCACGGTTTTCAATATCCCTTTCTCCTGCATTATACCCGGGTATAAGAGTGGCACATCGGGGCCTAAGGTTCAAATGCAAATTGGGTTCTCGAAAAATTTTAAATTGGGCCCCCAAAATTTTAGGTCACGCTACGCCTATGCCTAAGTTTACTATTAATATACTATTATTACTTATACTCAGGGCCGGATTATCCAATAGGCAAAGTAGGCAACTGCCTTGGGGCCCATCGTCAGCTAGGGGCCCCGTCCCCAGAGGGTGGGTGCCCATATGTTTGAATTCAGGAAGGGGTCCAAGAAAAATGTTTGAAAGTACTAAGTAACTATTTATATTTTTTTCAAGCAGTAACTAGACTATTTTTATGGGGGGTTGGTTCATAACTATTTCAAAGGGGCCCTCACGAGTACTTAATGCAAAAATTCTTGCATAAAATACTGGAATTTCAAGCAAAAAGTGGGTGTCCTCCCCAGAAAAGTTCTAAAATTTTATTCTTAAGAGAAATGTTTTAACTCATTTCGGTGACTTCTAAAATGGATCGCGAGGGGGGCCTGCACATAGGCCCCCTTTCAGGGGCGCCGGGTTTTGAAAATCAATGGGGTTGCTCATTCACTTCATGAAAGTCAGTTTCAAGCCCGTAATCCAACTTTTTTGTGTGTGTGTGGGGGGGGGGGGGGGGTAGAATCACCATTGTTTCCCAGGCACCCCATGGCGGGCGAGTACTTTTACACGTTAGTTTAAGAGTACTTATACGAAAGACTTGAACTTTTTCCACACTTAACGTAAAAATGATTGTACTGAAAGTGAGCTCTATGCAAAAATGGGGGGTCTGGGGGTCCTCCCCCCCAAAAAAAAAATTGCCCCTCAAAGTAGTGTTTTAGCTCATTTTGAGACACTTTGGCCCGAACAAAACAGCTTCTTGAAAGTAATTTTCAAGGAAAGTTAACATAAAAATAGGTTTAAAAATTTCAGCGGGGTTGGGGCTTCTCCCCCCGAAAACATTTTGAAATTAGACCCTCAAAAGTAGTGTTTTATCTAATTTTGTGACTTATCTAATTTTGTTGAATTTAACTAATTTTCACGGAGAAAATTAGTTACATTCAACAAATTCTTCTATTTTATGTCACCTGGTGAAACTTTCATATGTTTAGATTTTTAAAAAAACATTAGTGGCGTAAGTAGAAATTTATTTCGGGAGGGGCCCAAAATATTCTCAAAAAAATTTAGCTTTTAAAAAGCCGAAAGCTAGAATCTCGCACAGGGGGAGACGACACAAAAATATTCTTAAGCCCTCCCCCATGCATATTTAATAGATTCAATGTAGTTTTTAATAGTTTCCAGGTATGATTTGCAGCTTGATGCAGTGAATATTAAAAAAATTGTGAACAATAGAGTTCCAAGCACAAAAGGGGGGCTGGGGGCCCCTCCCCCAGAAAATTTTTGGAAATTTGACCCTAAAAACAGGGTTTAACTCATTTTAGTAGTACAACACCTAGTCGGAATTTCGGGGGGAGGGCCCCCTCGACCCCCCTTATATAAGCCCCTGAAAGACATGAAGCTTTAAGAAAATACATAATTACTTTAATTTATAATTTAGAAGAGAATAAAAAATAACAGAGATACATGAAATTACTTTCTCTCCCATATTTTTCAAATTTGTTACCATATGAACCACCAAAACTATTTACATAGCTTCAACTTACTTAAGTAGCTTTTTTTTAATTTTTTCATTTAAAAAATTTTTAGTCAGGAGGATTTTTATGGGGGTGCTGGGCACCCCCACAAAAATTATAGGGGTTGCTCGAGCACCCCAGCACCCCCGGAGTCGGCGCCCCTGCCCCCTTTGCCCTTTTGTATGGGCACCCATTCCACAGAGAATTTTTCTTGAAATGTTTCTTTGAGTTAAAATAAAAAAAAATTTATGCAAGTCCGGACCTAAGCAAGGGGCCCATGAAAAAATCGTGTAAAATGGTTCCACAAACAGACCTCTCAGATTCCTTATAAATTAGCTTAAAAATTATCTTTTGCATGCTAGAAATGCAAAAAACAAAAACTAATGTTTTGAAAAAGAAAATATTCTTTAATATACTTAGGATTCCTAACTTTTTAATGTTCTTTCTTCCGGTTCCCCACTTTTCCATAGTTTAAAGCACTGGTGGTTCATACAGAACCCCGGTGGTTCACGGTAAAAAATTTCATTAAAATAAGAAATTTCATAATTTAATTGTAGTCCGCACATCGCGAACAGTGGTGATGTTTTTTTCTTCAGTTCCCTGTCAATCCCCTTGAACTGCTGCGAGTAAATCCGGTATCGGACGTTGTTCATGGCCGTGGACTGCATACTATCCCTATACATATTGTTAGAAGAGTAAATTTTTAATTTTTTTGTACTTTAAATAAATGCTATAATAAAAAATAAGTTCATATTAATTTGTTTATTTTTTTATTGAATATGGTTTGGTTTAGCTAACGTTTTATAACAAAAAATTATTGAATATGAGCCTTCTTATTATGAAGCTTATGAGCTTTGTTATTGAATAACAAGCCTTCTCCCCACTAGCGGATCCAGGGGGGGGGGCTAGGGGGCTTGAGCCCCCCCCCTCCCAAAAAAAATGAGAAGTTTTACACTAAAAATATGGAATTTTATGCACCACAATGAGTTAAAACCCTGTTATTTTAAGGTCTAATTTTCAAAATTTTTATGGGGGAGGACCCCCAGACCCCCTTGGTACTTGTGTAGGCCCCCTTGTACTTTTATTACGACTGTATTTTATAATAAGTTTGTCAAAACACAAAAATTCTACCATAAAATCGATATCCGAAATCGGATGAGGCGTAGCAAAACAAAATGAAAAGTGGGTTTTTTTACTTAAATTTAAAACAAAAATTCTGGGGGAGGACCCCCAAACCCCCCTTTTAGTGGTTGGAACAGGATAATTCACTACCTTTTCCATATTTAGATAATCAAGAAGATACAATTGGATTATGAAAATTAGCCTTAGCCCCCCCCCAAAAAAAAAAACAAATCCTGGATCCGCCGCTGCTTCTCACTGTAGTAAAAGCATAATTATAAATAATATTGCGATGTGGTTTTAAAACATATTTTAGAAAGGAAAGAGTAAGAGAAAAGGGGCCCCCGAGAGTGCCCCGGGGGGCCTAGGGGCCTAGGGAGTCGGGGCCTAGGGGCCCCGACATGGTTAATCCGGCCCTGCTTATACTGCTTTACTTACTATTATAATAGGGTGACCAGAGATCCCGCTTTTCGCGGGAGAGTCCCTCTTTTTGCCTCTCTGTTCCAATGACCGAATGTCCCGCTTTTTCATTTAAGTCCCACCAAAGTCCCACTTTTCTGACTAAGTTTCATCAAACGAGGAAAATGTCAAGAAAACCTAGATATTTTAAAAAAATTTTTGGGGGTTAATCTTCCAAAAGTTCTTAATTAATAGGCAGAATTATTTCTTATATATTTGTTATTTCAAAATAAAAAAAAGTCAGTCTATCCCAATGGTCTGAAAATGAGTTGAGACACAATATTAAAGAGTCAAATTTACAAATGTTCTGGGGGAGAACCCCCAGACCACAGAGTACTAGAACAGAGTCCACGGTCATCATAGGCGGTAATGGAAATCGAAAAAGTATGGAATATTGTATAAGATAAGTTAGGGGCTATACGTCGGTGAAGTCGTGACGTCATCAACATGGCGCTGGGGACAAACAAACCCAATCTCTATGGCGTTTAACATGGGAGTGTTAAAGAATAATTTTTTAAAAATATTAATCGTCATTTCTTAGGGTATAGAACACCTTTCCCACATAGTTAAAGGTATGGCAATCATTTATAAATAATCGGAGTATTTTTATTTTGCTTTTCTGTTTGAAAATTCAACGATAACATTTTAGGTCCATTGGTACCAATGGAGTCTAACACGATAGTGTGAAAAGATATTAGTTTTAGAATATTGTCCTTCGTTTGTTAACTTATAAAACCACTTTACAGTATATTTTAAGGTATGTTAATCATTTAGTAACAAGTATAATTTAGATTTTCGGTCTCATTTTTTAAGATTGTAACAAGAAATTTCTTCTCCATCTGTTTATCATGCGAGTGTGAAAATATATGTTTTTATATAATATTCAACGTTCTTTGATATATCACACCACTTTTGAGCATAGTTAAAGGTATGTTAATCATTAATTAATAAGCAAATGTATTACTTGGGCTCCACTTTTATGGATTTAAATAAAAATTAGTATCTCCATTAATGTTATCAAGTGAGTGTGTAAATAGTTTTGTTTTAGATATTTATCATCGTTAGCTACACTTTTATTATTTCATTTTAGTATTATATTGTTTTGAGGCTTTGTAAAAATAGTACTACTATACTGTATTTTCCTTAACTTTTTTTAATTTTTTTGTTTGATCTACATTTCTACCCATTTATGTTATTATTGCACAAATAGAAGCATTTTAGTAACAATGAGTATCAATTAGCTCAAAATTGTTTATTATAGACAAAATAAGAGTTAACAAGTTTTTTCCCATTCTGTTTTAGGTTCTATTTATTTATATTAGAGAATTGAATCACATCCAAGTTCCAGCTCACAGGACATTTTACATGTAATGAATGAACCATACTAAATGGTTCTTGGTTTTGGTGACCACTTTTGTGGCATCAATTCTAAGCGCTTTTTGGTTGATCATTTATATTTGTAAATCTATTTGTGTCTATGGTTTAATACCTGAATTAAACCAGTCTACCAGATGTTTTAGGGAGTGGCGACTTACAATGGAGTTGAGGTAAGCATCTTATTAAACATCGTGTGCTCTTTCAGCGTTTGCATTCCGTCTTTACCTATCTATAATTTTCTAGAAAAAGCAATCTTATTTTGTTTTTGTTTTGTGGCAGTTTTGTGTATTTTAATTTATCTGATAAGTTTCCCACAATCTCCTAAAATGTGGACCCCAGTAGCTGACTGGATTTTCTCAGTAACTGCCCAGTGCCCATCCTTTTCAACCATATTTGTTGTCAACCTTTCATATATTTTTCATGAAAATTTTTAATATTTTCTCGATCAATAAAGAAGGTTTTAATATTTTTCTAATGGCAGGTAATTTTTAAACAGTTACCTACAGCTTAACTAAGTTCATTAACCCAGATAATGCCGAAGCAGTACTTTTGCTTTGCGTTACCCAGTGGGCACCTGTAGACCGTAGCCACTGAGGTGAAGTACTGTTGCCCACGCCACATTCACACAGCCACAGCCCCTTTTTACAGGAGGGCCACATTCATCACACACAAGGACAGAAACTAACATACATGCCAAACGGGGATTCGAACCCCAGACGTACGGCTTTGCAGTCAGATGCTCTGACCACTACGCCTGTGCGTCTGCAGAAGATTTTAATTAAAGTTATAAAAATAAAGCATGAGACATGTATGCTATTCCACGAATATATATTTCCAATAATATTACATGGGACCGGTGGTGTAGCCAGAAAAAAATTTCAGAGAGGGGTATTGATATTTCTGGAGGGGATGTGGTTTTAGTGGTTTTCTATGGTCAAAAAAGGAAAGTTTCAGGGGGGGGATATATCCCCAAAATCCCCCCCCCTCTGGCTACGCCCCTGCGTCAAGCTATTATTGTAATTGACTAAACATTAAATTTATCCAATTCTTAAAATTGTGTCTTGCATTTTAATGACAATTTTAGGACTGAAAATTCGAGTGACATTTGCTTCTTCCAGGCAACTATGTAATTCTACATCATTCCTAGCTTCTCTCTTGACTTGAATCAGCAATTACCAATCATTTTGGGTCGGTATAGGATAGGGATTTTTTGACAGGAAGAGGACAGGATATTTGAACTTTTCAATTCAACAGGTTCAGTTTTGAAACATTTAAGTTATTAATCTTAAAGTGTCTTTGTTTTAGTTTAAATGAATATTATAGGATCTCCATGTAAATAAATATTTATTGCTGATTTGAAGTAAGAAACCAAAGTGGATTCTGCCAAAGGTGAGAGTAATCCATATATTTAGTGAGCGTTGTGAAGTTGTAAGTGAGCGTTGGCAAGTTGGTGAAGTTTTACATCCAATATTTTTAATCTTGCACATGTCTGCCATGTTTAACCAAAATTTAATTTAAAATTAACAAACAATTTGATTATTTAGTTTTTCTTCAGGTAATAATCACTCAGATAGATGAGTGTTAAAACAATCAATCAATATAATATACACTACAGTGATGAATTCAGTAAAATCAGATCAACACTAATAAATCCGTCATAAAAACAATTAGTTGTGTAATCAGTTTAATACAAACATGCAAAAGAATGTTGCAAAATTAGCTCATAATGTGATAATTTTTTAGAGATCTAAAAGTATCTGAGTAATAAATGACTGCTTTTAAACCTTTCAGACCTATTCACCCCAATTTCTCATTGGATTCAATGTGAGCCTTGGGAGGCTTCAGATAGAAAGTGTTAAAGCACAGCTTACTAGATACTTATACAGGCTAGCCGAGTACAGAAATCATTGCAAATACAGATGGCAATACTGGACCAACTGGCAAAGCATATCCACAGTGTTGAAGGCGGTGGGTGATATAGGTAATTCTTGTAGCGCTCCAAGCGGGAAAAGTTGTCAAATGGTTTTCATTGTTTAAAACTCGGCTAGCCTGTATAAGTACATCTAGTAAGCCGTGGTTAAAGGAACAAAAGTATTTCCTTTGTATGTTTAGAAATTTCCAAAATATGGAATTGGGAATATTTTCATCTATTAAAATTATTTACAAAACAATCACTTATGGTCTAAGTAATAAATATCTGTCATTACGGATCATAATCAGTTTTAAATTTCATAGCCAGATAGATACTGAGAAAATCAATCTAGTCAGCTACAGGGGTCCACATTTTAGGACCTTGTGGGTATCTAACTTATCTGATTAATTAAATTACACAAAACTGCCACATCATAGATATTAAAAACAAAATATGATTGCTTTTTCTAGAAGATTATAGATGTAAAGAGGGAATGCAAACGCTGAAAGAGCACACGATGTTTAATAAGATGCTTACCTCAACTCCATTGTAAGTCGCCACTCCCTAAAACATCTGGTAGACTGGTTTAATTCAGGTATTAAACCATAGACACAAATAGATTTACAAATATAAATGATCAACCAAAAAGCGCTTAGAATTGATGCCACAAAAGTGGTCACCAAAACCAAGAACCATTTAGTATGGTTCATTCATTACATGTAAAATGTCCTGTGAGCTGGAACTTGGATGTGATTCAATTCTCTAATATAAATAAATAGAACCTAAAACAGAATGGGAAAAAACTTGTTAACTCTTATTTTGTCTATAATAAACAATTTTGAGCTAATTGATACTCATTGTTGCTAAAATGCTTCTATTTGTGCAATAATAACATAAATGGGTAGAAATGTAGATCAAACAAAAAAATTAAAAAAAGTTAAGGAAAATACAGTATAGTACTATTTTTACAAAGCCTCAAAACAATATAATACTAAAATGAAATAATAAAAGTGTAGCTAACGATGATAAATATCTAAAACAAAACTATTTACACACTCACTTGATAACATTAATGGAGATACTAATTTTTATTTAAATCCATAAAAGTGGAGCCTAAGTAATAAATTTGCTTATTAATTAATGATTAACATACCTTTAACTATGCTCAAAAGTGGTGTGATATACCAAAGAACGTTGAATATTATATAAAAACATATCTTTCCACACTCGCATGATAAACAAATGGAGATGAAATTTCTTGTTACAATCTTAAAAAATGAGACCGAAAATCTAAATTATACTTGTTACTAAATGATTAACATACCTTAAAATATACTGTAAAGTGGTTTTATAAGTTAACAAACGAAGGACAATATTCTAAAACTAATATCTTTTCACACTATCGTGTTAAGACTCCATTGGTACCAATGGACCTAAAATGTTATCGTTGAATTTTCAAACAGAAAAGCAAAATAAAAATACTCCGATTACTTATAAATGATTGCCATACCTTTAACTATGCGGGAAAGGTGTTCTATACCCTAAGAAATGACGATTAATATTTTTAAAAAATTATTCTTTAGCACTCCCATGTTAAACGCCATAGAGATTGGGTTTGTTTGTCCCCAGCGCCATGTTGATGACGTCAGACTTCACCGACGTATTTTGGTACTGGGTTGGTTAGTTTGCACAGCGCCGTCTGTTGGTACTTTGAGTCAAGAATGGCCGTAGACTCTCTGTTCTAGTACTCTGTGAGAATTTGCATTTGTTCATAATATTGAAAATCTGGCAATACTTTGGAAATGAGTAAGAGCTCTGCGTCTGCTCTGTTGTGTTGGTTACGGACTGGTTTCGCATTCCTGGTGTTGACGATCTAAATAGCTAAAATCTTAAGTTTTCTGAGGATGCTGCTTTAAAATCTTCCAGGAACATGTGGGACAATATATGTGGGGAGGGATAAATAGTGTGAAATGAACGTAATAATTTAGATGCTAAGTATTCCCCATTTCTAGTCATTTACAAAATTGCAATCCGTTGTCACTAACACTAAAACCGCAAAAATGTTCGTCGGCGGTGGTATGGCCTCTCCTAAAACGACAAAAAAGCATGGAAAGAAGCATCGTAGACATCATCATCACCACCATCATCATGCTTTTCACCCACCACAAGATCTGCAGTTGTCAAATCTTGAGGCTTCTCAAGTATGTAAAAGCAGTTCTCCTTCATTCCTTGTTAATTTTTACTCAACAATATTTTTCAAAGTTAAATGAATGGAATCATTACATTTATTAAGAGTTCAAATGATAATTCACTTAATTTTGTGGACTATCATTAATTATTATGAGTTACAGTGTGTAATAGTGTTTTTGTTGACTCTCGTACATATCATTGTATGTTTGAAACTTAAATATTCCTTCTTCAAGGTTGATTACTTGAATATAGGAAGGCCAGAGTATTTTAAAAATTGAGTAGAGGAAAAACAAATGGGAGAGTTTTCCTTGATCTTATCATGTTGGTGATGTTCTCATCATTCTCTCTTTGATGTCATGTTACCTATTCTAAAGTTTTTCTGCTATGAGAGATCATGTTTCAGTTATTGTGTTACTAAAGACTTTTCTTCTGCCTACTAGTTGGCAATATGAATGTAATTACATCAACCATTAATTATATTTGTAAAGACTTGGTAATCTATGGATTGAAAGGTCTTTAAAACCTTTAATTTTGACTGATAAATTGTTACTAATATGCTCTCCTATTAGTTAAACGTTTTTGGTACATTTCCGTTATCTGTCACATTAAAAAATCACCGAGCTGTTTATTGGTCAAATAACATAAATAGTATCATCAAAAATTGCAAACTAAAATATTGAAATGTACTGTTATATTGATAACAACATAAAAGTTTTCACTATATCTGTTATTAAAAGGCACTCAAAACAGCTTTGCAATTTATAACTGAGACAGATAACATAATTGAAACTAGTTTTTAGTTGCTGCATATTTGAGTCGGGTACTTATGTTTTCTTTATCCTTGTAGATGAAGAATTATATATAGTAGTTCTCATCCTGAATTCCTTGGCTTTGTCCCCTTTCTTTATTTTGAAAAGTTATATTACTACTTATGAGAATGAATTTCATTTTACTTCTCTATGTAAATTCAAAAAATCTATATCTATCAAATAGATAATTGAAAATTAACAATTGGATTCCCTTTGCTTTTTTCAGCTTTTTATTAATCCTTACAGTCAGGGCTAAGAGAAAGTAACAAATAGTAGGTGGTTTCGTACATTATATATTTGTTCCACATCTATATCAATGCCAAACTTTGCTAAAAGCACCAAAAGAAAATCATTACCCAGTAGCTTTGTAACCATAAAGTAAAATACTGTAAAACTTCACTGGTGAGTAACCACCATGATTAAATGACAACCTCTTCTAGTGATCAATATGATCATAATTGATTCTTGTGCCATAATAACCAAACCAACCTATGTAATTAGTGATCACTTTTCGAAGGCACTGATTTTTCCCCTGTTCTAATGTTAAAATACCTCAAAACAACATTAATTAAGTTTCCTAAACCCCTTCCAGCAACTGGTTTTCCCAATTCACTAAAAGTTTTCCATCTGTTTTAACCATTTTGCTATTAAGACACCCGAGATTACCATTAGATCCTATGGAAACTTTCGGTCTGCTACTATTCGGCACAAGAAATAAAATGAATGGAAATAAAATTCCTTGATCATTTATCCGAAAACTAGAAAAAAAACCTTTATGGTTTCATGCTGAAATGGCCTGCGCCGAATAGTCCCATTCCGGGAAACTCAGGGGCAGCTAGGAATGAAAGAGTTAAACTGGGAAGAAATAAACAATATCACATTCAATATACTAAACTTTCAATAAATTCGTTCCACCCATTCAAATTTATTTTAAAACATTTATTCTACACCATTAAAAGGCCCACCATTGGATGACATTAAAAGGTTTGATGGTGCATGTTTTATGGCTAAATGGTCTTAATTTGTAAGGCACCTTAAAAGATTGTATTGCCCTACAGCTGCACACACCCTTCCCTTACCACATGTGGTTTTATTGCTCCCTCCAAAACAAGGACTGGCAACAAATAACAGTATACTCAAAAGATACAGGTTTGCTTATTGGATAGTTAACTTTGTTAGGTGTGTACATCCCATGTACAACTTCAGTTTTGTCGGTAGGCATTTGCTGAAAGCCTTCAACATGTATAAGAAGAGGGTGTTTCTAACTCTAAAGCAGACAGCAAAATGTGGTGAAAAAATGTGAAACATATTTTTCTTATTTTAATAGATTGTAACTTTTTATTCTATATTTTGTAGTCAATTATTTTAGAGCTTCTATCTATAGTACCTTTAATAGTATGAAAAAAAATTAAATGTAAAGCAATCCCTTTCTGAATTTAAGTTTACCCCTTCTAAACAACCACCTCTCTTAACTGCCAATTTTTCTCGGTACGAAAGGTAGTCGCTCCTGAGAATATCCAGATGTGAATAAATGAGATGGAGGTTCACAATTGTAATCTAAAATTACAATTAAATCATTAAATCACAACTATTTTCTGGTCTTTGTTACTGTACAACTTCAGTTTAGTTGGTACCTTCCTTGTTGTATGTACTTGTTTATTTATTCACATAATCAAGTATATATAATATTTTGAAATCTTCGGGTTTCCATTTTGTATCTTCATCAAAATCTGACTCCCTCCTAATGGTTATGAAAATTTAATAATGACAAGAGAACGTATATGAGGTAACTCACCTACTCTTGCTAACTGAACACAAGAAAAATAAAGAATAGTATATACTTATTTATTCACATAATCAAGTATATAATATTTTGAAATCTCCAGGTTTCCATTTTGTAGATTCATCCAAATCTGCTTCCTCATGCACAAATATTGCATTATTTTGTGTATACCTTGCTCCCTTCTGACAGAAATCAGATGTTATTAGGATGAACTGAAAATAAAAACAGAGTCAGCTTTGGAGATGTGGAGTGATAGTATATAGCAGCATCTCTATCTATGCAATAAAGACCCCCTACATCATCAGGAACCTTTTCTGACCGTCCAGGGTTATAAGGTCAATATCCCTACACCTCTGGTGGTCCCTTGCGCAGGAGAAATCGGGTACAATTTTACTTTGAGCCCTTCGAATACCTCCCATAACAGTTCAACCGCTGGAAAATGCTCTAAAAGGGGAGTTGGAAAAAATACTCACCCCTCGTTAATTTAACTGAACAAACATGATAGTTTACAGGTGCAGGTGCACTACGTTGATATCAGTCCGGAGAAACCATACCCCAATCGAAATGGGATTTCACTTATAGGTTTTTCACTTTTGTAGCTTACCAAACAAAATGAGCATTTTCCATTAAAAAAATAACAGCTTTACCAATATACTAAATTTATTTTTTATTGACCGTAATTTACTGACCGATTTTTAAATTGACCGGTTTGTTCGTATAACCTCCAATAATTGTATTGTTTTGAGCAGTGTATTTGTTTTATGTATAAGAAGATTAAATTTTTAAACTGGAAGGGGAGTATTTCGTAAGTTATTTAAAATTAAAGAATTTTTAAAGAGGGCTGTCTTTAAAAAAAAAAAAAGAATATTCCAAAAACACAGTTTTGGTATTTTGAATTTCGCGACCAAGTATTTCAAAAGTAATAAAATTAAAAAATCATCTTAAAAAGGAGGATTGAGGGTTTCTCCTCTGAAAAATTTTAGAAAATTTCAACCTCTCTAAACGCGCTTTTATCACAATTTTGAGGATTTCTTGAATACTACAACTGCATTTGGAAGATTTCTAGCTTGAATCTTCAAAGCTTGAATATTGAAGCTCATCAAAATTTTAAAGGAGAGCTACGAGTTTGGTACCCCTGCCGTAATAAATTATTTTGAATCTTTTTTTTTTTTGAGGATATGAAAACAATCTAAAAATTCCCTTGACTTATGTGAATAACTCAGTCGGTCACACATCAAAGCCGTTATTTTATAATTTAATTTATGATCTGATAATTTTAATGTTTGGACAAAATAGCGGACAGATAAGGCAAGCCATAAAAGCACTTCCTTTATAACTTCCGCTTTCTGTCAACAATTTCCTTCACATTGTGTTCATAGAAATGGATGAGAAGATGCTGCTTTTAAGTGTTTTTTTATTCTCTCTCTCCTCTTTGCGCTCTTGCATCCTCTTGACATTTTTTCTAAAATGGTCTCGCCACTTGAATCGTTTTATGCATTTTTATTTAGCTGTTGAAGACGTAGGTTGAAGATTGACCTCCATGCTTCTTAATATATACTCTTGTGAAACATTTTGCAATGATCCAAAAGTGAAGAAAATAACTGATTCCAATATGAAAGGGGATAATAACTGATCGGAACGAACATAGGCCTGAATTCTTGAACATTTTTAGGCCAGCACTGTTTTAATGCATTTTAAAATCTTCTAACTCCTTGATTAAAATACGAGAGTAGTTATTAAGAATAATAGTTTTAAAATATTAGTTCAGAATAATCTATTTCACTAGTTTTTTTAAAACAAATTTCTCCGATTCGAATTTTTGTTCAGAAATATAGTGAATAAGTTGGATGAACCAGTCTTTCTTACTTTACTGGGGGACGCATCACCTTTCTATATGAACCCCCTACTAGTGTTCACTAGTTGTAAAGATAGATCTCAGAAGTAGTTGTAATGCTCGAATAATCGTTATTGATCTATTTTACGTAAAATGACGACATGTGAAACCAATTTTCTGAAAGACATATTTTTTCGTTCTGCTTCTCTATAATTAAAAGAAAATCCAAATATTATTTTTCTTGTTTTACTCTTCTAGTTTTCAGAATTCTTGTTAAAATTTTGAATTATCACTTAAATTTCCTAATGCATTTTCCTGAAACGAACCGCGATTCAACCTAGTGTTTGATTTAGATATCGAAACCACGTTTTCGGTTTCGCCTTACTTAGTTCTTGTTTCGAAACTCCCCTCGTAAAAAAAGTTTTCGGCGTATATGGATTTACTAAAGAGAAAATCCTCAATCAATTTCTATTCAAATAACTTATTTGATTAGAATAAACTATGTATATTTCAAAGTTGTTCATGATCGGATGAGTTTTGAATTGTTGGGATTTTCCCCGTTCCTTGCGCGTTCTCCGATTAAATTCTCCGAAGTTTGATGCGAAGTAGTGCGTGCGCAGTTATTAAAAATATTATTCCTGAAGTATATTTTCTGCATTTTAAAGTAACACTTGAGTTTGTATCCGCTTAAAAAATTTATCTTGAAAGTGTTTTTAAATTTTCGAAGCATTTTCCGATGTTGTGAGGACATTTCAATTCTCATTCCTAATCGTTCTAGAAAACTTTTAAGTTCTGAAAGCAATCATTTCAACTTACCTTGATCACACCCACTAATTACCGGTGAAAACTTCGCACATATCGGTATTAACTTCGTCTATAAATACAGGAGAACTGGGGCCATTTTTTCATGATCTCTTGATGTCCCTTTTTTAATCTGGTTATTGTTTCGTGACCGAATGTTCGTTGGAGGAAGTTGTGATTTTTTTTACTTTTTAAAATACCAGTGATAAAACTCTGTCATTGTTATGGTGTGATAGCTCGCTGTTACGTGAAAGGCGGTGATAACCCTGCTGTGACGAGCTTAGAAGGTGTTTTCTTGAGGATTTGGGTATGTTCTACATCGGGTCTTCGGATCTGTTCGACTGCGAGAATGGTTTGGAGGAGGATGACATCGTACGTATTTTCAAATGTTGGTTTACCCCAAAACTTAACAATTTAATCTTACCCAATTTTGACTTTTGATGAAATATTGTGTTGTGCTATTCAATTGCCTGGTATGATCGTATTGAACTTAATATCAGAGTTTGAGTCTTAAATATGAGGCCCCTAGTTTCAAAAACGGACTCTTACCAAAAACAAAATTTTACAGGTGGGAGAAAAAACTGTCATCATGACTAAATCAAGAAAAATTTGAAATTAAAATTGAAAAAAATTTGAAATTCAATCTATTTGCTGTATACAGCAAATAGATTGAATTTCAAATTTTTCTTGTTTTAGTCATGATGACAGTTTTTTCTCCCTCCTGTAAAATTTTATTTTTGGTAAGAGTCCGTTTTTGAAACTAGGGGCCTCATATGGGATGAGCTAAGAATTTGAATCCACTTACCTCAAATTATGGTTATATTTACTAGTCAAATATGCGTCTTAAAAACAGCTTTGTGTGATTGAATGTGAAACTGGTGTGTACCAATGTTACTGTTTGTTTTTTATTTCATGATATTGAATTTTGACATTGATCCAGTATTAAAAAATCTCAATTTTAGTTATCCAAATTTTGTTTTTTATTGGCTTATGTGTTAAAAGTCACTCATTTATTTGGGTTACATACTAAGCATGTTTCAAATACCTAGTATTTATTTGCTTTAAGAAAAGCCAAGCTGCATTCACTATGATTTCTGACAGTTGGTGAAAAAATCTTTAGTAGCATTTGTTTAAGTACAGTCAATTAAAAACTAGTTTTAGGTACTTTATTTTATTATAATTTTTTTTATCTTTTAACCTAATTTCTTTGTTAATTATCTAATTAACAGTTTTTTGCCTTTTGTTGCATAAAGCCAAATTTAAATTTACAATGTCAATAAAATCTTAGATTTGGGGGAGGAATGTGAAACCATTGCAAAATAACTATTCATTGTTTTTACCTTAACTTTCAAATATCTTATATGTTTAAAACCAAGTTTTTCTTTTCAGCATCAAATTCTGGAAACAGTGAAAAATGACAGAGTTATAGTAACCCAGCCAGAAGAAGACAGGAGAAGACGTACTATAATAGTGGAAAGAAATAAAACTGGGTCATTTGGGTTTACACTTCAGGTATTACATTCAGAAGCTTTTTAAAATCATTAATTTTGTAATATGATTTGTTGTAGAATTTTAATGATAGGAGCCTTTTTCAGACCTATGGAATCCATCACAAGAGAGACGGTGAGATTGAGTTGATAACATATGTGGACTATGTTGAATATGATGGTCCAGCATTCCGAGCTGGAATGAGGCCAGGTTAGAAAAGTTTTATTTACAGTATACTCATTGTGTATCTCTAACAATTGATGTAACAAAAAAGTTTTTCATTTCAAATTTTGTAGTTAAAAGTAGGAGTTCCTAACTTTCTGTTGCTGTGACCCCCCCCCCTTTTAGGTTGAGTACATCGCTGACCCCATTTGAATGATGATATTAATTTTTAAAAATTCTATAATTAGTTATAATTCTTTTATCATAACAACCACATACAAGCTATTAAGAAACATAATTACATATTACTAAAGTAAGACAAGTAATAAAGCCAGTGATGGTAAACAGTTAAAATTGTTTTCTTAAAGTATTTCAATTTATTTATTTTCCCATATTTCGGTACCCCATTAGACTCATCCTGGCTCACTAACTAAAAGTAAATTTCCTTGTGTCACACAGTGTTAGAAAACATCATTGTTCTATTTTAAAGTCATAGGGTTGGGTGGGGTAAAATGGGTAGGTATAGTGGGGTAAAATAAGTCTAAGGATTTTAATAGTTTATATTTATTAAATTTAATGTTTTTTGGCATGCTGATTTTTATTGAGACTCAAAGTAAAATATTGGTGAAAATAGGTGATGTTATCCTGTCAATCAATGGCCAAGATATGGAAAGGGTGGACCACAAAACTTTAGTCAAGTACATTCAAAGCTGTGAAAAAACAATGCGAATGGTCGTCCTCTTTGAAGATTGTGTTTACAAGGTTGAATTGCATATGAAGTATCTACGCCTTAAGGTAATTTTTTATTTTAAAAAGCAAATAAATATTTACTTACATTGATGCTGTCATAAATATTAAGTTTAAACTTTTAAAATATTTTTGTTTCTATATTGTTTACATTTAAGCAATGGAATTAATAGGTTTATTTATTTATTTTTTTTTATAAAAATGTGTTAGGTGATATTTTTATGTTAGTTAAATTTTGCTCTGAATAATTGTTATTAATTTTAAATTGAACTATTTTCAAACAAAACTTTAATTTTGGGTGTCTAAAAAGTTTTTATATTTTCACCCTTTTTGCAAGGAGTAAAGCCCACTAGTTATGGAAATCTTCTGTATAGCTAATTCCATCAAGTTAAAATTGATAATTTGCTAATTTTTCTGAATATTTTTTTAGTTTTGTTTGTAATATTACTGACAGATATTCTTTTTTAAGAGAGTATTTCAAGAGAAAAAATATGAGTTAGAACAGCTTTGTGAAAAGGAACAAGAGTTAATTCAAAGTAAGTTATATAAAATTGGTTCTGTTTTTATTCTTTCTAAAATATTTTTTATAATGGTGCTACTGACATTTCACCAGCTTTGAAATTTCCTACTCCCACTCATTGGGCCTTACACACACAAATCCCTAAAGCAAAGAAAATATTAAACAGGAAACCAGGGGCTAGAAAATTTCAGAGTTGGCAAAATGTCTGCCACACCTTTATAATGGCTTGTAAAAAACTTTTGTTGTTTTTCCTGTTATCAAGTTGTAACTGGACGGAACATAAATTTTTAAATTCAATTACTTTGTTTTTAATAGTAGCACTAAAAAAATCCTGTCACTAATATGAAAGCTGGTATAATGTTGTTACAATATTTTACTTTTTCTTGTGGCTTATATACATAAAGGTTGATTATATTTTATTCCAAAAGAGAACTTATTTTTGTCATGGTCTGAAATACCTTTTACTTTTCCAAAGTGAAGATGACTGGTTGTGCTAATCAAAATGAAATTGCTTCCTGGAAGAATGAAATATATTTTAATTCCAAGAGATGACTAAAATTTCTTCATAAGTTTTATTTTTCAGTAAACTATCACCTTTCCAAATGTTAACTAGTCCCTGATTAATAGTTTTACTATGGTATTTTTTTTAAATTTAAGGGCCATTTATGTATTTTTTCCTTGACACAATATTGGGTATAAGAAGTATATACACATCCATTGCTTTCTCAATTAATGCCTATAAACCTTGTTACCAAAGGCAAATTTAAAAAGGTTATTGGAAAATTTTGCCTTCCTAAAAAGTAGTATTTATCAGTGCCTATTGTAGTTGGATGTAGACACTTTGAATTGATTTTAATTTTATGAATCTATTTTATGGCATCTGCATTTATTCATTGATTAAACTGTCCTTGTTCTTCCAGGATTGATGGACAGAGGTGTGCGGATCCCACCTACTCCTTGTCTTATCCCCCGACTACGTGCCATGGTCCCGCCTCCCAGCCCCGCCTCATTCCAGCTGCCCTGCCTGCGACCGGAGCCCATCCCCATTGATGACACGCGCAGCTGCTACAACTTCCCAAGCCTCTCCAGCCGTAGCCACGCCTCCTCTGCCCACCCTTCGCCTGTCATCCTCCCCAAGCAGTTCGCCACCCTCCCCAAGGCCTCGGGGGCAGTGCTTCGCAGGCCCCCGCCCAGCTGGGCGGTTCCCAAGGGGTCCTGGGATGGGCTGGAATCCCAGTCCAGTACCGGGCTCTCCGAGAGCACAGACTTCTCAGAGTCCTCGAGCCAGGGCGGGCACTCTCCAACCCTGTCGCGCCGGTCTGGGAACAAGTCGGAGAGCGACCTGCCCGATATCGCCCAAGATGATGAGGAAGACGAAGGTGACCGGGATGAAGTCACACGTTTGTAATACCCTCCTCTTCGCACACTCATCTCCTTCCAGCTTTATATGGCCTAGCCCCATAAAACCCCCTACTAGCTTTATTTGCCTGTATGATTGAGCTCATTGTGCATGCTCTTGATTGAACTTCAAAGCTTGGAACTCCCATAGCTAAATAAAGCTGGAGGGAGGAATGAGTTATCTTTCCACTAAAACAGGGTTGATACATTCCTGAGTGAAATCCTTTAGCCGATTTTACTTTTTATACCCCTAAAGCAGTGTTGGGCAATTAATTAATCAATCGTCTTAGTGATCAGCTTGAAGCTCAATTGATATTTTCCAGTTAAATCTATTACAGTTAGTTTATGAATTGTTCTTTAGACATATTTAAAAATTTATGCCTAACACTTTACTCTGTATCAACCCTGTGCAAGAGATCTTGGTTTTTTTTTTGCATTTTTGAGTCTGTTCATGGGCATAGCTTATAATAATGTTGAAAACATCGGCATATAATTTTCATTTCCTACATATTTAAAATTAAAATCTATGACTGTTTATTTTGGGAAATAATTAAATTGCCTACCTTATGCATTCTAAATTGTACATAAGTGTCATTATTGAAAGTAAGGTGAAAAGTTTAGAAATAAGAAGGCTAGGGTCCCCTTTGGCTATGCCCATGCTTTTTTCGTCCTAGTTTTTCAGTTTTAATATCTGTTGGTTGCTTGATGCGTTCCACTGAAACAAACACTGTACTCCAAAGTATTGTCATCCACTGTATTGGCCCAAGATAATTATTTAGGAAACTCTCATTTTATAACAACATGGATGTCCAGTTTTACCTACTTTGTCAATTGTCTAAAATAATCTGGAAGTTTTTAAAATAATTTCCAACTGCTTTTACTTGCAAATGATCCTAGGTTGGAATTTGAACTCTCACATTAATAGAAAGAGTAAATATTTTTTTATAAGTTTAAGTATGAGTAACCTTTAGCATGCTAGAATGTGTAGTTTTTCTATGACTTTGCTTTCTCATTTTTGTGTTCCAGCTGAATTATAAAGAAAATAATATTTGAAAAAAGTATTTTCACCCTATTTTTATAGTTTCTGCAAACATTTCTTTCTATTTTGTAGTCCCTGCATGTATTGACACTGATAATCAAAATGTGGACAAATGTAAAAAAGAAGTAAAGGATTTATTAAGTTGTAATTTCAAACATAATTTTCCTTTATGTTTGGAAAAGAAAGTGCAATAATAGGGAGTCTAGAGCCTGATTCAAAATATATTACATGAAAAGATTGTTTTTAACATTCGTTTAAACCCTTACTTTATAGGTATTAAATCTTCTAAAATACAATTTTTGAAACTAGTGATGTGATTAACCTTGTATGGGTATTTTAGTTGGACTATTAAATGTTTATATTCTTAAATAAGATTATAATGTAGGTGATATCTCTAAAAAAAATGATGAGGGAAAGAATAAGTTATTTGTCAGTATTAATCTAATAACTTTTCTTTCATACAGAGAAATTAAAATTATTCCAATACGTAGTATTTTATTTTGATGAAAAATTCTTTTGAATGAACCTGTGATATTATTTCTGCCTTTCTGTGTTAAATTGTAACAATTAAAAGTTTTACAAAAACAGTATTTACTATGATTTTCTGCAATCAAATATAAAAAATACTGTGTGATATGAAAATTATACAATCATCGTAATTATTTCAACACATAGCTTTAACTATTGATCTATGTCAAGAATCTAGTGATGTAAAGCAATATGCTTGATATTAGTTAAATACTATGTGTATTTTTTTTTTCATTGTATAGAGTCATTGGTTTTTCATACTTATTTATGTCTTAAATGTAAGCATGTTTAAAGTATTAGCATGATGTCAAAACAACAATGTCTCGCTAGGTCTGTTAGACATCCTCTACTGTATATCTAGTCTGCTGTATATATGTGTTAAAGCTTTGGTTTGACGTTTCTATTGAGATGTCTGGTGCCTATCTTTTTCTTTTATGTCAGTACTTAATTTTTAAAATGAGGTGCCACTCTTTCTGAACAAATAATTTCTTTTTCAGTTATACTGAAATTTGCTCATACTATAATAATACACAGTTTATTTAATGTAAATATGATTTTAATCATAGCTTATGGTATTTTTATATGTGATTTTTATAGAAGGAGATACTCTACTGCTGATATGGTTTTACATATTATATATTTTGTTTATGAGTTCATGTTTTTTCATTGCTTATAGTTACCGTTTAATGCCGTTTATAGTGCACATGGAATGTAACACTTGGATATTCAATTCATGACTTGAATGTTTGAATTAATCCAATGAGTACAATAAATAACTCGTATGATACTATGGTCCTCTTTTATGAATATATGTATACAATTGGTGCAATAGATCAAAACAATAGATTTTAGCCACTTAAAGCCAAGTTAAACCAATATTTATTTTATGATTCAATATCCAGTACTTTTTGGTGAAAAGTATATATATGTTTGAGATATATCTCATACATTGCTTGTGTAGAGTCATTGTAAACATGTGTGGGAGGTATTCAAAAGTTGAGTAATTGTCAAGATAATTAAGTTCCTAAGAGAAAAACAAAAATACTGTTCTAGCCTGTTTTGCCAGACTTAATATCTAGCCCTGACTTAAATAGTACTTGTAACCTAAGAATTCATTAATTCATTCTTGAAATTGTTCAATATCCAAGTAGCGATAATTAAAAATATTGTGATTCAACCACACTTTAATTAACTCTTTCTTGTCTGTCTGCTGTCTGTCCTGATGGAATTTTGAAATCAATTTTTAACTAAATCAATGAGCTAGAGAGTCTTGAAACCTTACACATAGTTTAATCTGGATGACTACAGTATTATCTTATTTTTTGGTTAAATTTGCTTTCCCTGAAGCCTTACGAGGACTAATATATTTTTTACATTTCTGGGCCTATGATAAAAATTCTTCATCCTTTCACATGAAGGATCTTTGATATAGTATATTGAATAACAGTCATATTTTTGATATTCAAATTTTAAGGAAGTTAAAATCCCCTTTCTGTGATGAAACCCTGTGATCATGCTCACCAGTCAAATAATAAGAAGCAGCTTATATAAGGCAAATGAGAAAGATATCTGAATATTCAGCTCTCAGTTTTCCCCCTTAAGTCCATGAAGCTCAATATTAGAGATTCTTATTGATTTTATTTCTCAGTGTAAAACTATTGTTTTTTAGTTTCAATACGAAAAATGAATCATCAATGAGAATCTTCAAGTCGATTGTGTAACTTCGCACACATAAAGACTAAAAAGCAGAATATAATTAATGAAATAAAAATAAACTTCAGTCATGTTTTTAAAACTGACTAAGTATGAAATAATTTTTCCAAACTCCTTGTAAAACAAAAAACATGGAGAGAAAGTAATAGATAGGTAATACAGTGTAGGGAATAGTTGAAGGATTATTAAATGTATTCGCCCCACGTTTTTTGTTTATAATAAGGTGGGGAACTTTTTTTTTTTAAACAGTTTTAAAAAGTGGGTTTTCTGTCAAAACTTGTAAAGTAAATTGTCTATTAGGTTTCACAATATTTAACTCTTTAACTTGCTTTCCCTAATTGATTGACAAAATGTTCTAGAATAGATTCACTTAGTGCATACCTTGCACTGATTTATACAAAAAAAAATCACAAATATTTAAAGTTAATATTTTATTTAATATAAAACAAAACAGAGTATAAATAAAAAGATTATATACAATCAACTTTAAGGTTGTATGTTGCTCCTGATTTCTCTTGACAATATATTATAAAAAAGAACTCAAATTTAAACTCTAGGAATGGGAAATAAATACATATATATATGTTACGGGCAATGTGATAAATCTGGGCATTATTAATAATGTCCGATGTGAGGCGGGCAATGTGATAAATTCAATGGCATTTATCAATGAAATTTATCACTTTGCCCACCTCCACTTCGGGCATTATTAAGAATGCCCGAATTATCACTTTGCCGTAACATATATATCTAATACAAAAAGTTTGAATCACAGTCTTTTGATACTATGTATCTTTAGAAGTCAGATGTTATATTTTCGGTGCATGCTGGTGCAAGATTTAATTTAAGAGTATCATGCCGTTTCACGGGTGAACTCTTGAATGGGTTGGAATCATCTAAGGTCATTTCTTCAATGATTGATAGCTAAAAATATACATGGTAAACAGATAAGTCTACAGATACCACAATGCCATTTAAAATAAGTAATGACTAAACTGGTCCAATTTAAAGAAATGATATACTTTTATATATAATACTAGCAGGGTTTATCAATTAGTTTTAGATTTTAAAGAGTATTTCAGAATCTATTTGTTTAAGTATGACAAAATATTTCTTATAAACATAACTTTAGTTTTAAGTTGTCTAAAAGATAAAATTATTTTTTAAATTTGTATAAAAAGTGTGTGAGGCCAAAATACACAACACACATATAATACTTCAAGCTACTAACTTCTTTGGAATTGAATAAACACTTACATAAAACATTTACATTTTAAAATATTAAAATTTGTAGGAAGTGAAATAAGTAAAATTCTCACCCTTGGAGATCTTTGGCACTTTCTTAAAATGTCCAGAGCCTGCAGCTGCTGTGTATTTAAGCGTGTCTGAAAAAAAGAAACAAAATATTATCTAGGAATAATAAGTGGAAAAACTCTAACAGAGGTATATATGTATACTAGCCTGGGTCAAATGTATAAACCTCTTAAATATATTGGTTGTGGATAAAGTATTTAAAAAATTACTACATAAAATGGAATTTTTCTGATATCAGTTTTTTTCTAATATATGGTTGGAAAATTATTCTTGGTACTTTTAAAAGCAAGAAAGTTAAAAGAATATAGGACTGTGATAAAAAAAAATTCCTATTACCACTACACACACCATTCAAATGAAAAATCTATAAGGTTGATTATTTTGGCAACAAATGTTAAAATCTTTGGATTCAGTAGCAAAACAATGACCTGAAGTAAAATTCTAACAGGTGGGAAGATTATATTTAAATTAAGCTATTACTGCTGGTTTAAACTTTCAACTAGAGTGAGAAAGTTATAAAACATAGTTAATGGTCTTATTTTAAAGCAGAAGTTATCAAATTTAATTAATTACAATAGTAATTAATAGTTTGTCAGAGGAAATGGATTCTGTTTAGTGCATTAAGGGTATTTGAAACACATGGGACGTCCATAAATTACGCGAGGTCAAAAAGGGGATCCAGCAATATCTCACCAGGGGGAGTCAATTAGAATATTACGTCAACTTTTAATTTAGAAAATTTACGATTTTTCTCGTATCTTTTTAGCACAAGTTTAGGAAAAAATGCGCAAAACAGCAATTCATTATCCACTTAGTCATGATAATTTCAATTTGAGACCATGTTTTTTTTCAGCATGTACTTATTGCATCAAAATAAGATGAAACAAACATGGCTAGATCATACAAACAAAATTAATTTTTTTTTAATTATGGAGAAAATCTCACGTGCGAATTATAGAGGGGGTGTGGGGGTCCAGCCAAATCTTACCAAAGGGGGGGGAGGGGTCCAAAATTTGGGAAAAAACACCTCACGTAATTTATGGACGTCCCCTTACCCCATGAATTAAAAGGAAACTGTAACACTTCATTTTCCGGATTGAAAATGTTTTCTATTTAAATATAACATATTCACATCAGAAAAGGAAATATTCTTTAGGAGATTACCTCTTTGAAAGAAGCAGTTTTACTTCGAGACCTAAAACTGGGGACAAAGGAAGGCCTCCTATAAGTAATCCTAGTACTCTGTCTAGGGACTCCAAATCCCTGATGCTTTTCGCACTTTGAGCAGGTATAAGTTACAATGTCATCATCATTTGATTGTTTGGCTCCACCCAAACAACTGGCATGATACACATGACTGCACCTATAAATGATAAAGCCAAATGGTTACAACACATATCAAACAATGTTGTTTTGAAAAAATAATAAAAATTAATGTTTAGGTCAAAAACCCTATAATCAAACATTTTTCTAACAAATGGATACATGACATAAATGTGTCCAAAACAAGAAAATTTGAAATAGACCTCTACAATGACAATATTACAGAGATTGCCAGGGCTATCATTTCTGCCGATTTTCCGAGGCATTGATTTGGCCTCGTTGTGGAGATGACATTATCATCACCAACAAGTGAATTATAAACATTTTTCACTTAATTTAAAATTTTGATTAACCTATATATATCTGCTCTGGATAAAAAGGGAATATACTCTATAAGAATGACAAAATAAGGCTAATAACATATTCATGGGGAATAAAATTTACCTAAAAACAACTACTTCTGCATCTTCCTCAGAGTCAAGGCGGTTGTGGCACAAGGAACATTTTTCATCATGACTAGAATACACTTTGTTAGCTGTTTTACATAGGTTCTTTAATTGGTTGTGTAAGTCATCATTTAACAGCTTGGTTGTGGTAGCTAATAAAGTCTAAAACCATAAAAATTAGGACATAAAGAAGGACATTTTGAAGCATGATAAAGATGTTTTTAAGCATTACGCCTATTTTATTGGGTATAAGCCTTTAGAAGTACCTTTTCATAATTTGAAGTCTCAAACATTCCCATTATAAGCTCTCTAATTTCATGCAGCTTCCCTGTATTGTAGGCAGGATCCTGCATTGAGAAAAAGTAAATTAATTTATGAGACGAACATAACCGATAGTACATATAAACATTCAAACTTCACCATTTATTATGAACAAACCTGAACTACACGCTGCAATATTGCAGGGAGAGATATGTATCCCATCATATTATTCAGCAGGTGACTTGTCAATTCTTTGAAAGCTATAAATTGAGGAAATAAGTGAATTAGCTCCATAAGAAATAAAATAGCAGTCATTTACAACTTGATCATAACAAAAAGAGTCAAATAAAAACACAAACAAGGAAGAAAAGACAAAAATCAATTTATGAGGTATCAAGGAGTCACAGACTGAAACTGTAAGCCAAGTATATAGACTATTTATAATTTTTAATGAGGGAAAAGAAAATGTCTTTGATACCCCCAAATGTTTCTTACCATTTACATATTTAACATCTACTCTTCCCCTTAGCTGTCTTTGAGGAGCCATCATTGCTTCTAGGAGAGGAAACCAAATTTTCTAAAAAAGAAATATCAAGCTTATATACCTCAATATTTCAACAAACAAAACCCTCAACTTTACAAAAAGATCCATAATTACTTCTCTTTCATCCTGATCCATTTTATTTGAGTTTCTTTGGCAGAGTTGTATAATCACTAGAAGGCGACTTTGGAGTTCATTCCAAGCAGCTAAATACTCTAGGTCCAATTCTTTATCCAAAGCAATAACTTCTTCAGTGATGTCTTTCACTTTTGTTTGTAGCCCCTATGATTCAGCAAACAACAAAAATTATTTTCAAATAAGTTCATTTAGATTTTAATTCTCATGTGAAATAAAAAAAATATTTTTGGGTATGTTTTATTTCTAACTACCCCAATAACAAATACATTATACTTAGGCTAAGCGCACTAGATACTTTTGTCTCGGCGACTGAAACAAAATTATCACCCTGGCTATTGCAACAAGTTAGAGTGCGCGCATTAGGCAACGAGACTCTTGGCTGATTGCCAAGAATCTCTTCATAGAGATACATTGCTTTCGAAAACAGTTATGTTCTAGTCGCCGCAACGGAAGTATCTAGTGTGTGCTTGGCCTTAATTTATATCCTTAGTTCAAAAGACAATTTTGAATAGTACTGAATTTTAAAAAGATATACTATTAGTAAATCAAAGAATTTATAAATAATCTCAAATTTTTAAGGAACAAATGATAGTGGAATAACAGCAGTTGTGATTTTACCAGTTGAAAATAACTACACTAGTTTGCATACCTCTACTTTAATATGCTTTTACATAATTGAACTAAAAAAAGTGACAAAACAGTAATTCCCTTTACTCACACAAAAAAAAAATTCCTTACTTAAAGAAATCCAAAAAACTTTTAAAGCAAAAAATATTCTATAAAGAACTAACACCATTCTACCATTTTCTTTTCAATCATTTAATACTTATTTACCTCAAGCATTATTTTAAAAGCTCCACATATGTCACCAGCTCGTTCAAGTAGAAATGCAGTGGCTTCCATAGCATTATAATTCCTACATATCTATAAAAACAGAGATTTTAATGCACAAAAGTAATTTTATTTTACAAGGTTGATACACAACTTTGATCTTAAAAACTAAGGAGTATTCATAAAATTTTATGAAATGTTCTAATGTATTCAAGGATTCCAACAAGAATATTAATCCCTTTTTCAAATGGTGCTTACATTTTTTAACTAAAAATTTCAGTCCATGAAGCTTGTAATTGTAAATGAATATTTACATTCAATAAGTTTTAACAGTAAATGTTCCAATACAAAGGTGTGGCTGAATGTTTTGAAGTGGAACTTTACAAGGTCCTACTTTTCAGTTTAAAAAGAGACACTAACTTTTTCTCTTAAGATTTAAGATCGTCAAACTAAATCAGGGGTTATAACATTGTACAACAGGGTTACTACATTTTAAGGAATTATCGTGGATACCCAAAAAAGTGCCAAGTGATTATTTTAGAATGGAAAAGTACTGATAAAAGTACAGTATAAATATTTGAGGATTTTTATGAAATAATTAGGAGTAAGGAGTTTAAAGGGTATATATTTAAAAACTGAAGTATGTTTTAACGACTTAAGATTTCCCCTCTCGTAAGAAAATACCACTTGAAGCATTACTGGACATTGAAACTTTAATTCTTTTATTAACAACTTACAGCAAGGGTTTCTTCTAATCTGTACCCATCTGCTCGTCGCAAGTAGTTGTGAACCTGATTGAAATCATACTGGCACATCAGTTCAATATAAGTTTCTACTACAACAGGATCAATCATTGGCAAGTCTTTATTACTTATAGAAAAGGAAGTATCTCTAAAAAATAAAATAAAAAAACGATTATCTGCAAAAATGCAATTACAAGAATAAAAATTATAACTAATCAAGCAGAAAGATCTTTGTCTTACTTGTTACTAAATAAGCCTTGTAAAAATTGATACAAGATTTCAGGTTTGTTCTATAAAAAAAGGGGGAAAATATATTAAATTTTCAATTGAATCAAAAGTCTAAAGAGAAATGCAAAATTATCCATCTAATGTTAACTTACATTCAAAAGCTTCACTACATTCAATAGTTGATATGGAAAAAACTCCAGCAGAATTTGGGAAGTTGATTTGTTATCAATGTCAACTAATTGCTAAAATGAAAAATGAATATGTGTATTGAAAAATGATAGCTATAAATAATAATTGAGAATATCTTGTAAGTGAATATTCTAATCCATAATACTGTACCTCAATACATGAAATTATTTTCTCTTCTACGGCCTTCTTTTCCTCACTTGTTCTGTTAGGGTGATTCAAAATCTTTTCAATAAAATAAAAGACTTGGAGCTAAAATGAAAGCATTAATTACATATACTTCTAAGCAGACTTTGATAAATTTAAAAACCTTCTATGCACTTAAAATCAATTTAAAAAATTCAAGGAAGAATATCACCATACCTTTCTTGATGGGTCATGTAAGTAACACATCATGATTTTATCATACTGCTGGTGTTTTTCATACAAATGCTCACAAACACGATAGCTAAAAAGATAAATTTATTATATACTTAACATAGATTACACAAATATTGCATCAATTAACCAAAATTGATCAAGGCCTTGAAATTTGAGTACTGAAATTCAGCTCAACAAAGTTTAGGGTGAAACTGACCTCATCTCAAAAACCTTGAGACAAATAAGAATGTGTAAAACCATGAGTTGAAAACACAACTTAACAATACATTATTTGAATTGTATAAGGATTTATTAAGTTATATTTGTAATCCAGGTCATTGAGTAATTGGAAAATTATAGCATAAAAACATAAAACTTGATTAAAATTTTCTAAAAATAAAATATGATAGTGTAAAAAAAAATCTTAAAAAAAGCTTAAATCCAAACAAGGGAATATCCTAAATTCTGAAATCTGTGCAATTAAAAAAAAAAACACTGTAATCAGGAATAAATGACTTTTTATGTAACTGTGAATGAAAAATTCAAATTTTATTTGTGAATACAGGAATTTATAAAGATGAATAATAAACACAATAAAAGTAGAATACAACTATTAACGTTCTTACAACATCTAGTCAGTTTAAAATAAAAAAATTATAAAACAGTTATATTTTAGTATAGGTAGCAATCTAAATAAGTTTTACAGAACTTACAACTTGGCTCTTTCAGCAAGATCTAGAACCCTTTCTTCATTGACTTGAGCTAAGCCTCCGGCTTGAAGAAGTTCCATCAAAGCTTGCTGCCTTTCTTCCAAGCGAGTTTCATCTCCAGTGTTTGTTAAGTGTTCCAAAACCTATTTTTATAACTTGAGTTAACTGGACATTAAAAAAAGTCTATATTTCAAAATTTAAAAATTAGCTACAAATCTCGTCTTTTTTGCCTTGTTAGTGTTAGTAGTTCTCAAACCTATTATTGAAAGCAATCTTAATTAAACCTTTATTAAGTTACATAAGAGTTTTTACAAACCTGTTCAAAGAGTAATCTGTTTACCATGATACCATTTTCTTGTTTAGCCATTTGTCTTGCAAGAAAAGTAAACAAAGCACCTATCTGTGTTGGCTAAAACAGGAGATTTTATTTTGTCAAGACATAGAGAAAGGACTAAGATTAAAATTATGTGGTTTTAAAACTTTGATTCCGATGATAAAAGTGTAAAAGATTATTACCAAGAACCCTTCACTTTGGACCATTATTTTTAGGAGAATATCAACCACCCTTTGCTTTTGAGCTAACCTAATAAAAAGAAATTTTATAAAAATATTGAAAATTTCATATCTTATAACAGATAACAGATTATACATAGATAGAATTACATAATAATAGCAAAAACTAATCACTATAATATTAATTAGTTTTTAGTCAATGGAGTTTAAGTCTACTTACCCAACATCAGTACAAAACTCTGTTTCTTCAAATGCCTACAACACATAAAAGGTATTTTTAAAATTACTCTATTCTGTGAAATAAATTGAATTTTAGATAAACTAGAAGAGCTCTCACTCACTAAGGCTAACACATTCAAAAATTCTCTAGTATCAAAATGAAGAAGGGTTTTCAAGTATGGGTAGATTTCAGTATCTGGAATTTAAAACAAAGTAAGGACAGATATTTTTTCCTATTTATGAATCCAATATTTCAAAACATTTAATCTCTGACAAAAAAAATATATGTACAAATAAACTTTAAAATGATTGAAGCCATTAAGTTTTTAAACTAATACTACATTCGTCAAGGTATAA
The DNA here is from genome assembly GCA_963680715.1 of Tetragnatha montana. Classification (NCBI taxonomy): domain Eukaryota; kingdom Metazoa; phylum Arthropoda; class Arachnida; order Araneae; family Tetragnathidae; genus Tetragnatha; species Tetragnatha montana. The sequence continues at coordinate 29,638,737 of OY796680.1, forward strand.
ACTTCCCTAAAACCATGCTGTCTATTAAAAAATAACAAGTAAACAATTTATTGTACTTCTTTAGCAACCATTCCAAAAGTTTAAAATACCTCTACACAGCTTGAACATAATCTTAAGTTACAATTACGTCATACAAGTGAAACCTCAATTTAAAATATTCTATATTTAATGATTTCCTGAGTTTAACGATTATTAGCCCCAAATAATTTCATAAGCATATGTTGCTAAAAAAAAACCCCTTGATTTAACATTTTCCCACTGTGTCATTTTTATAGATCCCTTGAATGATGAAAAATCCGAGTTTCACTGTGGATCTTAGCTACAAAGAGCAATTTTACTCACCATCCACATTTTTCCCATGAAGATTGGTAACACAGTGAAATAGCTTAAACTTTACATCTGAAACAATGTCATCAGGAATGTTACCCCATGGGTATGCCCTTCCAGCCAAGCAGCAACTAAAAAAATCGTATTGTTCAAATTGTATTCCTCTTGAATAAAAAAAGTAATAGCACTTTAAATACTATAAGCTATGGTACAAAAAAACTTCCACATTATTTAAAAAAGTTTATAAAAACAAAAATTATTGTTGATCATAAATTATTTTTTGACATAGGATTGGTGAATCTGGGTACTTGGTATTGTTATTCCTTTTTTGTATCCAAAGAAATAATACCTAATTAAATTAATTACATTTTTTAGTACAACAAAAATTATTATTAACATGCCATTGCAATCCTAAAAAGAGAGTGTAAGATGGAGTCATCCAACAGTTACAGCTACTGTTATAGGTCCCTTAATAGTTATAGCTACTGTAGTATTAAGTAACACTACAGCTATAGTTGAGAGACAGATAGCTCTTCTATTCTTATAGCCCACTAGTAGGCCTACTTTTGCACCAGGTAGCTACTATTCAAATCATCAAACTTAATTTAGTTGTATCTCTCTACAGATATAATTCTAAAATATTCTTTTTTCAACTTCATGGTTAAGTTTTTTATTTTAAAAGATGTATTTTTCACCCTATCTGTAGGTCTATAGGTTAAGTACTATCAAACCAGCATTAAAAAATTGTTTTAAAGATTAAAATATATAGGAAAATCACATTCCAATCAACAATTTCATAATATCAGTAGTATCCAAAACAGTCAAATTCACCTGATATAAACCAATAGCTTGTTTCCTAGTTTGATCTGATCGTCTGTAAGCTGTTTACCTCTACTGACTGCTTTTTGCAAGTTCACCATTAATTCCTGAAAATAATAGTAATAAGCTTTGTGAATTCCAATTAGTATCTTGTAACATTTATATACAATAAGAATTGAGACTTAAAATAAACATTTAAAATTTTGTAAAAAAAAAAGTTAAAATAAAAATTTTAAGAATGAAAAAAATCTCAAACTTTAAGGAATTGGGAAAATTTTAGAAATTTGCTTACTACCTATTAAAGTGTGGCCCACTGTTTGATTTCCTTGGCATCTGGCCCGCCTTTTTTATGGAATTTACAGTAAGCCACCAACATATGGATATCAGGGAGAATAGTACCCAGCCAAATAAAAAAAACACCTGACATTCCATAAACTAAATTGCCTTCAGTTTTTTTTTATCCCCCCAAATTAAAAAAAAATGAAAACTAACTTGCCTCAAATGGAGTAACATAATCATTCATTCCATGATTGTAGACATAAATAATAGCATCATAGAGGCCTTGATCCCAACACAAAGTCATAACCTAGAATAAAAGAATGAATGTAATAAACATTTTTTGCATACTGAACTGCAAACAAGACAGCATACACTAGAGGGTAATCTTTGCCAAAAGACTATTTGACCATTATCATAGACTCTTTCACTCTTAGTAGTTTACTAAATATAACTACAATTACTCATGCGTAGTATCCTTATTTTGAAATCTTTATTGAGAAAGACTATTTGACATTATAGACTGTTGTATTCTTAGTAGTTTACTAAATTTAACTACAATTACTCATGCTTAGTATCCTTATTTTGAAATTACCTGATGGATATCAAGGTTTTCTATGTTCAACTTAACTATGCATTTCTCAAGAGAATCATATTTTTCTCTTTCTGCAAAGTGATTTACGAATTCTTTAACAATTTGAGGTGTCATTGACCTCAAGCGCCCATCTAGTACATAGGATTCCAAGCTATCCAGAAAAACTCCCAGGGCTAGAGGATCAGCTTGAAAACTTTCATACATTTTTCCAAACAGAAAATCCCTGTAAAGAAAAAAGTTTAATTTTAAACAGTGAATGGTTTAATAAAATTAATATAAATATACCTAATTTCCAGAAATATCATAAAAAAACTATGTATTGATGTTAAGTAAGAAATTTGTTGATGTATTGATGTAAAATAAGACAGAATTTAAGAGCTCAAAAAGTTTTATCGTGATAAAAAAGCTGATACTTATCATACAAATCATAGTAGCTGTGGAGAGGAACTAAAATTTTGCCAATATGGACAAAAAGAGGATATAAATTAAACAAAAAATGGTATAATCTGAAACACACCATCAAGTTTTAGGGTTACAATATGTCATCTTTTATCACTCACTCTAAATTTCTCAAATTTTGAATCCTCCCCAATGCTTTATCATGTGAATGAAAAAGTAATTCAAGTTTTTAGAACTAAAGATGCTTTGCATTTTTAAAAATATTCAAATTTCTATAAAATTCTGGGCCAATCAGAACAGTGCCAAAATTTTTCATTTAACATTTACTTTTTATCAATCGCAATGCAGTATTCCACACAAACAGGGACTTTATCTTGATAGTGATGAATCAGTTGTTCTATTCTTCCACTTTCAGGGCTAAGTTGAGTCATTATCATATCCACATATGTACCAAGAATGTCCTGAATTTTGACAGCAACAAGTTCTTTTCTTTGTGATTTCTTACCAACTAAACCTGTGTTAAAAGAAATCAATATCAAGAAGTGATTTCACATTATAATTATTTTACCATCATAATTAGTTTCAATATTTCCAGAAATTTCAAGATGCTAACATAAGAGTACTTTCATGCATTCTTTGAAGTTTGAAAGCATACTTTATGAATCATTATCCATAGTGCATATAATCAGTTTCAAAGCACTGTTAACAGGGATTAGGTACATGCGTTAATTTCCTAGGGTTTCCAATGAAAAGTAATTATGACAGAAATAAGGCAAGTCAGTTCATTAATTTGCAACATAATCTATCACATCTGAAAGATCTGGTGCACTCTAATTCAGACTAAAAGTTCACAATAATGATATGAAATAAATATAATGATAAAGTAGTAAGTCAATTTACCAGAGACAGCTTTGGCAGTTTCATTATAAAATGATAATGCCAGTGATAAGGCTTCAGGAAACATCTTTTGCTTCACAAGAAATTCTATTCTCTAAATAAAAACAATCAATACATAAGAATGCAAAATTAACTGTAACAAATTGAACATTTATCTTAACTACAAACATGACAAATTTTAAATACCTCTTTCCATGTTCTCATAGTCATGACATGAATGCTTTTGGTTCCGAGTAGTAACAACTGACTTCCAAATGCAGACATTGAATAATAACAGGCCCTTTCACCAGCAACAGCCTGAAAAGAAATTTAAAAATTCATAAAACTCAAAATTTAAAAAGAACCCAATCATAAAAATGAAACTAGCATTAATGTAAAGTTAATAACATTTAACATAATTTCATAGCAATGAAAAGAATTACCATTGCTTTGCTAACATTCCCTCCAGTTGCAAGTCCTTTGAAATGGGTTGTACCATACACTAACTGGACATCAGCTAAATCCAAAACCTAGTGAAAACATAGACAAACATTTATGATCTTAGTGCAGAACTTCTTTCATAAAGAAGAGGAAATAATGCAAGGCAAGTGAAATTGTACCTCTAACTCATCATTGGACTTCACATCAATAACATGAAGGTGCTCTAATATATCCAGGGTAACTAATGTTCTAGAATTCAACCACTGCAAAATAAGAGTACTTAAAAAGATATCACTGCACCATCATTTAAAGCTAAACAATTATCAGTTTTGCTAAAAACAGTAAACATGTTAGATGGAAAAGGAAATCCTTCCATTAAATTTCCCATAAACATAAAAAGTTGAACAAATAACTGTGATTGCATCAGCAAGATGATTACAAATGAATACATATCTGATCAATCTTGATTAATTAAAATAAGTTTTAATTAAAATAATTAATTTAAAAATTAATTAAAATAACACTAATTTTGCCAAGAGCAAAATTATTTCAAGTGTTTAACATCACTATTATCAGAAAGCAATTATTTTTTTTTTAAACTTTTTGGCAGCATTTTTATTCTATTCAAGAAGGTAAATTTGATTTCCATTGACTGACGAAATATGGAAGTTTTAAACTTACAGCAAAGTTTTGAAATGGATCCTGAAGCTCAATTTTCTGTAAAGGTATGAAACTAATTTTTTCTGCTGAAGCAAAGTTGACCTGAAATGCAACATAAAAGCATAGTAACAAAAACCATCATTACAAGGCATTTATGATATGATATGAGAAATAATAGATAGAAAGTAACAAAGCTGACCTGAAAAAAGTATATAGTGTTTTGGCGACCAAATGCTAATACTGGATCTATGATTCTGGTGGTAGATGAAACTTGAATAACAACAAACTGCCAACTTAATACTGGCAATGTATCAGGGTCGGCCTAAAGATATACAATTGAACCATAAGACCATAAATTAGAGAAACTTTTTAAAATACAGTTTTTAAAAGATCAAGAATACTAAAACATGCTGGTTTGATATTTTAAAAGTCGCTTATCAGAATATGGTTAAGTTTAACAGCAGTGCTTACCATAGTGAGGTACACTCTTAGAAAATCCAACACAAATAAGGGGATTTTTAAGGCTCTTTTGAGGCTATCTTTCTGTCTTAATAACAATCAGACATTAAATATTGAAAGGAGAAACATGATAATGGTGGTTTTCTTACAGGATGGAAGACTGGTTTCCAAAAGTCAAGACAAAATGAATTACTCTGATTTCATTTTTTCTTAAATTATTACTAAAATACAGAGATCCTCTAGGACACACTAATTGACACTGGTAAAGTAGTAGTGTAATTTTTTAATAAGTTCCTTGAATCAAAAAGTTCCCTGAATTTCCTGAGGATTGAAAAGAATTGATGATTTACAAAAATTTCCAACATCTTTTAGCGATGTTTTCAAATAGAAAATAATCTACAGTAGATGGATTTAACAAGAAAAAGTTGCTTTGACTTATTTAGAGATCCTTAAGAGAAGACAATAAGATTTTTATAAATCACACAAAAAGAAAGGAATTTAATATACTCTTAATTGTACTTACCCTTAAAGCATGAGTAAACCAAACCCTTAGAGATGGCCTTACAGTTACTGCAATAACCTACAAAAAATTAGACTTTCAACTGAAAAAGAATTAAGTATCATAGAAATTGAAATAAACCAAAAAATATTAGGGACTTTTTTAATGTATGCAAGTATTTATGTTTCAATTAGACATATAAGTGAGAAAGACAGTAACAGTACTTTTCTCAATATTTCTTAGGCACATGATACTCTTATTTGAGGTCAGTGTCATAAATCACTACACTAATAAACAACCAATATTTCTTAAATTTATAAAAAAAAAAGTATTTTAGATTATTTCATAGTGTTATTTCTATAAATATCAATAATGTAATCAATACTAAGCTGTTACACTGATATTGAGAAACTGAAATAAGTTAATAAATAAGTGGTGGGTTGAAACATGAAACTTTAAGAGAGGTTTTCTCCAGGTCCAATGGTTCGAGTGTCATATTACATCCAGAATAGGATACCTGTGGTGAACACAAACCTACCAAGTTTGATCCCAAAGTTTTCTGAAGTTGTGCAATCCCTTTGTATGTATGAGATGAATATTATTAGACTGATATCATGGCATCATGGGTAAATAATCTTACCTTCGTTACTGTACCTAGAGCAACAAGACATACTTCTTGACTGGGGTGGTTTTTAAAATGGGGTGTCATTCTAAGAGGTTCCAAGGCACACACCTCTCCACGGCTACAGAAAAAAAAAGTTATGTTGCATGATCAAGCACAAATATCAATCAACATAAATTAACACTAATGACCATATTTACAGTTTAAATAGTTGCTACATGGACAGAAAACCAAAAGGATCAGGTATTAGTATTGCTTGGTCAATAAGGGTATTTTTAATAGTGTGTTTCCTATTAAAGTAAAAGTAAAGTGGTTTATTGAATTACTACTTGATTGGCAAAAGTTTTTCATGGTTTGAAAAATTAGGTAAATTTTTATTCTAGAAGAACCATTTGGTGCTTTTGTAAAAAATTTGCTGAATTGGTCAGTTTAACATGGGTGGATTTAGGAGGGGTACCCAGGGGAGGCAAGGGAGAAATCTTGTAGGGGCAAGCTGTTTCTGATATGGAAACATGATTTACCAATAAAAAATGGAATTTCTAGAAAAGATTGGAAGGCATTGTGTCCCTATGAACCCCCATAAATCTGCCTATGTTTTTACATCAAATTCAGGATTATCATACTAACTGACATAACATCACATTAGCATTGCTAAATTTTTAAGCGTCTTTACAGTAACATAAAAGTGTCAAATGGCTACTACTAATGGTTAGAATAGAATAACTATTTGTATTCTTATAAACAGATAAAAATAAAAATAAATGATTGAGAATTTTAAATTTAACTTTGAAATTGAATACACATGTAGGGGGATATTTTTACTTATATTGGAGTGTTTCAGGTGTTATAAGAGAATTACACACATTTTAAAGGTATTAAATTAGAACTAAAGGGCATAAAACATTAACCATAGAACTAGAACTAAAGTATAAATAGTTGTACTATTTGTATTCTTATAAACAGATAAAAATAAAAATAAATGATTGAGAATTTTAAATTTAACTTTGAAATTGAATACACATGTAGGGGGATATTTTTACTTATATTGGAGTGTTTCAGGTGTTATAAGAGAATTACACACATTTTAAAGGTATTAAATTAGAACTAAAGGGCATAAAACATTAACCATAGAACTAGAACTAAAGTATAAATAGTTGTACCTTCCAGAAAAAATGCAACGTGTTTCACAGGTTCTAGTACCCATAACTCGCCTGGAACAAAAAAAAAAGCATGACAATTAAATACCCAATAAAACTTTTAATCAATTTCAGTAAAAGTTGATTCCATGAACATACTTGAAATTTAACTCGAAAACTGATCCACCACTATCACTACATAAAGCCAGTGTTGGATCATCAGAAAACTAGGGGAAAAAGTAAATACTTTAAAAATAAAATAACAAGGTGGCATAATAAATTACATTTATAACTTGGTGCAACAGTTAACACAGTCAAATACAATGAAAACAAAAAGTATTGTTTATGTAATAAAGCATTGAGCATTTTGTTAATTAATACTATTTTTCTTAGAGAAAAAGTAATTTTGAACCTGCCTAAAATATAAATGTTACAGAATTATATAAAATGATGAAAACTACCAATAGCAATAAGAAAACCTACAATCATTCATGCCAATGGGGAAGTATGAAATTTAATTTGGTAAAGATTAATTAAGATACAAATTAATCACTAATTTTAACTAGTAGAAAAAAGGAATTATATGGATAATGTAATATAAAAATCTTACTTTAATATGTAAAACTGCATTCTGCATTGGATGGGCATCAGATATGGTTCTAATGAGTTTACCTTTATGCAAATCCCACATAGTGATCTAAAATGTATTTAAATTTAAACATATATATTTTCACTTTGGAAATAAAACAACTGAAACAATAAATAAAAATGAATTATTGAAGACTTGGTTAACAACTGTAAAATTTTTCAAGGAAAGTATTTAATGATGTCAGACGACTATTTTTTATTATTTAAAATTAGAGCAAATCCTTTGGGTTCAGCAAGATTTAAAAATCACAGTACAAACTTCCAGGAGTGGTAGACAAAGCTCTAAGATGATTTGGAATTACATAAATAAGGGGGTTGCATCTGTGTAAGTCCTTGGTTTTCAACCAGATATCCCTAAGTTTACACCAAGGGTTGATCAGGTGTACTCAGAGACAAAAAATTACAGCTAAAAAACAAGTTTAATAAAGTTCTGTAAACAACTGTATTAAACACTGTAAAATAACAACAAAGATGGTGTGGGAAACAACCAGATTTTGAATTAATTTTGTGAAAACCATGTTGAGGAAGTAGAAAGTTTTGCCAAAAAAAGAATTATAGAAAATAGTGACAAATAGAAATTCTATGGCGAATCAAGGGGGAGTCACTCCAGATGTCCGAAAATGAGTTATAAAACTTTGAGTTTTAAGAGTGAATTTTTCAAATTTTTCTTCCCTTCCAGCTCATAGGTGGTAGCTCGTATTGAAAATGCAGAGACATTGTCTAAAATAATATACATTCTTATGTTGTTGACATACAGGAGAAAGGGGGAAACCCCTTTGGGGGAATTTTTTGACAGTAATAGAATGGAACCAATGAAGATTCTCAAATCTCTCTAAACTGAAATGTGATTTGTTGGTTGGCGAGATAGCAGGGCACAAAAGAAAGCAATCAGGTATCACCAAATTTGGTGTAACCTGGTACATAGTAGTTAAGCCAGAAGACCCTTAGGGTCTCTCTTCTGCAAGCCAACAATATAAAATGCATCAATTAATTTTTAACTTTGCTGTTTTGTAAACAAGGTTGCTCGTAACTAACATAAGAGTTTCATGAAAAAGATGTCTTACTAAAAATATCATTCAATAAAGCTTAAAAATTAGAAAATTATAAAAATTCTGTAAATTTAAAAATAGCATGATATGTTCATAACAATTAGAACATTAATCAGTCATTACCTAAAATCTTCCTTACCTCTCCTCTACTATATCCTGCAAGCAGGCGACTGCAATCTGTGTTGAATGCAAGAGCAGAGACAGAACCGTAGTTTTCACCAAATTCTGTTGTTCCCAAACACCATTTAAGAACTTGTTGAGGATCTGTAAATAAAACTCATTAGTAATGGTGATGTGAGTAATTATCCCCCATCATTGAAATTTCACTCTTGGATAAGAAGATAAACTTGTTATTAAATAAGTGAGTTACCAAAAATGAGAGTAATTCCATGAAAAGTTCCAACAGCTATGAATGATGATACAGCCTAAATAAATCAGAAAATGCCAATTTTAAAACAAAAAAGGACCAAAATTTAAGGCTTTCAACTTTAAGAAAAAGTTTATTAAGAAACTTATGAACACATAAATCAAAAATCAAATTGAAATCAAGCCCTGTAAATTAAGTCTTTGGTTCTTTCGTATTATCCTGTCGACTGTTTAGCGACCGTCAGATTCAGTGGCATAGTCTGCTGGATTTGGTAATGCTATTCGGATTTAGTGGTACAGTCGACAAGATAACACATAAGTACCAAGTCTTTTTTCACAGGGATGTCATACCTAAAATAAGACAATTCAAAAATATATAATTGTATCACTAAAGTAAATAGTATTACCATTGATGTAGGCTTTCCTGCATTGACTCTTTCTGCTGCTGACTGCAACTGGGCAGAAACTCCTCTGAGTGTTACGTGCCGAAGAATAGAACCATGTTTTTTAAAGAGTGGGCTTTTTTTCTCCTTTTGAATTGATAACCTGAGAGAAAAGCAGGAACATCCCATTAAAACATGTTTATAAGGGAAGTATGATATTCTTTCTCCTGGCCATCTTTTCAACTGTAATTGGCTAAGCTCTTTAGTATCGATCCGGCTCATCTGGGGACCATTGAAATTATATGCAGAAATATACAGTAATTACTTTTCAATTGAGGTGTTTGCTGCAACAAGGAGTTAACTTCAAAATCCACATCAAAAGGCACTACCTTGGTAACAATGCAAGCACTAATCGCCAAGTTAGTGCTATTTTACGGCAATGTACAACTGGGTTGGTTGGTGACCATGGTCATCACTTTTTACCGCAAAACTAAGTATAAAATTAGAAAAGTAACGTTTTTACAAATATTCATTCCAATGGAGCTATCTCATTGTTGTAGTAAACACCTCAAATATGCCTTTTTATCAGGTGTGTTTTCAATGTTTTTATATACCTACATATATTCTATGGAATAAAGTCTACTTTAAAATTACAGGTAACCTTAAACATTTTGAACAGATCTATATTACCTATTACAATGTGATTGAACTTAATCCAAACTTAAATTGTTATTATAATGAAGTGCAAAGAAGGTATATGTATTACTTTCTTTCACGTCGGACATGTGACTCAATGCTATCAATTGAAGTAGTTTCACATGCTTCTTGAAAGTACCCAAGATGACTGGAAAACTCTTCATCACTCAAAGAAGCATCATCAGTCTACAAATAATGCAAAATAGATCATTCTACAAAATGTTCACATGGACATGATGTACTTAGAGAAAAATATAGCCTACACTACAGCCATTGGACTTATTCACTACTACTTGACCAACAGTTAACCAGTAGCTAAAGACAGAATAAGAATTTTTTGCCATTTGTGATTGGCGGAATCCTTCTTTGATAACAGGATACGTTTTTTTTAACTATAATTTAGTGTTTATGAATGTACATGATCTAAGTTTCTGAATTCTTAACTAATGTTATCTCTACAAATTTCATTATTTGAAAATTTTTTAAAGCAATTAAAATTTTTAAATGGAGTCTTTGATGTGATATGTTCTAATTCAAAAAATAAAATTTATCTTAAAAATAATTTCTCTTCTAAATCACAATCTCTCTATATATAATGAAGGTGTCCCTGGGTTCCTGGGTTTGTCCGGAACAGATTTGGCTCAATTTCTCCAAAACTACCCGTCCGAATCGAACCAAACTTGGTACACATACGTAAGGGGACAGGGGAAAGACAATGACATCATTTCCAAATTTCTAAAACCACCCCTTCATCCCCTATAAGGCCTTTTTGTAAAATTCACCTTACTTCTCCGCTAAAGAAGATCTGTTTAACTCGCATTGTTGCAAATAATACAACAAAAACAATTTTAAACATAAAACAAAGTATTTAAAGATAAAACTTGGCTAAAATTGTTTTAAAAAGGTTATTAATAATTTAAAAAATTAAAAACGGCCCTTATAAAAAACTTTATAACAGTATTTTCTTATTAAAAACTTCATTTTCCATGAAACTTTAAGTTGAAATAGAAAGTTTTAAGAATTAGACTGGTTAAAGTAAAGATTACATCATGCAGTTTTTTTAGAAAGTTGATGATAGAAACACTAGATCAATTTGTTATTTAACCTTATAATTTGTTTCTTTGGTGTAGTTTAACGGGATTTTTTTTTTCAATTTAAACAGGGGGTATTTACAAATTTTGGGATTTCAAAAGTCTGTAATAATTTTAATGGATTTTTTTTCACTTAGAATGGATAATTGGGTAACTGTCGTAATTAAATGTGCAACACCGGAACTGGATGGTTAGGTTAGATTTACACAGTTGGAACCGGGAGGGAAAAGGCACAGGGAGCACGGTGATGAAAATGCACCGGGAACACCGAGATGAAAAGGCACCGGGGACACCAAGATGAAAAAGGCACTGGGATATGAAAAAATACTGGGAACACCGGGATATGAAAAACTACCAGGATGATTGGTAATTATGGTTATAGAAAATTAGGCATGTAACTTGAGAAAATTTTAATAAATTGATACACTCCACCCGTGCAAGGCCGGGCATATCAGCTAGTTTAATAATAAAATTGGCCATGGTAGCCTAGTGGTTAAGGCATCAGCTTCAGGATCGAAGGGTCCCAGGTTCGATTCCCAACACCACTGAAGACTCACTGAGTATATGCGGAGTATGTGCTTCTTAAATCTTTGGGTCCAAAAGTCCTGTGGTCGGTCAAACGGTCATTGCACAGTTTACCATGGGTCCAGGTCGTCTGGAGACTATTTCCTCCCCTTCAGAGATATGGCAAAATTGTGGAGGGGGCGATAGATGGTGGTGGCATCTATCATGCAAGGCTTTAGTCGGACTCTAGCCATTCACAGGCCTCACTTTCTCAGGAGCCGCACACCCTTTGCCTTTAAATCCTGTATGCTTCGCAGATGGAGCTCGGATACTCCAAGTGGCATAAGAAACAACAACTAATCAAATTAAATTTATTGCTAAGGTATAATTTTATACTGAATGGTAAAATGTTTAAGGGTATTTTATTTCTTTCATTTCAAAAGTTTACGTTGTGAAGAAACAGTTTAAGGACTCCTCAAAGCTGTATTTGTGAGGAAAAACTACGGGTTTTTTTCAAATCTTAGTACTCTTTAGCTTTTTTCTCAACATTGGTGTTTATTTGCATCTTGGTACTAAACAAAATATTTCCATGTTAATGTAAGAGGTTTTTACTACAAAATTATGTTTTATTTCATTAAATTTATTATAGTTTTAATTGTAACTGTCCTTTCATTTACAACATTAGGGATGATTTTTGCAGGTAAAATAACTGAGTCTTCTTAAATGCTTTTTAGATGTAGTATTTGTACTCTCATAACTTTTTAAGATTTTTTTTAAAAATTCAATAGAACAGTCCAAAAAATTATCGAAATAATGATAAGAGTTTTTGTTCATAAAATTATTTCTTCCAAGAAATCATAATAGCACTTACTTCGTTTAATATGCTTTCTAGAGTAGGAGGCGTTTCAATTGTTGGTAGATCATATTCTTTGTCATCAAGCTAAAGAAAAATAAAACATTTACATATGGTATAGCAATATTTTTCCCGAAGAGATAAAAGGAGCTATCTTTTAAAACTAAACGGTTTAAGAGTGAGAGTTTCATAAGCAATCGAAACAAAATTATTTCAAACAGTAAACTACCTCTTCGATGTCAAAATTCAAATCTCCAAGAGCCGGTGGAGATACTTCCCGTCGACTAAGGGTGGGAGTGCTAAAATCTTCAGCCATTTAAAAATTAAAACTCAATCACAGAACATACAATAGTACCAAAATCCATTATATTTATAAACTTATCAAAAACAACAAAAATGCATTTGTTTATATTAGATTTACAACACTAATGTCTCGCCGCAGGTTTCATCTCTCCTTTGCGCATGGTCAGAAACGCGCGCAAGAGCAGAATTGGACAGAATGTTAAGCCTTAGTTTAGACACTGACAAAAAAGTAAACAAATACACATGTGATTTGTTTATGTTTATTTTCCCTTCCCCTTTGCGTTTATGAAATCGGAAGAAATACTGCTATTTCTTTAATAGTAGATGAACATTTTTTCATCAACGGTGCACTTCTTGTTTATATTCCTTCTAAATGGTTTTCAAAAACATTTAATGAATATAATTTTCTTCGAGATAAATGTATTGTGTGACCAAAAACTGTGTGGCTATTCTAATGCTAGTTATTGAAGTTAAAATTATAACGTGATACATTTTCGAAATTTCAATTTGGGTTGTGTGAGACAAAATTTCTGTTAACATGAACTGAAGTAATCAGAGTAAATTGTATACACCCAGGGGCGTCATTTCAGTTTTTGGTTGGGGGGGCAAGGATTTTTTTTAAAGTGGGGCTGAGCCACGCTGTAACCAGACTTGTTTTTTTTTGGGGGGGGGGGGTGACTCAACATCATGAGCTCTAAGTAAAAATAAGGGGTCTGGGGGTCACCCCTAGAAACATTTTGAAATTTTGCCTCATTTTTACAACATTTAAGTTACATCCAAAGAGAACAGCCTCTTGTAAACCACATAATTTTCTAGAGAAAAAAGTTACAAATAAACGTCAAAGTTTCAATGGGAGCCGGAGGTCCTCCCTTAGAAATTTTTTTGAAAATTTCCCTTTAAACTAGTGTTTTATATCCTTTGCAACCTCATTGGGGAGTACCCAGAGGGAACCACTTGTTGTGAGCTGCAGAATTTTCAAGGGAAATATACTATATAACATATATAGTATTTAAAAATTTTAAAGGGGGGTCTGGGGGTTCTCCCCCAGAAAATTTTTGGAAATTTGCCTCTTAAAGTAGTGTTTCAGCTCATTTTGAGGCCCTTTGGGTTCCCCCAGTAAAAATTTTTGAAAATTCCCCTTTAGACCAGACTCCTACTAGGGGCTTCAAACTCTTTGATTCCCAAAGGGAACTGCTTCTTGTGAGCGGCAGAATTTTCAAGGGAGACACATTGTATAACAGACATCAAAAGTCAGTAGGGGGTTTGGGGGTTCTCCCCCAGAAAATTTGAAATTTGACCCTCAAAAGTAGTGCTTTAACTTCTTTTGGGACGTTTTGAGTTAAATCTGATGCTCCTTGTGGAAGTTACAAAATTTTCAAGGGACTCTCAGCAGTTTTTCACTTAAGAGTGGAAACCTTGGGGGGGGGGCAATTGCCCCCCCCCTGCCCCCCTAAATGACGCCCATGTATACACCTACTATTTAAATTAGGTAAAATAAAAATTTGAACTTTAATCCTTTTTCATGACTTATAAATAGTACTTTTCTTTCTACAGTTACAGATAGAAAAGGTATTAAATTTGCCAAGATGAATGATGAAGAGCGTCACAGAGTATTTCAAAGCGGTTCCAAAGCACTTTCTCGAATGTACCAAACTCGTAGTTCAGAAACGCCTAAACCTAGTTATGCAACGCTTGAAAACAAGAAACCTGTTGAAACAACATCTTCTGATGCATGTACAGGTATTTGAACAATCTAAAAAATTAATTAATCTATAGCAATCGCTGCATTTGGGATCTCCTTATTAATAAACAAAAGCCCGGTTTTAAAAACATTCTAACGTTGAAATGAAATGTGTTGTAACTGTTCTTATATCAAATGAATGTTTATTTTCTTATTAGTGTTCTTTTCCCTCAACATCACTATTTTTCCAAATATCAACTTCATTGCTTTTCTTTTCATCACATGCAAGAGAACTTTGCATAAAAAAGTGCTATTTCTTTTTACATAGAAGTGCTCTTAAACCTCCCATTTCAGCTATTTGAAGGGTATATTTTAGGGATTTTTACCCCTAAACATTGTTGGCGGACCCTGATATAGGGGGAAGACATGTTTTACTTTTATCCTCACTAGTGACTGAGAATATCTATAGCATATATCTATATCTATCCTATCTATATCTATATAGGAATATCTATAGCTTTTCTATCGGAAAGCTAAGAAAGGTACACCAACTTGCATATATTCTCTATATGGCTAAGGGGGAGGGAAATAAGAAATATATCCCCGAAATCAAATATTTTCCTTTCACCATACATAGAAAAGGCCAAACTTACCCATGCTCCCTTCCAAAAAAAATTTTTCTGGCTACACTACTCCCCATGGCAACCAGCAAAAACTTTTTCTTCAGTTACATGGTATTGAGGAAAGACAAAAATCATTATGTGTGAAAAACTTTCACAAATTTGAAAATTTGAATTTTATAAAAAGCATGGAGTGGAGTGATTATAGCTTATCCTGTAAATTAAATGTTTTTAAAAAAAATTGGAAATGTGTTATTTTTATTTTGAAACCATTTAAACTTATTCCACAACGGGGGTCATGTGCTCCAATCTATGATCCACCACATAGTTAAAGGCTAAAATTTATTCTGCACTATCCTTATATTAAATGCAAGTGTAGATATATTTTCTTAAAACATTTTAATTTATGTTAGTTATAAATTTATTAGAGATGAGCTAATTTCACAAATTGCAGATGCTATACTCCTCTAAAGTTTAATTTCACATGATTAAAATTTATAGTTTTATTGCTTTTGGATCTATTGCAATCTTCATCTTTTTATGTTAAAGTCAAACAATAAAGTACAAAATAAGATTTTATACTACATTGTTATATTTCTAAAAGTGCATATTTTACTCTTTCAGATGAAGAATTATTTCTGAAAGACATTCCTTTTAATACTCTAGAAGCTTTTGAAAATATTCATTTAGAACCCATCCCATTGAAGGAGACTGACCTGCACTCTAATCTTTTAAGCGCTTTTGAAAAATTAGGTCATGGTACTACTAATGAAGTACAGATGAAAGTTTTAAAATTTTTTTCTGAATTTACCAAGTTAAACCTTAAAATCTGTGCTCCAAGAAAATGTGGCAAGACCACCGCTGTTCTTATGTGCTGTATTAATAAGATTTTAAAAGCACAGAAAAACACCTTGCAATTATTGATAGTATGCCCTACTTTAGAACTTGCAGAATTGTGTAATTTATTAACACAGAAATTAATCAAGTTTTGCTCTTTGAATATATGCTATGCTGTCAAGGGAAAAAGTTTTAATAAGAATGTAAAGGTGAAAGAGGATATCATCATTGCTACTCCTGAAAAGGCCACTGAAATCGGAACTTTCCATGATTTAAAAAGGATCCGATATTTTTTTATTGATGATGCTGACTGTTTGAGAAATCCAAAGAGTCATTTTCAAAGTTTTACTAAACTGTGCCAAAAGCTACCTTCCCAATGCCAAATTATTGTGGCTGCTGATTTGGAAAATAAAATTGTAGATGAATTCCTTAAAGGATCTAAATTACTTTGTCATGACATAAGTATTAAAAATACAACTAGTTACAGGAATATAAAACAGTATTTTGCTGTACATAATCATCCTGATGAAAAATTTGAATTCATTGCCCATTTTCTGAAGACAAAGAAATATCATGGTAACTTTTGCTTCTGTACTTTTTTAGATTCTTATTTATAAACTTTTAGATCAGCTTTAGTAAAGAGAAGGCCTGCACAGCTTTAGTTGTGATGCAGGCCAAATTATGGCAACTTATCATGCAGCGGGTTGAAAAATATATCTGATCTGGCAGGCCAAAATGTTGATGAAAATTCACTTTTGTTTGCTCATGAAAATGAGATCAATTACATAAATAAATGATTAAGTAATAGAGAAATATAGTAACAAAGAGAGAGATTGTCATTATGACTTCAATAAAATTTATACTAGTACTTTCAAAATTATTTATTTTTGCATTTTTTATAGATGTACTAAGTAGCACAACAAAATCTGTGAAGACAAATTAAATGTTTTTTAAGTTGTACTTTGTCAATGACTATATTTTTAAAAATCATTCATGACTTATGAAGCTACAAAAAGAGGGCTTGAGGACCCATCCGACCCACTGGCCATATGTTGAGCAGGCCTGATTTAGAGAATAGCATGGCAAGACCGAATAATTTTAAGAGGGATAATAATCCCCCTAAAATTATCTTTTATTCCATATTATTCCCCCTTTTATGTAGTTCAAACTCAATAATTAAACATCTACTGATGAAGAAAGGAGTTACAACCCTCTTTGCTACACTTAAGTGATTACAAATTGAACCTCTTTAATTTTGCCACTTGAATGTTTCAATATTTTATTGTTATAGGCCAAGCAATAATTTGTTCTGAAATGAAATCTGTTGTTGTTCAATTGGAAGAGAATCTACAGTCTCAGGATATTGATGCTGTGAAATTGTATGGTGATTTATCTGCTACAAAAAGACAAGACATTCTTCAACAATTCAATCAAAATGAAATTCAGGTAAATAAGTAGTCCCATATTGCCACTAAGGCTTATGACCTCAAAACTCAACTTTTGACCATTTTGAATTATGCATAAGTCTCTATTGACATTCTGACACAGAAACACCGAAGTATTTTGCAAAAAAAAAAAAAGGGGGGGGTGACTTAGTGGATCTCATTAATTGCCAGTTTTGTTATTAAGAAAAACATGTTAAAGTAATCTAGGGGTTTTTTCACATTTCTTGAGAAGTTTGAAAAATTGAATTACAAAACGATACGCTTTAAGTGATTATTGCATTTCGATGTAATAGTAGCTTATATACTAAATAATTAAATTACATCAATTAAAGAATTTTAAACCAGTTTGCAATATTAGTAAATACCTTTTACACCTCTTTTAATGTCTTCCTAGTTTTTCCCTCACCCAAAAACTAGTATTTGATAACAAAAGAAAAATACAATAATATAAACCTTGAAATTCCTGTAAAAATTAAACAATAATACCTAAGAAAAATAATGGATTAAAGGTAAAAGAATAAATAGAAAACACAAAATTTGTTGATTTTTTTTGTTAAAAACTGAATTATGTTGAAGTTAAAATTATAAAAGTTGTAATCCACCATTAAAAGAAGTGTTGTTAAGCTCAATTTTTTTAACAGTTATTTTATTATGCAAGTTTAAGTTCATGTTAATCTATTAGACTGCAAGATAGGCTTGTGCATCTTTACTTAAGCTATAAATTCTAAGTTTAATTTAGATATAAAAGCAATTAACTTTTTTTGTTTGAAATAACATTCTTGAACCTACGAAGTTTGTGGTAGTTACTAGGGATTGTTTCCCGGGATCCCGGGAAAGCGGGATCCCGTAGAATTTTAAGGCCGGGACACGTCCCGGGATTTCTCAGTCCGTCCCGGGATTCCCTCAAAATTTTAAATTTCTTTAACGCTGCTACAAACGCTTGGAAATCGTTCCTGATTGCATGAACAATTATTTCCTTTCCTTGGAAAATACTTATAAATTAGTGGAAATGAGGTGGTTTAAGTTTAAGTCAGTCACTGCTGAATTAAATTATCTCCCACTCCCACTGAGCTATAAACAAACTGGAGTGACAACCTCTGATGATATAACATGCGACCGAACGTGCCGGCGCGGATGGTCACAATTGCCCGGTTCGCTTGAGCGAACCGGGCAAAACAAACGAATTTCTCCATTGACTAACATTGTGTGAGTTGAACTATTTCTAGAAAACCCCCTTTTTTAAAAATATTTTGAGCAACATTTAGAATGGTCCGATCATGCTGTGCATACAATTGTGCCAACAGATGGGGAAAACTAAAAGAAGATGGAAATCTTTTCCGCGTAGACACAAACTTCGATAAGGTGTGATGCGGTTTCGGCACGCTCAGTTGTCACTCCAGTTTGTTTATAGCTCAGTGCCCACTCCTGAGAACTTTACAGCTAAAAAGCAATAAACAAGGAACTCGCCGATTTGTATAATACATACAATCATAGACCTTGCATACAATGCTCGCATGTTGACATAAATGGTGAAACTTAGTTACTCATCAACTTTTTTCATTCTTTAGTATGTTTGTGATAAGAGATACAAATCGTAATAACTCCCAGCACGAGGCCATTTTCAACCACAAAGCATATCGTAATTCTAGCATATATGTTAGAAACTCATAATCTTTATTTATGTGATGAATAATTATTTATGAGGATAGTTTGAACCTTATTTCCGAATGAATACAGTACTCGTGATATCAATAGGTCGTCAGCTTTTAAAGAGATTACACGTTTTGAAGATCGGGCTGAGAATATTCTGATTTTGTATTATGGCAGAAAAGGCTAGTACATTTGCATGGAGCACTTCATAAAAAGACCGAACTCTGAAGCAAAATGCAAAAAGTGTTCTTTGATAATTAAGTGTGAAGGAGGTTCTACGAGTGGTTTGCTCCGACATTTAAAAAACAAACATTCATAGGGTTTCCTCTGCTATCTACAAATCTATAAGGGAATTCAAAAGCATTTTTAGGGTAAGTACACTTTTAACAAGAGTATTTTTAAAACAAATTTAAAATATTAAGTTCGTGTCATTTCATAAGGTTTTATGGGATATATGTGTGTACTATTATAATGAGTGAATATAAAATTGCAAAAAAAATATTTTAATATCATTTTTGAAATTTTAAAGCCTAGAACTGAAAAATTGTTGTAGCATTAAAAATTAATAATTTCTCCCCATATTTTTTTTTCTTATTTAGTCTTTATGCGAGTTGTGATTTTACAGCCAAAAAAAATTTTTTTCCTTGAAATTCTGGCATTAATTAAATTTTCGGGATTTCCCGGGATCCCGGGAAGATGTCGAATTTTATCCCGAAATCCCGGGATGACCAAAATGCCCTAAAACGACAATCCCTAGTAGTTACTAATAAAGAATACATTTTGCACTACTTTGAAATTTGAAGAGAAAATTTATAAAGCTTTTATATATTACTGCAATTCATTCTCTGAATGACTGAAGTTTTGAGGATACTTTAACTTTAAAACTAAAAAAAAAAAATCTAACATTATTTAAAAATAATTTTTATGTTAGTTGCAATTTAATTTCCTACAAATTTGTTTTGTAATTTAGGTATTGATCACTACTCAAGCCTTCCTCCGTGTTGTTGACAGTGATAATATTACGCAACTCATCAATACTGAACAATTATTTGATTCCAAAGAAGGATTAATGTTAGAGGAATATGACAGAAGAAAATGTGTTCTGAATGCAAGGAAACCTGGAATTTTTATTAGTTTCATTGAAGACAGTTACCAGGAGTTTTTCTTTGTTGATAAAGAAACAGACCCAAATGGGAAAACATATTTCCATGGTTCAGAAATAACTACAGTTGAAAGTTTGAAAAGGATGGTATCAAAATAAAAGTTTTTCATGCTAGTTAAATTTTTATAAAAAAAAGTTATGAAAATAATAAAATTTGGTTTGTCAAAGGAAATTTTATTTTACCTAAGCATTTTTATATTTTTGTAACAATTGTTTTATTTAAAATTGTGAAAAAAATATTGTTATTGATTTGCTGAATTTTAAATAATTAATAAATGTGATTAAAAGAACTAGTGCCCATTTGATGTAGTTGTAACATTTTAACCTCAATCCAGTGTTTATAGCACATATATAAAGAAGCATTTTTCAGTGTTACAGTTAGTCATATGCAAGAAAATATTAAAGTTTCTATTGTTTTATAGCTTATTATTGGATTTCTTTTAGATATATAATAAATTTGACTTATGACCTCAAGTACTGGAAGATACTTATGCCTTACTTTACTTACCATAGTACTGGTTTGGACTAAATCTAGTCTAATTTTGTTACTTTAATAGTATTATAATTTAAAACATGAACTAAATTTTAGTAAAAAAAATTACTCCTATAATTCCAATTAAAAAGATATATTGTCAGCTTGTACTTTAGTTTTATTCACTTCTCATAAAAGAACGGGAAATTTTTCCTTTATTTAGGAAATTTATATAAAATATACAGATTAAAGAACTATAAATGTGTTGACAAGGACCACATATAAAGATTATGGAAGAAAAAAAAAACAAATAGTTTGAGGATGATAAGTTCACACCAATACTATCATAAAAACTTAACACACATGATGAAGCTGATTTCAAATAAAAATTAGAAACAGAAATTATGTTCAATGCAATAATATTGATAATAAAATAGCTTCATAATTAATATTGGAGGGGGAAAATCCAATATAATGCCTAATTCAATTACACTTATAATGTATAGGTAAATACACAAAAAATTAAAGTAACATAAATATAATCTTTCAGTTCTATTTAGTATGTTTAAACTACAGATTAATGAATAATAATAGAACTAATTTGCAGGGGTGATAGTGTTCCAGGGTACCTGTTTCTTTAATTCTTATTTTAGGATAATCCTTTAAAAAATTAATACATACTTTTGAATTTCAGATAAAAATTAGAGAATATATGCAGAGTACATACTCTTTGAAAATATTTTTCAACAGAGTAAACAGATCCAGTTTTCATTTATGTTTTTAGTTTGCTTTCAAGTTTTATGGCAATGCCTAATCAATTAACAAATGGGATAATCAAATAATCTAAGTAATTTTTTAGTTTTCCTGATTTTTAGAGCAATGTACAAGGTTCTTCACTTTTTTGTAACAATCACCCTTTAATTTTGTCCTTGATTAAACTTAATCACCACCGAAGAATATTCTTGAAAATTCTCATGATGCTAGAATTTGATTAAAACCAAAAATTAATAAATCTTAAGTATAATAGGAATAATCTAAAAACCTTTCTAAAATAATGTTCTCCTGCATAATTCTAAGAATATCCAGTGATAAGTATTCTTACTTCCCATCTCTACAATTGAAATATTTTTTTTTAAAGTAATTGGCAATTTTATGCCTTAAATTTTAATAGATCAGTGATACACTGAGTTTTGTAAATTTAAAAGAAGCAAATCCTTATAAAATTATTAAAACATTTTGAGATTATGCAGAGCCATGACCAGATTTTTCTTCCAGGGGGAGACTCAACTTTATTTCTAAGGGGTACCCCTTACAAATACTTTATACATTAAGTTTTGGATCACTCAGATAGGATTTGAATCTTGGTACACTTAATATCAAAATTTTGTAAACTGTGTGAGCTCCAAGTAAAAACTGGGAGCCCACCCCCTGAAAAATTTTAACCCCTTAATTTAAATTAAGATACCTTAAATAAAGTGTTGCAACTAATTTTTAAAACCTTTGCTTACACTCATAGAGGAATGCTCCTTATGAGTTGCAGAATTTTCAAGGGGAAAAAATAGTATAAAAATTGAGGTCAAATTTGTGAGGGGGGTTGAATATCTAACCTCCCCTTGGATATGGCCCTGTGATTATAAATTATCATTTAAGTTGTTAAAGCGATTACAAATACATAGAAATGAAACAGTTTTCTTGGCAATAGTCAAAATCTTTTCTAATACCCTTTTCCATCATGAATCCTAATATTTGTCCCCAGCATAATCAGTCTTACTTTGATCAAAAAAGGTATAGAATATATTTTATTTCACAAAATGCCCGTTTAAGATATACTTAATCAACTAAAGAAAATCACAAAATGTCACTTCTTGATTAAGTGATTAATTATAACTTTTCAATTTGAATAATAAGTGAAATTCATATAATTATTACATTGATGCAGTATATAAGTAATAATTTTCAACAATTTCAAACAATATCATTATACATGTATTATTGTTTGGTTAATTTGACTAGAATGGAATAAATGGAAAAAATCAGGAATCATAATATTTTTTTGTATATGTAAAACATAAAATTAGTTTTTGAAAATAATGCAACAATCTCACCATAAAATTTCATAAGAAAATTCATAACATTATGTAAATAAAATGCTATTTTAAATAAAATTTTAATTAATTATAATTTCAAATAATAGTTAATAATTTTAAGGAAAAATTAAAACATCACAGCAATTCTCCCAATGTTCTGATAATATTGTGTTAATTATATACTCTATTTTAAAATAGTAATATATAAGATTTCATACAAAAAACCAACAAATAAAATAAAAATTGTAATCATAAGCTAGCAAAGAAGTTTTTTTGCAGCTTTTAATGAAAAGGTAAATTTAAAGAGCATAATTGAATGAAAGACTTAATGTAATAAATCAATTTGTGGCCATCAAAGCAAAATTATTGAAACTCATTTTACAATTTGATTGATTCAAAAAGATATTTTCAAATTAAGATCATTTCATTTTTTTCTGAAACAAAAGCATTTGTGCTCAATTCATCAACAAATTTCAGTTTAAGTACCTTAGTAATGCAGTGCACTGTCAAAGCAGCAACAAAACCATCAATAAGAGTTCACTAAACAAATTCTACAACCTAACAGCAGTGTTTCTGTTATACAATTCATAATCAGAAATCAGTGTAGTCAGTCAATATCCATAAGATACCTTTTGCTAACAGCAATAATAAATATGTATCTAATCTACCCCAAACAATCTAATTTATAAAAGAGAAAGGGTTTAGTTATTTATGCAGAAGTTGATGCCATACTGCATGTCACATCATCAAGAAGAGAAAAAAACAAATAACACATCTTCGTCTGTACCAAAGCTTTTACGTGCAATTTCAAAAGAGTCATATGGCATGGTGCAGATTTCTGTAAAATGCATGAAAAAAATTGTTCTAGAATACTATTTCAGGATAATAAAAAGCAAAACTGTTAAATTCACTTACTATTCATAACTGATGGATTTCTGTAGAGAATTTTATTTTCTCTCCTATCAAACCCACAAAGGACAATATAATGACCTTAAAAAATTTACAAATGCTTTTTAAATGCACAAGGAAAACAGAAAATGTATCAAGATTACTTAAATGACTTGTTAAATACATAAGAATATCCAAACAATAGTAAAATTATAGGAAATATAATAAGTCAATCAAAATAAAAATGAATAAAAAGCTAAATCTTCCAGAGTATTACAAGAAATTAGTTTTTAGGTAGAATATTTCAAAATTATACCTTGATAAGTAAAGGAACTATTACAACAACCAAGCACTTGCATCAGGCACTGAAAGAAAGAACGAAAATAAACAAATGGGTTGATTCATCAACAAATGATCATGAGTGGATTTACAAGGGAGCAATGGCAACCCCAATTTAAAGGTAAAGAATGTTTTCAATGCAATCGGGGATAGCATGCCAAAATCTCTAGTTTCCCTCTTTAGCTCTCTTCCTAAAACCATCCAAATGATGATAAACTGTTAGACTTAAGGATAATGTTTTTAAATTTAATTGCATTATAATTCATATTTTATTAATAAATCAGAAAATAATATATGTCACTACTTGAAACTAATTATAAAAGTTAGATATAAATTTTTAAAATACAGTTTTCCTACTTTTAGCATTTTTTCATATTTACTTGAATATTCAAAATTGATTTTTTGCTAGATCAAATAAGATGATGAAGA
The DNA here is from genome assembly GCA_963680715.1 of Tetragnatha montana. Classification (NCBI taxonomy): domain Eukaryota; kingdom Metazoa; phylum Arthropoda; class Arachnida; order Araneae; family Tetragnathidae; genus Tetragnatha; species Tetragnatha montana. Next base: position 29,663,349 of record OY796680.1, read on the forward strand.
AATTAAATAATAGAGTATATTTATATTGAATTACTACATAGAAAATGTAGCAAAATTTAAAGACACAAAGTTTTACACAACTTGTATGATGAATCAATAATTCATTCAGATTCTTGGAAAGGATATAAAAGTCATGACTCTTCATGACATGATAAAAAGTCTTGTTTTCTTTAGCAATGTTTTTGGATTCATCGGCATGGTTAATGGGCTAATTATTATAATACATTAGTAATTTTTACTTCCATTTAACTTTTTAAATACTTCTTTACAATTATAAAACATGTTAAAATTATTTCATTGTAAAGTAAATTCACACAAAAACTGAATTGGGTAAAATGTATTAAAGTTATCTACCTTTTTTGTATGGCAGGTGCAGGTATCACAAAATAATAAATTAGCATTAACAAGCACTATAGCTGGATTTCCAGACCCAAGGTGATCTAAAATTTCTTCCAGAGCTACTGACCTAGGACGAAAATCTTTAAATGAAATAAAAGGTACTTTCCTTAACATACTTCATACAAAAGAAAAAATGACAAAAAATTAACTTTTTAACACAGAAAAGTGTTTGCTCTACAAGAATTATCCTATCTTAGGTCCAAAATACAGGGTGTTTCACAAAGAGCCCCCGATTTTAAAAATTAATAACAAAAAAACGAAAAGAGATAAAAATACGCCGTCTCCGGCATCCTACTTAAAAGACCAAAGAATTTTCGTACACCAATTTTTGAAAATTCGTAGTTCACAAATCAATTTATAGATGGAAGCACAACTTCTTTGATATTTAGGGAAAGCTATCCTCAAAGTCCCTATTTTCGTTCGCCATAGGGAAATCAAATTTTGGGAAAGAATCGATTCATGAATCGAATTAGAATCAAACAATTTGAAATCGAACCCTGTTTCCAGTTTGCAGAAACGGCTGTCAGCCAATTTTAAAGACTAGATCTCACTAATTTAGGAACATCAATTAATTAAGTTATAATCTAAGTTAAATTTTGTAGTAGTATTTCGTTATCTATCCCATAAAAAAGGACATTTTTAAAAGATAATAAGTGGATGGAGTACAAATTTACTAACATCTTAGATACAGGAATTTCGACATTTTAACTTCTAACAAAATCTTTGTAAAATGTAGAAGGTTTTTAAAATTTGTTGGCATTACAAACTACGGAGTGCTTCGAAGAGCTCAGAACGATTAGGTTTATTATCAGCGAATAAATATTATTGTACGATTGATTCATCTGATAGTTATTTAGCTAATCCTAATGTATTCTTTAGAGGAGAGGGTTTTCATAGTTTTGGAGTATCACAGATTAAACCACAGCCCTATTGCCACAAAGCGGAGTTTCCAAGTCCGATTCTGAGTTCAAAAAGGACTAGCGGAGAAGACAATTCGTGAACTGTTTAAAAAATTTCAACAGACGGGCAGCGTGACTGATGACTTAGTGGGAAATGTGGGTCCCAAACACTCTGTCGTAACATCTACTAATGCCACGACAATTGCTGCAGCTATCGAGAAGAACCCAAACAAATCTGTGCGCAAACTTTCAGCTGAGTCCGGCATCAGCCCATCCAGCACGTATAGAATCCTTAGAAAAAAATTAAAGATGTTTCCATACAAAATTCAATGCCGGCAGGCTATACCTGTTAGAGCTGAACAACAACGAGAGGTATTTGCTAAAAAAATGCTCGAAATGATTGATGGTGCCAGTCTCGATGTCGGCCAAATTTGGTTCTCAGATGAAGCCCATTTTTATCTAGACGGGGTTGTCAACAGACAAAATTGGCGTTTTTGGGGAACTGAAAACCCTCATTTGTCTCAAGCGCAACCCCTCCACTCTCCAAAACTCACTGTTTGGGCTGCTATCTCGAGACAAGGAATTATCGGGCCCCTTTTCTTGCGAGAAACCATTACTACAGGCCGTTATATTGCACTCTTGAACCAATTTGTCGACTACCAACAAGCTTTGGACGATCATCCTGACACGGCATGGTTCATGCAAGATGGCGCACGCCCACACCGAACTCAAGACGTGTTTGACGTTTTGGAGGAATATTTTGATGACAGAGTAATTGCATTAGACTATTTGAAATTCAAAGGAAAAGGTTTCGACTGGCCCCCGTATTCTCCCGACCTTACCCCGTGTGACTACTTTCTGTGGGGCACACTTAAGGACCAAGTTTACGGCACTAATCCTTCAACAATCAACGAGCTGGAAAATGCAATTCAAAAAGCTTGTGTGTCGATTTCCCGTGACACACTCCACAAAGTCACCGAAAACTTCGTTCTTCGTTTGAGACATGTCTGTGCAGTAAAAGGGGCGCATTTTGAGTCAATTTTAATGTGATTGTTCTTTAAATTAATGTGTCACTTGTGTTTTAAATGCTTTCATCATCATTTTGAAATTATAAATTAAAGTTTGGAGTTCTTTCGTGAACCCTAGAATAAGAAATCAGTTTTTTAATAAACTCCTCCAGTACTAAAAAGTTTTAAGACAAATAATTTTTTACAAATATATCGATCGAAAAATTCATATTACAAATAAAAAGGGGGCTGGGAGGCTTAGTTGGTTTACGTGCTGCAAACCACGCTAGCAGTCTGCGCACTGTACCAGCCGTCGGTTCGATTCCAGCCTTTGCCCTGGGGGTATTTTCTCTCTCTCTCTGTGTCAGTAAAAATTCTGTTGTGTCTGTCTTTCTTGACGAAGCTTTATAACCCTTTCAATCCTAAGGTGCCCGAGATAACCATTAGATACTATGGAACATATGGGGTGGCTAGGTCTTAAAGTGATAAGCGGATCCTTGAGATCAAGAACACAGACCGGAAAATATATGTTACCAATACCAATACAAATATAAAACCCCAAGACAAAGAAGGGTTTAAGTTCCATCTTCGACATTTTTAGGTCTGATCATTTATGACGAGCTCATTAAACAGTTTTAAAAAATCTGTAGGAAACACGAGCAAATTTAAAAATTTAGTAAAATAAATTTAAAGAAATATTCTGAACTACTAAGAAATTTCTGCAAGGATAAATTGATTATTGTATTTAAAACAATATATAAAAGATTTGCTTTACAAACTATTGCATCTTATTTAAATTAAACTCAATATGCATTTTCTTTGATTATTTAGAAGCTTAATAGATCAGATTAACCTGTTTCTGCTGACTGGGAACAAAGGTTTGATTCCAAATTATTTTATTCTAATTCGATTCATGAATCGATTCTTTCCCAAAATTTGATTTCCCTATGGCGAACGAAAATAGGGACTTTGAGGATAGCTTTCCCTAAATATCAAAGAAGTTGTGCTTCCATCTATAAATTGGTTTGAGAACTACGAATTTTTAAAAATTTGTGTACGAAAATTCTTTGGTCTTTTAAGTAGGATGCCGCTGACGGCGTATTTTTATCTCTTTTCGTTTTTTTTTTATTAATTTTTAAAATCGGGGGCTCTTTGTGAAACACCCTGTATCTACCAGGTGTTTGACAAATCTGATAATATTAAATAAAAAAAATTTGAAAAAACATCAAGCTAATTTACAACTTTATATATTTCCAAATTATAAAACATCATAATCAAGTTAAAAAGCATGGAAAAATTATCATTACAATCTAGACCTGGTCTAAATATACAGGGTGTTTCAGAACTCACTGAAGAAATGATAAGGTAGTTAAAAAGAACCTAAACAAGCATATTTTGAATAGGTATGGGGGGGGGCGAAGATCCACTGTTAAAGTGCTAGGTGCTGATAATTATATCTTCAGTAAGGTGGGAGCCACTGGGAGAAAGATCGAGAATGGAGATTATCTACAGCATGAACTCTCAATATTGCACTTTTATAACTTGTTTACAACTAAAAAAAAATTAAACGTTGGCATGAGATTTTAATCACCTCTTTTTTACCCTCCCCCCGGTGAGATTTTGTCGAACCCCTTGCCATTTTTTGACCTTATGTAATTTATGGACATCCTCTTACTTAAAGCAAAATTACCTTTTCTCAACAGTGACACCATTAACATCAGCAGTTAGGAACCTATCATTGATACGTTGAGCATCTTTTTTGAGAACTTTCAGGTAAAAGTCCTAAAATTTAAAAGTGATTGAAAACATAAACAATCATTAAAGTCATTTTTGAGGAGAAAGCATAATTTCTTTTAGTAGAGCACAATCATTTTATATTAAAAGGTGACACAAAAATTTGGTCCTTAAATCACACACATTAAACTTTCTTCAACTTCCTTATTACATTATTGATTATCAACTTTATTGATGGTTGAACTGATGTGTTTACTCTAACGTTAACCCTTTCAGTCCTGGCCACCTCAAATTTCTTATAGGATTTAATGAAAATCTCGGCAGTAATAGGTTTGAAAGGGTTAAAAAGTTTCTAGAATTAAGGAGGGATACTGAGGAATATTAGATTTTTGAACCAAGTAATTCTAAATAACTGTTGAAGAAACCTTCAATCTGAACAATAATTAGTTACAAGAAATAATTATTCATGAGTGCCACTTTTCAAAGATTGCAAGACTGAACTTTGAACTATAGTTTTAAACATTTTCCCCCAGTCTAGTATATTTTTTTTAATTGCAAGAGAACCTATAAAATATCATATGAACAAAATTAATTAAATTTGTATTAAAATCCAGACAGAATTCCATTCAAAGAACTTTTAAGAAGACTGTTTCTGTCCCCAGGACTGAAAAGTGGCACCCATATAATTACCTGTTATATATTTATTCACTAGTATTAATTGTTCCTGTCTACTGGTTCTGTATTTAATCAATATTTATTATTTATATCTACTAGTCCTGTTTACAACTCCTGTTACAACTCAACTCTTTTCATGCTTTATTTTTAATATCTTTGGAATTGGATTCTGATAGAATTTAACTTAATGTCTAAAAATAAAAACCTATTTTTATAACAACCTTTGTCTTGACCATCAAGATACATAAGATGGTGTCAGAATAAACTGGTAAAATAAATTGGAGTGAATACCCAGGTAGCTTTTCTTCAAATTAATCATTATTTTGATAAGCAAAAGCATGAATAATACCCTGGAGATGATGAAGCCCTTCATAGCAGGAGCCAATCCATCTGAATCTTGGCGTTTTTGGAGGCAAGACTTTTTAGATTTTATGGAAGCAGCTGACTTCATGGATGATACAGAAAGGAAAAAGACGGCCGTATTTCGACATGTTTGTGGCGAGGAGCTTAAAACTATCTACAGAACGATGAGTTTGAAACCAAGTCCCCCGGAAAAAGAGATAACTCTCGACCAAATCCTCACTGAATTTGACCGTCAGTTCGAGGATTACCAGAATGAAATTTACGCGTCATTCCTGTTCTTGGAAATAAAACAAAAGCGAGGTGAGAAGTTTCAAGAATTTTTCTGTAGACTTAAGCTAGCGGTTGAAGACTGCAATTATGGTACAAATAGTGATCGTATGCTAAGGGATAAGATCATCCACGGGTTACAGGACAAACCCTTACAAGAAAGATTACTTAGGGAGACCAGCAGACGTCCCAAGACGCTTCATGATATCGTTACTGAATGTCGGGCTGCGGAACAGTCAAGGAGTCAGGCGTTAGCGATGAATGAACACAACGATATTTATGCCATGGTATCAAACCATAGGGATAACCATCTAAAGAAATACGACTCGTGTAGAAACTGTGGTCGTAGCCATGAGCCAAGGAATTGTCCCGCATTCAACACAACGTGTAAAAACTGTGGGAAAAAGAGTCATTGGGCAGAATTTTGTCGATCTAAAGCGAAGCCTTTCAGAAGACATCCGACGCAATCGAGAAGAGTCCATGCACTTGAGCCTGATTCTGATTTAACTCTTGGTGAGTTGACGATAAACGAAGTCTCGACTCCTAATGAAAAAGAATGGTCCTACAAGATGCTCGTCAATGGGACAAATGTTAACTTTAAGCTTGACACAGGAGCACAAGTAAACGTGCTGCCCATCTGTCTCTTTGATAAGTTGAAGGAACAGCCAAATGTTCGACCATATGATACTCCTATACTGGACTACAACAAGAGTCCAATTCCTGTCATAGGCGTGTGCACTCTCCTCTGCAAAAGCAAATTTATCAGAAACCCCAAGAGATTAGAGTTCCTTATAACGAGCCTAAATTCATCTGCAATTCTTGGGTTGCAGGCATGCGAAAATCTGGGTCTGATCAAGCGAATGTACAATCTGAATACATTACCAACAGATCCGACGACTGAATCTTCTTTGCAAACTGTAGAAGAAATTATGGAGGAGTTCAAAGATGTTTTCACTGGAATAGGAAGGCTTAACAGGAAGGTAAGCATCAGATTAAAACCAAATGCTGTACCACACATAGCAGCACCTAGGAAAATTCCTTTGGCACTTCATGAAAAGGTCAAACAGGAACTAACAGCTATGGAGTCTCAAGGTATCATAGTCAAAGTTGAAGAACCAACTGACTGGGTTAGCAACATGGTTGTGGTCGATAGTCCAAAAAAGCTTAGGATCTGCATAGACCCAAGACCACTAAACGAAGCTATCAGGAGACCTCATTACCCAATTCCAACGACGGAGAGATTGTTTACAAATCTGCAAGGATGTACTGTTTTCAGTCTCTTAGATGCTAAGAATGGGTTTTGGCAGCTCCCACTTGATAACGAAAGCTCATACCTGACCACTTTCACAACTCCTTGGGGTCGCTACAAATTTTTAGTCCTTCCATTTGGTCTTAACAATGCTCCAGAAGAATTTCAGCGAGCTATGGAAGAAATCTTTGAAAACGAACCTCAAATCCAACCCTACTTTGATGATATCGCCTTGAGCTCTAAAAACAATCAAGAGCATTGTATTTTATTAAAGAAAGCACTAACCATAGCCAGAAAAGCAAACCTAACATTTAATCCTTCTAAAGCTCAAATTGCCAAGTCTTCTATAAATTATCTTGGGCACATTATCTCAAAAGATGGAATTCAACCTGATCCTATCAAAGTTCAAGGAATTCAAGACTTCCCAACTCCAAAGAACAAGGAAGAATTACAGAGATTTTTGGGAATGGTGACTTATCAATCCAAGTTTACTAACCACTTATCGGATCTTACTCATTCACTGAGACAACTCTTAAGGAAAAACACTGCATTCATCTGGGATAGCAATATGCAAAGAGACTTTGAAATTATCAAGAAAGCATTGGTCGAAGCACCATGCTTGAGTTTCTTCGATAATGCAAAGCCAGTTCGCCTCTCTGTAGATGCAAGTCAGAATGGTCTAGGAGCAGTTCTTATGCAGGAAGGAAGGCCGGTAGCATATGCATCAGCTGCATTAACTGAAGCTCAAAAGAGATATGCTCAAATTGAAAAGGAGCTACTAGCAATAATATTTGGGCTAGAAAAATTCAACTACTTCACCTATGGAAGACATGTTGAGGTAGAAACAGACCATAAACCACTACTGGGACTCAGCAAGCGATACTATGAGGATGTAACACCACGGCTGCAAAGAATGCTACTCCGTATGGGCAGGTACGATGTCACCCTCAACTATGTGCCCGGAAAGCAGTTGGTGGTCGCAGATGCACTCTCTAGGGCCACTAGCAGTGATATCTTTGAAGAATCACTAGTCTCTACCTCTTCAGTTTATAAAAGTGTTCAAGCACTCGCAACAGCTCCTAAGTGGCAACAGATTTCGGATATGACTGCTAAGGATTGTGCTTTGAAAGCAGTTTCTCAGTATGTCAAAGAAGGTTGGCCAGAAGAGAAGGCGAAAGTTAACCTAGCTGCAACACCTTTTTGGCATTGCCGAAATGAGCTGTATCTAACTGAAGAAGGAATTCTATGTAGGGGAAAACGAGTTATTATTCCTGATGCAGCAAGACTTGATACCCTCAATAAATTACACACTGCACACAGAGGAATAGTCGCCTGCAAAGCAAAAGCTCGAGAATATCTTTATTGGCCTATGATGAATCAAGACATCGAAAACTTCATAGGAAAATGTGAAATTTGTCAGAAATATCAAAAATCCAATCAACAAGAGCCTCTGATTGAAAGGTCTCTACCTGAACGACCATGGCAAATAGTAGCTGGTGACTTTCTTTCTCTTAATGGAATTACATATCTGTTACTTATAGACTACTTCTCCAAGTACATAGAAGTTCAACATATGCATGGGACATCAACATCAGCTGTCGTGAATGCTATGAAAGCTGCATTTGCTAGACACGGGATTCCAGAAGAGTTTGTAAGTGATGGAGGACCTCCGTTCAACGGTGAAATGTTTCAAACCTTTCTAACAAGCTGGGATATTGCTCACCATAAAACCTCTCCTCATTTCCCCCGATCAAATGGGCAAGTTGAGCGAGCAGTACAAACCTTCAAGAATGGGTTGAAAAAAGCAAAGGAGGAAGGAAAAGATCTTCATTTAGTTCTACTGGATTACAGAATCACTCCGGCTAATGGATTAAAATCTCCAGCTGAGCTGCTGATGGGTAGGCGTCTGAGATCCTTCATACCATCACATTCCGATAACCTTCTCCCAAACTTCAACATAAAAGAGGAAGTGGAACAACTTAGAAAAAACCAGCTAAGACAAAACCATTATGCTAACCAAGGCAAGAAAACGTTACCAGAGCTGGAAGTAAATCAACAAGTTTGGTTTCGCTTAAAGCCAACACATCCCTGGCAAAAAGCTAGAATTGTTGATATAGGACCCAACCCAAGGACCTACAAAATAGTTGCAGACAACGGTAAAACCTATGTGAGAAACAGGTTTTATCTTCGCCCTTGTAAAGATCCATCAATAAGTAAAGCAGAACCTTCCACAACAGTAGAGGACTATTGTAGCCCAGCGTTTGAGGACACACCTCGTCTCTCTCCACGGATGTCATCTCCCCATCAAAGTTTGAGTCGTCCCACTACCCAAGCTGCAAATAATCCCTCTACGACTACCACCCGAAGTGGAAGAACTGTTAGACAACCAATTAGATACGGAACCTGACATCAATGACTTCAATCTAAATTATTAAGTTCATCTTCTTCGTTTATAAAAAAAAGGGCATGTTATATATTTATTCACTAGTATTAATTGTTCCTGTCTACTAGTTCTGTATTTAATCAATATTTATTATTTATATCTACTAGTCCTGTTTACAACTCCTGTTACAACTCAACTCTTTTCATGCTTTATTTTTAATATCTTTGGAATTGGATTCTGATAGAATTTAACTTAATGTCTAAAAATAAAAACCTATTTTTATAACAACCTTTGTCTTGACCATCAAGATACATAAGATTACCTAACAATGATTCATGACATACAAAAACGACTCAGAGTAAAGTTATATTTTCTAAGTGTATTAGATGAAAATAAAACATACTTCCTCAGAGTATCCTGGATTTACACCTAATGTTACAGTAGCATATAAATGACGAACACCAAACTTTTGGAGAAGGTATGCAAGATCAATAGTCCATGTGCTAGGATGAAAAAATACATAGGTAACAAAGAAAAATTGCAACTCAGTTATAAATGGTAAATACCAATGTTTCATTGCATTAGCTATAATTAATTTAAGTATCTGGTTTTAAATTTGTAAAAAATCAATTTTTCCCTAATATTATAGTTTGTATGGTTTCGATAGCATCATAAAAACCAACTGTATTTAATAACTGATAAATAAATTTAACTATGTATAGATTAAAAACAAACCAACTTGTTTTTATAAAATACACTAACAACTTTTACAGTAATAACAAAAAGGTTTTATAGCATATAAAAAGCTTGTTACTTGTGATTGAATAAAAACCAAAACGTTTTTAATCAAAAGTTAAAAGGTCTTTGGTTTTAAAGGTTCATTTAACTAACTAGATTTTAATAACAATAAAAGTGTTTGGTTATTAATGCATTATAAAAAAACAAGTCTTATTTATAAAATTATATATTTCTATAAGTTTATTAACAAATTAAAACTTACATTTTTCTTAAAATAATAAACATAAAGAACGTTTTAAAGATTATCAAAGCAAATCACCTTTTGTCAAAACCTTCTTGTTTAGAAATGTCATCGAGATTTTCTTTCACATAAAGCCGGTCTTTGTCACTAATTAATAAAATTTCAATGAATAAAATTATGAAAATTACCATGCAAGTTAATTCCAATATAAAGTATTTTACAAGTAAAATCTGGTTTAAAATTAAAAACAAAAGAAAATGAACAATTTAAGTTGATGTTTTTAAACACAGATTAATCTAAAGAGTGAGTGGTAAGGGTTGCAGCAATCCAACTTTAAACCAAAATTTTTTGGGGTTTTCAAAACATTACTATGATCTAGGATTATAAATATTGGAAAACAGTTAAAAACTAAAGTATCATCAAAATATCATAGTAAAGGTGTCGACAAAACATGACACCAACTGGATTGTGGAACTAGGATTTTACTGAACAAAATTTTAAAATTTCTAAAACTACTCCAAAAAATGTGTTTACGGGAGCAGCTAGTTTCATGAGAGAAATTATTTTTTTATTTTTCATTATCCCTAGTGCATAGAGAAATTACTAAATAGAGGTACATGAAATAATTTTTTAAGTCTCTTATGAAATAGAAAGATTTCACATAGCACCTTAAAATCATCATCACAGCTGAAATGCCACAGTCCCATGACAGATGCTGCTTGACATGAACCAATGGAATTTCAATCACTGGAACTTCCCGAGCTCCTCCTCCCATTTTTTTTTCTGACCTTTAAATATTATGAATAGAACAGTCAATAAAATACATATAGGTAAGAAAAACTTTGTGTGAACTTCTGAAATTCAGAGTGGATTTTGTCAAATAATTCAAGGCCAAATTTTGACAATTTTTTTTTTACTCTCTCTTTGTATATACTGATTTTTTACCTTTTTAATAATTTATATATATGATTTTTAAGTAAATACTTATTATTTGTGTCTTAAATAAATGTAATGATTTAATATTAAATTTTGTGGTGTCATCTCATGATTTTAGGAAACTCATCAACTGCTCTGGTCACCTTTTAGATAATTTTTTTTTAACAACAGAACGCATTGTACCTGATTGAAATTAATTTAAATTGACTCAATGTGCCTCTTTAAAATTTTTGGCACAACAACGTTATTATTACTTTGGGATTAGCCAGGTGCAAATGTCTCCAATTGGACTACATTAGCAGCATTTTATAATAATATGTGCAAAAAAATACGCCAAAAATTAAAAGAAACAGGGCTAGTTGAGATAATTGATAGGTTTTATTATTTCAATATTTGATTAGCTTTGGTGATTTAGCATAATACTTTACCCTTACACCCAGCTAATACTCATTATCTTGCTTTTGTAATGTCAAGGTAAAATTTATTTCTATCAATTTAACTTCATTCTTTTACATTTTTACATTTTATTAGTTGGAATAATAACTCATTTACTTTTTGTTAGTTAAGCAATCGATTCAGTAAAAGTTCATTATTTTTTCAGAATTATGATATTAATATATTTCTGCCCTTTATGGCATGGAGGACCTGTTTCAAATCTGTGCCAAATCTATCTATTTTAATAAAGATTAGTGTTAGCCAAAAATTTCTCTGGATATTAATTGGACAGTTTTGGTAGTGGAAAGTCTGGTAAGGAGTGAATTGTTTCAATTCCCTTAACGGTCCCGCTAAATATCCTCAAACTGTTTTGAACGCCTTATTTTCAAATATGACTTTTTTTTTATTGATACAACTGAATAGCTATTTACATAACATTTTAATCTATGAGTTACAAATTATTAAGCATAATTGCTGAGTTTTGGTGACTAAAAGCTTAGCGGCATTTAGCAGGACTGTTAATAACGGAATCCAGTGAATTTACGCTAATTTCCCTAGGTGCCAAAATTCATTCCTTGGTGAGATACACACTTGTCTTTATATTTTTGCCAAAGGTTCATTTACCATATATGTAATCAGGTATTCAATTTAATCCTGAATTTCCAAAACTCTAACAAAGTTGATAGAGAATCAGATGCTATGGAGCATTCCAAAAAATATTTGTCTAGCTGTTTTCATAGCTTATAATCATCTTACACAGTTTAAAAGGATGAAATACATTTAAAATTATTCATTGAATGGATTCAAAGGAGGTTGAAATCTTATAAAAAGTCATGCAACTGATCGTGAACAATCATACGTAATTTAAGTCATAAGGGAAAGGTTTACAAAATTTTAAAAGGGTTACAAGTAGCAATAATTGATAAAGAAAATTGAACTGAAAGTAAAGGTGTAAATTTGACTAAATTAAAACTGAATTCACAAACATGAGGAGGGAGATACAAAAAAATATAGTTGCAGATTGCAATCCAACAACCATTAATGTCAAAATTTCTATACTTATGATAGTCATACAACAATAAAAGGAAGTTATACATCCTAAATTACTTAAAATTACAAAAATTATTACCTACTAGTTTTAATGAAGAATATTTTTTATTGAAGCGATGTTTTCTAATAACAAACAAAAAACCCTGACACATGAAAACGATCAGAAACAAAAACAAACTCTACAAGATCAAAGCGTTGCCAAATGTTATTCCTTAATAACAAATAACACAGAAATCACGAAGTGTTTAGATGATCACTAGGCGTAAACTAGCGACGCTTATCTTACATTCTGACATGCTAACAAGACTGCTCTGTGAACAAGACCAGAGACCGAAAACTGGGGGAGACAGACAAGAGACAAGTCACAAATAATTATATCCTTTACAAAATATTCCTAATGAATGTGTCAGTGGCGTATATAAGGGGGGGGGCGAGGGGACTCTGCCGCTCTGCCCCCCCCCCGAAATTCGGACTAGGTGTACCAAAACAAGTTAAAACCCTGTATTTTAGGGTCAAATTTCAAAAAATGTAATGAGGGAATTGCACGTTTTATTTTTTTTTTTAAATTTATTATGATAGAGAATGAAAATCCATGAAAAATGACGTAAAAATTATTGAAATCGGAAACTATTCTCCAAGATATTAATTTTTAAAATGTCGTTTCCAGTATTGGCGGGAAAAACAGTAATTTTGTTATGGCTGCTGTGTGACGTCACAGCGCTTGGACCCACTTGGACCCGCTATGTTATTGTATGCTTTGCTTGCTTCATTCTGCTATTCTTCACAAAGTTTTAACTAAAAAACTATGATATTTTAAAGACACATACAAATATTTTTTTATAAAAAGATTGGCATTTTGTTTTTCAAAAAATATTAATTGGTTTTGGAATTATTAGGATTAAAAGTTTAAATTTTTTCTTTTTCTGGCCGTTCACTAGAGAAACAGACGAGTTTTATGCGTGTTTTGGTTTTATGATAAGTCTGATTTCTTTTATTTTCAACCATGGAAGTAGGAAGATAGGGAAGTGCCGTAAGAAGTTTTTCCCGTGCCAATGAAAAGTGATAAATAAAATAATCAACTCGCTTGAAAAATAATTTTTAATGTCAATTGGTCCCATTTCTGAAACAGGTTTAAGTAAAAATTAACTTAATTACTTAAATTAAACTATGCATACTAAAATTAAATTACTTTATTAAACATTTTTAAAAATTGTTTTAAAAACCCAAAATTTCTAACTAAGTCAAAGTGGCTTTAGTAAGTAAGCATATGTCTGTACCCATCGTCTCCTCTCCTCTCTGATCAACTCAATCAAGAAATTTATGCAAACGTGGCGCCCTCTAACGAAAGAATTCGTACACATAGTTCTCTCTATATACTCAATAATAAACTCTACCGTTGGACCGTTGCGATCTTTGGCACGCTGGAAATACATTAGCGAGATAGACCACGGCAGTTCCCTATCTTCCTACTTCCATGATTTTCAACAATTCACTAGTTTCGACGGCGCTGTGACGTCAAATCTAGTTTATTGATCACATAACTTTACTAATGTGTTTTGGCAAAAATAAAATCGAATTTAAAGTTATAGGGTAAACGCACCAGTACCCGACCAGTTAAGGAAATTTTCACATTCAATTTGATATAGCTCCTCGGAAAAATAATCAAATGTCTGACTAATGCTGCCTTTATATACCTAAAATTATCCTTAACAAAACGTATGTTCTCAAAAATTGATTTAAAAAACATTAAGCCATTAAATTTTACAATTTATGAATTTATTGCCATTGCACCAGTAGCCGACCACCTTACCCCAATATCCGACCATAGCATGCACCAATATCCGACCAGATTGTAAATCTGCTGTAACTCCTAAAATATTAATTAAAAGGACTGAAGCAACTAAATATAAGCAAGCAAAAAGTGTCAGTACATAATTTAATCAATTACTATCACTTATTTTTCAAATTTTGATTATTTTTTATGAAGATAATTTTTTTTTCTGTATGTTGTGAGTTTAGAATCCTCTACAACTTTTCGTCACATCCTTTTCTGTGGACAAAATAATCCCAAATCTGCAGGTTGCAATGTATGGGCGGAATTTGGCAATAATGAATATAAACTTACACATTTAATTTAATATCAGTGGTGAACATAGAAACTTATTTTGAGACAGGCTCAAATATCCTCTTAAAAATTTAGCCATTAAAATTTAACCCAAAGGTAGATTTTTGCACCGGGGGAGAGGTCCCAAATTAATCCTAAGCACTCAATGCATATTTAATAGATTCAATGTATTTTTTAAATACATTTAAGGCATAACTCGCATCCTCATGAAGTGAATAATAAAGGAAATGTGAATAATATAGTCGCAAGTACAAAGGGGGGGGGTTCTGAGCGCCCTCCCCCAGGATATTTTTGGAAATGTGAACCTTTAACTCATTTTAGTACATTTACTCAAAATTTCGGAGGGGGGATACGCCCTTGTTTCATATTCAGAATGTAGAAAAGTTTAAGTCACATAAAGATGAAAAGTTCAAGCCTTTTCTCTAAATCGTTTTAATGGACCAAACAAATTCGCTTAATGATTAAGAAAATGTTCGAGATTTAAGGCCATTGCTATCTGTAAATATTTAATTAAACATTTATTTGCTTTTCAATAGGAAATCAAAAGATTTTTCCCCATTTTCAAATAAAAATTTAGGTCCTTCTTAAGAAATGGTCAAATTTAAGAAAATTTTAAGTAGTAAATTTATTATTTAATTATTAAATCGCTAATGTAATTCCAGCAATAAAAATTAAAGAAAAATCTTTGTTTATAAACTAAGTAAATATAAAAACATATTTTTGAACTTTAAAATCTGATATTTGAGAGTTTTAAACTATAACGTATCAAAAAAGTGTAAAATTAAGCAAATCCCTCACCTAAGCAATTCCCTCATTAAGTTTCTTTAGTAAAGTAAAAGTAATAAAGGCCCCGTTCACATATATAATTTTACACAGATTAAATTATGTCAACTACTGAAAAAATAGATAATTTTAAACCAAATAATACCCTCTTTGGCAGCTCAGCATCAGGCTTACCCTTCTCATTGAATCTATTCGTAATTACCCTTAATTGCATTGTAATAAGGATAATTTTTATAACTTTGTTTCTGAATTTGTTTATTAAAATTATTTACTTTTATTGTATTTTATTTTATTTTGAGTGTTTCAAAATGTATTTCTTCTTTGGAGTTTTTTTATTGTGATAAAATCTTCCTATCGTAATGTACAATGCATGGAATATCTGAAAGCTTTATTCTCTGTGGTCCACCCTAGGGTACAGTCGTGAAAAAGTTTGAAAACAAATTATTCTCTTTTACCAACTTCAATTGCGTTGCGGGCCAAAATTTGCCATCTTAATTTATCGTGGGCCAAAAATTCAATCTGGATTTATCCTCACGGGCCAAAAAGATCGGTTTAGGCCAGTGGTTCCCAAAGTGGGAGGTAAAGTCTGTCTGCCCTAGAAAGGCACGAGTGGCAAACCTAAAATCAGTACCCACAGCAGAGAAAGCAGTGGCGAGTGCAGGGTATCGGGTATCTAATAGAAGTGAGATAACCATCTTTATGGCTTTTTTAGTGCACTTTATGGCTTTACATTACTTTATGGCTAACCATCTTTATGGCTTTTTTAGTGTAGTTTTTCTGCTGTGGGTACTGATTTTAGGTTTGCCACTCGTGCCTTGCTAGGGCAGACAGACTTTACCGCTCCCCAGGGGGGTTTAAGCATTATAGGGGGCTCTAACTCTAACAACGCCCCCCAATTTCATATAAACTCGCCACCGCTACCACTGGTCTAGATTTTTTATTACTTTTTCATGACACTGAGAGCTACAAACAGTTAATTTAAGAAAAGAGGATGACTTACAATGTTTGTTCGAAACATACCTCGCAAAGTTAAACATTGTAATTTTAATGAAATTTCTATAATATTGACGATTTTATGTTTTTGTTAAACTTTTTAAAGCTTATTTGTAAATTGGAAGAAAATCAGTTCAAAATTTTCCTTTAAGGAATTCTATGGAAAGTTTGCGAAAAAATGTATATTTTCGAATAATTTTTCCTATTTATTTTAAAATTTTGGAATTATTTAAGACTTGACAAGCTGCAAAAAGAGGACTGGCGGGCGGTCCGCGGGCCGTAATAGTGAAGGCCTGCTCTATAACATATCCTTAAAATTTAACTTCCATATTAATCAGCAGCTGTCCTTCATCACCCTTCAGTGTATAATCAATATTTTTTATGAAAATATTTCAAAACTTCCATTAAACAATGTATGATATTAAAGGAAATATATGGTGCTGTGAATCAACAAGAAAATTGATTCCGGGTGTTCTCTTCTGGGTGATGGTTCTTATGTCAACAGGTGAGCTAAACTTCATGATGAACGAGGTTTCGGTGCCACAGATACGATCAACTAATTGACATTTGCACTGATCAAATAAGAGCGATTCATTTCTTGGAACTGTTAATCACACCGTAACCTGATAGTTCCAACCACATTCACCATAAGAAAGTGTCAGTGACATAAGAAGATAAGAGTTCCTATAATCAGAAAAAAAGTAATGTGGACCAATTTTGAAAGTTTTCAAGGAAATAGTTACACAGCAATTTTAGGGTAATCTGAATTTCTCTTATTCGTGGATAAGCCGAATATTTCTCTCGGTTCCTTAACTTCCTAATATTAAAACAATGTTGCTCTTTTAAATAGAAGTTCTGGGAGTAATTCGAACTTTTTATCACATAATAACATCATAGACATCGTTTCAATAAAAGTTCATACAGTGAATAGAAACTCAAAATATCAAACTATTTCTAGTGACTATCACGCAGAAACGCGTTTTTTTTTAATAGATTGCTTACCTTGGGTTTTGGGTGAAAGTGGTGGGTTATAAATCCAAGACAAGTGGGGTTTTTCTTTCAATTTTTGAAAATTATCGTCCAAAACAATTTCTTTGTTGAAACACTTTTAGAAAGATAATTGATTAAGATTTTTAATTTAATGTGCCTGTCCAAATAAAACAGTCATGAAGGCGTCCATATGATTCTCCCATCGATCTCACAAGGAAACGTTCCCACTACAACAGAAAGGGACGATAATGTTACCAGGCCATAAGGAGAGACTCAAAACAATGGAAAAATAAGCTGCGGAATTTCATTAGGAAAGGAGTAAATTAATATTGAAAATTTGGTTCTGAGTTGCCTTTATTTAAGCATTTGGCGCGCTCTCTGCATTTCTTGACTAGTAGCATTTGGTGTTAAAAATGATTTTTAAGAATTTTTCACAGCTTTTCTAAAGTAATTCCGTGGCTAATTTTTTTGCAGTAAGTTTTTTCAGTCATCTGCTAACCCCAATAAAATTTTCTTCCATTTCTGCCAGTAGCTTGGGAACGTTTCCTTGTCAGCGAAATGACGTATTTGAATGAAAAAGCGTTGACTCGATTATGAGAAATTGAGTTAAAATAATCAGGTTTGTTTAAGATTTGAAAAATTGCTATCTTCTCTTATAAAAAAAAAAATCCCCGCACTCCACCAATCTACAGGGTGTTTCAGATAAATGTTTCAGAACTTCTAAGAGGGGAAGGGCACACCTTGAAGACTTCGAATCACATGGGAAAGGGGAGTCTGAAGTGCACCTCTCTACCGTGATTGGTTAAAGTTCTCAAGAAAAAGGAAAATAAAAGCACCATTAAACGATTTCGTTCGACCAATGAGAAGACAGATAAGCATTGTCTTGACGAAGACGTGTAATAAACTGTCTCCAAAATCTATACGTAAAAAATTTTTTTACCCCAAACTTTTTTTTTTTACTCGGCACCTTCTTAAATATATTGGAAGGAATAAAAATAAATTTAAAAAAAACCAGCTGAATAATTCAAAGAATTTCCGCATTTTTTACTCATTGAGTAAATAGTATTTTTAGAAATAGCAGTGATATATTAAGGTACATTTTTAAAGATGGATTTCATCACAGATCACCGAATACGAAATTCCTCACCCATTAGAAGTAAGGAGATTCTTTTCTAAGTGATCGTACTATTTCTTCCAGAATAAAAAGTCCTTAATTGATGTTTTGTTACTATAGTAATGAATGAATGAGACTATTTGAGTCTTCTGCGCATGTTATGGCGAATGCTGTTTGCTCAGCCTTGGAATCGTGAAAGGCGGATAACTCCGTACCATTCACAAACGTCTCTTGCTGATTTTTCGTTTTTATTGAAGTAAAAAATGTAAGTGTATCGGGACACGACCTGATCCATACAGATCTACTATTGGAAAGTACTCATAGTCATATTTAGAAGTAAGAATCAAGTAAGACCCTAGGGGGCTATCTTTGAGAAGCCTGCAGTCCTTGATTGCATTAAAAAGAATTCTTTACCATAAAAAATGGAATATCTTGAAAACGTTAGAAAGAGGAATTGCGCTTCTTTGACTACGCAAAAATTCGCCCACAAATGAGCTGGCTGTACCTTGAGGCGTTGCTATAAGCCTCAAAAAATAGACTGAAAATATTTAACGTTTTGGTGAAAATAATTTAATTAAATTGCTTGGAACATGATTGATCTATTTACGTGTAATAGTTGTTAAGCTACATGTTTAAGCTTATACGTAGAATAGAATGTTACTGCTGGGGGGGGCTATCTTCACAATCTCGCTGAAAAAAATTCTAAATTCCAAACATGAAATAAAAATTGTGCATTGTGTTGTGCACCATTTGAGTGAACACCAAATGTCTAAGTTTAAGCTTTTCAGAGACTAGGGGTTGTTATGTTAAACCTTTGATCCTGCAGTTGGTTTACCAATCTAACCATACCTCCTACAATCAATTTTCAATAATAAATTTTGACTTTTCTTATTCCAAAACCATAAAGGCAATGCATAAGGCTTTATAAAAGAAGGGTTATACACTGCAAAAATAATAGTCAAGAAACAGTAAAGCTTTTGCAGCAAAAGTTGCCTTAGCTTTTCTCTACACGGGATTTTTCTGCTGACTGAACTTTTTCTGTATGCTACGATCTTTTTGCAACTTTTGGGAACTTTTTCTTTGAAAATATTTAGTGACCTAACCCACTAAAATTTCCTAAGTTGGGAAAAAATGAGACAACAGTCGATCGAGAGACAATATGTAGTTAAATATATAGAATATTTCCGATGGATAAGTTCCCTAAAGTTGCGAAAGAATCGTATCATATAGAAAAAGTTCAGTCAACAGAGAAATCTCGTGTAAATGAAAGCTCTGGCAACTTTTGCTGTCAGAGCTTTTTTGTTTCTAGACTATTATTTTTTGAAGTCACGAATATAGGTTCAATTCCGTTACATGCCCCGTTAAAAATTACCAATTTATTTCTAACGCTAAATATTTTTCCAAATTTGTATTGCTGTCATTGTTACAACTGTAAATTTAATCGACTTTAATTGGTTAGTTTGTAATTTTTGACGATATTTATAATCTTTGGCGTTCAAAGCACCTTGGCAATATTCAATGCGACAAATTCAACACAGAATTGAATTAGAATATCAATAAGTTTCGGACACTTTGTGGTATTTTACTTTTATTCATCCGAAACAAGGTTAAAAACACTCTAATTTACTCTAATTGAATGAAATATACCTGAAGAAATTAAATTGAATTTTTTACCCCTTTTTTGATGATAAATGTTCAAGAAAAGATATTGGCTAGCAAAAAACAATACTGAACAATGCCGTCGATATTGGCCGATATTTTAGAGGGAGGATGATGTTTTGAAGAGCAATATGGACAAATCTATATTATTGACAGATCGATAGATAGTAGTACTACCTGAGACGTTTCTCATAATTTAAAGATTTTTAAAAGCATTTCAATATTAATTTATCCTTTTAAAGTAAATTTTACATGTAGTTAGACTAAAATATTACTGATGAAATTACATACATGGTCCCAATAAATTAAAAAGTAATATTTCCAGTAATTTTTATATGGGTAGTATAAGTTTTTAATTAAGGAAATTTTTAGTTTAATCTGATATAAAATTGGGATTTGGTCTTTATATCCGGAGGGATTCAATTACATGAATATAGTGGAAATACACAAACTATTAGACAGAACTTTAGGTAACAGCGAGTTCCCAAATCGTGTCTAGCTTGTGTGTAAAAGGCGAAGCATGAGCAAATGTTTTAAAATAACTGTAAAACTTACTGAAACAGAGGGTGTTAGGAAATACCCACTGAAGAAGAGAGAACAGTAAAGAATGTTAGGTAAATAAAGCTTTAGTTGTTTTTGTTTCGCCATACTTGTTCTCACACTATAAAAAAACTTGCTGATGGATGATGATATTCAATTGTGAAGCAGCAAAATGAGCATTTACAATACAATCATTTTGACTTCTGAAAAATATAACATACGATCTTAATAATCGAAGTGCCATTGCATGACTTTACAGCTCATCTAAGTACCTATTTTTCAGCCACAAATAGGTTGAAAAGTTCGTATTTATTACTACTTCGAAACTTAACTGAAAGTATGTATAATTTTAAGTACTAATTACGGCTTATTAAAGTTTTTAGGTAAATTAGTACAATGAAATTTAATTGATAAAATCATGCTAATTCAATCAAAAATGTAGTCATTTCCAAAAATTAAAAAGAAACAAAACAGTATATACAGTACAATGAAATTTAATTACTTGATAAAGTCATGCTAATTCAATCAAAATATAGTCATTATTTTCAAAAATTAAAAAGAAACAAAACAGTATCTTTCTTGTCATACATGACGTTAAAAATAGTAAGTGATAGAGATAAAAAACGACCAGGCTTCGAATTTAATGGAAACATATTCAATATACAAAAGCATTTTTTTAATGCAAATCTTCAATGAGAGAGTATAATTTCCTCCAAATCTTCAATATTCAAAGAGATTGTTGTTATTGAAATTAAAATTTTTAATAATGTAAATAGAATTATAAAAAGGGGTATTCTTATTCTAGATTGTAAAATAAATAATTAGTGGCTGTTTATTAACTTAAGATTTTTTTGGTAAATTAAGGCTCAAATTCTTACCAACGATAGATTTTAGGTAGAAATTAATACAGAAATATTAGCAAGTGAAAATAAATTTTTAATTAAATAAAAATTTTTAGGCTTCAAAAAATGAAAAAGTTCCCAAATTCGAAAGGTTTTCAGTGTTATCATGAAGTTTTTGCGATTTTAGCTAAATAAAGACAAATTTTGACTAAAAAAAATTCAAAGACTTGCAAATTTGCAAACTTTTTCTTTTTTGGGGCCTGAAAAAGTACTATTTTCATTTGCTAATATGTACTCGAATATTAAAGATATTTTCATGAAATGTTTTCTGCGCGTTTTATACGATAGTGGGGAATGGGAATACAAGTAAAAACAGTAAGTTTTAAACAGTGTTTTAAGTAAAAACTTTTCAAACTCTTTGGTACTTTATATTAGTATATCTAACTCAAAACTTTAACATGAATGTGGTCTAGGGGGCCTCCCCAGAAAATGTTTTGAAATACATCCTCGAAAAGAAGCGTTTTGTGTCATTTTCGAACATTTGGGACCTTTTGGGTGACACCCGAAGAGGACCACTCCTTGCATGACACAGAAATTTCAAGTAAAATAATCATGAAAATATCAGGGGGAAAGTTGAATCCCTATAATACCCCTTGAATCCGCTCCTGCCTTGGACACGACCCTACCCTTCAAACCAACCCTCCATCCCCATCACCAGTTTCTCCTCCTCCGCAGGCACCCCTCGCCAGATGTCGCCACCACCGGGCGCGGTATAAACCGCGCGGCGGGCCCGCTTCGGCACTCACTTCCCGCCGCAATGACGAACGAGACGGAGCTGGCACCGACCACTGCCTCGCGCTTCCAAGTGGAGCCGGTGGACGACGAGGGGGCCGGGGGGACCGACAACGTGCGCAGCCTCCTGAACTATACGCAGGAGGCCCTGCCACGCATGGACCACTACAGGAACATCCACTCCCTGCACGCTCACTTCCCCAGGCCCACGCTGGACGAGCTGCACAACGGGAACATTCCGTCCGCCGTCGACCAGGTTTGTCCTGTTTTATAGTCTCTAGTACATACATGGAGGGCATGTGCTATGCCACAGACAGGGAAAAGCGTAGCAACTCGAAGAAATCCATACTTCACACATTTGCCTATAATAATTGCTTCATAATCTCTATTCAAGAATTTTATCTATAGCATATTCGTGTAAAAAGAGGGATATTTCATTTATTTTTTCCAGGAGAACAAGCGGGTGAATACGTTTCTTATTTCAATTATATCCGTCTGTTGATTAACTTATGAAAGGATGATCTTTAAAAAACAGATTTGAAATTCACAAAAATTATACCCTGAACTCATACTTATTGAGTAGAAACCGTGACTCTTTCTGTCTAAATTCAGTACTCATATACGTCGTGTCTTCAGTTAAGGTAAAAGGTGATTTTTTTAAAAGGAAATGAAAGTTGAAGTAAGGGGGCGACAAGGAAATGGTAGCACAGGGCAGGACAAAAACCCTTAATACGGACCTGCAGACATGTGATTTAAGTACAGCGATTTCCACAAAATGCATCTGTGTTACAATTAGTGGGACTAGTGGACTAGTGGGATGGGTTTGACCATCTTTTGTCCTCGATATTTTTAAGGCAAACAACCTCATGGATCTGATCTGATTCAGATCAGAGAGATAAGCAAGAAGAAGAAGAAGAGACTAGTGGGAGATCCAGCCCGGTCTTAAGGGATTTGCAAGTTGCCATTACTTTTATCCACAAATTGACAAAATGATACTTTTACTATACAATACAGTGTCTCTTGTAATACCCTCCCCCACGATATTTAGTTTCTACCCCTCTCAAACGATAAAAAATTTCAGGTAGAACTAACAATCACCAGTCAATACTGTTCTGTCTAAGAAAATATATTGGCATCTATCAAAATAAGTCCCTCTGAAAAATCGGCCAATATCGACGACATTTCTCGGCATTAGTTTATGCTCACCAAAATGGCTTGTCCAACAATAATTTCCAAAAGCAAAATAATTTTCCTTTTTTTTTCAGGGTTGTTTCATTAAAATTGCAGTGTTATTTAGAATACTTTCATCTTGTTATTAACAATGAAAAATCACTCAAAATGCCCAGTTTTTTTCGATATTTGTTATTGGTCAATATTGTTACAACATTGTGCTACATGGGGTGTTTATTCTTCTTGTGTAACACTATGTTAAATAGAGGGTTTGGGATCCCTTCCTCAGAAAACGTTTGATAATTTGACCCTAAATAACTTCTATATTTGATAGTTTATTAGTTAGTAGTAGTAGTGTTTTTTTTTTCGTTTAATTAAACATTGGTAAGGTAATGTTTCTTCATAACGTAACAAAAACGAACGGTTTTCATGGAACACCATTAAAATACAGACATAACGTTTTTCATTATGACTTTAAAAATTTTAATTTAAATTTAAAGTATTTGAAATAACTTGTTTCAACACAAAAGTTGAAATCACTATAAAAATATGTATTATTTATTGAAAATTGAAATAAATGTGTGTTCGCAGCGTCTGTACTGGACTCCTCATCGCTATTTTTTGTTCTTGTTATTTTCTCCCTTCAAAAAAAATCTAAAACTTCTTTTCCCCACCTTTTTTTTACCAGGGGAGTGCAGTTCGGGTTCTGCCCATATGTTAGGAGGAGTGATGCCACTGTAAAATTACTGATTACAAAAACCTCTATTTTTCGTTAGTAGTATTCATGTATCTTTATATCTCCATTTACTCTATTAGTTTGTTTAAAATAATCTTCTGCTAAAATGCCGAAGAACTTAAGAAATTACGTCGAAAGGGATTTTTGATACGTAGTTCCTATAAATCCTGCATGATCCCAGGGCTAAGTCATCTTACCTAATCAGCTTTTAGCGTGCTCGCCTAAGCCAAGTTGTCATAGAAGGGAAAATCGACTGTTTTATAGTGGAGCATAGCACTTACGCTAGAAAAGTAATCCGAGGAGAGAACAAGGAGGGTAAAAACTTAACAAACTTCGTTTTCCTTTATAATAGATAATATGAAACTTTTAGTCCATTTAGAACATTTTTTTTTCTGCTGGCTGTACAAAAAGTGAGTGAAGCTAAAAAATGTAATTCAAACGCTATATTTGATTTCATTATCTGCGATAAATTCTTTATAATTTGAGTTTGTAAAGTATTACGCAACATAATTTTAAAGGTTATTATTTAAATCAAGAGAAAAAAAGTGCTACCTACATTTTGACCGTTTCTCTAGATATAGATCACATTACCTTGTTAAAGTAAGTTGTCACGTAATATGATTATAAGGTTCTAAGAATAACCAAGAAAATAACTAGGATTGAAAGTATCAATGGTTTAAAAAACTCATGTCATTTGCATGGTATTATAATATTGCTTATAATGCTATTCGATAAGCTTATTTAAATTCTTAAAAATAAAAAGAACATTAGGTATTAGATTTAAAAGTTTACTTACTTACCAATTTTATACTGTATCTTCAAAGTTTGAAGTAAACTTGTATTTTTTTAATTTAACAAAACTGAATTAAAAAGAAAATTACAGGTAAAACCACTTACATGTATGTTGCTTACTGTCTACTGTTTAATATAAACTTGTATATTGTATATTATCAAGTTGAAAAAGAAAAAAAACGTGACTTTGTTGATTGTTTCATATCAATTTTTAGAGTATTTTTTGTTAGAAGCATCTCTTACTTTCTTCGACCGTAGGTCATAAAAATGAAGAAAACCAATTTCAGCCAAAAGTTGTAACGAATGGGAGACTTCAAGCAGGGAATAGTTGGGTTGAGGGGTAAATACGGAAGCAGCAAAAATAAGGTTCTGTAATCTTTCGTAATAAATGAAAGTGGAAAGTCAAGAGTCACTAGTGGGTAGATGGGAGGCTTTCCTTTTTTACACGTTCCCAAAATAATAACACATAGCTTCTCTACTCGAGAAGAGGGGTTGAAATAATTACATGAATAGTTACATAATTACTTGCAAACGATACTTAACTTTACAAAGTTGTTATGTTCTTTAACCCATGACAGATTTATTTATCTTCCTTAAAACTACTTTTAAATGTATTCATACTTTGTTTCAAAGTGGACATTGTCTGAAGAAACCTTCTGTGGAACAGCTTTCTGATTTTCGGTTACATTTATTTTAATCAGTTAATTTGATTGTTAATCTTTGTTTCACCTGAACTGGTCTTTCCCCCTTGGCGGATAATAATTTCTTCAGCTCTTTCATTTCTTTCTTAACACCCAAAAGCGAAATAAGTACATTGATTATATATTTTTAAGTGCTGCAATAAATTAAAATTCTAATTAATGAATTTCTTCATAAACAGATTAATTTCAATTTATTTCAATTACCTTTTTTTAAAAAAATAAGCTCCTCATGGAAAACAACTACATTATTTTAAAAACAAATATGGTTTATAGGGGGAAATTAAAGTATGGAAGAAGTAACTTTCTAATCTGTTGGGGCTATTCCGCTATACTTAAATGTGTTAAGATATTGTGTGTTGCTTTCCGATACAGAAATAAATGTTTAATATTAAATGTTATATTGAATGATAAACATGTAATAATTAAATGCCAATATTAATATTGAAGATTTAATAACATTTAAATAAAAGTGACGCAGTTTTTTTAAACTTTTAAAATAAAAGAACGAAATGAAGCATAAAAGAATGTAAAGTATGTAATATGATTTGATTATTCCCTTAAGAGTTCCAATTCGTACAGAATATTATTCGTTGGAGGAAAAATAACCAGCATGCTTATACACCTGTTTCTTAAACTTTGAGCACTTCTTTGTTCATGATAGACATGCCTTTTTCCACGAGGTATCCGATAATAATAAGTTAAGCTATCTGGGCTACTTCGGGTTACTGTTCGCTATTACGTTTATGTATAGAGCTAAATCAATTTACACTATCGTATTTCTTTATTAAATCGAATTAAATTCTTTTCGAATTATTAAGAATTATTTTTTTTGTTTAGGAAGTTTGGATTGATGTATGTATCAATGGAAAAATCAAGTTTAATGCCTATTTCGAGTTTTCTTTATTAATTTTACTAAATCCTTTATATTTCACTTAAAACTAAAAAAACATTACCTAATATTTTTATGTAGAGGTTCGGAAACATATGATGGACTGCGATTACATGTATGTCTGTAACTGATCTCAGAGGTCTTTGGAATCTATTCATTCATTTTGAACTTTCTACCTGTTATTTTACATTACAATCGCCCTATGAAATTCCCTTTCTTGAATACCGAAACACAAGAGAAATTTGACAATGAATGGATTCTTCGAAACATTTACGCTTGCGCTTTTTAAAAGATCTATCTTCAAAACATGATAAGAGGAAACAATCACATTCTTGATCGCAGAATCGTATCAGTTTTTCAAGCCCCCTGTGTTCTTGATTTGATTATTTCATCGCTCTTGGGTGTGACGTCACGTCGTGTCATAATCTCTCCACAATATTATTCTCATAGACCCGAAAAACAAAAGAAGTGGAAGCCACCCGCATAAATGTGTCGCATTCCAGTCGTGGAATATTCTTGATTGCTGTTAAAATAAGAGAGTTGATAAATGCAGGAAACAATGAGAGATGGAAGATTAGGAAAGTGGGGTCCATGCAGGGTGTGGACGATTGTCGTTTTGTTTCGAACGAGGGACAAATGCCGCATACTTGGGAGGGCGTTTGAATTATTCTGATGGAGATAATACGCATTGTGTGTGAATTTTGCGAAATCTCAAGAATTTTTCTCATAAGGAGATAATAAAGGTATTTTTGATGCGTACTTGAGTAGAAAAATGGTTCCCAATGTTATCATATTATGATTGCAATACGCGTTATGCATTACTATTACGCTTGTTATGGTTATGATGAGTACAAGGTCGTTGAACAAGACTGATCAGGGATGATCAGGGCTCTAGATCAGGGCTGGATCCAAGGAAGAGTTTAGGGTTCGCTTTAAAAGTTTGATGATTTATTATGTACTGGCTTTTTCCTTGAAATTTCTGTAACGTATAAAGAAGGGTGTCTATACCAAGTGTCACCCAAAAGGGTCAGGGATAGGATAATAAGATGAGGAGACCACATAAAAACAGTTTAGTTATTAAATATTATTGAAATTAGAAACTTTAAGCAGCTTATGTGTTAATATCGTATTTTTTATCATAACTAAGGCCTACATATATTTTTAATCCTCTCAACTGTCCCAACTTACCCAACGTAGTTGGCAAAATGTCTGGGTTTTTTTATTCCTTATTATTGATTCCCTAAAAGAGATAGTTGATCAAAATAACTGTATAAAGTTCCAAATGCTTATAATATATATATATATATATATATATATGTTACGGGCAATGTGATAAATCCGGGCATTATTAATAATGCCCGATTAATCACTTTGCCCATAACATATATACATATATATATATATATAATTAAGGCAAAATAAATTTTTATAATTAAAATAATCACTTAAATGAGCCAGAAACAAAACCTACAACAATTATTAATAAAGTCCACCATACCTCTGTCACTTCATCAGGGGTACCAAACAGAAGCATGGTGAGGTATGGTGACAGAGGTATGGTGGACTTTATTAATAATTGTTGTAGGTTTTGTTTCTGGCTCATTTAAGTGATTATTTTAATTATAAAAATTTATTTTGCCTTAATTATATTCATGCTCTTGTTGCATGCAGCATTGGCGCTGCTTCAAGTTTGCATTAATTATCTAGTTTAAATTCAAAGATTCTAAGATGAGTTATATATATATATATATATATATATATATATATATATATATATATATATACAGGGTGGTCCTTAATTCATGGTACAAACTTCTAGGGGTGTTAGAGTACACCTAGACGAACAAGAATTGGTATAGGATTGTATTGGTATAGGATTGGTATATACATTGATCATTGGAACTGTATGATCATTGAAAATTCCTTCCCCGATCATCATTTTTCTAAGTACCATTAAGGGAACTCCATTCTTTGGCTAAAAGATGAATATTGCACGTTTTAAAACTCACCCCACGGTTTAGCAAGTGGTCCAATTTCTATCACATTGAGGATTTAAGTAGTACGGATATTCCTGTGCCTCATGCAATAATGTTTTTCATTTTATTATGATTTGTTTCGTCACACGGGCCTTCTAAAAACGGCCTTTTGAAACGCACTCGCACTACATTAGGTCCTAGCTCTTTAACGGCGTATCTGCGACCCTCCTTCCTATACCAATTCTTGTTCGTCTAGGTGTACTCTAACACCCCTAGAAGTTTGTACCATGAATTAAGGACCACCCTGTATATATATAATGGGTTTTTGAAATTTCAAAAAATAATTTATAATTTCATAAAATTATGAAAATAAGTAGAAAAAGAACTTAAAGAAAAGTTTCCCCGTTTCTAAAAAGTTCTTTTTATCATAAGAAAGATGTATTCTAGACTTTTCAATGTCCCTCAATTAAGTTAAAAACCTACCAAACGCACAATTCAATCTTACGGAGAATGTTACTTCAATTTAGATTGATTTTGGATGCTATTAAAATGAAACCAAAGGAGGGAATGAGATAAAAGCAGTCGAATTGCTTAACCTTGTAAATTGCATAAGCGCTTCATTCAGCCGCGTGTCACTAGAAAAAAGATCGAGGTCATTATAATTTAAATTAATGAAACTTCAATTCATTTAAATGATTTGTCTTAAATTGAACTCATGAGACAAAATACATTTATTTAAAATTACTATTAAAAAAATATAAATAAATACTTATATTTTTAAAATTGTATTATTTTTTTTTCGTAAACTCCTTTTAAAATTACTTATTCATAAGTATTTTTTAAAAACTTAGTTTACTTTCACTTCATGAATAAATAAAAAATAATTTCTAAACTAAAGAAGACATTTTTGCTAACAGAATGAATAAGACGCCTTCAAAATAAAAAGTTTTATTTATAAGTACAATAAATTAAAGGGATATCAACAAGGAATTATACTCACCTGAAGATCATCTTCTAATGCCATCAGAGTAACTAGAACAGGAATTATGAATTTTACTTTGTCAATAAAAATGCAGAAAGTATAAGGATTTACATTAAACTAAAAGTATAAAATAATGTTTTTAAGCACTTACTTTATAAATATTTAAATTAGAAGTAGTAGTAACAATATTTAAATAGGCCAGTATTTGATAACTTAAGCAATTTAAATAGAACTTCTTCCCTCAACTATCTAGAAAAAATTAGTGGATATCTTTCAGTTAATATTTTCTTTTCAAAATGTATTTGTTTAAAAAAGCTTGGATAGTTTTCGTTCAAGAAATTCAAAACTAAAAAAAAAAACAATGTACCCAGGGTTTGATTAATTTCTTCATTTTTAGCAGAAGCTTGGAAAAAACACTTTATACTTACTTCTATACTTTCTCTTTCTTCCAATTTTTCTATAGTGGTTGCTATCAAACCATGGATAGTTTATCCTTATACAAAAATTGGTCAAATTTAGTACCTATTCAGTTAGTCTCAAAGTGTTGGATAATCAAGTTTGCATTCAAGATTCTAAATGCCAAATGTAGTAAGCATTTTGTAGACATCGTCTTTACGCAACCGTCACTATTTCTACCCATTCTTTCCACTTATTATCCCTGTATTAACAGGTGTCAGCAACAGATTCTCTATGTCGACACATTTTCTGAAGTGGGATGGTTATAACGGGTTATTAACGGGTGGACGAGAAATAGGGGAATATTTTATTCCCATTTAGTAAATATACATTTTTGACCAACATACCTCGTGAACATAAAAACATTTTGAGATTTATTGACCCCTGGGTGCGAAATTTTTATGCACTGCTCTTTAATATGAAAACACCGAAAAAGCTGAATTAACATTTATTGTTGATAATTATAAATGTTTAAAGTATCATTTCAAGAATAAAATTTATCATCGCTGCTTATAAAAGCTGCTTAAGTTATTTGATATTTCATCCCCGCTTCCCATTCTTTGACTCTTACAACATCTCTATTTTCTATCTTATCCCATTTCTCTCTTTTCATTCTCTCTCTCTCTCTTCCATTCTCCGCAGGTTTTACCTCTGTGGATTTCTCTCTATTTTGTATTCTCCATTCATTATCAGTTGTCGAGGATACGAAAGGTAATCTCAACCATCGTAGTTGGTATTGAGAAAAATGTGCTTGAAAAGTTTACCATAAAGGGGGCGAACGTAACAACTTGGTTACCCTTCTCTTCATATTTAGAGAAGAAAGGCAGTAGAAAGAGTAGGTTCTCTAAAAGGTGTAGATTCAAACATCACCAAATCGTTTTCCACCCGATGTTGATCAGTTAAACCTTCGTATATCTAGAGGCTCATTTAGACTTATTGGAGGAACCATCCAAAGTGTAAATTGTTATTGTTTTAAAATCACTGAACACTGAAAGTGAAACAGTGTTAATGAGTCTTAGTTCACAAAGCCTCATTTGTACTTCAGTGTAGCAGTTCAACTTCGCATTACGTCACTACCTTTTGTGGATCTTACGGATTACCGAGTCTCGAAAACCAATGCAATACAACAGACCAAAAACCAACACATCCAAGTAAAGCTATGCAGACGTCTCTTTACATTTGGAACGGTACACTACACCCCTTGAGGTCACTTCCATATTATCCCTAAATCACGACTCCGTCCACAAACAAACGCGCCTCTTACGTCACCTCGCGTTGCGAGCGGCGGAATTATTTCGGAAGCCCTCTGCTGCTCACACCACCTTGAGAATGAACTCAAGAAGCGGAGAGGCGCTCTTCATCAAGGTTTTTGCTAGTGTAAATGACCCCATAAGTCCCAAATGAAAGAAAAACTAGAAATGTAAGAGAATTTACATCCGCAGTTGTAAATCATCCACGTTATTATTTGACTCATCCGTGTCCAAAACCATTGGGTTTTTATGAATTTGCATGAAAAAAAATGATAAAAAAAATTCTATTCAATTCTGTAATTTTAAGTAGAATTTTCCTGTTTTCAACCCCTTTATAAATAATTTCAAGGAAAGTGAACATCTTTTTTTCCTTTAAGATCCTAGATCGCAAAAAAAACCCATCTCATGCAGTAACTTAGGTTTAGAGTATGTTTTTTTTTTCTACAGTAGTTAACTATCTTGACTAACCTCCGTTTCACAGAATCTTCACTTTAACAGTCTGTAAGTAATTTTAGTGCGAATAGAAAAATAATATTAAATTCATGCAAAAAGTTTTCGTACGTCGAGTCGAGCCTTAAATAATTTTGACAAACTTTTCTTTGATGATGATGATGATGTCGTGTCCACGACGAGTCTTGACTAAATTAATTGTGCCATGGGCAGAAACCACAGCCCTGTCCTGAATGCGAATGTCCTCAATGCTCACAGCCAAACTTTTCTTTAAATTCTATTATTAAAGTGCGATAAATTACGTTATTAAATGTATACCTACTATTAATTAAACACAAATGTAGGTAAATGTGAAAAAAATTACTAATTGTAAACTGTCATGAATCTTTTAACTATGAAAAAGTACATTTACCACAATTTAACTTGTATTTTTGCATTCTTCTCTTTAATTGAAATGGCTTATCCTAATAATTGGACCCATTAGGCCGGTAAAAAAGGGACTACTGTATTTAAACTTTACGTTCTTTTATCAAATTCTTTACGTTACTTAAAATGGCTTCTATGCGGTAGAATTGGTTTCAAAAGTCGCATTCACATCTTTTAATGTTAGTTTCTTGGAAACTTACGTTATTCTAACATTAAAAGAATTGGATCAAAATATTGGATTATCATTGGATCAAATTTAAATTTCCCACTTTTTGAAGAGGAGGAGGAAAGTGTAAAATATTAGCAGCAGAACAGAAACTCTGAAACACTAGCACAGTAAATTTGAGTGTACTGGCAATACAGGCAAACGTATATTCATTAAACTTGGTTTCGAAATTCTAGATTTTATGTTAAGTTGCACAAACCTATTCTTCTTCCAAAATGCGTTTTAAAATATGTTCTACTTAATAGATTTTCTGTATCCTTTGTTTCTTTCATTCAACATCCACCATCTATTATATTTCCAAATAGGATTCAAGATAAATGATTTTTTTAGACGAAAACACCTTTTCCCAGTAGAATTCGATGCAGTGAGGTAATGAAATATATCAGAATAAACTGCAGTTGACTACCGATTTCCTTGGAAATAGGACGCTTGACATCTACTGAAAATATGTGAAATAATCAAGGAATACATTTTTTTAGCAAATAATGCGACAAAATTCAACAATCAAAACAAGTTCGGATAGGGTTTTTTTAATTGTGGTTAGGGGCCATTTACAAATTACGTCACACACGTTAAGGGATTAAGGGGGTCCTATATGAGTGAGTCAATGCTACAAGGGTGAGGGAGAGTTCTAAACGTTGTACATCATGTTGCACTTAGAAAAACGATTCGTTTATTGCGGTTAGAATGTTACAAGATAAAGTCCCTGACAGTTTTAAGTAGTTGACTATAATAGAGACTTGTACGGATTATGTGCGTAGTTTTGATGTAATGGTAAAAAGGCAAAAAAAAGGTAAAAACAAGTGAAAATGTGACATTTAAATGTTAAAGATTGGAATACATGAAAAAATTTCAAAAGTTTGGCCTCACAAAGAGGAGCGGGTTACTGAAATTTTACAAGATATTTGGTAACGTGGGGGTAAGAGGAATATCTCCCTTGAAAAACTGAGTAACGTTATTTGTGTGATATTATATTAGCTAGACTTAGATTAAAGTTTGGATCCCAGTGGATCTTTCGCTGTAATTTTTTCTGAGTTTTTTTTTAAGTTATATTTATTACTATAAATATAAAGTTTTATTTGAGATTTTCTCAGTTTCCTAGCTATCGTTTCGAATGTGGAAGATCTGATAATCGCAGCATATAAACCACATATTTAAGAAGAAAATAAATCCAATTATATAATCTTTTAGATTGTTTTAAAGTATTTTTTGGATAGGTATATTTTTCCAAAGATTTTTCTTTACCCTCAGGCGAGATTCTGACTATTCAGTAAAAATTCGGTAATTATAGACTAAATATTCTACCAATTATACAGTTTCTCCCGATTTTCTGAAAACTTGGTTTTTGGACTTATCCCCTTCTTGAAATGAATGAACCTGAGCTGCACTCACCAAATGAAAGAGTGGGGGAAAGAATATAAGTTATTCTATATATATTAGATAAGCTATTATTATAAGTTAAGTTTATATTTACCTAAAATCTTAGCCTTTTTCTTGAAAGGGAAAAAATTACAAAAACACGAAAACAGCGTAAAGGAGTGCAATTCAGCAATCCCACTTAAAATTGTCCATACAATTAAAACTTCTGAAAAACTTCTTTTTATATTCAGATGAAAAGCTCTGTCATAAAGGAATACGATGGAAAAGAAGTTGACTACAAAAAGGGATAAATGCTATTAATTTAAAGCTTAGGTTGGTGGAATTCCGGGATTTGCGTCACTGCATGCACATAATTTCTTGGCCATTAAAAAGATGTAGATTTTAAGGGAATCTCTCAGAAAAAATATTAAATGCAGTGGTTGAAAAATATTTACGGCGCCTTACAATAGCATACCTATCAGAAAAATAAAAATGATTCGAAAAAAAAAGGTGTTATGTGTATGATTTTGAAGAGTTATTTTGGGAGTAATCGGAAAAAAATCTACATTTCTTGGAAATATATTCTGATATCCCCCCACAATATTTCCTATGAAATAAGGTTATCATCAGCCCTTCCATCCTAATTGAGAAAACAAGGAGGTAACGATGCTTATTTTCGATTCCTACATGAAGAACGCAGCAGTGTACCGATCGACCAATAGGATTGCTTGTTTACTCGTTTTAGCTCCTCCCTTCACTACATCTACAGGGCAAAGCCGCCGCGAGGAAACGAGTCGATTCGAAGTCGAGACTTTTGTTTACATTGTGGATCACACTATTGAGCGCTATAAACAGTAAAAAGTATACTCAAAATAATATATTAATGTTGCTATGCAGCTCAGGGATTGTCGCAGTAAAGACTACGGGTGTTAATTACATCTTAGTTGAATAAATTACTGATGCGAGAATTCTCTCTAAAGGTTTACTGCAGTTCTTATAGACGATATGTAAAGTTGTAAACAATAAACTGTGTTTTTTGTGATTAAAATGTTTAAATAGAAAATGGGAACTAAAACTTTGTTTTCTGCTGAAAGTTATTAACTGTAAGTATTTTATATGATGATATAAATGTAAATATCTTAACTATAGCAGGAAGCTTTTAACTGTTTTATGTTTTAACATTAACAGTGAAAGATTATCAATAAATCCAGTGATCTAGATTTGTGTCTGGCTTATTTTAAAGTACCAATAACACTGCAAACTTCATCATTCCCTATATTTATTATGTAGACTGTCCTGTTTAATATTGCTTAGTCATTTTAGATGAAAAATATTCGAATGTTTCTATCTTTTTTGACTTTCATTGATATAATTGTAGATATTTTAATTGATTAGCTTTGAATTGAGATCTTTCTAATACTTAAATTTTAAAACAGCTTGGCAATATTTGGCAGGACATACTGAAGTCTAACCCTACATTTTATAAAACTTGAGATGTCTTGATTGTTTTTAATTTTATGAATTATTGGGCTTATGGGTAAAAAACATGACTTGTTAATTTAATAAAGATCCTTCTTAAGATACCGTGGACATTTGTGCTTCATTTATTTTTAATCAATGCCATGTTAGTTTCTTAGTTATATTTCATGCAAAGATAAGAATTTGAGAGTTAGATATGAATAAACGGGATTCAATTCCATTTACGACCCTACTAAATACTGTAATGTTCTTTTGAGCACCAAAAAGTTGAAATATTACTAATTTCAAACTCATAGGTTAAAATGTTTAGTGAAATCAATAAACTATTCTGTTTATCAATAAAAATCAGTATAATTTTTTGATATCTGTATGTATAGCATACAAAAAAGCTTTGCAATATTCAGCGGGAACGTTAAGGGAATTGAACCGAATAAACTGAAAGAGAAAGTAGCCAAGTAATGATTAATTTTAATAATTTTATTGAGGCAAAATGCTTAATAACGCTCATCCCACAACTTCAGTGTGACCAATTTTCAAAAGAACAATCATTTTAAGTGAAAATTAACTTTATAATGTTTGTAGGTACAATATAAATAATGAAGTGCTTATAATATCAGACAACTAATGTAAATCTTGACATATACTTTCCTTTATAAATTAGCATTTTTTAAGAGAAAACTAGACTTCATAAGTATTATATAAATGAGCATTAAATGAAACTTTTTTTCTAAATACACATTGTACTATATAGTAGTCTACATGCGACTTTTAAAACATAACTATATGTAACACAAAGAAAAATCTGTGATGTTAGCTTTACAATTAAGATTTGTTTAAGTATCAAATCAATATTAAATCCCTTACCAAAATGTTGATAAGAAATAAAACTTGCCAAACAATCAACTAATCAGTCACTTGAACAGGAACATTTCATGAAAGTCAGGAACTTATTTGAATTAGTTTTATTTAATATATACATTAGGTGTGTTTGAATAAGTAATATCATTGAATAGAAAAATAATTTACTAAAATATGTTTCAGGTACCCATCTCTCCCCTATATTTAAAATATGTTCATGATTTCTTTTAATTTACATCTAATTTGCTTCCTACATGCCTAGCTGAGCATCTCTAAATGCAGAGACAAGCATGTATAGGAAAAAATATTATCTTATTTTTAAATTAGGAAAAATTTTGTGTAATAACTTATTTAAAAAATCGCAAAAAAAACCCTACTCTGAATTATCTCAATCTGCTCAAATGATGAATTCACTTTAAAAATGAATGATAAAAACTTCAGAAGTAATCATCATATTATACCTTAAGCCACACCATAAATTCATATTTATCTTTAACTTTAAGTCTTACTTTTACCAAATCTTCTTTTTTCAATGAAATTTGTATCTGAAGAGAACTCCATTTCATTCTCCATCATAATAACAAAAAAATAGGTATTTGAACAAACAAAAAAGCATAAACCAAAAGCGTGTTCTTGTTGTGGTTTGTGGTCTCTTTTTTTTGAAGGAGGAGGAGCTAAAGCACACTCCTATTGGTCGATCGGTACACTGTTGCGTTCTTCATGTGGGAATCGAAAATAAGCGGTAACGATACACCATTTTGTTGTGTGTTGTGGACTATTGAAAATTTTCACCGAATTAACCGCATTGCAATTGTAAGTGAGAGTAATTCTGTTTTTAGACGGACAAATGCAGATTTTTATAGTTAAATCATTAAGAATCGTGTCTACCCTTTTAAAACTATCTCTATTAGGAAATATTTATTTTGGCTCTAGCCAAATAATCTTATTAATATTTTCCCCAGTTAAAATTTAACAAAAATATATATTCCAATCTCAAAACAAATTGAATGCATTTGTACCTGTATTCCTTTAATTCAACTACATTAAACTAAACAGAAAACAAGAGTAAAATACATTTAAATATGGATGTGAAGAGAGCATTGTGTTATGAATGAAGTTGTATAATGCGGAATGAAATAGTGAGTGCAACTGTTGATTACTATTAGACTCTTCTATTGTCTGTACTCTATTGGGAGATAAGGGGAAAACACAACGACACATTATATTTTGCTGAATTGGTATTTCACAAAAACTTACCAACTAGATCCGTTTAAAATGATTTTAGATTCGACTGCAATCAATTTTATTGTACAGGCAAAAAGAATAGAGATCAGTAAATCCAAAAATAATATCTAGTTCTTTTTATAATTAAGTATTTAGGTATCAAATTTTTAAGTTGTTTGATATGCTCTTTTTATAGTTAAAACAATTTATAACCGTTGTTATAATAAATGCATCAATACTAATATTTCAAGTGTTTTATGTAACAGGAGTATTGTTTAAAAAGTTCTTTTTTTTTACTTAAGGTTCGAAATTCGAAAAAAATTGCATTTGTGACATTTTTTAAAAAAAATTTACTTAAAAAGTTACAGTCAGTTGAAGCGGCGATCCGGTTAAACGGGGAAACTTTATCAGTTAATAAATAGTAGGTAGTTTGCTGTAATTGGTTTCAGTCTATGAATTGAATCGCCCATTTTTATAGAATATTTTATTCATAATTTTTTAAAACTACAGACTTACATTTTTATCTAACCGTTTTATATAGCACTTTAAAAAAATTTCCAACTCGAAGCGAAGGCTTGGTTTTACTGCGCATCAAATCGGTGCGTGGCAGTGAAAACCTTCACTACCCAAAACGTCGCAAGACATAAAACAATAAAAATCTATTAAAATTCACGAAACACTTCAAAAATAACCCTAATCTAAATAAAACTCGTGTTTTTTAGAGTTTCGGGTTAGGGGAATGATCTCCAATAAAAAAGATTGTAACAAGCAAAAAAATCTTGAGAACCACCGACACAGACGTTCGTCTCGAGACGGATTTCTCCTAAACTCACTCGCGCTGTGGGAGATGAAATATTTTTTTCGTGCAGTTTTATTTCTTCGACGAAAACTATTGTTTTCTCTCATTTGATTAGTATTCCACTTACACTGTAAATGACAGCAGAAACTCGCTCACACCGTGCCTTTACTGTTTTTTTACGTCGCACACTCTTCCCCGAGTCTGTGATTGGCTCGTAATAAATTCGCTCCTTTATTGTTGTCGTGGTGGTCGTTCGAATTAAAGTTCCCCTCCTCCCCCTCTCAGTGATGATGGATGCCGAAAAGATTCTCTCCTTTTTTATGGACGTTGGTTTTGGGAATAACTAACACCCGGGCTTTCAGTACCTCACAACTCTGATGTGGATTCTCTGCCATAGTCTTATCTGAGTCGGATTCGTTTGGAGATATTGTAGCTGTTTGTGGTCTTTAGAATAGCAGGGGTCTTTAAAATATGGCCCGCGGGCCAAAATAACTATCCCTCTGGGTTTTAAATTGTGGCACGCGCGAGCTTACTGAATTTTCCCGGTATTCAGCTCTTCTTTATTTTTCGAGATTTGCTGTCAGACTCCAACGCGTAAATATTATCAAACTAATGCAGACAAAAAGAAAAGCCGCGGAACACAGTTTGGAAAACTTTTATAGAGTTTTAATTTAAATTATTTAAACAAAGATTTTTGAACTTTAAAATTTTAAAAAAGTTCCTCCGTTTACTAAGCATTTTGATATGATAATGTTTTAGAATTTAATGGACAAGTGAATGTGGCCCTTGAGAAAATTTTTAAAGGATTTTTTGCATATTCCGTTTTATCAAGGGGTTATATCTGCCGATAAGGGACAGTTACCACTCAAGCGAAGAGCAAAGCTTGTAGGTACTGCATTTTAGAACCCCAAAAATAAAAGTAATTTTGGTTCTTTATTAAAACTGATAATTTAACTTTGAGCTGTTTCTTTAAATAACTGCTAACCCATGACTGTTTTAAACGGTTTATAATATCTCACTCCGGATAGGACTTTGCTGGATGGAGACTGTATGTGTATAAGTATGTATATGTTATAGTTACGAGTAGGTAATTTGACGATTTGCAGCATGGTCTCTTTGACCTGGTATTTTCCAACACCAGAAACAACAGCCTTTCTCCTAGTTTTGAATAAGAGCATCCAGCATTTCAAATTTGAATCGAAGTTAAACTTGTTCATTTTACTAAAAAAGGGTCCTAAAACAGGCAGTTGGAAGAAAAAGCACACCGCGTGACCAACGGCACGTCTCCATTTTAACGGACATTCAGATGGAATTCCGCTGTCCCTTGGCTCACACGTTTTTCTTCATTTCTCCTACTTTACCAGAATTAAATACCTCATCTAGCAGACCATACCAAACCCACGTGACCTTTATTTTTAACTGGTTTGCGTCTCTCTGACCATTACTCATTCATCTTTAAAAGAGAAAAAAATAGTTCATTCACCCGCTCATTGAGTTTTTAATTCCTTGGGTTTCACGCATTTTCCTTTCTATAGTTAAACTTTTTAATCTCGTATTTCATTGTCCGAATCTTTAAAAGAAATGGCCTGCAAATATGAAACGAATAGGTGATTTTATTGAATGGGCACACCATAGAAATGAATATCAATAATTGCTCTGAGTTCCTTTGAACTTTTGATTCCTTTAACGGTAGGTTGCTCGAACATTTTATTGTATTTAAAACATTCACAGAACAAAATATATTCCATTTACATAACCATATGAACAAGGCCAGTGAATTCCGAACGCCATTTATAAGTGAATTACTTTGTCTTTGGAGTAATGATTTTTATTCCAATGCCTTCAAAAGATATAAATTACCAGTCGCAATTATACATAATCATGGTTTTTATGATGAAATGAAAGGAATTTTTTGCGGCTTGAACAAGGATTCTATTTTTTGCTAGATTCGCAGAAAAGGGAGAGCTGCAGTTTCAATCGAAGTCGCTGTTGTTCGGTTGGCGCTACTGGCAAGGCTATATGCTCTCCGCGCCGGTGATATAAGAAATAAACCAATATAATGGCATTTAAATAAAACGCATTTTACATTCAACGCGAAAAAGAACTTAAAGAGTTTTAATTTATTTTCCTTGCGTCTTTGCAGCTCGAAAATTGTCAAATATTCTTGTTAGGAAAGAGAATGCATACCCAAATAAAACAAGTGAAGGAAAATCGGGCATTTAAGTAGGGAAATATTGCCCTACTTAAATTTTCACATGCCCGAGTCATTGTTGGGCATATTATTTCGACCGTCGTCGGTCTCTGTTGCCTTGTGTTGTAAACCAGGGATGTCTAGTTTTTTTTTACTCAAAAACAATATTGTAAGATTGAAAAAATACCCAGGACGTCCCCCATAATTTCTAACTCCTAAACAAAAACTACTAGCCTGAATATTAATTCCATTGAATTGAATTAAATAGAATTTTTCCCATTTAATTTTTTTTGTGTTGATGAAACTTTGTGATAGATTATAACTAATCTTTGTGATAATGATGGATTGTTTTTCATTGAAAACATCTTGAAAAAGTAGGCTTTTCTCGTTTATCGATAACTTTTTTGATAAAAAGTTAGTCGAGGTCGTCAATCCCATGGGAGACATAGGTGTTACGTCTTTACAAAGTTTGAATACATAAATACAGTAAATTTTTCTATATATTATACGTACTATATCTCCTGGTGGTTTGACCCCTTAATCTTTGATTGGTAGACGACAATGGCACTGAAAAAAGTAATTTTGACAAAGCATGTTTTTTTTTTCAATATTATTTTTACAAAAATGAATTTCATTTATTGTTTTTAAAAGGCATGAAACCTTGCTTTATATATTATAATGCTATGCTAGAAATTATAATAAGACTTACATTACAACAGTCTTTTTTTATCGTCCCCCCTCCTTTCCAAGAAAATTTCTCTCACCTTTACAATATTTTTTTATCTTTTTTACCTTTGCAAGTTTTTTCATTACCATTACTTTGTGTGGCGCTGGATTATATGAATATTTAAGACAAGGGCTGGCTCACATAACTGCAAGGTGTTTCACTTTTTTGACGAAACGCTCATTTCTGACAGGTGGGAAATATTTACAGAAAATGTCGAAGACCGGAAAACCCGTTCTCTTGAAGGAAATCTATACGATTTGGTTTTTCATCAACTCTTCCGATCGACGCGGCTATGGTCGGCTCGTCAACTGAACGGTTGAAATGATAAACCAGTTTAGCTTTGTGGTCGAAAATGAACCGTTAATCATATTGAATGGAAAATCCCTCAGAAATTTATTTATTCGGGTGGATAAGTCTTTAAAAATTAATATGAGGGCACGATGGGCTGATTTCGTGCGACACTTTTAATATGTAAGTTTTTTTTTTAATTCGAATGAATACTTCCTTCTATTTATTGAGTTAAGACAATTTATAAGCGTTTGAATAATTTCAATTCATTAAGTACTATTATGAAAGCATTTAAATTTATTTAAGTACGTTATGCATAAAGTGCTGTACATGCTGTGTGCTGCTTAAAAATTAAAAGAGTCATTTTCGATTTTATCTGCGTTGCAATTCATACCATTCTAAAAAAAATAAACTTGGTATCTTTTTCTTTACTTTGAAAGCACCTTTCACAAATTTACCTACTTTCCATGAAATAGAAAACTTAACACTGAAAAAAAAATTCATCATTTAATACTACCATAAAAAATATTAAAATGCTTGTTTTGATTTAAATTTGTAAGTAAAATTCTATCTGAAAGCCTTAGATCCAGCTCATACCAAAGAACTTAATAGCTACATAAAAATCTTTAAAGAGAGGTCATTAGAATTAGGGATAGAGTTCAGCTCTACCCGTACAGGTGGCAGCAAGACAAGGGCGGATCCAGACCAGATTTTCGGGGGGGGCCATGTCAGAGTCGGAGGGTATTACATTCGAAATTTTCAATGCCTCAGAAATTTTTTTGAAGAGTGCTAGTAACTTAGAGGATTTCCAGGGCCCGTGCCATTGTTTTAGAAAGTGGGGGGGGGGGCGAAACCTTTTTGGTAGGGGCATAACAAATACTTATGTTTCGCGAGGTGTTTGGCTCCCAATTTTCCGAGTATAACATAAATAAAATACGAAACTTTGTTAAAGTTATAAAGGTTTCATCAGATAATGCTAGCTCGAAAGCAAAAGGGGGGTTCTGGGGGTCCTCCCCCAGAAAATTTTGTGAAATTTGGCTTCCAACAGAAGTTTTTTTACTCATTTTTGTACAGTTGGGGAAATAAAAAACGACTCAGTTGAGATTTCTCACGAACCACTTGGGTTAGGAAGACAAATAAGGTGTCATTTTCAGAAAAACGCATAATAATTGGGGGTCCCCATAGGAAAAACAAAAGTTAGTGTTTCGTTTAATATGAAGACGACCCCCTAAGGACTCGAAATTTTTTTTCATTTAAAGAATACTTTATGACATGAAAAATGACACCTTATTTGTCTTCCTAACCCAAGTGGTTCGTCAGAAATCTCAACTGAGTCGTTTTTTTATTTCCCCAACTGTACATTTGGTACCCATTGGATAACACCTACAGAGAGCAACTTCTTGTACTCCTAAAAGGAGAGGAGAGAAACAAATTCAAGTAGAAAACAGTAAATAAGTAACCATGAGAAATTAATAGGTGGTCTGGGGGGTAAACCCCATGAAAAATTTTGAACATTTGCCTCTAAAAATAAAGTTTCAGCTCATTTTGAAAGCATGAACCACAGAATTTTCAAGGATGAAATTATAAATAGATGCCAAATTTTGAAAAGGACTGGGGGTCCTCTCCCAGAAAATGTTTGCAAATGCGCCCTTTCAAACTATAGTATTCATCTATTTTAAAACTTCCCAAAAGAGAACAGCTTTTAGCGGAAGAATTTTCATGGGAAAAACACTCTAAAACAGATGTCACATGTCAAAATATTAAAGGGGGGTTGGGGGTTCTCCCTCAGAAAATTTTTTGAATTTTAGCATTAAGAAAGTGTTTTTTAAGCTATTTGTTAGGGTTTCTCGGGGGGGGGCCATGGCCCCCAGCCCCCCCCCCCCTGGATCCGCCACTGCAGCAAGACAGAAGTTTATCATTAGTTCCATGATCGGCCACTTGGAGCAGCACTTAAGGGATGAAAAGAAAAAAATCTATAATCTGTCAGCGATAGAGGTAACATTTGTTACCGATATATAACCGAGGGACTGTTTTTTTCTTCAATAGTATGATTGTATAATGGCTCGTGGGAAACATATTGCTCTTTTATTTAATATATTAATTAATTATATATTATGTTTCAACTAATGTCATGATTTTTTGAACAAGATTCTACCCCAGTAGTACTTTAAGCAAATTTCAAATTGTGTTTTCAGGTTTACTATGCTACTAGCATAGGAATCAATCGCATAGGAACTTTTGTTAGACTTAAGTAAAACGTTTTATGTCATTGATTGGTGATTGCTGCATCAATCCAATAACATGTACATTAAAATTCCAATTATAACGACTGTAAACAATTTTTATAATTGGAATTTTAATGTACATGTTATTGGATTGATGCAGCAATCCAATAACATGTACATTAAAATTCCAATTATAAAAATTGTTTACAATCGAATACAATTCGGATAATAAAATTGTAGAATATGTATTATAATGAGAAAATGCAATTTCTTAAGAAAAAATACACAAAATATTTAAATGCACATAACACGGTAAAAGCAATATTTAAAACCAACAAAATTTTCTACATTTTCTGAAATAAATGCCATATGCAGAAAAAATATTTCAGAATCTAATGATTTTGAAAAATTCAACATATTAATTGATGAAAAAGCTGTGTGTAATAATCTTGAATTGTGGACACGAAATAATTTTAACATATAACATTCTTCACTGAATTCCACCTATCCATCATCACATAAATAAGTTATTTTTGTTTTCTCACTAATTACTAAATTCTTAAATTTTCCGCTTTTTTAAAACAAAAACTAAATAAATCTGTTCATGTGAGGTGTGAGGCACCTTGGGAAGTGTCGCTTCCACGCTTTGGATATTAAATTTACTCATTTGGGTTTAGCAAAATAGTTAATTTTTTACTAAAACATTTTTAGATACATGGTTACATGCATTTTAATCTCAACATTACTATGGCAAGACATTTATTTATTTAAAAATGCTTTTCAAGCTACACGTAAGGCCGGGCGCGCACGAGTGACTAAAGTCACGGCGACCAGGATTACTAGTATCAAAAATATCGTTAGAAAACAATAGAGCATTTTCAATCACATGACTTTACCTAACAACGGCCTTAGCAACGTTGTTTTTATCCTCCAGTGATGTCATGTGCGAATGCTGCT
The DNA here is from genome assembly GCA_963680715.1 of Tetragnatha montana. Taxonomy (NCBI): domain Eukaryota; kingdom Metazoa; phylum Arthropoda; class Arachnida; order Araneae; family Tetragnathidae; genus Tetragnatha; species Tetragnatha montana. The sequence goes on from OY796680.1 coordinate 29,707,724, forward strand.
ATTGGATACTTCTATGTCCCGCCCCTAACAACAGCCTTAGCAACGTTGTTTTTGTCTTTGTCACCGTGACAAAAGTCGCAAAAGTTGAAATTGAAAAAGGGCGATTGAAAAAACAACGTTGCTAAGGCTGTTGTTAGGGGCGGGACATAGAAGTATCCAATAGCAGCATTCGCACATGACATCACTGGAGGATAAAAACAACGTTGCTAAGGCCGTTGTTAGGTAAAGTCATGTGATTGAAAATGCTCTATTGTTTTCTAATGATATTTTTGATACTAGTAATCCTGGTCGCCGTGACTTTAGTCACTCGTGCGCGCCCAGCCTAATAGTAACTTTGGATCACACAAAACAAGGGAGTAATGTAAATAGATAAATAGTTATCTAGACAGAAAATTCCTAATTATGTTAAAGAGTATATTTTAGTGACATTCATTAGTTCCAACATAAACACCAATTCATAACTGTAAAATTACATTTGAAAGGGGAATGTCCCAAGGTAGGCACAGTTTCAAGTTTCCCCACTTGCCCTATACTGAATGTACGTCGTTATTTTAATTATATTTACATACAATAAACCATACTTTTAATAAAAGTTTAAAATAATTGTTTTCTAAAGTGATTTGGATCATTGAAGTAAGGAAAATTTGGATTATTAGTTATTAAAATGCAATAGTAATCTCTCTATATTAAAAAAAAGTAACAGTCGCCGCCGCCGCCGCTGCCGCTGTTTCAGAAAATCTTCACTTTGACAATTTTGAACTGTCACTATGCAAAAACTATGGAACGGAAATTATTGAAATTTTGACCATTTGTAGACAAATGTATGAGGGTCCTTTTCGTTCCAAAAGCTAATTAATGAGATAATTAGTTCTGGAATTATTTTATGTCAAAGTCGAAAATTATTTTTTTCTGCTGCGAGTTCGCCCCCAGCAAAATCTATTCGCAGCAGAAATATGATTTTTTGCAACCGCATTCTCTTAGATGTGAAGTTTTGCACCTCGTCGCCCTTTTTTCGAATTTCAAATTAGTTTTGGAGTAATTAAGTTTTAAAGTTTCAAAATTTTTGACGGATTTTCGGTTTTTTCGTTATAAAAGAAAAACTAATCACAGTAGAACTATGATATTTTAAACACACATACAATTATTTTTTATAAAAATATTGGCGTTTTGTTTTTCAAAAAATTCTAATTAGTTTTGGAGTTATTAAGATTCAAAGTTTTAATTTTTTTCTTCTCTTTCTGTGGCCGTTCACTAGAGAAACAGCCGAGTTTTATGTATTTTCAACAATGTTTTTTCTACAAAATGGTTTATGATTATTGGTAGACTTGCTGGATATTTTTTAACATTTTGATTAAATTATTGATAAGCTAAAAAAGGAATTCAAAGGAAGCATTCGCACATGACGTCACTTGGAGGACAAAAACAACGTTGCTAAGGCTGCTGTTAGGGGCGGGAACTAGAAGCATCCAATAGAAACATTCGCACCTGATGTCACTGGCGGGCAAAAACAACGTTGCTAAGGCAGTTGTTAGGCCGAGTCATGTGATTGAAAATGCTCTATATTTCAGTAGCATTTTTGTCGTTAATTTAGGGGAATGATACGAATTAAATTATTTATAAGCAATAGAGAGGTATTTTCGGTATTACAAGAGGCTTAATTAAGTTGAGAAGAGGGTTAATAGGCTGGATTGTTGAGATGAACAAGCGAGCTCTGCTCGCTAAGATCGCGAAGCGATCTGAAAAGAACTGCGAAGCAGTTACGGGGGTTGGTGAGCGATAGCGAGCAGGGGGCAGGCCCCCTAGTTTTAAAGAAAAAAAAATGATACCCCTCAAAGTGTTTCAGTTATTTCAGTCTAGGTTTCTTTAAAAATACGGCCTTAAGTTTCTGTAGTACAAAGGATTAACTTAATTTAAATTAAATTCCTTTGGAACAACAGCTTTAAGTTCCAAATCCTAACCTTGAAATAAAATAGTTTTGAAAGGCTTTTCTCTCATGAATACCTGACTACAATTCCTCAACTAACATGATAAGTAGAGAAGAAAAATCAGTTATGCAAGCGATCGGATCTCCTTACAATAGCTCCACCCTTCATTTCCTCTATTGGGACGTCCGAAAATATTTATCCACCATCAATAAATGAGAGACTCTCAATAATTAGGGTGAGATGCTGCTCCACAACGGAGCGATCGATAATGTTATTCCATACTGAAAAGAATATAACGGCATTGTTGTTGACTAGTCTGGTCTGTGCATTAAATTAAAATGGTTAAAAGGGATGTGCTGGATCAGTGATCACTTTTTTTTTATCCGACTGCCGCAAAGGATATTAAGTCAAGTCTCGCGTCTAAAACACACACCACACAATCTAAATACAGTATACCCTCATTATCTCGAACTTTGACAACTCGAAAATATATTTTCCCTCTCGAAATTAAGTATTTCTCTATTTTTCCTTGTTATTTCGAAAACTCGCTATCTCGAAAAATTTTCAGGTCCCTTCGATTTCGAAATATTGAGGTTATATAGTGTATAAAGAAACCCCGATTTAACGTCATTAAAGGGACGAATGAAAAATAATGTATTCAAACGGTAAATGGAAGGTTTTTGGCATGTTTCTGAATAGGAAATTATTTGGGACGAACGAACGAACATTGAAACAGTAAAAGTTATTGTAAACCAAGCTAATTTTCTTGCCCATCACAAATTATGATCTTCATTACTCCATTCCATGAGAATAAATCTTACAATTTTCGCATTTAAAAAGCCAATCGGTATCAAATAGTGAAAAAAAAAATCTTGATTAGAAATTAAGAAAATTTCTAATCAAGATTTTTTTTTTCACTATTTGATACCGACTGGCTTTTTAAATGCGAAAATTGTAAGATTTATTCTCATGGAATGGAGTAATGAAGATCATAATTTGTGATGGGCAAGAAAATTAGCTTGGTTTTACACATTTCAGCATTCAGAAAGTTTGCTTAGACGTATGAGTTTTAGTTTATAGTAAGCCCATTTTCAACCTTTATTCTTCCTGTAAATCTGGAAAGTTTTTTCTTTGAGTTAAAAATCTATCTTATAAAACAGACATAGTTAGCTGTGGATTAAGTTATTCACAGAAATGTGACTTCCAAGATTCCTAAGAGAACCATGTTTCGTTCAATACTTATAATAAATTCCACTTCTTCTACAAAAGAATCCTATTGGGCAATAGAGTGTCCTTCATGTGCTTCCAATGCAAATCTATCTGCATAAATAAAACACCATGGACTCCGGTTATTGGTTTATCCAATAGACAGCTGGTGATTATATGGGATATAAAATACATAAATATCTACACGAGTTTGAAAACGACCTATAAATTCCTTTACTTATATCTGCCTAGCACGCCATGTTATAAACTATTCAAACTTCAAGCCACCATCAATCATATATTTGTTTAAACTAACCCTAAACTACAACACCAAATATTTTAAAACTATTAATGTGTACCAAAAAGACTTGTAAGTCTCACTTGATTAAAGCGTCTATAAATTTAAAAGCTGTTCATTCAACTCATTTTGTTTTCGTGTTATTACCTTGTTTTTTTTAGTTTCTTGCTCACTTTCAACCATCCTGTTGATAAGTTAAGAAAGGGAGAGAGAAAATTCTAAACTCTTGTCCAAATTTAGGAAAATATTTTTTGTCCAATATGGAAAAATACTAAAATATTTTGGCACTTAAGATGCTACATAATAAATTTTGTTGCCTAACAAAATCTCTATGATATAAAGTCTTTGTTAGGCAACAAAACGTGTCGCCAAATAACCTTCACACCAAATAGCCTTAACACATAACACCTTCTAAAATAGGAATTGACAAATAGAGAAAAGTTAGATAGCACATATGGAATCTTAGTAGCAACGATTTGCTGAAGGATTTTAATTTTAAAAACAAAATTTTAAAAATTTATTTTCCAGTGTTTAACAATTTTGAATTGCTTATTTGCATTTTTGTAAAAAAAATTTAAATTAGATTTCTTCTTACTTAGCGTCTTACAATAAAAGTTTATAAAAGTTCAGTAATATAGCATTTTTAAATTTTTCATTTCTTCGTACGAAATAGATTGAAGCTTCATCACACAAATGCCTCTCTCTCATTTTGGTTTAGCAGAATTTTGTGGCCAGCTGACACCAAATGACTTATTCTAAAAAATAGCCCCTCATTTTCAGAAAGCAAATTAAGTTAGTTTCCAATTTTACTTAATTCCGAACTAAACCAATGATTCTTTTCCCAACTAACGCATATATTCTGAGGAACTAATTACTTAACTAAGGAATTTTCACATTTTGGTAGGATGCCAAACACTATTTTGAAATTTTACCTCAGAATAAGTAGTTAGTACTCAAGAGAAAGGATGTAAGAAATCGTGATACAGACTCTAAATAAATAAAGTTCCTTGATATTTGTGGCAAGGTTTTCTCAGTAGAAACTGTCTTAAAATAATCTAATTCCTGTTAAAGCGAAGAATATTGTGTTTGAAATGCCTTTTATTTTCTTAGCTAAGAAATGCATTTACTTAATTTTGTCAATTTAATTAAAAAAAAACCCATGAAGGTAGCTACTATTAGAAGATATCAAAAACTCCAGTCATTTTTTTTCTGCAGAAGGTTTGAAATTCAACTTTCTGCATATTTTAGCCATACTTCAACTGCAATAGACAGCCGATTAAAGCAGGTATTCTCTGTATTTAAGTAGTTTGAGAAGTAAAGAGAATGAATGTAATCAATCCCTTTGCTAATACATTTTTATACACAAATGACCTTAGACTTTGAATAGTCTATTTAAAACCTAAGTTGTTTGTTTCACTGTTACCACATAAAATACCGTCTCTTTCATACTTCTCTCAAAAGTACTATTTCTTTTGAAAAATCTGTCAAACATGTTTGGTTTCTAAATGCTGTTAACCTTCAATGAGATCGGTGACAACCTTTTTAAAACATAAGTTTTTCTTTAAAAATGCTTTCCAAAATAGATTTGTTTTACTAATAACATATTTTTTAATATTAGCAATGATAAATAATGTACTAATAGCATAGATACATTTTATACTCTACCTTTTTAATTTTACTGTGGGGTTTTATAATTTTAATATAATTAGTGATACGTAAAACCTTATGGGAGCAACCCACCCTTCGTTCCTTAAAAGATCGGTCTTATGATAATCTAAAATCAAAATTGGCTTATTTTAAATTGCTCAGTAACTTTTAGCTTAATTTACTCATTAAACCTGCCACTTAATTTTTTCCTCAAGGTAATTTATGTACATTGTTTTTAACCACTTTTGTACCACTTTAAACAAGGCAATTTTACATTATAGTTTTGTAAGCTTCGGACAAAATGAATGTTACATCTTTCGTTATTTATGCTAAAAAAATTGAAAGATGCAAAGTAAAAATGTGAAAAATAGCCTAAATCATTACTTAATCCTTATGTAGTGTATTTCATAGGTATTGCATGTTAAGAATTTAATGGTAACTCTTAACTCCTAACGTATCCATTTGGGTAATAATTTCAAAAGCTTTAATTTTTAAAACAGTACAAGTAATTCCTACTGCGTGACTAAAGAATCATTTGAAATGGAACGTCTGTGTGTTTATTTTACTGTCCCTTCAAACATGTTTTTCGGGTATGCTCCATCCCTTTTGAAGTTGTGAACTTTTGAAACCACCTGTTAATACGCACCAAGGTGAATCTTGGCCGTAAAAGGCTTTTAAAAATAGACATCGCTTTGTTAAAGGATTTCAAAGCCATATGTATAGTTGAGAGCGGCATTTTCTCCAGAACACATATATTCAAATTAGAGGTTTTCTTCATAAGGATTAAAAAATTGTTTTGGATAAGATAATTAGTGGTTCAATTAATAACTTTCCTCTTTCCTTCATTAACTTTCGTATATCTTGTTTTCGATTGAGGGAAAGAAGAAACGAAAGAAAGATTTAGAGAAATATTTGAGAGTATGAGAGAAAAGGGAAAAGAGTAACAGGATAAAGATTGAGATATGAGAGAAGAGAGGCTTGACAAGAATGAAGGAGAGAACCCCTTTATTTACAGGGGAGTCATATTGATTAATCTCCAAAGGGAGTTCTTTGCTTTCTTTCATCTCCAAAGGGAGTTCATTCTCTCTACGGGAATTCGATTCATGGGTGCCTAGCTTTCTATTCAGTTACTCATAAAATGAGAAAAAAATGTGAGTAAAAATGGGAGTGACTAAATAAAAAATAGAGAGGAGATTGTACGACTAAGATAAATGAGAAAAAACAGAAAATTTGAGACAGAAGCTTCTGTCCTATTAGGAAGTATATTTCCTAGGAAATATGGCATACGGTATAGGACATAATTAGGTGAGAAGAAGAAGAGACAAATAAATAAGATTCTCTGAAAATGAAGAAGGGGGAAGAATGATAGAGAAGGAGAGGTATTGAGAAAGGAAGGGGAAAATATTTGAATTAGTAAATGAAAAGCATATGGAATGTGCCTTATATATTGAGAAGAAGTAAAACTCAAATATGTGTATTTCCCGGAACACCGCCCGTTTGGGTGCATCTAAATCACTGCAGTGCCACCATTTCTATAGTAATTTTGTCATAATCGTGGTATAGCGCCTCTCAGGTATTCCAGGACTTCCTGGCATGTCGTTAGGAGCTGCTTGCGACAGAATTCGCTATTTTATTTATTCCAGCTTTGGAAGTGCCTCTCAAAAGCATTCAGAAGCCTGTTTACAAAGCACTTTCTACCTCCCTCCTGCAAAGAGCGTTTGCGGGTGCCTCAGAAATGTTTTATTCGTCTTTTATTGTCCTGGAATGGAAAAATTAAAAATCGTTTGTTTTACAAGTTGACCCAGGATTTTTCTTTGGGGTCATTAAAAATTCTGCATTGTCGGGAGGTCTTCTAATTTTAATGGATGAGAATCACTAACCTAACCAGTTTCTGGCACTACTAATTACAGAATGAAAGAACCAGCTAAAAATATTTTTAACCATGTCAGAGCTTTTGCAAAGTTTGAAATGATTGTAATAGTTAAGTTACCAACACAATGAAAGCTTTTTTTTGTCCGTTTTTTATACAATATTGGTCAGCAAAAGAAAAATACTGAACAATGTCGTCAATATTCGCCGATATTTCAGAAGGGGTCATTTTGACGAAGGCCAATATTAAAAGAAAGATATTGACCGGTGTGCTTACCTGGGTAGGGCCTTTGAAAAAACAACTATTTTCTTTCCAGAAGAAGTCTGACTAGTTAAAATTTCTTAAAATGGGGCAAAATAGTTTTGCAAGGCTGTTTGATGGTAGATTTGTTTTGAACGCTTTACACAAAGAAGTAAAATCAATCTCTTTCTCTCTTCTCCTTCTATCTTGTTCCACTTTTCCAAAGAAAAGAAAAAGGTTTTTTAATAAAATGAAATTAATCGGTGATGATTCGGGATATAGGAAGTTAGAGTTCAGCTTTAGGAGTCGGGACCGATATTGCTCCACTCATAGAAAAATTCCCTTGTCCAGGTCCAACTGCAATTAGGTTCGACTGTATTTTGAAAAACCGTATTCTGATCCATCAATTTAATAACAACTCGGTATAGCTTTTCAAAAAATGCACAAGTGAAGGCGTGTCTTAATACTCGGCGGCACAACACACCAGTCGGCTATTTAAATAGAAACTTCGTGATGCGGACACAGAAAGCGGTGACACTCCTCAAGGTCGCCACATCGAAGTTTTGAAAATTCGGTGGCAGCATTCAAAAACGCGAAATAATGGAGGGAAAAAATACCTTCGAACTGCAAACAAACGGGAGATTGGGGGAGGCGAGACTAAAAAAAGAGTGCAAAAAATAAATGTCTGACTCGGTCCATGGCTTTGTGCTAAAGCGAGCAACTGAGCAAATATGGAGAAAGTGATGAGAGAGAGACACGCATGCCAGTATAGTGGTGGTCAATAATAAATTGTGTCGTGAGGTTCAAAAAACACATTTGAAGGTCGATTAGGTATACATGAAAACGATCGTATGCATTTATTGGGTTGGACACAAGATCGAGCTGAGCATACATACCATAGGTCGTGCTATTTTCCTTGAGTGACGAAACTTTTATGGGAAGGATGTTAGATGTTTTGTAATAACATCACTATATTGTCCATACCCAAATGGGACCTATGTAGTATATATAGCGAAGCGAAATTCTGCTTAAAGTATAGAATGGAAAAAAATTTAATAAATTGTTGTCTTAAGTCAGAGATAATTTATTAAATGCGTCAATTTAACACAAAAGTTATGCATATACCATCAGGTGAAATGTTTAAAATACATAAATCAAATTATATGCATTCCTTTCTAAGTTTGGGGGGGGGTCTCACGTAAGGCTGACCACCTAACCAAGGCATATGACACCCCAGAGTCCCTCGGTCATGAGAACGAAGATGAGATGGGCATCGTTAGGCATTGGTCAACTTGGGCTGTCCATGAGGCTGTTCGCGCCTCTGAGTTTAGAAGAAAGATATAGAATAGAAAGAGGAATAGGAATATGGAAAAAATGTAAGATAATAAAAAGAATTATAAAGCAATAATAAAAAGAAGATAGTAGTAGATAGAAATGGTAATCTGGGATAGAGGCTTTGAGAACAAGGCTATAAAGTTTCCATAAAGACATGGAGAGTAGGAGAGTCACCTATAACGTGTCTATAAAAAGTCCTTCTTTACTAGTTTGAGTTATCCACATTGTTTCTGTAGGCGCTGTAGGGATATCTAACGCTAAAAAGAATGTCTTAAAAGTGTTTTACTAGTCTGTTATATCGGTGGTGTTTATAAGATTCAACGAGCTAGAGACTTTATATAGGAACCTAAAATAACTAACAATTAACTAAATGAGAAAAATAACTCCTGTGTTTGTCTATGGTCTGTGTTAGCTTTATGTATGGGGCTTTAAAATACCGCAAAGCCAAATAAAATAATAAACTTGAATGTTTTTCCTATGTTGAAAATATGGAATGATGAATGAAAGAAAAAGTACTTTTAAAAAAAGTGGGCTTAAATAGAGTTATTACTTTTGTTGTTGTGGCTTATTTTTTCATCACTTTCATTTAAAGAGTAATCAGTCAAATCTCTATCAACCCCTTCAGAAATATTTAAAGATAGGTGTTCGATCTAATATCCATTGAGATAAAAAAAAACTAGTAAAGCGACTAAATATATCACATTTTTATCAAGGCAAATATCAAGTCCCCAATTCTTAATAACTCTTTCCATCCAGGTTGCGCCATTGTTTTTCCCCTTGAATCTGCCCCGGCCTACAAAACAAAACCTCCTACCTGCGCATTTCTTTATCAATACAACTTTTTTAATGTTGTAAAAGTAATTTATCACCGAAATATTCGGATGACCTCACGGAGGTCTGTCACCACCTTTTTGTACCTTCATTGTTACTTGACGTCGATAAGACGATTGCTGCGCCTTATCATCACTACACCCATTTACTACAGCAATCTGAAGCATTTATCAATTTTATAAAGGTATTATATCTCTCGGTAGCAGGTCATTACCTGTCAAACGCGACAGGTTTGTGACAAGTGACTTTCACCGGATTTTTCTCTCCCTTTCTTGTACCGCCGCTATCTGTCTGTCTTTACGGTCTATATTGTTGTCGTACGTCGATGGGGGTGTTTTGACTCAACAATCGGGAAAATAACGGCATGCCAACCACTTTGGGCTGGATTTTTCTCGGTCCTAACATTTTTGGACTTATTTCATTGATAAGCTCAGCAGATAATTTAGGCAGGCCATTTATGCCGAGCTATTGAGTATTTTAAGGTAGTAAATATAGATAGAGGACATTATATTTGATTGATTTCGATAGAGCAAAGGGAAAGAAAGAATATTTTTACCAGATGATTTTCTTTACTCTACATGATATATTATTAAGAAAAAACAACGACAAAATTCAACTATTGCAATGTTTCCTCAACAGGGTAATTCCAGAGAAAAGTAAACCCTTACGCGGTAATATTAAAAAACCAGCAAATATTCATTCTTGTTTTGTATTAAAATTATAGAGAATGTTACATCACATCAAATAATTTAATTTTAAACTAAATAAAAGTTTATTTCTATTTTAATTCGTTAACTTCCTGTAAATAGGACCAAAATCAGGATTTAATTAAAATCAATCTTTGTTAAATCTTTTTTTTTTCTTCTTACGAAAATTGAGTCATACAACATATATCCAACATACTATTTAGTACTTCACTATCAGGTATTTCATATTATTTTAAATAATATATTTGCAGTTCCTTTTATACCTAATTATGTTTATATTAATCAAAAGTATAAATATAAATATTTAAGTATAAATTGTATTTTTAAATACGTATGTGTTATGCCAAATTTAGCAAAAGTTCGGCATCAAGTATTTGTATAATGGAACAGGTGGGCGATTATAAAGTTTTATGAGTGAAGAGATAAAAAGGGGACACTACTCCTGAACTAAGTAATATAGGACTATTTTCTATTTTCTTTTGTATAGCAGTGTTACACAATCTATCTGAAACTAGTCAAAATGAGAAATAAATTGAATTATGAGTAATTAATCAAAATGGTAAACAATAATAGCCCAATTAACAACTGTAAACATATGAGGGTGAGTAATAAAGTAGAATTAATGAAAAAAAATTACCTTTATAATACAAATAGTATCCAGAAAGCATGACAAATTTATAATTATTCAATTGAGAGTATTTAACATTGCATTTCAAGTCATTTACAAAAATATTCAAAATATTGAATTATAATTGCATCGAATGCGGCAATACTTATGAAACGACAAGAGAATGGCATTTCCTTTGTAATGAGAAGCATTAGACCGTGGTGCGAAAACGTAAGGGAATAATATGTCTTGCGAAAGAACTCAATAGCAGACAGATAACTGAAGACATTTTTATTCGGGATTGGATCATCCCACAAAACTAAACTGTGTGAAAAATATTTTAAAACTGAATCAAAGGGAATTTTATTTATTTTTAAACTGCATGGAAAAGGAGAGTCGTGAAGAGATCGGGATAGAATTTATCGGACATTTTAAACCTGTAAAAAATAGTATAGTTATAAAGGCAAAGTTTATACAAAAGATGCTAACTTCTATGTAAATTCATATTTGCATAAAATTGAATAAAGTCTAAACATCATAGAAAAAAACATTAATATAATTTTTATCTATGTAATAAAAATAACTTAAGTATCTGAAATAATCTGTCGATAACTTTTAAATCGGGTGGCTTGGAAAAATTTTACATATTTCTCCTAAGGGTGCCGTTTTAACCCCATGGTGAGAAGGGAACATATGATGCTCGTATCTATAGAAGCCTGCATGAAGACGATGAGTAAAAATAAACAATTTTTTTTCGTTGAACGATTCATTAAAAATATTAAAAGCTACAAAAGGCTGCTGCTAAAATTGTAATTCAAAAACCGTTATTTTCCGACTATCAGAATAAATGCTTAGAACTTTAAAGGTTTGACGAACTTAGCTACATTTTATGTAATTATATTCCTTGCATGTCCCACCTTTTTCATTTTACAGTAAGACTCACTAATATGCTATTCTAAAAATCTTGATTTGAATTAAAAGGCGTAGAGAAAGCATTAATTGAAAATACTGGAAATTATTTATTTGTTTTAGTCTTGTAGTTGCTAAGTAGTCTGTAGAAAAGATATTCTACTTGCTACTAATTTTTTTTCATCTTTTTCCTACAAGCCCAGAACTTGGAGAGTGTATGTGTAATATACTTTATGACTTAAACCAAATATGAATTTTGGTATGATAATCACTAGAAAGTTTTTAAAAAAACTTAAAATTTTAAATTTATCATACAATTTTAAAATTTTCCTAGCGACACAAAATATTTAAACTTCAGATTTCTACTTAATTTTATATATTTAGTCAGTTTTTCATAGATTTTGGTAAAATGGATATGTTTTACATAAGATAATTTTCAAAACATTGATAAAAATATGCAATTTTGATAATATTTTTGTTAAATTTTTGTTCGAATGATAAAATTTCGCATAAATATCATATTATTATCATTACAATTTCGAAGAATATTTTAGGAAATTTTAGGCAGTAGTTGGGTAAAATTTGTGTGGGACGTATGGAAAATTTTGAAATCTTATATATTCATAGGATTTCAAATATAGTATTCTTAAAAATACTTCAATTTGTTTTAATTATAAAAATACCCACAAAATACTGAATCTTGTTTTAGTCTTGTGAGCTTAATACACGTCTATAGAAAAATCTACTTTCTTTTAAAATGAATCAAACAAGAAACAGGTGAAACACAAATTTAAATATTTAAAAGTGAAATATTAATTTTTTTTACCGTTAAAATTTACATAATGAAAGAAATGGCGTTTTTAGAGAGACACGGAGATACTGAACCCATAATGTTTTGAATTTTTAAACTTGATTATTTTACAGAGTACTTATACATTTTTTCAGTAACTCAAAAATGTTTTACATATATAGTCTATATAGATTTTATAGCATGGCTAAATCTAAAACTATACTTGATTCATGCAGACAAATATTATAGTGATGAAATGAACGACAGTATAAACGTGTTTGAAAAAAATTTCTGGAAAAATCCTTTTTTCAAATAATATTTTTTATATAACAGGGATGTTTGCTTTTTATTATTTGCATCCTGCTTCCTTGCATCCTTTTACTCATCAGTTTACTCGAATGTATTTAAACTGAGTTCTATTGATTACTCATATTAAAATCTGCGTTTATTTTAAATTTTATTGCTTGTGTGAATACTTATTTACGGATTTCGCAGTTTATGGATAAATGGAATGTGATTAATAAGAATTCTATTACTTGAACTTTTCAGTTATATTTAAATGAGTTTGTAAGTTTAAAAACCTAAAAAGGATTGATATTATTTGAGTTCTATAAATAAAAGGAAATAACATTTTTTAGAATACTCTCCGTCTCCCCTACTACAAATATTTAAAATGAAATCAAAGGATGTGAAAGAAAAACGTCATTATGTGTTAGATCCATAAAATTATTATGTTATAATTAAAACTACCATATCTTGTGAGGTAAAATAATTTTTAAGGAAATAATATTTCAGATATTTAGAATAAAAGACTATATGAACTTCATTTTTGCAATTTAGTGAGGGTGATGGATTTCGAATTATAAAGGGTGGTACTTTAAAGGGTTCAATATTAAGTTTAAGGCTGAGAGGACCTTTACGAGTTTGGAACCAATTGTAATAGTTATAGGTATAGTACTACCGTACCACAATCCGAGCTGATGACTGTTAGCTGTTGAATTTGTATGATAACAGTCACCACTATATTTTTTAAAAAAAAAATTATTTAAAAAAATCCTTCCTTTGCAACTATACGTAAATTATGCATCAATTTCTATGTTTAAGTAAGTAATACTCTCAAAGAGGGTATTATACTACCTACCTAACAAACTAATGAATGATGGGGAAAACTTAGTAACTATTCCCAATTTCACTAAGCCTTTTCTTGAAAAGTTTCGTTGTTAAAGGGAACTTTATTGTAACATTGTACGCCTCGCCTCGCGTTTCCAAAAATTGAAGATTATTTGTTTTATATTATTATGGGCTTAGGTTAGCTCCTTTATTGTAATTTTCGGGATAACAAATATGGTTACCCCCCACGAATAAAGGATCCAAAAGCTAAAATCCGCCTAAAATGAAAATTGAGTAAGTGTCACCTAATGTCATCTAAAAATATCACTTAAAGATATTCCACGCACTTAATAGTCATGCAAGGAATTAGAAGGAATATCATAAACTTTAAAAATAACAGGCAGTTTTTTGGCTAAATGACTATCACACATGAACTCTTCTGCTACCGTTAAGACTTCCGAATATGTAGGGAACTCCAGTATCAATAAAGGGCTTCTGTACCCCCTTAAACTGTTGTTAGGGTAATTTGATCCCAGACTACATATTTTAACTCTTAGAAGAAAGATCCTGTGACGTGAATTTCATTGATAAGGAACTAAGATTTGTATCAGTATTCCTTAATTTTTGGACGCGAGTGTAGGCCAAGTGGAAGTGGTCCCCAGCCTTCTTCGAGTTAGTAACCACTGAACTAGACTCTCGTTTCTCCCGATACGTATAAATGCAAATAATTTAGGAATGCGCTTACAGGATTTTTAGAAATCTTGTTGACATTATAATTCACAAATTTGCATCATGTTTTGAGTATACATAATATGTGATGTGATACGATGTACAATGTATGTAATTAGTTATAAATTTTAACAGTTTCAATGTGAATAAATGTGTGATTCATTCGCGATTATTCAAATTTAACTTCATTTCTCAATGTGTCAGACGTGGGTATCTTAATGTGGTGGAAATATTCAGAGCTTCTTTTACGAGACCAAATAAAAACATCTCCGATTCACCAAAGAGACATTGCAGTTTAAGTACTATTTCGCGAAACTCGTTAATAGATTTTTTTTCTTTGACTGCGGACATTTGTTTCAATTTCGTGACAAATAAACCTCGATGTCTCATTCAAGAAAGAAGCAAACAAAGGAAAATAGTTCTCCATTATACAATTTTTTATGAAAATTGGTCTTTAACGAAGCTTTTGGTCGATTTCAGATTTTGACACTATCGGGACAGAAGTTACTGTACTTTCATAGCAACATAATTCAGAGTTTGTAAGGAGAGAGAAAATGTATGAGATAAATTTTTTAAAAATATGAAGTTTGATTTAACTGTATAATTTTATTAAATTTTGGAAATTTCATCTAAGTCTCTTTTAACTACATTAGACTAAAACAAAATAACATTTTCTGTAGACCAGTTATAGGTAATCAAATAAGTACTTTTAGTAAGTAAAAACATATGTCAAAACAGTAGAACTTCCATAACGCAATTTAAACAAAGACTCGGTTTTGTATGAAAGAAAGCAAAAGGGACTTCGACTGAATTTCGTTCACATAACCAACAATCAAATCTCCGCAGAGTATATACGCAAGTGTATATCTCGTCGTTTAATTCTTTCAGCGAGCAAAATTACATTTCAATCACAATCTAAATATTCAAACCAGAAAAAAAAACAAATGCCAAGCAGTGTTTGGACACCACCATACATTCTATTTACCAAAATATTCTCGAACTCCATTGCCGAATAAAAGTGGGCTCTTATCCACCTCCTTTGGACATCAACATGTGCATATTAACTGCAATATTTATTCGAAAAACCTGTGAAAGAACCTGAAATACGAACAGAAAAAAAAATCCTCCGACGAACTGAAGAAGACATGTAAATATGGTCCTCCATTTCCTTTTTTCTTGTTATACATAAGGGTAACGTACGAGACCGAAGAATGACGATAGTAAATCTTGACGGTGCATCTTGCATCCCCCTTTGTTTTGCTCAGGAGAGATTTAGGTACGAATTGCGTGCGTTGGCAACATTTCTTCTGGCCCGCAAACACTGGGGTCTTGCTACTTTGATTCCCCGTTCTATTTTCAGCCGAATGTTGTCCATTGATGGGGTCCATCCACAAAAAACTGTCCAGGTTCAGAGACCTCATTGATCAACTGTAGCTGTCAGCACGTTTTGCGATTGATGGAGTAAATAGATTTGCGAAGACATATGAGGGAAATTCAAAATATGACCTTTCTGATGGCCAATAGAAGATGACCAAAACAATCCCATGGATCACTCTCTTTTTGAATATCATATCAGTCTCTCTTTGGTTACGCAATTGTCATAAACAGCGAGAATATGGAAACTATAGTAGTATAAGATGAACAGAGAATTGCACGAAGACCCCTTTAATTTTTTATACTGAAAAACAATTTTAACAGAAATCAAATTTAATTAAAATTGTAGGAATAAATATTTATTTAAAATACAATATTTTGTTGTTAGGAATTTTGTGTCTCTTTAAAATAGATAGGCACCATCAAAATGAGTCAGAAAGAAAGATTAATGCTTATACAAATATTGTTTTATTATTATGTATGTAAAACGAGTTTTCCATTTTGTATTTTAAAAATACTATTAATATCAAGATAAAAATGGAAGAACATCGTTTGTTTTAGCATAAAATCTTAAAAAATATATTAAAAGTACAATTATTTCGGGGATAACTTCGATCCCCTTCGTCAGCGATACGGGGATCAAAGTTATCCCCGAAACAATTTTACTTTTAAAATATTTTTTAAGTTTAAATAAACGTTTTTCTTCCATTTTATACAGTTATCAACTTTGCACTGTGGATTACTAACGTCGCCTTGTCATATAAGCGTAAAATTCTAAAGAGAAAATGCTTACTTTACCAGATTTATAAGGTTTTATTAAATTGATATTGTTAGTTTTGCAGGAAGATCTAGTTCTACTAGTTCTTTGAAAATTCATGGCATCTATTCAATTGCATGAATCAATATAATCCGTCATTTTCTTTTCTTTCTAAGACCAACGGAGCGTGTAAATGAGTATGTTCATTAGAGACTGTCCGGTTATGTAAATTTTCTGTGACTCCCTTTAAATAACAAAGAATTTGACACCTGTGACAAGTTATGAGATAAGTAAGGCATTTGATACTGTTTAATGAACTTAATTGATAACTTAAGGGGATCGCGGTTTACAGTTGCTACCTATTTCCGCGTTAAGTACTTATGAGTTTCTGGCAATCGTTTTTTTGTGATGAACCAATAATTCTTTTATAATGATGTTTGTGCTTGTCAGATATTTTAAAAAGTTTTTTTTATTCCTATTTTTAAAAACGAATTAAGATGAAATTCAAGATATTATTGAGTATCCCTCATATGTGAAATTCAACTAACTTTAGTTACCTGAAACTGTGAAACTAAAAAAGAACTAAACAGTTTTTTAAATTGGACAAATTTTAACATTTCAGACAAAAAATTAGTAATTTTAAATATCCTTCAAAAAATTTTTCGATGTAAGTAGATTAATCCTATCTAGAATTATCCTATTAGTACAATTCTAATTAGTGAAGAAACAGTTATGATTAGTGAAACTATAAACACTGCAGAAGACATTGTGGAATTAAAATGTTCTATTCTTAAATTTGATCCACAATAATTTTTCCATATTGAATAGCATATGTTAATTAAAAGGTCATTTAGAATTCATAAATGGCTTTATTTTTTAATTCTATAGCATTAGCTCTGCTCCATGACCCAACAGACCCCAAGTATGGGGGCTAATGGTACAGTAATGTAATGGTGTAAGTATGGTGGTAGTGGTAATGGTTGGTAGTATTAAATTACATTACAAAAGTTGACATTACACATAGATAAATAATGTTCTTTTTTTTAATTTCCAGGAATAGTTTTATAAACTTAAATGTAAAATAGTTTTAAATTTGTAAAAAGTGTAATAATAACAACTGTATCTGTGTTTTTATACCAGCATTTGTTTTTAAAAAATGTCCTATTAGCCCCCACTTTCCCCTACGGATGAGCGGGTTTCTCCAAAGTTGAAGTGCAATCAGCGAGTATCACGAGCTATAATCGCGAAGTGATCTGAAAATAACGATTCCGGGGAGCGTTAGCGCGAAGGGGACAAAGCTCTAGCTAGGGTATTTAACTCGATATCTAAATATCGGTAACAATTCTTATCCTTCCCATCACTAGTCGGAAACGTAGATATGTCCATTGAGTTTTACCGGTCTAGCTCAACATGGCCAAAGGACGGTCGTTCACTCTTTCATGCGTAACATGTGGGTCACTATCTAATGGATTCGCCGAAAAAATCCTCACAAATCGCCAGCGATATGTGTGTTACGGGATCGCTCTCTTATGTCATAGACGGACTGTAAACATATCGGAACCGCCGTAAAAATCTTGTCATTTTGTCGTTGGATGGACAGGGAGCACGCGACAATCGGACAACCTTGAGGATCTCGTCTATACGGAAGATGATTTGGCTTCCATTCTTGCGAGGGACTTCCGATTTTCGAAAATTTCTCCCTAAAGTTCAGAGGTTCCCAAAGTTTTCTAGTCACATCAATTTTGTCTTGTGGGGATTTGATGTAAGAAAAACATAAAAAATTGTAGAAAAGTCACTTGGTGAAAGGAATTAGCATATTTATGAGTTCAAAAATTTATAAGAGTAATCCTGTTAAAAATGTAAAAGTGAGAACCCTCACAACTTTTAACTTGCGGTACCCGTTTTAAAATAAACGGGCAGAATTGATACTTTTTGATGCTGAATACTTTTAAATTAAAGTATTAAAATACTGATTTATTCCTAAAGGTTTTCAATACAAATGGATCATGGTAAATGAATGGATTTTTGCTCATTGCTTTTTAAATACCAAAGTAGGGAGGGAGGAATGTCAAATCCATAATTACTGTATTAATTCTCTTACCGTGCCCCGCCCCTTACAACCCTTTTCGATACCCACTTTGAGAACACTTTCCCTCGTTGAATATCAAACTTCAGTTGCCTTGGAATCAGTATTCATTCATTTATAAAGGATTTAGGGGTAACAAGTTGTGAAAACCTCTTATATGTGAAGAGAAATAATAAAGAATATCACACACACTTGAAATATTTAAAGTTTAAGGTATATAATTAAAGTTACACTTAAGATATAATAGTATACACTGTTTTTTTTAAATTATAGAACTTATAAATTTCATCATCAATTGAGAGAACTGAGTGAAGATGAGCAGCGATTTGGAGATGATTGATGTAAGATCTTACATCAACCACCACAAAATTGCTGCTAAAGGGATACGAATCCCTTTCTATATTCCTAAGTTGTTTAACTTTTCTCATCTAAACTATAAAATTGTGTTTTGTACCTTTTCATTTGACGAAAATTATGTATGGAGATTGGAGAGGCTATGTTAGCTCTTATTTCAGTCAATTATCACATGATATTCCATTTTTCTATGGTTTAGGGGTATTTTTGTCATCAGAGATTGTTTTCCCCAGAGACCTCATAGTGTCCCCAAGGTTTTAATTTTAAATCAATCCATTATTATTCCTAGAAAGAAAAACTTTGTATTGCGCGCATCGAAATTTCAGATAAGCGTTGATGGTTAAGATATATTTTCTTTCATATTTAAAGAATCACTTCGTGTTTTTTTTTCTGTTTAAATTAAAGTATGAAAGAACTTTTATTAAAATTATTTATTATACGAGAGAGAATCGGGTGTTAAAATTCTTTGCTATAAAAAGATGAATTATGTATTCATATTCTCAATAAATCATTAATGCCGTATTTGGACTGAAATTTAGTCTATTTCAAATGATTTAGGTCATATTATGCCGATATTTGTTTATACGTCATAAACGCAAATGGTTGGTTTATAATCATTAAAGAATTTAACCATAGTTGAAAATGTAGAACTTACTGTATAGTGTAGTTTAAATTAGTCACATACTGAGAATATTTCTATGATTGTAATATTTTGAAAGAAAATAAGGTCAAAGTTTGCTAAAGCTTGCAGTGTGATTTCATAACCATAGGTAAATAAAACTAAACTAAAAGTTATTTTGTGATTCATTTCTAAAACTTGGATTTATAATTAATGCAAAGTTGAAATAATATTCTCACCAAACATGTAATTTTCCTTTTCTTTGCGTTACTTTCATATATACTAGAAGAAGAGTGTTTAAAATGCTGTTACTTTTTACGTTAGAATTTATTTAAGTCCTCAATTAGTTTCTTCGTCTTTTTTTAATGAAGGGATTATACGAAAAAACCGCTCAATGTAAAAATCGGTCAGTAAAATCCGATCAATGAAAAACAAATTTGTTGCATGATTAAAGCTATACTATGTTAAAGCTATATTTTTTTACCGGGTTTTTCTGACCTATTTTTACATTGACCGGTATTTTCGCGAAATTATTCAATTACATGATGTAACGCATGAAAAAAATATGAAAATTTGATAAAATTCTTAAAGTAAAATAAAATAGAATAGGGTCACTTAGTAAGAAGGAACATATCCCCCTCTTATTGAATAATTCTTAAACAACAGAACTAAAGCAACTCCAATAATCACTGGAATTTTTTTCTTCTAAAAATATTATTCAATTCTCAGAGAAGTTGCTCTTTCTATCTGCCCATGAAAGCATAATTATAGAAGCCATCGTTATGCTTGATCACACTATCTAATTTTCAAACCCTAAAGAGAGTTAATTTTACATTATAAGTCCAGTCTGCCTTGAGATTAAACGAAGCGTTTACATCAATTTGGAAACAGCAGTAGATCTAATACCAACATTTTCACTCTCTTATAAAGCCATTACGATTTTCACGGTCGGTTCATCTGAAAGCGGCTTTGTTTCTTAGAACTAGTAGAGGCAGCTAATTTTTCTTAGGTATCAATTTGAGTGTTTGAGATTGAAAAAGGGTTTATTAGGGAACTTAAGGAAACCTTTGCTTTACTTGGAAATTAATAGGCACAAGAACTTTTCGATTGTGAAGAAAGAGCAGTTGCTTAACCTGCAATTGAAATCGGTGGTATATAAAAAAAGATACTGTTAAACGAATGAATTTTAATAACAAGCATTAGAATTTTATCGGAATGTTAAGAAAACATTTATGAATAATGAATCTTTTTGTGTTTGTCAAAATACTTATAAAAAATGAGGATTTAGTAGTGTTATACACTATGTACTTCTTCATTGATATTGTATATATTTTCTCATTTCGAAAAGATGATAAGTCCGTAAGCCAGAAAACTTTGGGAGGAACTGAACCTCCCGTAGTTTTGGTAATATATGGGTGTACTATGAGGCATGTATAAAAATAGATACGAGAGAGATGGAGAGAAAGAGAGAAAATCAATTGATTCTGATAGTGAGATTTTGACATTTTATTCATTAAGATATTTTCTATCTTGCAATTTGGCGGCTATAGCTCTTTTCTTAAATGGCTTAAACACTTAAACGAGCAAAATCTAACGAATCTAGTTGTAAATAGTTAAGTTTTGACAAACTACAAATAATAGGAATGTACAAAATTTTTACTTTTCTCTTACATCCCCTTTTCTCCTTTTCCTCTCCCATACTCTCCTCTCTCTCTCACTCCTTCTATGTTGTTTCTTATAGAAAAATATGAATGTATCCCCTTTTCTTATTTTCCTCTCTCATACTCTCCCTAATTCTCTCTCTCACTCCTTCTATGTTGTTTCTTATAGCAAAATATGAATGCTTCCCCTTTTCTCATTTTCCTCTCTCATACTCTCCCTTTCTCTCTAATTCTCTCTCTCTCACTCCTTCTATGTTGTTTCTTATAGCAAAATATGAATGCATCCGCTTTTCTCATTTTCCTCTCTCATACTCTCCCTCTCTCTCTAATTCTCTCTATCTCACTCCTTCTATGTAGTTTCTTATAGCAAAATATGAATGCATCCGCTTTTCTCATTTTCCTCTCTCATACTCTCCCTCTCTCTCTAATTTTCCCTCTCTCACCCCTTCTATGTTGTTTCTTATAGCGAAATATGAATGCATCCCCTTTTCATCTCTCATACTCTCCCTTCTCTCGTCATTTGAAGACGCTCTGACCCCGCCTACCTTGATAAACTAATTTCCATATTAATTCTATGGGGCAAAATGCCCTAATATGGGACTAGAGCTATAAAACACCAAATCACCTACCTACCTCACTCATCTATCTTGTTTTCTTGCACACTCAATTCAGGACAAGAATGTTTATGGTAATAAGGTTTATAAAAATAATATCATATTTGAGTTATGCACATAGTAGATAAACTACATTATTAAATATATTGTATGGGTGCTAACAAGTATAGTATAATAGAGTTCAGATCGTACACTTATATAATGAATCAAATGCCAACTTATTACAATCATATAAGAAGTTTTCCTTTGTTTTATGCTTTCCAAACTTTTCATATCGGGCATTCCTTTTATGGTATATTGAGTTCTTTAAGACCGATCTTGACTGTCCATGGTCTTGGACCGACCCTCTGAAAGTACAGAATTTTGTAACTCAAGCTTTCTTGTGAAGTTATAAAAAAAGATATAAACGTGTTTGGTCCAGATTCTGAGACCCACCCCACATCCGTTCAATGGGCTGATGAAACCCGATGCGACAAATGATACATTGACAGTTCCCTTGCATACAAATGATCTTCCAAAACCGTGTTTTAAACGGAACCGGAATCCATATATTCAACAAACACGCCCAGCAGATAATGATCGCCACCTTTCCGCTCCGACGACTCCGGTTCTTTTCTTCGGTTCCGGCACTTTTCCTGATTTTCTCTTCATCCATTTTTTTTTTAAACAGTGTGACACTCTTTCGTTGTGCAAACGAATGGATAGAAAGGGAATCTGATAAAGTGTGATGCTACGAATGGTTAATATATGTATATGTTACGGACGGGCAATGTGATAAATCTAAATAATGCCCGCGTATTACGGCCAAAGTGATAAATACTTATTGACAAATGTCATTGAATTTATCACATTGCCCGCCTCACTTCGGGCTTCTTTAATAACTTCAGGTTTATCACTTGCCCGTAACACATATATTTTTAATTTATGGGAAAAAATTAAATAAACACAAAAACCTTAATTTACACAAAACAGAACACAGTTTTGTTACTCAGTGTCAATTATGACATCGACAAAACAAAGCTCATATGTAATACAAAGTGCACCTGAAATTGGAAGCCAGCTCCACGCGCTAGTTTTACTTTAATATAATATAGTATAGTATATAGCAGAGAATAGAGATTCTATATATTTCATAATGGTAGGTTTGTCGGTTAATTGGTGTTTTATAGCACAAGTCCCATAACAAGACATACATTATATAATATATTTCATCATGTCCTTCTATGAATTTGTAATTACAATCTGTAGAGTTGGTTGGGGTAAGTGGGGCCCCTTTTTGGAACAGTACTTTTTTGAAGATTAATAAAAAATTCTTGAAGTGACTAAATTTGAACTTAATGACATATTTTATTTAAGACTACACCTTAGCGAACAATATAATGTCGCTTTTTTTAACTGATCTTTTTTAAAAAATGAGATGGGTGTCCCACTTACCCCATAAGAAAAGATTGTTTTCTTCATGTTCGAATGGTTCAGGAGACTTATGAAAGAAACCCTCGAAACTATTTCCCCCACCCCACTGTGTGTTTTTAATTAATTTCTAGGCAACGTGAATAAAAAACCCAACTTAATATTTTACTTCCTACTTACAACAACTTAAATTAAAACGCAAAATCAATATAAAATTTCAATAAATTACTTATAATTTTTTCAATATAGATTAAAGTAGTGAGTCTAGGGTGTCTCACTTATCCCATAATGAGGGGACCCACTTACCCCTATTTGGCTAAAATTGCGGGGTAAGTAGGCCCCTCCACTTAAACATTTTTAAATTAGAGATTTTGTAAAAAATGTGAGTAAGTGTGAAATGTCCTGTACATATTTTAGTTTGAGGGGGGTGACCCACTTACCCCAGTGACCCACTTATCCCCAGTGACCCTAATTGTTCTTTAGGTTGTAATTGGTTTTATTTGGCTTTTTTCCCGTTTAACAAACCTTCATAATTCTGTAGTCTTCATATTCTCCGTTATTACTGAATGTTGATGATTACACGGAACTATTTATTTCTAATACTATTTTAGTATAAATGTAGCAAATCTAATTGACAATTTTTATAAGATCTTGGATAACTATTTCAGTTATACAACATTTTCTAAAAATATTTTTTTAATTAAATTTTTAAAAATTTTATTGTCTCTTACGTACGTAAAAGACTGCTTTACGTTCTCACCTTTACACAGAATATTTCCTGTTTTAAATATGGGTGGGGGGATTTTTTTTATATATTCTTGCAACTATAGTTAATTTTTTTTCTGTTTGAAAAAAAGGAATGTCTAAAAAATGGCAAATTGGCGTTTTCTTCTAAAAATCCCCACGCTTCACTCTACACATGAGTGGAAAGAGGGAAGAAATAATCACATCCTATAGGCAGATATAGCTCCTTGAATTAGCAAAATCAATGTCCAATATTTTTTTTTTAATTTGAAATAAATGTATTTGTCTTTCTTTTCCATTTTACGTTTTTGTGCTGTAAATTTAAGACAAAACAAAACAAAATTTTTAATTTAAAAGTATTTTTACTTTTTTTATCCAGTAAAACCTGTAGGTGCGGGGGTACCCGTTGCTACAGCGGTTGTTAGGGGCGGAGTCTTGTGATTGCAAATGCTCCAATAGAAATAGAAGCAGTCGCACATGACGTCACTGGAGGACCAGAACTCGTCGCTAAGGCCGTTGTTAGGTCCGAGTCATGTGATTGAAAATGCTCTTTTTGTTTCTAGCATCACATGACTCGGACTTAACAACGGCCTTAGCAACGTTGTATTTGTCCTCCAGTGAACGTCATCACAACTTGACGACGTGGAGGACAAAAACAACGTTGCTAACAGTGGCGGATCTACGGGGGGGGGTGATTGGGGTGATCACCCCCCCCCCCCCCAACAAAGTGACCTCGCCGAATTTCCGGCCGAAAATCACATCCCCGATAACATAGCGATAAACTTGACTTGTGAATAATCTCTACTGAGAAACCGCTGTCACCATCTGAGCGAGTATTTTTTCCGGTTTCTCGCAGTGCCCCTTTTCGGCAATAGTAGCAACTCGTTAAATGATAACTTCAATGCATCGATCACTTTTCAGAGGGCTCCCTTCCCGAGCCCTGATAAAAGGGTTGACAGAGGGTCCGCGCTAATGACCACTTTTTCCTCTCGTGGGGTTGTTCGGTACTCTTTGGTCACCGGAAATTTCAGCCGGTGTTAAAGAAATCTGTATCGGGGTGAATTGGACCTCATATCGAGGCTGATTACTGGTATAATTGCACACAAAAACCATAGCGGGCGGCTTGTTTGTATATTTTCTAATCTCACTGTTTTTCAACATCTATTTAAGGGCCAATCAAAGCTTTTTCAGAGCGATTGGCAATCCCATATTGGGAGGGGATAACAGCTATTTGTTGGCAGTGGGATAGTCAAAACTTGTGGGCGGAGCATGTCGTACATATGCCAAGCTGTACTAGTAAAAAATTTAGTTGATTTTCTTTCCAACGTTTGACTTGCCTCGTTTTTTTACACTGATTTGCTGTTTTATTAAAATTTGGCGTTTTACTATCACTAAAAATGGATTCCGGAAATAGTGAACATGGTCGTGCTCAGAAACGAACAGTGGAACTCAGCTTTCGTTTTTTAAGAAAAAGCCAAGAAATGATTTTTTTGAAGATAAAGCTGAGGTAGTTTTGCCATTTTCTGCAACTTTTCTTTTTTTTAAAACTATGTTTCGATGTTTCATAATTTTTTAAACTCAAGTATATCACTGTATCAATTATTAAGAGAAATTGCTATTTTAAATTTTCTTCTTGGTTGCTAAATTCGGAATACATATACAAAAGAAAATTGTTTTTATCATTTAGTAATAGATTTAATATTTTTTATGTACATTTATTAAGTTTTTATTATTATTTTGAGAACTTAACATTAACAGGGCAGCTTTCAATGTCATTATTACTTATCATTTCAAGGTTCTAATAGACCGGGAGCCAGCAACATATTTTGTCAGTCATTTCCTCTCAAGCGATATTTGGTGGAAAATTTCAGGAAGTTATATCATAAAGCCTGGTGAGCGTCAGCTGGCTGTAGGGCGGTGGAATAGACGTCAGCTGGTCGTTTAACATTTGGAGCGTCTTTCTCAAAGATTCTTTGCGGCTTCAATTACGCGAGAGAAAAAGAACAAGAGGGAAACTCCAGGGAAACTCAGTGAAACTGTTATTATGTTTTTGTTTACATTTCGATTTGCTTTGTATTGAGGAGAGGTACGAAAGGGTGTGTGGTCGCATGAGCGGCGGATATCGTTTTAAATCAAGATTTTGTAAATAATGTAAATAAATATCTGTTAATTATTATCCAGCCTTGGGTTAGGAGAAGGAACCAACAAACATGAACAAAAATTTATACTTTCAGTGATTTCCTTTCAACGTTTCCTGACTTCATGAGTCTCAGATTGTCAACAAAAAACAATTCCCTTCTTTTGAAATTGAAATTGAGGTAACTAGAGACGTTTGCGGACCTTTTACGGTCGCTTTGTCTTCTTCTTCCATTTAATTTTTTAAAGCTTATTACAATTTCATTTCTCTGTGAGTTAGGCTAAGACTTAAAGATGTTTATTAGGAATGTTCCGATAATTTGAAACTCTCTTTTTGACTTTTGTGCTCTTATGGCTAATTCCTTTACATCTAATACTTCATTATCTTTAACTTGAAGATTTGCTCTTAATCTTTTCCTCTCCTGGGAATGTTTGCCACATAAGGAAATTATGTGCTCTATGGACTCGGAGACGTGACAGCTGGAGCACAGGGGAGAGGCAACTAGGTTGAATCTGTGCAACAGGCTGTTAGTCGGAAGCATTTTGGAGAAGAATCTTGTTAGAATGACGTCCATTTCCCGGTTTTTTGACCATTTAAAATTAATAGGATCTTTAAGGTATTGAAAATCGTCGCAATATTTTGTGATGGTCCATTCATCTTTTGTTTGCCTCAAATAAAATTCCTTAGCCTCTCTCATAACATCGCTTGGAGAAATCCACTTCAAGGCTTTAGAGCCCCCGCTTGCATCTCCCGCCAGTCTGTCTGCGGCTTCGTTTTCCCTGATTCCAACATGACTGGGAGTCCAGACCAGGAGTAATTCTTTGGTTTTTTTTTTCAGCATCATGTATTGCTTTATTCAGCTGGAGAATAACTGCTGCAGACTTGATGGTAACTTTGGAAAGTGCTGATAGTACTGATCTGCTATCAGTGAGGATGATGACATTTTCCCCCTCTCCAATAAGATTCTCGACTGCGAAGAGCAAAGCTAAAGCTTCGGCTGTGAAAATACTATTAACGTTTGATACTCTTCTGAGAAAACAGGCCTTATTTTTAAAACTAATCCCCGCAGCTGTGGTTTTTGATTTAGTTTTAGATGCGTCTGTTGCTATGATATTCCAGTTGTGTCTGTACTGTTTAATAAATTCTTCGTATAGAAATATGGTTTCTTGTGGAATCGTTGAGTTTTGGAAAGGTAAATTAGCGATGTGGAAGTTAGCTTTACAATATCTATGGGACCGTTGGAGATGCTGGATCAATTCTTGGTGGTCAACCCTCAAGGAGGAAAGTAGAGCACAAACGTCTCCCATGTTTTTCATGTTGCCTTTGGGGTTCATATCCGTGTCCGCTAGCTTGTCTATCATCTTCGGGTAGAGGGTTGATTCTTCTTTTAAGGCAAAGTGTTTTATATAAAATTTAGTAGTTAAGTAATTTTGGCGTATTTGAATTGAAGGTTGGTTTGTAACTTTCTTGAGTACCGGGATAGGGGTCCACCTTTGTAAACCAGCCGCCACTCTGAGGGCTTCGTTATAAATCGGCTCCAGCCGAGCTCTCGATGATTGACACGCAGAGGTAGTGACGCTGCTGCCATATTCAATGATGCTGCGGATGACTTGGTTAACAATTTGAATTAGGATTTCGGTGCGGGCACCCCATTTATGACTTGATATTGCCTTAATGGCATTAATTTTTTTGAAGCATTTTCCTTTTAGATAGTTGAAGTGCTTATGGAAGGTTAAGTTCTGAGAAAAATATATGCCGAGGATCTTTATGTCTCTAATTATTGGAATCGGTGAATTATTTATGAAGACGTTGACATTCTCTGTGTTTGCTTTCCGTGAAAAATTTATCATGGAGCATTTCTCCGGCATAATTTCAAGCCTGTTGTATTGGCACCATTTCTTAAGTCGGTCTAGGGCTACTTGAATTTTCTTTATTGCTTGTTTTTCAGATTTGTCCTTTGCATATATTATTATGTCGTCTGCATATGTTATACATTTTACCTCCTCGCCGACTGCTTCATGTAGGTCAGTCATGTATAAGGAAAAGAGACACGGGGAGAGCACACTCCCCCAATTCCCTTCTAGAACATTATTAATTAAATATTGCCAACTTAAAATTATCTGAAAAACAAATAAATATCTAAAAAATTAATTAAAACAGTGTCCTTTCAAAAAGTTGGTTTGGTTTATAAAAAGAAATTAAAAGTTATCTTTAGGGAAATTGGTTAGTAATTAATTTTTAGAAGTAATAATTTATTGTTCTTTAAAGAAAGTTGGTCTATTTCCTAACAATGGACTCTAACCGTCTGACGTCACACGGAACCAACACGTGACCTACTGAGCTTGCAATTGGTTACCACAGATCTACTAGTGTAGTATCTGATCTGGATAATAATTAACAGATATTTATTTACATTATTTACAAAATCTTGATTTAAAACGATATCCGCCGCTCATGCGACCACACACCCTTTCGTACCTCTCCTCAATACAAAGCAAATCGAAATGTAAACAAAAACATAACAGTTTCACTGAGTTTCCCTCTTGTTCTTTTTCTCTCGCGTAATTGAAGCCGCAAAGAATCTTTGAGAAAGACGCTCCAAATGTTAAACGACCAGCTGACGTCTATTCCACCGCCCTACAGCCAGCTGACGCTCACCAGGCTTTATGATATAACTTCCTGAAATTTTCCACCAAATATCGCTTGAGAGGAAATGACTGACAAAATATGTTGCTGGCTCCCGGTCTATAATGATTTAATCCGGTTTACTAAATTTCTAAATTGTTAAAAAGCTAAAAGAAATAATTATAAACAGAAAAAGGCATTCGTGGCTTTGCGGTAATTTTACTTTTAGTGGGTACATTCGTAAAATCGAACTCGTTTAACCAGTTAAACGGTGAAAACCGAAAAAAGTATGGTCACGTGACCTCCGTTTCATGAGTTAAACTGAGATTATACGAACGACCATAACTTTTTTCTGTTAAGTTGCTTGCTTGGCGTTGGCTTGGCGGGCTTTTCCCTTCAGCTTAAAAGTGACATCGCGTGATTCTGTTTTGTGTTTTCAAAAAGAAATGGATCACCAAGACATTGTGAAATGTTTATGTTTGCCCATGTTGCAATCTGTTTTTTTTTTCGAGAATCCAGATGCCCTAAACACTCTTTTAAATCCAGAAAAGTTTTTGAGTTTTCATTATTAATTTATATTAAATACAAGTTGAAATTTCAAAACAAAAATGCTAAACGCGCCTATTAAACATGCGGTGGTAATAAGACCGTAATCAAACGTTCTCTTAGCTCAAAAAAATGAAAATATTTATTAAAAAATAAAAATTTCCATGCTTGTTCTGAATCTGAAATTCACTTGAAGCCCTCTCAAAGGGAATTAGGAACCAAAGTACCAAAACATTTCTCAGAAAATTAATAGAAACGTTATTTTGAACTACTAATGCCTATGAACTACAGAGAAAAATGGGGAAAACTTGGGGTCAAATTTTCAGGATTTAACAAAAAAAAGCCAAACGAAAATTTCGAAGCCAAACGAGTTTGAAAAAAAGCCAAATTTCTCGAATTTGGCCTTAAAAAGGCCAAATTGGCAACCCTCTGAGAAATTTTTGAGTTATTTGAGTTCGAACTTTTTTCGGTTTCAGCGAATTTAGGAACGGCGAGTTATCCTCATGGAAATAACCGGTGACTTTAGGAACGCTCAGTTCGCATAATTCGTTTAACTGGTTAAACGAGTTCGATTTTACGAATGTACCCAGTGACTTTTCTGTTTCTCTAATTTTTCTTTATTTTGGTCTGTCTTGTTATATATTAGTCTATACTTTATGCATTTAAGTAGAAGTTCCATTTTAAAAAGGGAAAATGAATTATTTTAATCATGCATTTAATGGTTTACAATTAAATCAGTAGAAAGTGGAACTTTCCACCAAATATATTTTATGTGTCTTCCTCTTACGAATTGAATGTAAAAGTGAAAATTGATTGTAATGTCGAATGCGCATATAGGTAAAATCACCCCCCCCCCCAAACCAAGTCTCTGGATCCGCCACTGGTTGCTAAGGCCGTTGTTAAGTCCGAGTCATATGATTCAGAACGCTCTATGCTTCTATTGGATGCTTCTATAGAGTATTTTCAATCACATGACTCTGCCTAACAACGGCCTTAGCAACGTTGTTTTATTCCTCCAGTGACATCATGTGCGAATGCTGCTATTGGACACTTCTATGTCCCGCCCTTAACAACAGCCTTAGCAACGTTGATTTTGTCCTCCAAGTGACGTCATGTGCGAATGCTCTATTTCCCGTACCTAACAACAGCCTTAGCAACGTTGTTTTTGTCCTCCGTTTTTGGAGGCTGCCTGCTCTGTTGCTGTTTCGAAGTGAAAACCTACATTACCCATTGACATTACCCTTTTCAAAAGAAAAAAAAATTAACTAAAACCGTGGCCTGAGTTGTTATTGTTTATTTTGATTTTGAACTCGCTTTCGTGTGTTGCGAGTCAGCTCCATAGGAGTCAGCAAATGTCTCTAAATAACCAACAAGAACAAGAACAAGTGTGTTGCGAGCAGCTCCATAGGAGTCAGCAAATGTCTCTAAATGACCAACAAGAACAAGTGTGTTGCGAACTGCGGTTCGAAATTTGAAACTAGCCGAGGATATTTTAATTTATCAATATCGAAATTATTGTTTGAAGTTCCTTTATTAGGTATAAAAATATTTAGACATTTTTCTGAATGTAGAGCTTAAATATATTTTATAAAAATAAATTACCAACAATTTTTTAAACTACTTTTTTACCCACTAATCGTTTTTACCTTAACTGCTTTTTGTAATTTATTGGAAATTTTTCCCTTTACAGTACTTTGATAGGCGGTTATCTAAAGTTTCTACTGAAAAGCAGGCTGCTGTGAAGTTTGGATGGATCCAAGGAGTTCTGGTAAGCACTTTCTCTTGATGTTTTTTATCAATAAAACTATAATTGGACTTAGAGATACTCTGCAAAACTTTATACCGTTTCAAGTATCTTTGTTAATTGCTTCATACCTATTGAGATTTTGATTAAATTCAAAGATCAACCGTTAATGGTGAGTAAGCAACCTCTATAGAACTATGTTGGATAAATCCAAAGAAACTAGGCATGGGTGACAGTTTTGGCGAAATTTTGTGTTGCCAATGGTGTTTATTCGTGAGAAAGCAATTCAACTTCTATAAAACTGCATTACCAGAATCTACTATTTTATCCCCATTGATGGCACTAGGCCATAGTTTCTTTGGATTTCCCCTTGGTTGCCATAATCCACTATTTTATTGTCATTTTTGGTGCTTGCTATGGTTTCTTTGGATTATGCAAGATTTTTTTTTATAAATGGGGTAAATTCTATAGTTGGGCCTTGTTAGCCAACTTTGAGATAATTTTCCATACCTGCCAATGGATAAAAATTTTACACACAGCATTTGTATTATATCCATGATTTATAATTTCTGGAGAACAGATTCGAAACAGGTCCTTTACAGCAAAAAGAGCGATAGTCACCTAGAACTGGAGACCAGCCAAATGGTCACTGCTAGAGCAGTAACCAGTTTGGTGACTGCTTTAGCTGACTGTCATGGACCTGTTTCAAATCTATTCCATTTTAAACTACCCTTCAACCTTCAAGGCTCTCATCAATTAATTCCCTACCAAGCCCAAC
The DNA here is from genome assembly GCA_963680715.1 of Tetragnatha montana. Classification (NCBI taxonomy): domain Eukaryota; kingdom Metazoa; phylum Arthropoda; class Arachnida; order Araneae; family Tetragnathidae; genus Tetragnatha; species Tetragnatha montana. Next base: position 29,739,377 of record OY796680.1, read on the forward strand.
TATGAATCTACCCTCAAGTAAATATATATAAATGATTTATCAGACAAATTCCTTCCCACTGTCTCTAATGAATATAATTTTATCCACAAGCAAAAAAACCTGAAATCCATTGTTATTTACCCCACTGTTTAACACAAAAAAATTGGTTTAAGACGTGCCATTTGTAGGTAAGATGTCTCCTAAACATATGGGGTGTTATGCTGTTCTTGAGACTGTCTTGGGTGGTTGGAGAAGCTGGAATGGGTAAGTCAAATTGGTCATATTTCTGTTATCTATCTTGAAGTTGTTTTAAACTACAAGAAAAATATTGCCAAAAGTTCAAATCAAAAAAGTTCAAAAAGTTATCATCAAATGTGTACCATTATCTTGGTCTTAATTTTAAATCAAACTGGTATTGGGTAAACTTATTAGGATGCAAAGAAGTGTGGCTTTAGGTACCTTTGACAGGTACTGTTCCATTTTTCTGTCAACTTGAAGTTTTTATAAAATTTTAGTCTTTCTTTTTTTTGTGTCTACTGTATAATGTCTTTAATTTTTAATCTGATCACATCAAATTAGGTTTTGCTGTCCTAATCATTCTTCTTGCGACTTCTGTCACTGTACTAACTACTCTTTCTATGTCTGCCATATGCACAAATGGAGAAGTAAAAGGAGGTAAAATGAATTCTCAAATTCAATGTATTACAGGAATTTAAAAATTTATGGAGATTTTCATTAGTTTTCATTCACAGGCGGCACCTATTATATGATATCCCGTAGTCTGGGTCCTGAATTTGGTGGGTCAATTGGTGCCATATTTGCAGTTGCAAATGCAGTGGCTGTTGCCATGTACGTTGTTGGCTTTGCTGAAACTTTAACAGAACTTCTACAGGTGAGTTAAATTTTAAAAACTAATGTTTTTAAAAGGTTAAGTTTTTTAATGATTTAATAGCCACTCCAAACTTTTAAAAATTTAATATGCACGCTGTATCTTAGTGCAGGACATGATATTTTTGCTGGCCAATGGCAAATAGATACTTAAGGCTGATTGGTAAATTTTTGACTTTTAAATTTTTTTTATAATTAACTGCAGAATAGTACCTAAATCCAATTGCTTATTGCTATCAAAGATTTTGATTGCTAGTGCCTTTAGAACTGAAATTCCATGCATGTCATAGTGTCAGACTAATAGATTTTTGTTAAGGTTCACATTACAAATATATAATTTTAAAAAATTCAGTTACCTATGTTTGAAAATTCTCATTTGTTGATCTTTGGATCAAAATTTCATTTTCACATATAAGAAAACTTGTTTCATATTAAGTTTCATATTATTTAATTAACCTGAGTCTGATCTTTGATGAAATTTTAATTTGAAAATCCCTTAAGGGTTATTTTCTATATGCAGGTTTTTGAACTAAGAGTTTGCCCCAAAATTTATACAACTTTTATCAAATTTATTGCTGGTAGGCTCTAATCTCATAGTTTGTACTGGAAAACTACTTTCTCCATACTCTTCAAATTAAAAACATGCATTAAAATTAGTATAAGTATTTCTATATATACAGCTCTTTATAGAAATATGCAAGGTATAACTAAACTCATGCAAATGTGTTTCTGTGTTTCTTAAAATAAAAAACAATTGAACATCTGTTTCTTTGATAAACAAAAGATGATTAATCTTCTCCTATTTGAGTTTTGATTTAACACGAATAAATGTTTTGAAGTAGAAAGAAACATTTTGTAGTTTTACTATGCAAACTTAAGTTATTTCTATATTTCTTTATTTTCAGAGTAATGATTTACCCCTGTTGGACAAAGGGATTAATGATATTCGGATCATTAGTTGTATTACTGTTGTAGTTCTGCTAGGGATAGCTATTATTGGAACTGAGTGGGAAACTAAGGTAATTTTCTTTTAGTATTTTATTATTAAAAGAATTTATAAGGTTGAATATATCCTCTTGATTTCTACACACCTAGCTGTTGTTTCAGTTGCAATATTTTAGGTAATTTTATACAGTGAAACCTGTGTATAATGATACTTCTCCATGGTCCCACCATAGATAAAAGCTTGCAATAGCAAACTGTCTTATTATTATCTGTCTGTAACAAGATTTTTTTCTAGATCCCTGCTGTATCATTATAGAAAGTTTTCTCTGTATAATTTAATTTTTGGTTTATAAATATAGTCTTGGTATTTTCAATAGTTTTTTTTTTTTAAATTTAAGGCATTTTATTTGGGATACTTAATTATTTTATGCATGCATTAATATTATAAAGCTAAAATTCTTGAAACTAAAGTAAATTTGAATTAAATGCAGAGATACCTGGTTCTTACACCAATGGCCTTTGTTTCCATTGAAATTAACCTTAGATTTTAAACTGAGTGAAGTTCTTCTTTGTATTCACTAAACTTAATCTTTATCGCAGAAAAAAACTAATATACATTAGAATCTTGAATAACTATACATTTAGAGTGGTTAGAATGCTAAAAAGGTTTATAATAAAAAAATAATGAAACAAGTAATTTTACATCAAGTTTCAAGTGAAGTCAGAGCACAAGACAATGTAATAAATCAAAATAACATAAAAAAGATTGATACATTTCTGACAAAGGAAAACTGACCATTTCAATCAATAAAGAATAAGCCTGTTGAGACTGATGTTAAGTCTATCAATAACATAGCACTTGGTTTGGGAAGATGTGGATAACCCTAAAAGGGGCTTAATTGAAGGTCAGATAATCAAAGTTTTACTGTATTTAGAAATGTTGATTTTTTTTGTTTTATTCTACTTCATGTGAAACATTTTCAGTAAAAGAATGTGAAAGAAATTTTAAATTTATGTATTTGCAGGCTCAAATCATTTTACTTATTATCCTCTTAGCTGCCATGGTAGATTTTCTGGTAGGTGCTTTTATCCCACCAAATGAAGAGCAAATTGCCAGAGGATATGTTGGTTGGAATGGTGAGTTTAAAACCCTTTACAGTCTATTGCAACTCAAAGCTGAAAAGAGACCCCTGTAAGGTTTAAATCGTTCAAAAAAAAAATGTAAAAGAAGTTTAAGAGACCCCAAAAAAACCCTACTTTGAATCATCTATGACTTTTAAAAGACATTTAGGTAATACAAATTGCTCTGTACTATCTTAGAGGTTTGGGTGAAACTATATGTAAAATTGTAAAACTAAAGCATTTTCCTATTTATTAATATATCCAGTTGTCTTAAGAAGGAATTCTCACGCAAGGTAAAAAGAGGGTTGGACAGGGTTTTTTTGTATCTTGAAAAATTTTTACGTATGGAGTGGTTTCTAACTGATAGAGTAGGAGAGATTCAAAAATACATTCAAGCCATCTTGTGTTTGGGTCAAACTAGGGCTTTATCATATTTTTTTTTCAAACTAAAAGAACCTGTAGTTTTCTAGGTGTTATACACCAATGATTTTTTGTGCTTTTTTTTAAAAAAAATGTCATTGATATCTTATGTAAAAAGCATAATTATGATTTTTTGGTAACAACCATGAAAAATTTCCAATTTTTAGATTATTTAAAGTTTTCTGTTCTTATATTATTGATTATCCATCTAATTAAGTATAAATAATTTCTTCTAGCTACTGTGTTTAAGACTAACTTCAAACCCCACTTCACTGGAGATCAGGACTTCTTTTCTGTCTTCTCTGTGTTCTTTCCAGCTGCCACTGGAATCCTTGCCGGAGCAAACATATCGGGAGATTTGAAGGTAAAGTTTTCTTTGTAAAGAAAATTATCTGTCATGAGAAGATATTATCTGATATTAACAATGTTTATCTTGTTTTAAATAAAGTAATCATACTTTAAATAATATCCAAACTTATGTACATTTCAGAAATACATTTTTTTAAATTTTAAAACAATAATTGTTAAAATTGAATTATTTGTATTAACTTGATTGGTGATAATGTTTTGAAAGTATCAAATCATACTTCTATTTTTGTGATTTCAATTTTGTTTACAAGATGAATTAATGCCATAATCACACAAAGAATTAACTAAGCTAAAGTAATCAGCTAGGGCCAAAGAACGTCTCCCTTGCTAACCTTTTATTTGCACCTGTATCTGCTAAATTTGATTTCTGCTTTTTCGTTGAAACAAACAAAAGAATTCAACTATTTAAACCTAAATATATTTTATGGCTAATATGGTTACAATTTCTCTCAAGCTACAAAGAAAGAATACCCATGATGTTTAAACTTAGCTTAAAAGACCTCATGTCCAAAATTTACTTTGCATTTTGAAATTATCAATTCTTTAAATTCCAATTCTCAAGTTAGGATTGGACATTATTTTTTCAAACATTGATTTGTCAATATTTTCTTTTCCAATTTTTGAAATTTTCTAGAAAAAGAAATAATATTTTATTCAGACCTTTTAAAAAAAATTCCTTAAGTGTATGCTACTTATATTATTTTTTTGTTTAATAACATTATCAACTGTCTTAAAATTTATGTTGTCCTCTTTGAATTGAAACATTTTATTTTGTACTAAAATATTCTAAAATCATATGTGTAGTTTTCATTAGGTTAATCTGAATATTGACTGACTTAATAATTCAATATCTTTAAATTAAATCTTTAGTATTCTGAATTAAAATTCTGACTATATTTCAGGACCCTCAAACTGCTATTCCTAAAGGTACTCTATTGGCAATCCTTATCACCACCTTGTCATACATTTTGTTTGTGGCTGTTGCCGGTAGTACTGTTCTATTGGATACGAATGGAGTTGTGGACTTGGTGAGAAATGGCACTTCATATTTACTGTCCAACTGTTCCCTCTCTGAAACTGGCACCTGTGAATATGGCCTTTTGAATGATTATCAGGTAGGTTGCGCTGCTGTTATCTGTGTAGGAAAATATAATTTCTTGGATCTTAGTACTTTTAGCCAGGGTTGGAAAAAAACATGTTTTTTCTAAAAAATACAAAAAACATGTTTTTTTTTTGTTTTAAACGTGTTTTTTGTTTAAAACGTTTTATTTGTTTTTTTTTACCCTCGACACAGAAATTCTAAAAAAAAAAAACATGATTTAAAAAAATTAAATTAAGTTTTTAAAATTGAAAATGGATTAACAAAGCTACCCCTGACATCAGATGGCATCTTGAGCTTTTTAGCACCTGTTTCTTGGAGCTTGGCCGAAGTAAAATGATTGTTTTGGAAATATGTTACTATGTCAACAACTTCAGCTTTAACATTAGAAATGTCAATACATTTTGCTAAAAGGTTTAAGATACGAGCTGAACATTTATAAGTTATTATATGCATATTCATTTCAGTCCTTTTTAGTTCATTGCATATTTTGACGACATTAGCAGCATTGCATTAAAATATTAAAATAAAACAAAGAACAGGTCAATTATAAAAAAAATATGATTTTCAAACAAGTTTATTTGTATTTTTTACTAAATAACTTTCTAGAAAAAAATCAAATAAAGTCAATCAAATAAAAATCAAAATCAGTTTTATATACTGCCATCTGTTCATAGAAGAAGAATTACTAAAAAGTACATGTGTTTTAAACAATGTTTTTTTTGCTTTGTTTTAAACTTTAAACGTGTTTAAAACAAGTGTTTATAAAAAGTTTTACTTTCCCTTGGCTTCCAAAGATAGTTTCATAGTAATAGTTAAAATTAGAGTACCAAATATTGAGCCCAGTGATGTTTGTTAAATTAAAGTTGTAGTATTTAATATTTTATCCCCTATGCATATTAAAATAAATTTTCACTCATAGTCACTTCCTCACCTACACATATGTAATACTCATTTTTAAAAAATGCTCAACTTCTAATGAATGATAATATTTTATAATGAATAATAAATACACCAGTCTAATTATTTCTGTTATACAGGTTATGGAAATGGTGTCTGCCTTTTCGCCTATAATATATGCAGGAATATTTGCTGCTACTCTTTCTTCTGCACTTGCCAGTCTTGTTAGTGCTCCGAAGATATTTCAGGTATAAACATACTGTTAAATTATTTTAATATGTTGTGTATGGGAAAGTTTTAAAGTATCTTTTATTCAATGTAGATAGTATATGGGAATATTTTTTGTAACCGTATTTCTGTAAAGGGAATAATTATGTTCTAATTTTAAAATTAAACCCTTCAAGATAGTTCAATCCTTTAAAATCCTTCATCATATAATCTTAAAGTTTTCTAATTTTTTAAAACTTCTTAAACACATTGGCTTTTATGCAAGATGGATTATCAAATAATTAAAAGTTATGTATTACAGATTAGTAGTTTAATTAATTTTTTTTTTTGCTTAAATTCATGTAGGAAAACCCTTTTATATTTAATATCCCCATTATGAGATACTGATTAAAACTGAAAACCTCTGCATAAAAGTTTTAATAAGTAAAATATTATGAAGTTTAGACAGTGCCTACTTAAAGCTCATTGTGATGGTTAGACTTGTTGTATATGTATTCAAAACAAAAGGAAAATTTTCATATTAAACAACTTGTTTTTCTTCTGGGACCATCTGGTCAAGTTTTATCAACTTATAGTAAAAATTAAATAAATAAAATTAAATGTAACTCTTGTTGCTCATTTTCACTCTAAATTTATGTTTTGTATTTCAACTTTTCACTATAAAGTTTACAATTGTTTAGGCTCTCTGCAAGGATAAGCTTTTTCCAGGAATCCATTTCTTTGCAAAGGGCTATGGCAAAAACAATGAACCTAGAAGAGGATACTTGCTTGCGTTCGTTATCGCTCTTGGATGTTGTGCCATTGGTAACTAAATTTTCTATTGGTGATATTGGATTTAACATCAATGGATGTATGATTTCTGTGTCATTTTCAGTCTAACATTCATGTTTAAAAACTATTTTATTGCAAAATTTCTCTAACCCCCTATAGCCAATATATTAATTTTAAATCTTTTGAATGTTTATTTTGATTTAATTATTTTTAGCTATTCAGTTGTGATAAAAAAGTATAATTTTTTTTAGGTGATTTAAACCACATTGCTCCCTTGATATCCAATTTTTTCCTTGCTGCCTACTGCTTGATCAATTTATCATGCTTTCATGCAACATTTGTTAAAGCACCTGGTATGTTGCACTTTCATTAGCTAAGTTGTTTTGATTGTGTAAATTCATGTTAATCATATTTTTTGCATTATTACCTTATTGAGAAACTGCTTGCAATTTCATACATGCCTAAATATTTTATTTTTTTTAACTTCTTACTACTCTTAACTTACCTACTCTTTTCAATATTAATTTCAATAAGGTTGAATTTAAGACATTCATTTCTTTTCTTCCCTAACTATATTGTACCATCACAAAAGTTTTGGTGGACTTATCTTGCTTTGTTATCATTAAATTAAAAACATGCCATAAAACATAATTAAAATGGAAACAAAAAAAACTATTTGAACTATGATTAAATTCATGTTTAAGATTTGATCATTTAACAATAATTGTAAAATATAGTGAATATAACTGGCCAAAATACGTTTTTACATTTCAAATATGACCTTTAACATGCTTGGTAATATCAAATTGTATGCAAAATAAAACACTTAAATAGTTTGCAACAATTAGAAACTTTTCACATTCAGTCAAACAAAAACGGTTCTTAAAATAGAAATTTTTCTTCAAAGGCTGTTTGTAAAGGCCATAAGTTATAATGTCATAGTGTTTAAAAAGTCTATTGAAAGTACAATATCAGATTTTGTCGTTTCTCGCAATTATTTCATTTCATTCATAGTTTTATACTATAACTGATCTTTTGATTTCTAGGATTCCGGCCTGCATTCAGGTACTATAGCACTTGGCTGGGGTTCCTTGGAGCTGTGCTCTGCCTTCTAGTCATGTTTGTCATCAACTGGGTTACATCTCTCTTTACATTTGCTGTTGTCTCTGTATTGTATCTCTGCATATATCATAGAAAACCTGGTGAGTGCATAGAAATTTCTATTTGGAATTTTTAATCAACTGTTATGAATGTACTCTTTTTAGCTAAATGTGTTTTATCGCTAAATTAAAAAAAATATATTAAAAGGGACCACAAAGTTGTTTGGCATGTTTTGATCATTAGTTTCCAAATACTCTGCATCATATTAATAAATCTCAGTAAAATAGAAATAATCTAATTATTTTTGTCTTATAGAAAACCTAAAAATTACCTATCATTAATTTATTTATAAATGTGTTAAACTGAAACTTAAACTGAAAATTTCAGTGATTATATCTCAGTATGATAGGAAGACTTAACTACTTTTTTTGCCTTTAAAAAATATGTCAGCACAATTCAGCTAAATATTCCCTGCCATATATTGGATACACTTGTTTTATGTGAGTTGCAAACTACTATTTGGTTATTAGGTTGTTAAAACTAAGTCTCTTTCAGATGTGAATTGGGGATCATCTACCCAGGCACAAACATATTCTCTTGCCTTGAATGCTGTGATGAAACTGAATGAAGTTGCTGATCATGTGAAAAACTATAGGTAATTAGAACCTTCACTATGCATTTGATTAGCTTTTTAGGCCTGTATGTATAAGTTTTTTTTTCTGTCATATCACAATTTTCTGCTCTCCCAATAACCTCAATTTTCATATTTTGCCAGTATGATTTTAATTCTGAGTATCATCAAAGAAACTATTCTTACAAGGATTTGGTGTAAAATAACTAAATAGACTCAAACTATTTTAGACTGCTATTTATTATTTTAATATTAAGGGTACTAAAGCAAATTTATACAATCTAAATAGGCATAGATATATTTGAAATACATATGCTGTAGAACTTTGTTTATTTTATCTTATTGGAAAAGGTAACCAAAAGAAAAGGGGTTTCATTTTTTCTCATTATATAATATTTGGCAACTGTAAAAGTTTTTGCCAGAATAATTTTTAAAGGAAGAAATGCAAGTTTTGCTTCTTAGTCCCCCCTCAAATATAATCATCAAAAAAATACCCACATTAGGTACTATGAGTCTGATCTAAATCAAATTATAGTAAATTCCCGTCAAAAATGCAAAAACTTTTAATTTGATTAAATTTGACACTATAGAAGCTTCAATCTTCACTTGCTGGATTAAGTATCTGAATAACACTGCATGTACTGATTTTACATCTTAAACCTGTGAATTTTAAAAAAGAATGTGAGGAAAACTACTAACTTTAATTTCATATAAATTATCTCATTCAAATTTAATTATTCCTAGATCGTCAGAAATAGATGTTTGACATGCACATTTCTTTTTATGCAGGCCACAGGTGCTGGTACTTACTGGCCATCCTAGCCATAGACCTTCTATTGTGGATTTCAGCTACACCATTACTAAAAACCTCAGTTTGCACATTTGTGGAAATGTCACAAAAGTTAGTGAAAATATCTTTTTCTAATAGTTTTAAAGAAAATATTTCCACTTTCAATTTTTTTCACATGTTAGTCATATATCAGTGGCGTATATAAGGGGGGGGCCGAGGGGGCCCTGCCCCCCCCCCCCCGAAATTCGGACTAGGTGTACCAAAACAAGTTAAAACACTGTATTTCAGGGTCAAATTTCAAAAAAATTTCTGGGGGAGGACCCCCAAGCCCCCCTTTTGTACTTGGAATTTTATTATTAACAACTTTGTCACAATAAGTTCATCAAAATCCAAATCCTAACAAAAAATATATGTCCAAATTTCTGACCAAGTGCTCCAAAAACAAGATAACCCCCTGTTTTTAGGGGTAAAGTTCCAAACATTTTCTGGGGAAGGACCCCAGATCCCATTTTGTACTTGGAACTCTATTTTAATAACTTTTTAAATATTAAGTTCATAAAAATGTACATCCAAAATTCCGACTTAGTGTACCAAAACTAGTTAAAAACCGGTTTTTTTTAGTCAAACTTCCAAAAATTTTCTGGGGGATGACCCCCAGACCCCCCTTTGGTACTTGTATTTTTATTACTAACAACTTTTCCTATATTAAGTTTTCAGAACCTAAGTTATCACCTAAAAAGCTACATTGGACCTATTAAATATGTGGGGGAGGGGCTGGGGAGTAATTTTGGGCCCCTCCCGAAATAAATTCCTATATACGCCACTGTCATATATTATATTTATTGTAAGTAAATAAGTTTTGTATTAGTATCCATTTCATTACATAAAATATTTGTTTTATAGTAATGAAGTATGTTTAAGAAATGTATAGTAATAAGAAATGTTTCATTGAGAGAACTATTCTATTCTTTTGTTTTTAAATTATATCAAGCCGTCAAAAACCTCATTGTTGAAAGCAAATTAATTAATATTAATTTAGTGCTAGTCTAAACAGCAATTGTTATATTTTTGCCCCAAAGGCAACTTCAACTAGTACCAGTTAAATGAAATTAAAAGAACTTTGTTTTCCCCCCTCTTAAGTTCCTCTTTAACTCTTTTGTTCTGAGTGCTCATTTGCTGAAAATGTTTTTTTTTCTAGGAACATTTAAACCACAAAACCAGAAGTGGAATGCTGGAAATGGGTCGTAAATATCTGAGACACAGAGGCATCAAGTCTTTCTATAGTGCTGTGGAGGATAGCTCCTTTTCTCGTGGAGTTGCATCTTTGATTCAAGTATTTAAAATTGTGTGATAACTCTAAAACCTCATGTGTTAACTCTGAGCAGGCACCAAATAATTCTGTTTTATACTTATTTAGGTTGCAGGAATGGGAAAACTAAGACCTAATATGCTTCTAATGGGTTACAAAAACAACTGGGAAATTTGTGATCATGAAGAAGTGCAAGAATATTTCACTGTCATTCAGTATGTAAAAAGTTTATTTTTTATCCAAAAAACTCATAGAATCATTTTTCCTTAAAAATAATTTTATGATTTTGATTCCTGTCTAGTTTCTGATCCTTGATTTAAAATTTATCTACTCTATTATTATCTTACTACTATACAGTTATTATCAGGTCTATAAATTGAATCGTCACTTTATTATGACTATCTTCTGCTTTATAGGATGTACTTTGTCAACAATGATATTTAGGTATGATGTCTTATTCAAACTAATGCACATGAAATAAAAGTCTCAAAGTATGCTACGAAAACTTCCCCAAACCATCATTTTGCTTCCACCAGTTATAGTGCTGTAAAAATACAATTCTAACTAATCCACCAATGTCATATAATTGAAAATGAAATTTATTGTTCCTTATTTTGTATTTCTACTATCCAATCTGTGGTCCTAAGTCCACTGAAAATATTTCACCTTCCTTATTTTTTTTGCTAACAACAGTGTAGTGTTTGTGTTACCCATTTACCTCCATAGATCATACAATGTATAGTATGGCAAACAATGGACTCAGAAATACCTTGATATCATCCTTAATTAAGATCTGCTACAATTTGATGCACTCTATTATTTTATCTTTCAATGTAGGAGGTTTTCCATTTCACTTAAACATCCGTTGTTTTGCAATTGAGTACAATTTGTCCATTCGGACCTAGTTTTTTTACTTGTCAGACTAGTCTAGATTCACTTTCACTCATGGGCGTAGCCAGGTTCCATGTTAGGGGGGGGGCAAGGATACTTACCTTTGCCCCATGGCATGGTCTCAGGTCCCCCATGGGGGTACCCGGTACCCCGTGTACTTTTACATGTTAAATTTTAGAGTAATTATACAAAGGGTGTGAACTTTTGCACTTTGCACACTTAACGTAAATAATAGTGTAATTAATGTGTGCTCTAAGAAAAATGGGGGGGTCTGGGGGTCCTCCCCCAGAAAACTTTTTAAAATTTGCCCCTTAAAGTAGTGTTTTAGCTCATTTTTAGACTCTTTGGCCAGAACAGAACCACCTCTTGTAAGTACTAAGCCACATACTTTTCTAGGAAATTTATGTGGCTAATGTCTAAAAGTATAATTTGTAGAATCTAATCGAGTTGAGTTAAATTCAATAAATTTTATCTATTTTATTTTATGTTACCGGGTGAAACTTTCGTATGTTTGGACATTAAAAAAAACATCAAGCTTTAGGAAAATACGCAACTGCTTTAATTACATAATAATTTAGAAGAGAATAAAAAAGAATACAAAGTTACAGTTAGTCTGAAAATAGTCCGAGCAACTTTGTATCAACTGTTCAAGTTGTTGCAGTTACTTGAATAACCATGATATAAGATATAACAATAACATTTAACAGTAACCTTAAAATGTAAAAGTAAAACCGTCCTGCTTTCTCAAATATTATTTAGCTTTTTTTTCACTCTTAAAGAAAAAATTATCTTATTAGGTATTTTAAAACAAATAGTTTATCCCCCAAAACTAAGATGCAGTACTAAGTTCAACTTACTTTAATTGCTGGTGATGGTGCTGGATTAAGGCTTTACATAATACGTCTAGATATCAATATGGAGGACTGAAATACGTACTCTTTTTAAGTTCAATGCTGGAAAACTAAATCACATATCTTAGACTGAAGGGTATTTTCTGCAGGAATAGCCAATGACCACACGGCTTTCTTTCTATTCGTTGAAAGGTCAGCCAAAGCTTGGAAATAATAATGGCTGGGTTCACAAAAGACCCCTCTGTTTTGTGTAAACACTTGAGAAACATGTTGAAACAATTTCCTGACACACCCAGACACCTGAAGCCCCCTTGCTTGTTTGAGTCGTTGAGTGCCGAAGATTTATGATACCCTTTCACACCCGTGTACGTATAATTGGATTTTGTGGTTTGGGAAGTGCACGTTTACCCCCCGCTGGCTCCTGTACATGAACAACAGGTGTGACCAGTAACAAGTTTACTTTACCCCTTATCTTATCTTGGGGCTGTTTGTCAACTCTTCCTATTTCTAGCCGTTCAATAGATTTCCACTCCGCGGGAGGTGGTCAACTGGGGTTGTATCTTATCTCGTAACTATGAATTTGTCAAATATTTTGACTGGCCCGGTCGTTTGGGGAACTAAAAATGCTGAATGAAATTAATTCTGCGTGAATTCTTCCGCCACATCTCACATATAAGCTCGTTTTTTTGGCACATATTCATTAAAAAAAATTGAAGGGTTTCAGCTTTAAAAAAATTTTTCAGAAAAAAAAATTTAAAATGTTTTTCAATTTTACAGAAAAAAAATAATTTTGGGGGAATATTTCTGAAGAGATAAGATAAATTTAGGGGGGGGCAGCTGCCCCCCCCCTGCCGCCCCCTGGCTACGCCCATGCTTTCACTTCAGCTACAAAAATTCTCAACAAATAATTTTTTGCAAAAAAAAAAACTTTACAAGCAATTCATCTACACTATTACCTTAAAACTCAGCTTTTTTTATTTTGCACTGCACTACTCCATTAAAAGGGCTTTGGATGCATAATCATTTATATAAAACTCTCCGGTAGTCATAATTAAGTGCTCATTCAGTATATATGGTATTTTAAAACTAAATTTTAATGCATGGCCTAAGATACACTGCTTTGTTTAATTCATTGATGATTACTTCCCTTAGCAATGCCTTGGACATGCATATGTCAATTGGAATTTTGAGGTTACCAGAAGGAATGGATTTTTCAAAGTATGCCCTTCAGTTAGAAGAATATGCGCTCTTGTCAAAGAAGGACAAAAAACGACGAGCAAAGCTGGATGAATCAAAAAATGATGTAGATGGAATGCTGCGGAACAAGTCATGCTCTGAGTTATCTGAAAGTAAGCTCATCCTTGCTTGACTATTCCTATACAAGAGTTTATAGAGTCTTATATTATAAGAGTTTATGACTGATAAGTGATTATCTCTTCTTCTCTTAAATCTTCTTCTCTCTTCTTCTTAAAATGATCTTCTCTTGTATCATTTCATTACATTGGTGTTTATTCTTACGAAATTTTATTAGGGTGGAGTGTAGTGATATAATGGTTAAGGTAGTAATGTACTTTATTGTTGATTTTAATGACTTTTTAGAAAAGAAATTTGAAGTTTTACAATATACTTCTTAAAATTGATTTAAAACTGCAAACCCCTTGTAAGCATGTAGTTAATGTTAAAATAATAAACATAAAATTAACCACTATTCATGCTTTAGAACTCATCTATAAGTAAGAACTTGGGCATAATTGTTTGTTACATTAAACTTGTAATTAAGTGAAATCTCTTCATTTGTACCCTTTGAAAATGAAGAAATTTTCTTCTTCAAAATTGTTAGTAAGAATTCTTTAATACTCCTAATAATGTCAACAAAGAAAACATCCTTAGGTCTATTCCTAACTATTAAGTCTTAACTTTTTTTTATTAACAAAGTTGTTAATAGATTATATTAATTTGAAATTATGTCTGCAACTAGTTAAAATTATCACACTGCAGGGTTTTCATTATTTTATTAGTTTAAAATGAAGTTTTGTGTTGAACTTTCTAATATCAATAACAATATCAGGTACTTTGACATACATATCCTTAAATCAAACCTGAAGTGGTTGCCTTCAATCAAACAAATGCTAACTTCCAACCAATTAACTGTCAACTCTTCTTCTCGCAGTTTCTGTGGCCTCCTGCGCCATGGACAGCTCGAGGGAAAGTTCCCCTCCCTCCTCCCCGGCCACCCTACGTTCCATGAATGGAGGGGTCAGCACCGACCCACATGGACAAGTGAACCTGGCCTACATCGAGAGCCCCTCGGATGGCAATGGGGACATCGGAAGAATTGTCCCCAGCATTCCTGATGAAGTGAAGCTTTCGGCCACACAGTTCCAAAGGAGGCAGAAAAAGGGCTTCATTGATGTATGGTGGCTATATGATGATGGAGGTGAGTGATTTAAAATAACAGTGATACAGTTGAATATCAGTCATGTAATCATTTAAATAAATGACTTGGAGGGCATATCTTAAAAATTAATGTAATGTTAAATCCATCTTTATTCTCTGTTTCAGGTCTTACCATGTTGATTCCTCACATTCTGACCACAAGATCCCAGTGGAGCAACTGCAAGTTGAGAATTTTCGCTCTTGCAAATAAGAAGGATGAGCTGGACAGAGAGCAGAGAAAGTGAGTTGACAACTGGATTTTTATAGTCCTCTTCACGGGTAGTTTTTATTTTGCATTCTAAAGTAAATCCCTGATGATCAGTATAAAATATGTCTGGATGATTATTTGAAATTCTGATGGCATCTTAAATTCCCTTTTTGTGTCTAATATTCTTAACCTTCTTCTATTGAAAGAAAAAAATGCTCATAATGGTCCATCCTTTCAACAATGTACTAAAGATGTAATGATATCTGTGGTTATTTTTTCACTAGTCTTGAATAAGCAAAGCATTTTATCAATAATATTGGTTATAGTTAAATATTTTTTTCATTTTTTTATTGCTTCAATATATTTGTTTATATCAAAGCTGTCCATCTATTGAATATGTTAAAATGAACAAAAGTTATGCCTTGACTCATTGAGTTGATCTCTTTCAGCATGGCTGCTTTACTTAGTAAATTCAGGATTGATTACTCTGATGTGACTGTTATACCAGACATAGTAAAACCACCTGAAGAGTCTAGGTAATGGCCTTTTCTTTTTCATTATTATTTCATGTTCTTTATAACTATCTGCAACAAGCTTTAAGTTATCCTAAAGCACTAGTCAAAGTGTTTTGTGTTTATAAGGATTTTCACTTTTAAAATAATTATGTTCTTCTGATTCAGCAAAAAAGAGTTTGAAGCTTTGATAACCAGGTGGCAGACCGAGGCATCTGACAACAAGTTTTTCATCTCAGATTCTGAGCTTTATGCTCTCAAAGACAAGGTAATTATTTCTGTATCTGAGATTACCGATACATTAAAACGCTAAAACATTTGTTTTTAATAGAAATCATTATGTAAATTGTTTTTAAGTGTTGTTTACAGTTTAAAAGGGTTATAAGTGGGGTTGTAAAATTGTTTAATGCACAATTTTCCCCTCAACTTCTTCAATCAAACATTAAAATATTCTTGTGATAATCTAGTAGTTTTCTTAAAAGTTTTTCATTTTTTAAAGTTTTGAACAGATGAAACTCACTTTTTAATATAATTTTTAAACAAGCAGTTTTAACTATCATACTTTTGATTTGAACATATGCTAATATATAAAATTAACATATTTACTTAAATTTTATTTTTGCTTTAAAGATAAATTTCATACTGAGTTGAGAGGGTATAAGTTATCTGCTAATAATGCTGTAATAATTAAGAGTTAAGCTTTAAAAATTTCAATATCTCTATATATCAATCAATATTATGGTTCATTCTGATTTTCTAAACAAACTAAATTTCATATTAATGTATTTCAGACAAATCGTCACATAAGATTATCAGAACTTCTACACAAGCATTCAATGCAGTCATCTCTCATTGTAATGTAAGTTCATTTGTTTACTTTTTCAATTTTTATTCCCTACTATTCCACTACATTAATATTTATACTTATCTGCATACATGTTTTATGCACAGTGAAGCACCAATTAAATGTCATTCAAGGAACCATTGAAAAATAACATTACAGGCAGGAAAACCTAAATCAGGGGTTTTCAAGCATTATTAGTAGAGAATTGTTTGAGGCTAATGAACATTAAATGCAGAAAATTTTAGGTATGGAAAACATTAAATTGGAGTTTTACTGTATTCTAAAAATTGTAATAATTTTCCCAATTTTTGTTACTTTATTTGTTCAAGGGTACTCAGTTTCATTAAAATAAACTAATAGTAGTAAATATATTTTTATAGTGTTATCAGTTGCCTGAAACTACCTACTTTTATATTTTACTAGCTTATCTGGTTCAATATCATTTTAGAGAACCAAAAGAGGCCAAAAATAAAATGATAGGATGTGTAAATTTAATGCTTGTAACTCTATAAATTTGAACATAATCAGACAGTACAAATAGGGCTTCAGAAAAAGAAGCATGTATGAAGCTATATATTTTGATAGTATTTTCAAACATTCACATTGAGAATTTGTATTGATGTGTTTCAGGACTCTTCCCATGCCCAGGAAGAGTACGTGTTCGGCCGCCCTGTACATGGCATGGCTGGAGACACTCACCAAAGACATGCCCCCCTTTCTCTTGATCAGAGGCAACCAAACCAGTGTACTGACGTTCTATTCCTAATCAAAGAATCTGTGATTCTCTTGAACAATGTTTCATCCGCGTCATTTGATTTCACTCCCACTCAAATATCTGTTTGTCCATGGTTATTTGCATTAGCATTGTTAGATTTTGTTACAATAATGACAACATGTTTCTAGCTATTGTTTTTTTTTTCTTCATCTAATAAAAATAATGCAGTGCCAATATTTTCTTGATGATGGGTCAGTGTAACTGCCTGACTGTATATATTTTTTGGATGAAAAACTTTAAACTTAATTGGTTTTCATCATTTGGTTGGTATTATCTACTGTAAATTTTTTTGAGGCCTCACATTGTAAATATACTCTTGTATTGGATTCTTTTTGCTACCATTGAATCTGCACATCAGCCTTGGCCAGGGTTGGCTTGATTGGACCCAATTGGGTTGGACCCAATGGGTTTTTTCAAAAAAACCCATCTGAAAAAACCCTCATTTTGGACCCATTTTTGGGTTTTTTCAAGAAAAATCAAGATTTTGGCAGTTTTAATATTGAAGGAAAACATTAACGAAACAACATACCCAGAGCTGCAGTTGAGTGGGTTTTTCCAAAATTTTAACCATGTTTCAAAAATTATGGGTATTTTTTTCATTATTGAATGGGTTTTTTCAAAGTTAAGGATATTTTTTCATTTTGGTGGGTTTTTCAAAATTTAGACCAGGTTTCAATAATTAAGGGGATAATTCTTTAAATTTCAGAGGTTTTTTTTTTAAATATTAATAAAGTTCTTTCATAATTCAGTTGGGTTCTTTGAAGTTTAAACTAGTTTCATAAATTAAGGTGGATTTTAAAAATATTAGTGGGTTTTTTCAAAGTTAAATAGTTTCTTTCATGATTGAATATTTTTTTTCATAGTTTAGAACGTTTTCTTTTAATTAAGTGCGTTTAAAAATTAAATAGGTTTTTCCCAAAATGAAGAAACGGTTTTATAGGATGAAATCCAGATTGTTTGATTATGAAGTAAATTTTGTTGAGGTTTCCCGAACATCAATGACACTGCGAGTAGTAACAGTAACCCTTTTACTCATGTTATCAAAATAAAAATTATTTTCATTACTGAGAGAAAATATTCTGTTACGTTACGACCACACCTGCTGAACTGAATGTGAGCTAAGGGTAGAGCGAGTGGAGCACTTCTCAAGTTTCTCTCAATGTTGACAGCATTAGAAAAAAATAATAATAAATACATATAGGTCTTCTTGTGAGTCTTTGGAACACCTGCTTACAGCACTTAACACACAGATTATTAAAATGCAATTTTAATGGTTGTTAATGAATATCTGTTTGGCGAGGACTCTAATTTCGTTGCCTTGTACCTACTGTATATTCCTCAAATCAAAGACATGTTATTGGATGCCAGCCAACTGCATAAATGACAGTATTTTAGAACGGAAATACCTTAATTAACCAACAAATTTCAGTTTGGGCCATCTGGACTGACAGCTGCAGAATGTTTCCATAAGCTTTACCGAACATGAAACCTTTCAGTCTTTGTAAACATACTAACGGCTTTTGGCGTCGTTCTTTCCCATTTGAAATGGGAACTGTGAAGACTTTCCACTCTTTTTTTTACTCACAATGATAGATGGTGTTTGAATTTATCAAATAAATACCCGTTAACTAATTTTTATAGTTATGTAATGATTAATGTTCTGAATAAAACTGAATTATTTTCTAACGTACCGTCAGAACACGAAAGGAAAATAAAAACTGTAAAATAGAGGAATTAAATCAAGTGTTACCGATATAAGTTTTATTAACCTCCATATACAAAAAAAACCTCCTTGCAGCTAAAAATTAACATAACTAAGTTAAAAAGAATTTTTGTCCCATAAAGCTACCGATATCAAAACATAAATATTAAAAATAAATGTAATGTTAAAAATGTTATTATCTCTTAATTACTTCAAGTCAGTAAAATTGAATTGATAACTCAAATTAGTATCTTAAAACTTGTATACAAGTTTTAATCCCGTGCTATTTTTTGGCGGGAACCGACTGTCTTGTGGCGCGTTTTAAGCCTGCACGTCTGATTTAGACGCTTGAAGAGCTCAGTATCTGTTTGGAGAAAAGCTTAAATATAAATTAATATAATTAGTAATTTATATTTTCGGAAGTAATTTGGAAAGGGCTTTCGACTGACTCATTAAGAGGTAGTGGGTGGTGTAAAAATTGCGCGATCCAGAAAATCCAATGTTTGTTTTTCCAAGACTTTTTTAAAGATTTCTCCGGAACTAACCGTCTTATCGCTTAATGCAAACTATATCCGTAAACTACTCGTCCATATGTATTAGAAAAACATGATTTTTCTGAACCGGAAAATAATTTATTTTGGGCGGGAAAAATAAATTTCAAACGTCCCCTCCAAAATTAATGTCATTTTGTAACGCACCTATAGGAGGCAAACATAGTGAAAAATTACGCAGGTGATATCAAAACTTTGGTAGAAATAAAAGAAACTCCCTTTCTTCTTTGTCTGCACAACTTAGCTCAAAAGCAGAGTTGTTCTCAATATGAACCAGTAGGCTTTTTTTGAGTTTATAAATTCCTGGAAGACGTTAGAATCACCATGGCGACCGGAATTTCAGTAAAAAGCTTACCCTATTGGTCAAATACAATATAAAAATTTCAGATAAAATTTACCTGAATAATTAATATCAGTTAACATGCTTTTATTAGACTTGTGTTTTTGACTCGATATCCAAACTTTTTTCCACAACTCGAATAACTCACTTAATATGCGTGAAATGGCACGGAAATTCTCTAGGATGTATATTTTTATGTCCTCTTTAAGAATATGTCACCGAAAAAATTATTTAATTTAGGTAAAGGGGTCTAAACTGAAAAATACGGACATGTTACGCACGGCTATAGACCCCTTAATAATTCTTCAACCATCTTCAAATTCCATATTCTATAATATGAAAAGACATACTTTAAGGAAAAGGTCGTTGACCCGGTGAAAATCGTTTAAATCTAACCTTTATGCTAGCTATACCTTTATTCTTAAAGCTACCCAATGCGCAATCCCCCCCAATACACAAGCGAGGTGAATAAAAGCCAGATCCCATACGGTATTCGAGACTAAAATTTTTATAGGGTTTTGGTGACACTAGTTTCCTATCAGAATGCAACGTCGAAATATTTTAAAAAATTGTTGCAAAATTGGCCTTAAATTTAACATTAGCACTAAAATTTAGCCAGTTCAAATCGATTACTCAGATGAACTAAAGTTTTCAGGAAATATTTTTACTATGGGGCTGTTCAAATATTACGTATGCAAGTTTTTGGTTATTTTTGACCCTCTCCCCCGTTGTCAGCAAAAATAAGCAAACCGCAAACCCCCCTCTCATAATTACATAAGAAACCTGCCCGACCCTCCCTCTTTGTTCTTTTTTTGTACGAAATCTTTAGTAATGCTTAGATTTCTGTAATTCATTGTTCTCCATGAACACTAACCTATCGTTAAAACTTTCCTAGTGAAAAATGCTTTAATTTTTTCCCCTAGTTCAGTTGTCCTTTGTGAAATTTATTTTTGGTTGAATTTTGAAATTATTTATCCAAGAAACGTGAGATTTTCAAAAATGCAGTCTACCAGAAAAAAAGAGTTATAATTTGGCTTTTCTATTATTGAAAATTGAAATAAAAGCGGGAAAACATCTGCTGTTCCTTATTTCTTTCTTTCCAATCCTTTAAAAGTTTGTGATTGGTCTGAGTCATAGAGGGTGTGGTGACCATGTGACCAGGTTCTTGGAAGTAGGGAAAGGAAGAAGGATATCAGATGCCTCCAGTGCCTCAAGGGCAGATGAGGTTCGCTCTTTTTTTTAAATTTTGATATGATTTTGCAATCATTCAAGTTCATAGTCAAAGTAACAATATATCAATGCTATATGTTTCTTAAACTACGAGGATCCAGATATGATCAGGTAGGGTGATATTTATAATTTATATTACAATTATCATCCAGTTAAATTGAATAGTATGTAATTAAATTTAAAAATTATAAATCTTAATTTTACTATTTATACTCTTTTTATTAACATATGTAAAGAACATAAATCAAGATTAACTGAGAAACTTTAATAACAGTAAAATGTTGGGAAAATGTTACATCATAAGAAAAATTTGAGAAAAAATGACTCCTAAGCTTATTGTTACATTTGATCTCATAGCATTGGTAAATGAACACTTTAAGATAAAAATAAAAACATTATTTATTAGAAAACTGACGAACTTTGAAAAAACCCACTTAACTATGGAAAAACTGACACCATTTTGACAGAAAACATTTAACATTTGAAGAAAACCACTTAATTTTGAAAAAACCCACACTTTTTCTGAAAAAACCCAGTTTTATATGGGTTTTTTCAGGGTTTTATTGAAAAAACCCGAAAAAACCCTACCCACTTGGGTTTTTTCAAAAAAACCCGGGTTTTTGCCAACCCTGGCCTTGGCTCAATGATTTAGTCTCTAATGCCCTTTGCTCAATGCTCTTCAATTATTTATATGGTCCTAGTCTATGGTTATATCCATAAGGATGTTCAATGTTGGGTTTTAATGTGTTGAAAACTGTTAATCTATATAAATTATCTTGTCAATAATTTATATTTAGTGTATAAACAAAAGTAAAAAACTACCCATATGTTATATTATTCACAAACTGTGCTTCAGGTTTAACTTCACAAAATATAAATAATGTTTAGTCTTTTTATCTATAGAATGGATGGATTTCTAATATTTGAACACTTTTACATTATTGATTCAAAATATAAAAGATTGAATTTGAGAAGTATTGCAAATAAAGATGGCTAGTTTTTTAAAACTTTTATTTAATTTTAATAGTAAAACAAGTTATGGAAATGCAAATAGTACATTCTGAATATTTTTAAACACAGATAGTTTTCAACAATAAAAGACCTTTGAAGAGCTAGAACCTGGACATTATTTTTCCATGGTAAGTTGTATTAGTAATCAGTCAAAGACTAAAGGAATTGCATGCAACAAACCGTTTTTATTACACAATTGAAAATTTATGATTATTTTCACACAAGATTTAGCAATTAGTTTAAAATCAAAACATGGTTTTAGGATTAAATTAAAAGCTTGATTTGAGTAAGTGCTTGATTAAAAAATACAAATATGTTGAAAGCCAGAATGGTGGTTCTGGATTTATAAGTTGTATTTGTCATTTAACTTAATGTGAGACATCTTTTTATGTATTTTGAAAGAAATGTTTTTATAGTTTTCAATCTTTTGTTTTTGATTCACTAAGAAACTTCCGATAATTTTTTTTTTTTTTTTCAATTCAAAGATGTCTGAAATAATATTGTAAAACTTCTAAAATAATGTAGTTTTTTTATAGTTTATCTTAGTTTTTATCTTGTATGGTTAATTTTCTTTTTGCTGATATTTAACTTACTTTATATTTTATCTATGACCTTATTATAAAATTGTTTTCTACTGTGAGAGTATGTAAAAATACCATATGTTTAGTTCAAATGTAAGCTCTTATTTGCTTAAAAAGAACTTGTGTTCCTATGATCATCAACTATATTTTGTGTCATTCAAATGTGGTTTAGTATCATTGTTTGTTATGGTGTTATGATAAACTGGTGTTATCATAGCAACTTTTATTTCGTTCCCTTTGAGGGGTTGATTCAAATCCATTTTTCTTTCACTTGCGATCCATAATGCACTAATACTTTTTTAAAAAGCTGTCTCCTCTAACTTAACCTTTATTTTTAAGTCCAATAATTTAATTAATAGTGCCATTACCTTTTTGTTTTAGACAAACTTTTGTTATTTTAACAATAACCTTAAGTTTGAAACATTATATACCTATAGCAAAAGTATTGTTGTTTCTCTTTAACTTAATACATTCACCTGAAACTAACTGGTGGAATTTTTAAATCTATAGACAAAATTCTGGAACTTTTTCTTGCAATTTTATTATTTTTCTCTAATTTTTTATAATTTAAATTTCAAATAGTTTTTATACTCTGTCTTTTGCAGTTTAATTTGGTCCATTTTTCTCATTTTTGTGATAATTTTTCTATTTCTGTAAAGTTATTATACTTTTTGTATATTTTAATAGAGAAATATTTTAAAATTTATTACTTATTTAAGAAAATCTATTGAAACCCATACATTATTTTCTTATACAGCAATTTCTGTTCAGCAAAACAATATTTCGTATTTTTAAGTTATGCCAAAAATAAAAGCTGTTAATGCTATTCAGTTTTCTGATTATGTAGTTTTAAATAGCTCCAGCGATTTCTAAAACTTACTAAGGGTTATATAAAACCAAATAACTATAAAAGTAAAGTAAAAAACTCTATAAATCTTTTTACAAATCTGTTGCAACAATTAACCTTAAAATTTTAAATTATTTTAGATCACAACTTCAGTCACAGTAAATAATCTGCATTATTGATTTTTTTAAGAAATCCTGTGGATTACGTCATTATTGTATATAAACCATTAGTCATAGCACATTTATATCTTAGCATTTGATTTAATTCCTTCCTTTATGATTTTAAGAAATAGTTTGTATAATATGTAGTCAAACTGTGTAAATTTTGCTACACTATTTGTATGTAAAGAGAGAGAGAGATAAATAAAGATTATTTATTCAAATCTTTCTCTTGTTTATTAGGTTAGTTTTTATCCTTTTTGCATCCTGACTTATTTTTATAATGAAGTCTTCTTTGAATTAAGATTGAACACATTGCTTTCCAAAATTAACACTACTGTAATAACTTTAAGTTATACTCTAGCATGGGTGTACCAGGATTTTCCTTTGGGGGGGTCTAGTGGGAAAAATTCATTACAATATCAATAATTTTCTGCAATTAGTGAAAACAGAGTTTAATAAGTTTCATATTTCTTTTAATTCCTTCTCTGTATTAATTAAGGATTAATAATTAAGATTAAATTCTACTTTTTAATCTCTAGTTTGATTTAAGGTTCTCATTATTGTAAAAAATGTTTTTTCTTAAGTTCAAAGCTATTACTATACAAAGTTCTGTAAGTTATCAGTGCTAAGTTTTAGAACCTGGTTCCTGGTAGAATAACTATCTTGGTGCACTTATAGTATAATAATGTAAGAATTTGAGTTCAATCTCAATCTGAAGCTCCAGTGAATAAAGGGGTTTGGTCCTCCCCCAGAATATTTTTGGAAATTTGATCTTTAAACGATGTGTTTTAGCTTATGTTGAGACCCTTTGGATTACAAAAAACCAGTATGCTTCCGAGGGGCGTTGGAAGCCCTAAATCCCCACCCTCAGCAAAGCAGGGGCATGGGGCGCTCAGTTTTTCCTTGCCATGAAAGTTTGGAAAAATGACCCCGCCTTAAGCGACGATATAACGAAAGGAATGAGAGGGAAACTTTCAGATATTTTAAAAGTAATTTTTCTGTTGTATGAATTTAAGAGAAATATGCAGGTATTCATTTAGCACTAATAAATGCATAAATATGAGAAAATTGAAGAAAGCTAGAAAGGAGATTCCTTTCCCTTTACACCTTAATCGTGACATAACTTTTTAGAGAGAGGGTTTCAGAGTTACTTAAATGTTTTACAGAGTTATTATTGCTGTTAATTTACAGAGAATAAGAGGCTCTATTTTAAAACGACGGGGAGTGGTTGATTCCTTACAAAATGTTGTAAAAATTGTCTTTAATCCTTCCAGACCTAGCATGTTAAATCCGCCCATGGTTTTTTCAGGGTGTGGGTATTCCGCTGTCCTTTTTTTTAATATGAAGCAGCATCTAACCAGGATATCAACTACTTTGTCATCAAGTAATTTTCTGTCATAACCTTAAATATTTCTCAATATTTTTAGTGGTAGGTGACTGAATATTGAATTAAAAAGCCGATAGCGCCCAGGATTGCTTTTATTCCATCTCTAACCGCCGGTGTATACAGGGATCATCGATTCACTCTTTCAAAATTATTTCCTCATAGCTCTAAAAAAGCAGGATTTACCAATTAGAAAAGGAACTTTTCTCAAAAGGTTGAGGGGACATTGCCCCTATGACCCCCACAAATCCACACATGCAGTAAAATAATCTAGGTTTTTTTTTAACTGATTTTCGCATATCATGAATAATATCTTTAATACAGATGGTTACCACAAGAATGTATGGATTGGGTTATTCTTAAAACAAAGAGAACTCTCACACAAAATTTATAAAAAAAATCAATACATCTTTATTTTGCTGTATTATTAATGTAATGTAAGCTGTGCTTATTACAAATGAACTTAGTAAAAAACATGCTTTTCATAAAAAAAAAAAGGATGAAGAGTCAGTTCACTTAGAACCTTTGGCGAAGACTTTCTCCAATTCAGCTTTGGTTGTGGATTCGGCCTGTTGCTTGAGATCTTCAGAACCTTGCGTAACTCCCCAGTTGTCTGGCTTGGAGAATGCTGCACTGTAAGGCCTACCTGTGCCAGGGTTCAGGTTCTCCCAATAGGACTTACGAGCCCTGGAACGATAATAAAAGGATGCTCAGCAAAACTTTTTGCGGGTTATTTTATGTGAATTTTACAAGATATTCAACTTGAGGAGGAAAATTATGGTCGGCCTGGCCTCCAATTATACTAAGAAAGCAATGTGGAAGTGGTGGAGTTCAAACATTTGTGAACTCATACTTTTGAAACTCAATTCTACTGCTGTTAAATAACTCTAAAGGTGGCATTTCTGCATCAACTAGTAGTTTTGACTTGTCAAATATCAAGCAAATACAAATACGAATTCTCCAAAAGTAAAAAGGTAGCATAATTATTTGAAGTACCAAGATTAAGTGTAAATTTCAAAAAAAGTGTGACATGAGAATTGGAAACAGGGCCACTAAATTTAAACTGAACAAAGCTAGATTTTAAGAAATTCTATTGAAATAAATAGCAGAAATTGAGAATAAATAGTATTCAAAAGTTAATGACAAGAAAAATAATCCCTGACGTATCAGTATCAATCCTTTTTCCGATACCATGATCAATTGATCATAACTAATAAGTACTGAACCTACAGAGAGAAATAGGCAATAGGCTAACACTGGCGATGTAACACAGAGATGTAATTTTTCTGGTAGAACAACAATTCTTGAATTTTAATCTTTAAAAATCAATGGGAAACTATTCCTTGCTCTTACAGAAATACTCTAGCTGGGAGGGCATAAAATAGATTACAGTACAGGGTAGCAAATAAATTTTATATTGGCGTAGTCATATAAAATATATAGATAATTTTACATCGGATAGATATTGCATGATTGATTTCACCAAAGGGTGGTAAAGTTAGGGAACACCTGCCTCAAAGCTTATGAAAGGACTCACCTGGCCCTGACCCATGGCTTGGTGTGCATCTTGAGCCCCTCTCCCCACATGTCGTGCTTCTGGGAGGACAGGGGGAGCTTGCCGCGCTCCTTCGAGAGCTCCTCGCTGACGGCGCGGATGTGGTAGGACTCGAACCCGCAGCATCCGCCGATGTAGCGCACGCCCAGCTCGTAGGCTTCGCGCGCGTACCGCTGCATGTCCCAGCGCGTGCACACGCGAGGCTCGAGGGCTGCGAGAGAAAGCGACAAGTCTCAGACACTATCTATATATTTTTAAACTATATGAATGTGACATATTATGTATGTAATGTATGAAAGAGTTTGCAATAAATATATTATTTACTCACAGAAGGGGAACTCGGGGAGGTCGATGAAGCCTTGCTTGCTGGCGTCGGGGGTGTGGTAGGCCAAAGGCTGGGTCATGAGGTAGGGCTTGAGGCCGGCCGCGTCCAAGGCCTTCTTCATGACGGCCATGGCTTCCAACATCTTGAAGGGGTCGAAGTGGCAGTTCATGCCCACTACGTCTGCACCTGAAGTAAAACAACACTGATTTACTGAAATGGGCCACGACAATTTCTTATAATGTAGTAATATTTTTTTTTTACTGAAATAGAAGATATTCCTTTGCTACTGGAAAGAGACAGTCTTTAAAGAAAATTTTTACACCATTTTGTTTCGAATTAACCATTATATTTCTCTTATAAATTTATACAACATAAAAGAAATTACTTTTAAAATATTCTAAAAAAAAATTCCCCCTTAATTCCTTTCGTTACATCGTTGCAGGCGGACTCATTTGTTTTCGACCTTTCAAGGAGAGGAAAATACTGACACTACTGCTTCCTTGAATGATTTTTTTTTCATTAAATTGTTAACCACACATGATCCAGCATCAAATTTGAATGATGATTGATGCATAACTGAAAATTACAAAAGCTGGGTTATGTCCAAGGGTTGTCACGACTCAACCTGGAATCGCCCAACCCTTATGTTAACTTGGGTTATGGTCATGACGCGTCTGAAGCGATGATATGTTAAAGGAATCATACTTAACACAGGCGCATTTTCTTGAAATACATGAGCAAATCATCCCGAAATAGAAAGATAAGTGTATTGAAGGTACTTCCAAGAAAATCTAATGGCGTGTACGCACCTGCCTTGGCCATGCGCACGGCGCACTGCCCCGCGCTCACGTTGTGCAGGTCTCCCTCCGCGGCGATGCACATGGTGGCCGCCACAGGGAGCTTCGTCTCCTTGCACACCTCGATGGCCCACTCCATCTCCTCGATGTGCTCGAAGTACTGCAACAGAAGAGCCTCCATTAAAAACTCGAGAAAATCAGGGGTTCTTTAACAAAAGTCAAAGTTTTTCTCTTTAAAAGGGTCCACTTATCAAAGCAATTCGTAAGTTTCGAAAGACGAGTAGATAGACACCCTTTCGGAGTCCTGTCTTATAAAAATATCTTTTCCTGTCTTTATAAAAATATCTTTGAAGTAATTTCGGTAGAGTAGAAAATTTTAAGAAGGAAAGTTGATGAAAAGGTTTAAAAGGACTGATAGTGCAATGAAGA
The DNA here is from genome assembly GCA_963680715.1 of Tetragnatha montana. Taxonomy (NCBI): domain Eukaryota; kingdom Metazoa; phylum Arthropoda; class Arachnida; order Araneae; family Tetragnathidae; genus Tetragnatha; species Tetragnatha montana. The sequence goes on from OY796680.1 coordinate 29,767,359, forward strand.
TCGATAGAGCCTATTCGTGAGTTTCTGAGGGAACTTCCTTCAATAAAGAAGAGAATGTCAGGTCATTTTTACAATCATAACATCTACAACACACCTAACACTCGAAGGTGCCGGTTTATTACACACACAACAACTATTTACAAAACAACAAAAAGACCACCTCGACTCCTACACTGGGTACGAGCGTATATTACAAAAATATGTACAAGTGGTCTTCTTATAAACGCAAAACAAATTTTATTTTAAATGAAAGAGCCCTCTTTGCCTAAACAGAGCCCTAAACCAAACCTTCACCCCCCCTTTCCCCTTTGAACACCCCATTAATCTCTAGGGGTCGAAATCGACCTTTTAAAGGATTCTCATAATTTTTTTTATTTTAATTCAATCATTGGAAACCTACATAAATTTAGATTGAGATATGTAAAAGTGGCATTAGATCCTTCATTAACAGGAAATATTTTGGGGGCTTTAAACCATTGGTTCTCTAACCCATTAATTTTGAAACTTGTTCCCTCACGGAGCCTTTTTTGAAGCAAAATAATGTAAGGTTGAACTTTTAGTAAATTATGTCGCTTTAATTAAGTAACAGATTAGTTCTGAGGCCGTGGACAGCTAGCTCACTTTGACAAACGCGACTTCAAAAGGACTGCGGCACCGCCGAGTTTTTTGTGGTGCTGCCATCTATGAACAGAAAGTGGTACTAATACTTTCATCAGAAAACTGCTAAATTAGAGAAAGATATTTTCTTTCAAATTAACGAAGTGGATTATTTTTTTAATATGCGACTTCATTAAAAATTAAAGTTTGTCACATGGAAATTTTTACAAATATAATTATTTAAATTTGATTTATTGGTTTGATCAATTGAACAAGGAGTTTGAGAAGGAAGGAGCTACGAGCTGGGTAGTCCAAATTCCAAATAATATTTACTTTCTCCTTTATTTAAATCCTATTATAGATCTGTTACTATTATTTTTAACCTGCATTTTTTTCACGTATACCAGTTTCTTCATTCATAATAGAGCCTCTATTAAAGATGATGAAACCTCTCACCTCGCAGATGAGGAAGTCCACCTTGTTCTTAACGAATACGTCCACCTGCTTCCTGAATTCCGCCTGCACGCTTTTCTTGCCGTGTCCGCTGAGGTAGGTGGGCGTCTGGGAGATGCCCCCCGCCACCAGTGCCCCTCCTTCGTCAGCCACCTCGCGGGCCAGATGACACGCAGCCTCGTTGATGTCGCTGCCCTGAAACGATACACGATCAAGCGGCGTTAATCACTAAAGGCTCATTCACACTTCTCACTTTCACTGTACATCCTGAGTGAATCACTCCTGTGAAAGTTTGCACAAAAAAAAAAAGAGTAAAAAATGAAACGCCAAAAGTCTGAATGAGGCTTAACCGGCTTAACGGTCTTATTCACTGCTACTTGTGACCAGCGGTTAACTAGCAGCTAAAGAAATAAAATGAACTTTTCGTTGACTCCATAGATAGGTAAAACACTTCTTGGTGCTGGTTAATCGCTGGTCAGGTAGCAGTGAATAAGGCATTTCACTTTAATGTCTCTGTGATTTCTTCCATTTGTCGCAACGCAACATATTGGATACGTGGAAACGGTCCTTTAGCAGGGGTCTCCAAAACAGACCCGCGGTAGTTAATGGGATATCCCCCAAATTCGGGACGCCTTCCTTTTCTGAATTTACCATCAGCCTCCTACTCTTGTCTCCAACTCATGATTATTCTGGGATAAGGGGGTGATAAAATTCAAGATTATTTTCTCAATTTCTAAAGTCATAATTGAAGTTGTTGAAAAATAAAGCACATGGGATATGCCGATTTCAAAATGAAAATTGGCTCTAAATTCATGAATAAACTATGATCGTATGGTGATGTAGCATTCTTGGGTTTTAAAAACTAGCGTATTTCATGAGCGATCACTTTTTTTGCTTTTACTCACCGTGTACTTCTTGCCTGCCTCGTTTCCTCTGTTGACCAGCTTGTCGTCACTGGCGTAGAACGTGAATGCCTGCATCACGTCCGAGCCAGCCCGCAAAAACTCGCGGTGGAGGCTTTTCACTGAAACAGACAAAACACAAATTAAGCACTCCAAGTAAAACCCTAATTTCTTAGAGCAGAAAACCCAAGTCAGGATTCTTCTAAGACAGGTGTTGGTTTTTTAAGTTTTATCACGATTTGTAGCAAATTAGTAAAATATTGGTAAATATGAAAATTATTTGTCAACACCTTAAAAAGAGCGTGTAATTTATGACTTCGATAAGTTCGGAAATCTTCAATCCCGCTAGGATTCTCGACACTATTAAATAATTCTCAACAAATTACCTTTGCTTTTTTTTACGTATGTCGTTTAATAGTAAATTAATCTTTACATTTGGACACAAAATAAAGAAAGGCTAGTAATGGTTCGTCAAAACTTCTAACAAACTTAAAAAGCTTCGTAATATGAAGAGCTAGCTGCTAGCTGGCTGTTTATCCTGAAGATATTTAAGTCAGTTGTTATGTTTACGTGAAGGAGAAGTATATGATGTGAGATGATGTGAGAAAATGAGAAAATAAAAATGAGTGAAGGATAGGAAAGGAGAGAAAAAAATGAGAGTGCGAATGTGAGGGTGTGATGTATAATGAAAAAGAAAAGATTAAATGCTTTTGTATGAAATGTAAATATGAAAGTAGACTTACTTAGCCTTTAAGTACGAAAGAGAATAAAAACAAGAGACGAAAAAAGTAAAATTATATTTAAAGATATAGTATATGAGAGGATGGAATAAAAATGAGAATAAAAAAAAGGACAGAGGGTCACACATTTATTAGATGCTTATTTGGTAACATTTACGTACCATTTTATTCTATCTACCGTTTATACTGCTATATGTGCGATCGCAAGAACAATATATCCAGCATTGTTTAATGAAAGGAATGGGGGTCAATGATCTACCCATGAAATGCCAGTAAAGTACAAACTGATAGAAAGGAAAACGCTACAATTATTTATTCTAGCAATGATCAAAGTCAAGATAATAAAAGATAATTGGTCAGGGAGGCCCCTAGGGGCAGGCCAATATCTCCCTTCTGTGTCGCCCTCTTTGTCTGTCAAATGCAGGGGCCAAAGCTTTTAGCACCAAGTCGGAATAACATAAACCGGTTGTGACCGGTTCCCTCAGCTTTTTTTCTGGTCTAGATACGTACATCACAAAAACATTCTCATGACCCTCCGCTTATTATCAGCACCCAAAGGTCGGCAGAGGGGGAGTTGCTAGACGGAGTGGGGGACCAGCTCCCCCTTTGGATGACCTACAACGGCACCTGCAGGCACGCTAGTTGAAAACATTGAGCTATGCTTAGAAAAAAAAATCACATTTCGGTAGTCCAGGGTTGGAAGAAAAAATGCGTATTTGTTTGCTTAAAACTACCCCACATCATTAATCTAAAATCTAAACCAATTAACATAAATCACTGAAATTATATATTTTCTGTTCTGCCCTCTGACCGAAGTCCTATTTGATTTTTACGCTGACTAATCAATAAATCAAACTATCAAATTAAAGTAATGGGGCTTTTTTAACGAAATTTTTATGCATTGAAATCATAACCAATTCATTACTCATCCGATTAAAAACTGCTAAGATATTTTGGCATTTTGGATGCAAAATAATTTACTAAATATCACCAAATACTGACTTTTGCCATCAAATTTTCGGTTATATTTCTAATCTTTGGTGTTTAAAACAGTTGGTAGGTCGGGATAAATGAAGAAAAAGTATCAAAAGTTTGAGAAATTTTGTTTAAAGTTCATCATTGTTTTGTACAAATAATTCCTTTGTTAATGTAAAACTTTTGTGTTTACTAATTTTTGATGATTTGTAAAGGTATGATAAAATTCCGTTTACAATATTACAACTATTTTGAATACAGGTAATCTTTGAATGTTTAAATAATATACTCTTCTAGAGAAGTGAGTTAACTTCGCAGTTATGATAACCATGATAAAACCAATTAGTCTTAGGGAGCTTTATCTTTTAGCTTCAACCTAGCTGCCCGAACTTACTAAGATGTATTCATATAGAAACTGTTACAGAGTTTTATGAGACAATCAGTTCAGTAAATTGCAATGATTCCATTGTGTTTTTATAAGAATAACTACTGATGAGTTACTAGAAGTTACGACCCTGAATAAGCAATGCTTTTGATAAAGTAATGCTTCTGATGGACCCGTGAATCAGAACTAACAAAAATCACCAGGATGTCATTTACTTTAAACATCAGCTGTGCAAATATAAAAAAGCACTTATTAGGCCTCTTTATTGGTAATAAATGGGGGAGGGAAACTGCAATCATTCTATAGTTTTAATACAAAAGTAAGAAGTAAAATAATTTGTCTTTGACTTAATGTAAAAAAAAGGAATTTATTTGAAAATTTATTAAAGTTCCAACAGTTGCATCGTTCTATACTTGACTTTGTCTGTCCCAGAGTGAGTTCAGGAAAACTATGAGAGGGATTGACGAATCCAGATGTAAAGTATAGATTCAGTATTTCCAAATATATTAACACACAAAAATTGAAAAAATTTCATCAAAGTATTGTTTTTAGAGAGTACAAACAATCTCACCGGCTTCTGGGTGCTCCACGGCTGCTTCGGGGGTCCAAGGTCCAGCCTTGACGTAGCCGCGTTTCTCCAAAGAGAAGACGAAGCCTCCATCTCCGACCACGATCCCTTCCTTCAATCTGTCCAAGAGTCCAAGCTTGCCCTGAACACATATTAAGAATAGTTAGTAATTATTAAACTATATCGATGGAAAACCTCACAGTACTTTAAGTTACAAAAGAAGGAGCAAACTTTTCTAGTATTATTTTTTTAGATTGATTTAAATAGGTATTGTGATGCATTCGGCAATTTTTAAAAACAAAAGAAAAATATTCCAACATCTTAACCGACCCGAACGAAACCAATCATAAGCCGGTTAAGTATTAAATTGATTTAAAAATGCTCTATTTGTTTAAAGTTAAAAGACGCATTTACTTAATGTTTCAATAAAATTCAAAAGTTACGATATTACCATAAGGATAAAATATGTTTAATTCTACATTACCTACATACCTACAAAAACTAACAAATCGAGTTTATTCTGAATAAGTGGAGAAAACCTGATAACCTTAAAACAAAAGATTGTAAAAGAAATTATATCTTTTTCCTTAATGTAAGAATAACTTTTTTTCGCCCATAATAGAATCCGCAAACAAGGTTATCATTACAAGCGGCATCTCACTGCTATCTACTTCTTATCGGTTACATCCTTAATTATTTTGACAGACGCATCACTTGAGAAGTTTGGAAATATCGAAAAGCTTGAGTAAAATATTATAATGTTTGTTTTTAAAATTTAAAAGGAAGGATTTGAGTGCATCTGTTCTTAATTTTTTCTTTTAGATGGGAGTTTGCGGACATCTGCCGTGTAGCAAAGCATATTTTGAAATCAGTTACAAAGATAACATAGTTATGAAGGATTGGGTAATATATTTAGAAAATAACATCTCAATAATCTTATGCGTGTTTAAATTTTTATGGGGTCGTCACAAATGAATTTTAGAAGTAACTTATTCCTATCACTGCATAAAAACCGGTTTTACTTAACCGGTCAATTTTAAATAGCTCGGTTTATAAACTCAGATAATCGAGACTACTGCATTTCGAAAATTCGACAGGAACGAATTTAAACGAGTGAATAATAAAACATTGGTCCTCTTTACCTGCACACTTTGACTGATAAAAATAAGAATGATAAAATTTTTTGAATCAACAAGAAAATTAATTCAAAAAGTGATGGAAAGAATTTTTTATATGACAGATATAGTAGTGGTTTATAGGTCTCATTTCGGTTGTTACATATTTGGTTATCTTTATTAAGTATATTATTTGTAGTTAGTAATAACCTCAAGATTTGAATTCTGGATACTATACTACCTCAATGAACAAATGAAGTTCTTTGCCTTGATTCAAACTTTAAAATTTATATCTTCCAAATTAATTCATGTTGGAAAAAGTGAAAAATAATGCTAATTTTTGATCAATGAACAGCGAATGAATGTGTACTTTCAACACACCATCATTAATATTTTTTTCTGTGACGTCAACAGTGGCTTTAAAAGTCATCAAAAATCATGCAAATCGACCTTGACAAAAGAAGCTGTTTGGCGCGTTCCGTGCACGTGATACCAAGAAAATTGGCGGGTGGTTGGAAAGCAATCATAACTTCACATGCTTTTTATGTCAACAGCACAGATCAGAAACACTAAAATAAAAACCCTCGTAATTTAGGTTTTCCTATGAAGGAGAAAAATGGAATTCTGAAATTTGTATGCATAATGGCCTGAACAAATTAATGTTTAATGCTAATTGCAAAATATATTTGGTTATTACCATATACGTTTTATGCGCTTCCTAGGTTTCGTACAGGAAATAACAAGCTCTATAATAAGTTGATTCAACCTTGACATAACCGTTACTTCGCTCGCAAATCAATTCATAGCACTTGAAAGTAGTGAGCGAATTTCTTTCTATTTTGAAATTTCCAATTTGTGATTTAAATTCAAACAAAAGATGGTAGGTTTCTATAAAATTGTTTAACATTCTTTTTTCATTAAAATATCAGAAGTAAATCATGTCCTTTAAAAGCATTTTCTAACAAATAATTTAATTCAATTCATAAAAAAATGTATACCAGATATTTATTATGTTACTTATCTCAATAATATAACGACGTTTTTTTAGATATTTTTTATAAAGTTGCAGGAATTAATATGGTTTTTGTGAAAGATAATATCTTACAGATTTTTTAAAATTCTTGAGCGGTATTTGCCTTTTATTCTACTTTTGAAATTAAAGGTATAGCTACGAGAGCAGTTTGGTAACGTTGTTGCTCTGGGATGACCGGCAACTCTATTCCTCAAAGGTATTACTTCAAAAGTGAAAAGTTGTTTAGTTGTGATTTTTGAAAATCTAATGGTAAAAAAAAATAATAAAATCCTTAAGACGTTATTAATCAAGGTGGTGAATATTTGTACGTAAATTTTGTGAAAATAATATTATACTTTTCTAATATATTAATAGAAATTATTTTCTCCATGGGTGCCATGAAGTAATTCAAGAGTCATAGCGAAAAAAAAATTAAATCAGGATGGGTTTTAATATCTCTGATCCAAAATCTAAGAGAGGGAATTAAAAAAAAAACCTTCAAAGAATAATTAAAGCTAACACTCCAACCGAGCAAGGCCGGTCATATCAGCTAATAAAATAGCATTTAACAATTTAATCCAAGATTTTTATAAAATTATAGAGATAAATAAAAAAATATTATAATAAAAAATCATATTAGGGAATTAATTAATTGAAATCAATAAAAAGACCACTCACCATTTCGTAATATTAGAATAAAAAAGAACGAATCAGCTGATACTGTCGGCCGGAAGAATTTCCACTATTTTCTCTTCAGAAGCCGGGGATGACACTTCTTCACTTGTTGCCGGATTCCGAAAGAGAAATATCCCATCGATGGGGGAACAAGCACCGTTTATACACAAGGCAGAGGTCACGTGAGGCCATCCCATCCCACTTTTTAGAGGGAGGGTGCGAACATCCAGTGGCTCGGCTTTGCCTTTTCTTTCTGACAATCACAAACGCGATGCAGTGTCAAATAAACTGGGAACAATGCTCTAAATTTAAAAAAAAAAATGTTCGGTGAAAAAAGAGGGTAAAAACTTTAATGGGGGTCGGTAGGTCGGTCGGTAATGAACCCCTCCACCCCTCGGAGATCGAAGTAAACTCTTCGGATGATGTTTTCGCGGTCTTATCACGTTCAAGGCCGGGGTTGTTTGTCAACTGAGGCACGCGGCGGGGAAGGGAGAGAAGGTGGACGTCTCTGTATTCTTCCGTGAGAACGCGCGAATCCGAAGAGAATTCCCTGTTGGGGTGCGCTTTTATTCGCTTCTGATTGGCCCAAACGATTTGAGGTAAGCGATTATTAATAAAATTTGGCTCATGGTTGAGATCAGAGATTTGGGTGGTGTTATGATTTTATTTAAAGGGAGTTTCGAATTCGATCTCTCTCTCTCTCTTAAGAAATTTTTAATTCCTTTATTTTTCATTAAGTTAATTCATAGGTAATTAAAAAATATGACTCGTATATTGATACAAATTAATACATGTGGATAAAAATTGCACATGAATTTCAGAATGCTACAAGGAGATTTTTTTAGAGCAGAGTAACTGACATTTTTAAGGTAATTGCGTCTTTTGCTAAATAATTCTATAAAAGTATGAGTGTTAAAATTAGGTTGAATTCATTAATTATATTTTAGTTTACACAAACTCGTTACTTAAAAATATTTAACAAATAATGTGATTAATAGTTTAATGTATTAATAAAAATACAATTTTAAGAATACTTATTAAAAGAAGAAATAAAAGTTATTCTTCAAAAGTAGTGCCCTGCGATTTTATTTTACAGGACAGCGTAAATAGTAAATAAATTTTAACTGGGATGAACATCAAGAAGAGTTTTTCCAACGAGAGTGCTGGGTTTAAAGCTTTATACATAAACTTACTAAACCTACTAATACATAAAGTTACTTTTATCTCATTTGCATACATCACAATATTGTCATTCACAATAATAATAATAGTTAAAGCGCTTTTTATTTAAATATTTAAACCGAAAATAATTCAACATATTCAAGCAAACGTACAACCAGTTTAAGGGTTGTTAATCAAAGTGAGAACTTTGAGACTTGAGAATTTACTGCATCTTTTAATACGTAAAACACATAACTTAAAAAAACTATAGTAAAAGAAAAACATGTTCTTACATTAGTAAAGGGAAATATTTTTATAATTTTAATTATAAAAAAAATGTGAAGAAGTGAGGTAAAATTTTTGAATTACAAACCCCAAAAATTTAATAAATATGTATATGATATCGCGCAGGCAGTCATAAATATACATTTAGAAACAATCAAAATTTATGTAATACAATAGAGACCGGACTCAGTTTTCTTTATTCAACCCAATCTCCGTTTTAACCGGCCTTAATTTAGGTACGAAGTTTTAAAAATTACATTAAGCTGAGAAGGTCACCAAAAAAAAAATTGTAGACACGTCTCCTAAAGCAGTGGTTCTCAACCTTTTTCACGATAGTACCCCCAAAGAAAAAATATATTTCCCTGCGTACCCCTCGCATGCAGTTGCAGGTGGTCGTTGAAATATCACCTTCGTTTAAAATTAAATCATAAGTTCCCAAACTTTTTGGGATCACCGCCCCCTTTTCACGAGGAAAAATTTTCACCGCCCTGTTACAAATTTTTGCTTCTATGTTGCTTCATAGAATTTTATGTCAACTTTCGGTTATGAAAAGAATTCAATTTATAACCAAGTGAAATACAATTTATAAAGCTATTATGGAAAAAATTCAAAACTTAAGTTTTCTATGCACCTTAAAATTAAATTTGAAACAGTTAGGATAGTAATTCAACTCTTCCTTTTTGCAAAATTTGAATACACTGAAACCTCACTAAATATACTGAAATACCCAGGGCGTATGCCCTGTTTGCTACCTCCAGAGTATATTTGAAACCTCCACCAGAAAATTTCCTGCTTTCATCTTAAAAATTACATAAATCATTGATATATCAAACTATAGGTAAAAGGGGGGTCTGGGGGGTCCTCCCCCAGGAAATTTTTGAATTTCATCTTATTAAAAATTGATTTTAAGCTACTTTTACGGGATTTTTGAATACGTGGTGTACTCCTTAAAAGCTCTCTGCGTACCCCTAGGGGTACGCGTACCCCCGGTTGAGAAACACTGTCCTAAAGCATCACATTCAAGAAGGGAAAGAAAGTCTTAATCAATTTAGTCGGATCCCAAATCGAGGCCTCTTTCCAGAGAGGAGGAAGGAGATAAAAACCTGTATTATCTTAGAATCGTAAACTGTTATGTAGGAACTATTTTTTTCATCCTTCCAGCTAAAATGGGTTCCCTTTTTTAGCTACATTAATGTATTTTTCTGGACTAAAGGAGTACGAAAAATCCGGTCAATGTAAAAACCGGTCGAAAAGTCCGGTCAATAAATAAAATTAATTACATGGAAAAAGCTATATTTTTTTTTGACCGGAATTTACCGACCGGTTTTTACATTGACTGGTATCTTCGCGACACCGGACTGGATATTGAGAAAAATATTGATCTTATATATTAGAATTATTATTTCATTTTTTACACTTTATAAAATTATTCTTAACCTTTTAAACGCCGTAATTCAAATTTCAAAGAAAAGTTTCTGCTTTTTGGCTTAAATGGCTTGTTTTATAATTGTTAAAACCAATCTTGCCATTTTTTGGGAGAAAAAAAAATCTTAAGGGTGATTTTGAGGATGTTCCCATTTGGGAATATCGGCGTTTGGGGTGAAGTTTTTAGGGTGGTTTCCAAAAGGCCTATATTTAACAATTTATTCTAATGAAATGACTGAAATCGGTTTCTACTTAATATTTTTGGACATTTTTATTATATTGAACATTTTCTTCATCTGTATTAGCCATAGTTCGATAATTGGCTAAAATTTTTAAAATTTTCATCAGAAATATTTCACATGTTTATTACATTCAAGAAACTTTTTTTTAATTTTTTCTTGCACTATAGGTAATATTTCGGTGTAAAAGATATAAAAGAGTGTTTCAATACGTTTTGAAGCTAAAAAATTTCTGTTCCCGTGTGAAAAATTACCTTTAATTACTTTTCTGTATAGATACTTAGCATAAAATCCAATAGTTGTATCAAAATATAATTAGCTTTAAAAATGATAATCGCTATGCATTAATTAAAACTGAGTTTCTTATAGAACATTGAATACTGAATTACATATCTCTTTAATCCAACTTACGTTAGAAGAATCTTTTAGCTGTACATACTTCACATTATTTTCAAAATTCTTCAATTTTTTCTTCCAAATATTATGTAAAAAAGAGCATTTGAACAAAATAAATACGCAAGTCCTCAGAAGTACCTCAAATATGTCCTTTGTATGACCCCTTATGATTATTACTTAAAAATTATGGGTTGGGAAGTGAAAAAGTAGATATTATTGTGGTTATCTGCTATAAAGATTCGGCAATTATTCACCATAAATAAGGTGAACAAATTAAAATTATTGATTAAGATACTTAAATTATATTTTTTAACCGGTTTTAGATCCTTTGAGACATAAAAAGTTCAAGAAAGTAAAGATAATAAGAAATAACTTATATTTTTACATGTTAAAAATTCGGGAACATAAACGGGGAATTGGTAATTACTCTCTAAAAATAAAATATAAAGTTATTCTCTCACGCCTAACGGAAAGAAGCTTACTAAAGCTACTGAAACACAGCAAAATTATTTAAAAATATTTTTATTTAAAATTAGCAGAAATTGAAACTTTTACAACTTTTGAAAGAGCCAAAAATCTGTAAATTTGACCTAAATTTTACAAAAAGGGTTAAATGGTATGTGAAATATTGTTGCATGTAAAATAAATTCATATCTTTATGTAGCTCTCTAGCAAGTATCAATTCCCTGCATAAAATATTAAGTGGTAAAAACATTCCCTAAATTGATGTTCCAATTTGGGAACATCGGCAGGTAAAAGGTTAAATGAAAACTGGTTCTTGATAAGGTGACATTAAATATTTGTGAAGGAGGTTTGGTGGAAAATTGGATATGCTACATAAATTAAGGTTTATTAAAAGGTATAGTAGTAGTTCACAAAAGTTTTAATGGAAAAACTAATTATTAAATAGTTGTTTCTGATAGTAAGTTAGTGAACACTCCGTTCTTAAATATCAAATGTTTCACACTTAAAACCCATTATAAAATTACTACAATATTGGATTTTCACAATGTAAATATTTATATACTACTAATATCTTCATCAATTAAACACTATCGATGAAATAATTTTATGACTTTTACTTAGAAAGTAAATAATTACTCTTGAGATCAGATTGTGTTTTCTGCTTCCCTGCCACATGAGATGTTACGCTTCGCGTTTCTTTGCAATGAAAGGGCTGTTGCAGTGAAACACATGTACAGATTTTTTTCTGGCTATTATAGTGTTTCGTTTCCTACTAAAAGGTTAGGTTTCGACAACTAAATGACAACGAATTTATTTAAAATTGACTTCAGTGAATTAAAATTAAAAAAAAAAAAACAATGAAACAAAATTTAGTTTTCATCGATTTTTAATTGAGCGAAAGACGGCCTATTTCTTGGGGGAAATCTTCCAACTAAATTTTCATACCTTCCTATTAGCCTAAACGCTAAAACAATGGTGAGGGAATGCAATATTAAATCGTCATCCATTGAAAATTACAATAATACGATAGTTACAATTATTTAATTAACTTTTACTTATCCGTTTTTAACTGATGTTTCCTACACCTCAGTGCCCCCCCCCAAAAAAAAAATACATTTACAATGGTGTATTAGATATACCATTACTATATTCAATCGTAAAAATGACTACTACCAAAGTAGTAATTACGATAATAAAGAACCATTTTTCGTGTGTTTGGAATTTTTTTAAATTCTTGTACTACGACATAAATTTTCAGACAATTCCAAATGAGACTGACGTCTAAACGTTACACCGTGATGTAATAATCATAAAAATGCAATTCTTTTTTAAAAATTATAGTCCTCTCAGTAAGTAATTAAATTACAATAATTATATTGAATATTTTGAATATCCGTTTAACGTAATTTCTAGACCTTTCCATGGTCAATAAAGTTCACGGTCAGTAGAATATCCTTACATAGTATATCTTAGGAGTTTTTTTTGCATAAAATTTATTGTAAGTAAATCCATCAATAAAAGATTCAGAAATTCTTAACTTAAGACCTCAAAGCTAATCATTTTCACCAGCAAAAGGAAAAAATGAAAATTGTTTGTAATCTTTGTAACGCAAATATCAGAGAAAGGTTTGAGAGAGATTCGGAAAGGAAATAGCTCTTTGACTTTTATTAATTGCTTTTATTTAACTCTAGATAATGATCCAAATGGGTTAAGGGGAAACTCTTATTGTTAAGAACGTAGTTTTAGTGAAAAAACTGATAGTATCACGAAATTGACGTTTCTCGTAGTATAATACTAACCGCTTGCAATAATAGAGTAACACGATTTTTCCTGGAAGGAAATATTACGTGAGATAATCTGTAGAAAAGTTGCATCAGAAAATTTATCGAATTGGAGATTAGTTAAACAAAACTTTCTGTCGTCGAACAAAACTACCTAAAACTAAATTGAAGCAACTGCTTCAATAATGAACTCCATCCTTTTTATTAATTTCTGTAAACAGTTTTTTTTTTACAGAAACAACCTTGGCTTTTTAATTGAAACTTAAACCTTTAACTAAGTCCTTCAGCTTTTTAGGGCCAGTTAAAACTCGATAAAACAAATTCAGGTTATGGAGTAACCTTAATTTTTTTCGAAAAAATAAAATGAAATCTGTCTGGAAACTTAATATTTCTATACATATTTAAAAATATATTTATTATAATATATACTCTTTAATTTGCTTATTCATTCAGTATATCGTGATGTGCCTATTAATATTTTATAAAATTTACTGTACGGATAAACCTTTTAATAAATATATAGATTGCGTAAAGAGAGAAATATACCTACTATTTAGAAAAACATTCTGATATCCTATGTTAATTTTCTATTTGGAGAGATGTCAAGCAGGCAGGGTATATCTTTTATCTGGAGAAAAATAAAAGGCAAATTTAATTAATTTCAATAAGATAATTGTTTTTATTTTTGTTATAAATTCAGAAATTAAGATCCACACATCCTTGGGAAAATATTATTTTCTTTTATGTTTATTAGACAGATAAAAATATAAGTAAATATCTTGTTTTAGCATACTAAAATCCATAGAGCTTTAATCTTTTGGGATAACTTTTCAGTAAAAACATTTTAAGCTAAATCGAGAAAATTGATTAATAATAATACCCACTGTGTTCCTAAGGCTATAAAAATTCGTTAACTGAAGATACAGGAAACCGAAAATATATAGAGTGTCAATGTATCAGTATTTTTCACTCCCTCAGTACAACTCATCAAAATGTTTATTTGAGTACACATGATATACACAAAAATAGAAGGCTATTCAGTGAAAAATACGTCTAACAAACAATTGATAAATATTAAACTCTAATTTAATATTTAAAACTAAATTGATTGGATGTTTCTATTACGTTATTATTTCAGTTCTTAGAGTTTATAGGTGTAAGAGTTTTTCATTGAGATTGTCATAGCTACACAGGAATTTTTATTAAAGGATGAACGCAAGGAAGTTAGATCACTCATAAAGTATGTATCTTCTAATTTGAGAATTACATTATAACATCTCATTTTAAATACCATTCAGATAAGCGTACGGATTTTAATAGAAATGCTGTATTTGATTATAATAACATTATTTATTAAAGTCTTTTCCTCACGTAAACGAGCTCTTTCTTCCAACATAAAACTTAAACAGTCTTTTTTGATGACGTGTTCAAAATTATTCTCGATAGAGAATGACGCCGGTTAGAATGACGCGTATTGTATTTTAATACAGGAAACAACGGATGAAACGTTGACAAGTTACAAGTTTTCACCCAATAAAACAATTCTATAATTTCGTATGAAATAAAAATTTTATAACCAAATGGAGGAACTAAATTACTAACATTTTATTGCGAGTCGGCATGTCATAAAAATTCTGTAGAACATGAAGTATCTCAACATAATTTGTTTCAGTTAGTCAAATGAGAGTATTTATTTATAAAGATGCTATTTTATGCAGGTAATAGAATTCCCGCGAACGAATAAAATAATATGCAAAGAAGATGCTTATTCTGTCTATACGAAGTATGCATAATGAAACACGTATTATTATTAACGAAGTATTATTTTTAAAAGGTTAATTTGAAAAACAAACGTGCATGTTTTGGAAACATTGGATAAGTACTATTTAAAAATAACTCTGCGTAAAAAATTATCTGAAAATGTGTAGAGAAAATAACTTTCTTATTTTTAGTTAATTAAAATATCAGTTACTTTCTAAATGAAAAAAATATTGGATATACAGTTTCGAATGGTTTCAAACCAATGTTTTATGCAGTGCCCATAAAAAGTGCTTAATTTTCAAAAGTTTAGACACTTTTCATTATCATTAGTAAGAAGAAATTATAAAAGTGGTTTAAGTTTTTTATTGTTGAACTTTAAAGAGAATTGGTATTAATAATTATAATGAACTTAAGACTTTAAAAATTAATTTGTTCTTGGATTTCAGATTAAAGTTTTAAAGCCTAAAGGAGAACCATGGCAACAGCTTTACTGCAATCTAACTTCAAAAGACTGAAGCTGATACATCAAAGAGTACAATTTGGTATCCTGAAGTTATGGGAAAGAAGGTGACATATTTTGATTTCTTTTCTACATTTCATATTTTTCGAAAGATAAATATGCAGTAGGATTTTCTCAACTTTTTAAACGAAGTTTAGCTGTTTTAGTTATTTTAAACTAATGTCAATTAGCATTCCCGCAACTTAAGTAAAAACAGTCGCAAACATATTTTTCAAGCGTTTCAAAATAGCACCGCACTTATTATTAATAAATAATAAATTTAGGGACAATTTTTTTTAATAAAAAACTGTGAGATTGAATCATAATATAACGAAATTGATGTGGAGCAGACGATGAAAAATCACGTATCGCACAACGGGTTCTAGTTGAAATTTAAACACCAAAACCCTCCTGTAAAACAAAGATATACAAAATAATGGAAACTTGTTTTTACCTGTAACCGTAAGTTAAAAAAACATTTTTTGAATTAGTGGTGGGAAAAAATTATAATACAAGGCAGGGGGTAGGGTCAAAAGGAACATAATAATCTTTCTTACCATACATAAACCCTAAACCCAACACTATAGTGGAAAATTAAACTAAGGAAAATGCAACGGATTGATGTTAGTGGATTTTTCTAAATGTTCTAGAAGTGGATGCCTTGAAGAGAAATTGTGGGTGCCGCGTGCAGGGCAGGATATAATTTTACACGTTTTTGAAGAAATCGACTATCTAATTTTAAACTTTATTTATTCATTTTTAACTTTATTGTCTTTTCAGCTCCATATTTTAAGCAAAGCATGAATTCTTAAATTCAAATCACGGCACCCTATGTTCAAAGTTAACAGTTAACTGCATTAGTTTTAATTGTTTCATAAGTGCAAGGGGGTTATTATAGCTTTAATTTTCGAAGAGTTCACTCAGTTTTGAAGAGTCTCTCCCAAAGCGATTATAAACTTATCAAGACATATCACGCTATATTTGCCAATGCGATATCAAAACGCATTCAAAATACCGGGCGTTTTTAAAAATTGAGAAATTTCGATAACCGGATTCTGACAGCACAATTTTCTGATTTCGAAACCGCGAAAAAATGTTATTTCGTTTTAATTCAAGATATTGCGCAGCGATAAAGACGCTGTTTATTGTGTGGAAACGCTCGTTTTATCGAGAAAAAAAATCGGAAACTTGATGAACCTGAGGTGTTTCTTATCATCTTGCACAAGCCGCACGGCGGTCCTAGCGACAAATATTCTTGGAGCAATGTCCTCCCTCTAATTTCGATTAGACGCGACCTCCAAATTGTGGGGAGGAAATTAAGGTTTTTTTTTTGTCTCGAGTGTCCAACTGATAAAATAGTTCGGAGACTTGTTTTCAAGTTTTGAGTTCGTTTCCATACATGGAGAAAAGAACGTTTTAAGAGGGCAAAGTGTCATTTATGCGATAATCCGAGTTATTTGCTCAAACACAATTGTATTTTTCATGCCTAATAATTGAATCCTCAGTTTGAAAAAAGGGAACAAGTTCAAAAAATGGGAAATTGACTTTTTGTGCTCAAACAAATCTCCAAGCTTCGCTCTACACATGAGTGGAAAGAGGGAAAAATAATTACCCCAGCATATAGGCAGATATAGCCCCTTAAATTTTGCGAAATTAATGTCCATTCATTGTATTTTTTTTTCATTAAATTTGAAATTTGCGTCTTTTTATCTTATTATTTGTGCTGTAAACCAGTGTGGTCCAACCCGTGGCACGCGGGCCACAAGTGGCACTCGAAGAAATATTCGTGGCACTCGGCCTCAAAATTAAATTCGTATTCTAACTATAGAATATAATCCACATTTCAATTTTTATTGCAGAAAAGTGTTAACACCCGGTTTTAGAGTCTAATTTTAAAAAAAAATTCAGGGGAGAACCCCTGACATCCCTTGGAAGTCATTTTTGGTTTAAAATTCACTTTGGGCTTCAGTTAGAACAGTGTGGTCCAACCCGCGGCCCTCGAAGAAATTTTCATGGCACTCGGCCACAAAATGTAAGCAAGTTTTATTAAGTAATGTAACTAACCAAAAAGTAATTTTTATTTCAGAAATTTGTTAAAAACCCGATTTTATGGGTGGAATTTTCAAAAAAAACCCTGAGATCCAGTTGGGACAATAGTAAAAGAAGTTATCAAATCAGTAGAAGCTGAGTTGTAATTAACATTTAATCTAAAAGTGTAATTTCAGAAATTTTACTACAGGGCTGTAGTTGTGTCTTTGTATTTAGAACTCAATTTTGATAGTTGAAAGTCTATTACCTCCTGAGAAAAAATCCAACCTCTTCTTTGGATATGAACTAATTTTAATTAGAACCTGAAAATCACAAACTTTAAACTCTTCTTGCTTTTTCATTCTTAAAACGTAGTGAATCGCCTATTTTCTACGAACGGTTTTCTATTTACTAATAGACTAATTTTTCTTTTTAACAAAAAATAATCGATTTGGAAAAAACCCCAAGAAATAATTTGTTAAATTTTAATTTCATGAATTTGAGCATCAAGTAAATTAGTGTTTAAGTTGTGGCACAAAGTAAATCCCCTTCAGTAAATAAAAAATATGTTAATGAGACCCAGTCAATATTTTTGCATTGCATTTTAAATGCAGGAAATATATTTCTTAAGTAAAATGTGTCTTAGTAAGTATTTGTAGTTGAAGTAAATGTTCCAGTGTTGAAATATAAGCTTGATTTGCCTGTTTTAAAATAGTAAAATGTAAATTTTCCTGTCTCTGGCACTCGCCTCCTCATGAAAATTTTAATTGGCACTCGGGTACCTAAAGGTTGGACCACACTGCTGTAAACTAAGCCAAAACTAAATTTGTTTCTTATATAAAAGTATTTTTACTTTTTTTTTATCCAGTGTTTGACTCCATTGATATTCAAGTCCTTACTGCCTTAATGACTCAG
Source organism: Tetragnatha montana (assembly GCA_963680715.1). Taxonomy (NCBI): domain Eukaryota; kingdom Metazoa; phylum Arthropoda; class Arachnida; order Araneae; family Tetragnathidae; genus Tetragnatha; species Tetragnatha montana. Next base: position 29,785,736 of record OY796680.1, read on the forward strand.
CTTCATAACAATTTTAAATTTTGTTTAGTCTCTCTTTGTCCCTTTTGTGCTGTGAAATAAGCAGATAATGTAACAATAAATAATGAACCACGCGCCAAAGAATTACAAAACTAGAAATAAAGGCACGTGTAAGCAATTAACTTCTTACTCATATAATGAAATCAGGTCATGAGATGCTCTATCCATTGATTCCTTACCATGTGATATCTTAAAATAGTATATTAATCAATTGCGCCTTAAAAAGGTTGAAATTCTCATATGATGTGCTCTGTGCAATCCTGTAAAAAATTCACTTCTAGCTCCGAGTCCGCGGAATAAAGATGTTCTCCTATAGCTATGAGTCCTGTCTTTTGAATCTCTCTTTCCCTAAAAGAATTGAATGATGATGTTGATGTGAGAGCACAAGCTACTGAACTTTAGAAGTCTTTCAAATGCGATACATATAGTTTACATGTTGATTAAAATGGTTTTTAAGTTTTTTCAGCTGAAATTTCATAAGTTTGAAAAAGAGAATAAGTCCCTCAACATTTTTAACTATTCAATATTTTTTAATATACTTATATTTTTTATGATTGTTCTGTATTCTAAATACAACGACAATTCCATTACTTATATTTTCCCCCCGATTTTCTCAAATATTGATTTTTGGACTTATTCCCCTTTCCAAACTGACGATTCAATTTTCCAAGCCTAAAAAGCCTGATTTTACAAAATACCTCTGAAACTCTCAATAAAATGTTAGTTGCAAAAGGGAAGGATTTGGCTTTTTCAAAAATAACAAAATGGGTATGTAAAACTGGTCTGTACGTATTTTACCGACAGTAAAGGAGCACCTACTTATTTTAAATGGTTTTACTTTAGCGTGGTAATATTTTTTTTTTATTTTCAATGCCAAAGCAAAACACATATTATGACCGAGGTCATTATTATATTTCACACATGCACATAGCAGTGCCTGACTTCGGGTTTACCCAGTAGACACACGTGGACTGAAGCCACGAAGGTGAAGTACTGTTGCCCACGCTTCACACCATTCGCATGCACAACCCCTTTTTACAGGGTGGAGGACACTTGACACTTTCATCCATCTCCACACACAAACGTCTATACAAGGCATCTCAAAAATATTGTGCCAAACATCTAGAAGGGGGTAAACTTTTTCGTAAACTACTCAAAGACGATTCAGAATCACATAGGATAGGTGGTCGAAATACTGAGGCACCATAGGGAGGGAAAGTTGCCAAGAGCAATGAAGGATATTGAAGGCAAACGGCTGAGGGCTAGAAAAAAAATTCCAGTGTTCGTTGTTATGCTTTAACTTATTACAAAAAAAAAAAAAAAAAAAAAAAAAAAAAAAAAAAAAAAAAAAAAAAAAAAAAAACACCTGTCTACTAAACTTTAAAGCATTTCTCCTTAATGAGTTCGCCTTCACATTAAATGCAACCGTGAAGATAAATAGACGAACCTATTTCCGAAGTCCGAAGACATAATTTAAAAAAATTGTTTCCTCTCCCCCTTCCTATTCTAGTCTGTCCAGCGACTTGCCCGACCATCGAGTGGACACCGTGATCGTCGGGGGTGGTGCCGTGGGCACGAGCATCGCCTACCACCTGTCACGCATGGGGCAGAAAGACGTGGTCCTGCTGGAGAAGTCCGAGCTGACCGCTGGTTCCACCTGGCACGCAGTGAGTACCCCCCCCCGAACTCCCATGGTTCCAATAATATACATAGTACACTGGTTGCTTCAAGATGATAGTAATAAAATCTGAAAAATGGGTTGAGGTTCATTTCAAGAATCAACGCAATTTTTTTCCTGTAGGCAGGATTGACTGCTTTGTATCATCCTGGGATCAACATGAAGAAGCTCCATTACTACAGTATGAATCTCTTCGCGCAACTTGAGGAAGAAACTGGCCAGGTAAGACGACTAATACACTGGAAATTTACTGTAGTAATTACTTAGTTTGTAAACTGTTAACTTAACTTTTATAAGAAGCTTATGAATACTCTCTCTTAGAAACAAATATCTTAAAATTAAATTTAGTTATTTATCATTTATATACTTGTTAACATACAAAAATTATTCATAATCTGACTTTTAATAACTCAATTTTAAAAATTTGCAAGTGCGGAAAAATACTTGTATGTAATATTTAGGTAATACATACTTGAAAGTAATGATAATTATTTCTTGGATGCTTTTAACTGAGTATTTACGTATTCAATTTTCAGAGAAATAGTTAATTGATTTTGATACAATATCACCGTTTCATTTAAAGACGATAGAATGTTGTAAAACATTTGTGAGAAAATAATGGAAGGGTAGTTCAAGAGAAATAAAATGGCGGTATTCTGGAAAGGGATGTATTTTGAGGTTGGCAATTTTCTATACGAATCTCAATGAACCGAGTTTGGATTCTTCTAAGAAAAGCAGTGGTCATATTTCGTTCCTTTTTTTCTTCAACAATAAGATATCGATTTAATATAAATAATAAGAAAACAGATAGTTTTTTAAAATTCCATTTCACAGTTTTATTTAGAAACTGCGTCTCGTATGGAAGTAATAAGGTGTACCCATAGAAAAGTAATCATGCAGAATCTCCAAATTTAGTTGAAAAAACGGTCAAATGCAATAAAAATTATTGATTAACTCCTTTCCATCGGCTGCCTCAGTCCTCTTAATTTGTGTTGAAAATAAACTTTCTTGACAACTCTAAAACCAAATATTTTTGTTCTATATACCTATCCGCTTCAAGATTTTTTTTTTTTTGCTTCCGAGATAGTCGGGTTTTGCAACTAGAAAAAAAAACTTAATTAAACTTTACGAATATGTGTACCCTTTTGAATTATAACAACAAATGTCTCTTTACAGTCGCTGGGATTCCACCGTCCTGGCAGCATCCGTCTGGCAACGGACTGGGAGCGCATATATGAGTTCAGATACCAGATGCAGAGACAGGGGTGGCAGCCAGCCCCCCAGAAGATCATCTCGCCCGAAGAAATATTTGAGCTCTTTCCCCTGCTCGACACATGCTGCAAACAAGAGGTGCATATAAACTACCTGCACATTATTTTGTACCATGGGATGCTGAGTCATAGCCTGAATTGACGAAAATGGTTACTAGAACACGCGAGAGATTGCGCTAGAAGCAATCAACTATTCCATTTCTATATTATCATTATTCATTATCATATTGCTTTTTCGTTTGCTTTCGAATTTTCCCCGATGGTTACTTTATTTAATAGTTTGGAGGCCTTTTCGGATAGTCTTGGTTCGGAATAAGCTCGAGTAAACTTCACCCTCATTTAATAATGCGATCGTTAATTCTTGTTCTTACGGTTATCTGTTACGGGCATAAGAAATCCCATACGTTTATCTAATCTAAATAATTTAAAAATTTTAGAGGCGCTGAAAAAAGCGATACCAAAATGAAGAGGTGAAGAAAATTATAATTATTTTGGAAGTAAATTAAATAGATTAGATTTTAGAAAGAAGGTTTGGATTCAACAAACATTTTCTTTGGTTTAATTAAAAAATAGGAAGCAAGTATTTAGCTTAGGGGTTTGCTGTATCAGCTCAACGGTAAGATCGAGCCTTTGATAGTCATAAAGGTTTTTCATGAATATTAAAAGTTGGGTATAATTTTTTTATAGTAGCATTATAAAAAGATTTTTTTAGATTATAAAGTGACATTAATTTCATAAATACTATTGAACTCTATTGTTTTAGTATCTTACGGGTTTTTTAGATGAAATATAGGAAAATAATCGTCTTAAGTATTTCAAATCATATAAACATAGACATAGGCTTGACTCCGACCTAAACAAATAACGTCAAATTTGTCAAACTAAACTAGATATAAAAATAAATATTAAGTTAAAAAATAATTTGCTGCAGAAATGGGCAATGAAAGTGTATCTAAAACAGGGTTTTCCAACTGGCGGGCCACATGCGGCCCGCGAGCTTCCTGAAAACCCATAAAAAGTAGCTATATAAAAGACTATTTAGTATACTAAAATTTAAACATTTTTGGAGAAGGACCCCCGAACCCTATTTACCCACTTTTTCATTAAGTAGTAACTTTGGTTGGTCGTTTTCTATGGGGAAAAATTTTAAAGTTTGAGGTTTCGAAAGAGGGGTTGTATACCTTGAAATTCCCTCTGAGCGTAGCAAGGGGTTATAAAAGCTTAGGTTAATCTTTATCACGAGGGGGTCAAAATGGAGTACCATAGGCGTAAGTTCAACTTTTTGATTGGGGGGGGGAACCTATAAGACCTCAGGACCAAAGGAGCCGTTACTAAACTGTTTTGAAGGAATTCTGTAACCCAAAATGTTTCTAATAGTTTTCCCTTTCCGAGTAAAATGTAGGGCAAATGTGAAATTTTGTGAACTTAATCACAAATTTGTGTGGTTAATACATGCCCTCAAGCAAAAGAGGGGTGTCTGGGTCTTCTCCCAGAAAATTTGATCCAAAAAGTTGTATTTTCACTCATTTTTTGAATATTTGGGACAGGAACCTTTTTGTTTGGCTGACATAAGGTTTAGGCTATTTGGGGGGGGGGGGGTCTGGACCCTCTAACCCCCCCTTATATACGTCCATGCCTGTCGTTTGGGACCATGGGTTCCTATGCAATTCTGAACCCTTATAATGTCTACCTCCCCTAGAAGTTTTCCCATTCATAATGATACACCCTGTATAAACCTAGACTTTTAAATCAAAAACTTATTCTATGGAAAGAGAATACTGATCTTTATTATAACCCAGTCCTAGTTTAAGCCGTCAAATAAGCCTATAGGTCTTTTGGTTCACGAGATAAGCAGTTTCCCATAGTATGAAGGTTGTTCATTTAGTGGTAAATCTTAGTTTAATTACTCTTTCCAGTATGTGAACACTTGTACTTTCTAATCAACATACCCCGTTCATTTACTGGAAGGACACAATTTTGATCATCGCACATTTTTACATAGTTTAGCTTACATCATTATGAATCAAATAAAACTATAATCATGAGGTTTTACGAAATATGCATTTTCCCCAGTAAATGAACACCTGTTCATTCACTGGGAAATCTCAGTTTGCACTTTCAGTAAGTGAACACCCCCTTATCTATCGCAATTTCAAAAGTACAGCTTTCTGAATTATGCCATATCAAAGATTAAGTCTTTAACATTTGATAAAAAACAACAAAAATCATAATAAGCGCAATTATAAGTTAGAAAAATATGAATGAATCAAGTCAAATCTTAACTTACCGGAGACTTTTTCATGGGCCTGAAGCTCGAGTATCAGTAAAAAAATTTACACCAGACTGAAATCGGAATATACGGTTAAATCAACGATTGCCTGGCCTCTAGGAGGTCTTATTGCAACTACTGAATTTTAGTAACAGTCTTTACAGAGTTCAAATAGCTTAATAATTGAGATTATACGACCAGGTGTTCATTCACTGGGAGTGTTCATTCACTGGGCAACCCACCCTATGTGCCGGTATAGTTTATATGCGCAAGAGGTACTTACGGCAAGGAGAAGAACTCATGGAAAACCCTTTGAAAAATTTTATGAAACCAATCGTCCTATGTCACAAAAGACGTATAGTACGAGAGATAACAACATGCAAAGAAATTTATATGTAGTAGTATTTCTGAAAAACCAATTTTAGGATTTAAATGTAGACAGTTAGAAAAATGCTTTTAAAAAAAATACACTGTTAAGGTTAAGTAGCGCAATAATTTTTCCTCGAAACGTGTTCCAATGTAGCACTAATTATATTTTGTCTACAGAATATGAGAAACTTCTGAATTTTTTCAAGGCTAAATCAATGCTCTAAATTAAAGATGATTCATTTCATAATACCTACATATTATGACGACAATTTAATATGCTTTAAATAATATATATAGAAAATAATACATGTATGTTCCGTTCCGCTTATTTTCCCTCAGGTTTTAGGGGGGTTATACAATCCATATGACGGCCACATTGATCCTTACTCCTTGACGATGGCGTATGCAGCTGGAGCCAGGAAATACGGAGCGAAGATAGTCTTGAATTCACCCGTGACAAACATGTCACTGAGGTCAGATGGTCAATGGATAGTGACGACCCCCAATGGGGACATCGTGTCAAAGAAAGTAGTCAATGCCTCAGGTAAATTATATCTACATCCCAGGCTTTTACTTGTGTTGGAATAGTATCGTTTCATAAAACACCTCGCCACAACCACCAATCTGATTTTTCCAATTTTAAGAAAAACACATTCTACGTTCGGTGAAAATAAACGTTTCTAAAAACGCGAAACGGGGTTGCTTATTTTCCCACTAATCTAATGTGAATTACGATAGTCAGGCTTTGGCATGGTCTGCAGCATGCAGCTATCTATCTCCAAAAATGCACCAGGCAGGAAATGAGGAAAAAAATACCATTTATTTAGGTACCACATTATTACATTTATTTGTGAAAATAATGGTTTTAATGTAATTATGGTGAGTAAAATAACATTTATTATAATTCCCATGCTGTTTTCTCGTCGAGCAACCCAAAACGGATCCACAGATTCGAACACTCGTACTAGCCCATCTTAAGTTACATTTGGTTTTAATTTACTTATACTCATTTACAGGGTTTTGGGCACACGAAATTGGAAAACTGACAGGATTAGACCTTCCTCTAGTTCCTGTTGAGCATCAGTATTTGATAACAAAACCTATTCCTGCAGTTCAAGCACTTAAGGTAACGTATACCATAGCTTATCGTCTATATTTCAACGTTACAATTGCAGTTTATAATTTCATGGATTAATTTTTTTTTCTACTAATAATAATTAAGTGCAGACCGGTTGGTATCATGATGCATCTCTGAAGCTCAGAATTATACTTTCTTGACAACAGAAAAAACAACAAAAACTACCCCCCCCCCCAACGTTCTTCCTCTTAAAACTTCAGTATCAATTCCCCTCTCTCCTAATTCTTTCAAAGCCTTTCAGCTAATAAATATTACATAACTCCCAATTACTTCTTCCATCATTAATAAGGTTTCATTTTCTTTTACTGTCAACTTCATCTTTGTAAAAGAGGATAACCATTTCATGATGGCACAGTATAATTTTTTTTCAGAAAGAACCTCCAGTCATCAGGCATTTAACAGGATCGTTCTACATGAGGGTGGAACGAGGAGGACTTTTGGTTGGACCTTACGAAGGCCCTTCGGCCATGAAAGTGATAAAGAAATGGGCAACAGATGGTGTACCAAAAGGTTTGTTCTTTTTTTTATCAGTTGAATAATCTTAGTATGCCCATGTAAATGCCATGTTAGTAGTAAATGATTCTGTGGCGAGCAAACTCCAAGTTGAACTATCGTGAACCCCTATCGGATCGCAAGAGATATACAAAACTTATAAGATTAAAAAACCCATATGTTTTTGTTTATTTAAATACTGAGACAAAGCAATCACAACTATACCAAGGGGTCCCAAAGTAGAATAGATCCCACGAGGAGCTCAGGAGAGGTTTTAGCAAAGTTGTTTCATATATTTGAAGTGTACAAGTTTTTTTTTTAACATCTTTGTCACTTCATATATTCTGAACAAAGCTGGATCAAGTATCGGCCACCTCGGGGTAGATAGAATTTTGATTCGGGTGCAGTGAAGTTAAGGTTACTACATAATAAAAGTTTTACTGTTTATAGGATTCGGAAAGGAACTGTTCCAGGGAGACTTGGAACGCTTGTCCCCCCACCTGGAGGCGGCCATGGATCTGGTCCCCGATTTGGAAAAAGTGGATGTCCAGACGGTGGTCAACGGGCCCATCATGTACACCCCGGATCTCCTTCCCTTGCTGGGACCCTACATGGACTTGCCCAACATGTGGCTGGCAGTGGGATTCGGGTGAGAGGAGTTATAATAATAACGAATACTCGTATTACGCGGAAACTGAATTCGTAGACAAAAAAAAATCGGATAAGCCTCCCTGTTCGTTGTGCTTTTTCCACCATATGTTTTCTCATCGATTTGACCAGGTGTTCTTTTTTCAGGTACGGGATTATCCATTCCGGAGGAGCTGGAAAGTACTTGGCTGACTGGATGATCAAAGGGGAACCTCCTTTTGATCTCGTCGAAACAGACCCTAATCGCTTTGGGAAATGGACGACGCAGTAAGGGAGCTCTTATTTCTGATAGTCCACTGCTTTCGGTGAACTTTTTAGCAAATTTTCATCATGCAACAAATAAATTTCGATACATAGTTCAGGGGCGTATAGCTAGCTCGGCTACCACCCGGGGCAGAATTTGGAGGGTGTCTACTAGGGTGTATCGAAAAAAACTTTTTTTTTGATTTTGATAAAGTGTTAGCAAAAAAAAGTTGTCTAATGTGGCAGAGAGTACCTGTGAATTTTTTCAGATTTTACATCTAGGGGTGCCGCAAAGCCCCCGAAGGTTCCCATGTTAATATGGAGCGCGCAAGCCAAAAAGGCCGAAAATTGGTTTTTCGCCCCTCATTTCTACCCTAATCACACGACGAATGTCTTCACTCCAGTTATGGACCATGATCTAGGCTATCCTACAAAACTTGAATAATAGCCTAAATATCTATATTTCGTTGATCGTGGGCTCTTGGAAACGCGATTTTTAACGAAATTTGAGCACACAAAAAAACGTAATATAGATATTTAAGCTGTTATTCAAGTTTTTCGGGTAGCATACGACCCTATATGAAGTAATGAAGTATGCTACCCGAAAAAACTTGAATAACAGCTTAAATATCTATATTACGGTTTTTTGTGTGCTCAAATTTCGTTGAAAATCGCGTATTTCCAAGAGCCCACAATCAACGAAATATAGATATGTAGGCTATTATTCAAGTTTGGTAGGATAGCCTAGATCATATAGGGTCCATAACTCGAGTGAAGACATTCGTCGTGTGATTAGGGTAGAAATGAGGGGCGAAAAACCAATTTTCGGCCTTTTTGGCTTGCGCGCTCCATAGGATTAACATGGGAACCTTCGGGGGCTTTGCGGCACCCCTATATATTATCCGAAAATTCTGAAAATATTCACAGGTACTCTCTGCCACCTTAGACAACTTTTTCTTTTGCTAAGACTTTATCAAAATCAAAAAAAAGTTTTTTTCGATACACCTCAGTGTCTACTCTGTCTATGTCTTCCCTTGTTATTTTCGTCTCTTAAGACATTCAAAAAATTGAAAAATGCAAATTCTTTTGATATATCCCCGCCAGAAAAATAAGAGGGAGCTCCCTAATTCTGTCCAAATCTGAAGATATAACAGCATATTTAATTGATTGAACAAGCGACTCAACGTGATAAAAAACAATTTATAGGTAGCAGTACATTTCTTAGTTCTTAGATGTGATTAAAGATTACAACTTTGGAGTTACCTTTGAAATTTGTGAAACGCAAGAGATCTGGGAATAATGTGGAATTCTATGTAGAAAAAGTGAGTCTGGATGTCGGAAATTTAATCATAAAGCAAAAGAGAGAAGTCGGATAGAATTAAAAAGAGGCTATGGAAGAAGGTAGCGAAAGATAATAAAAGAGGGAAAGAAATACTTTTAGAACATCATTAAAGCCTAAGCCTAGCTAAATCACTGCAGGTACTGCTGTGGTACAGGCAGTATAATCTCTTTTTCTTACAACCCGTTTTGACAGCTAATTTTAGAGGTTGGTTTTAATCTTCCATTGAAGTCAACCATCATCACTTGTCACATTAATTCCGTCTGAATATGACCAGAACACCCAAACGTCACTGATTACGTTTGGAGACCAAATTACATCTCGATATTAGAGCCTAAATCCATCAATTAAAAAGTTTATAAGCACGCTTGAGCAAACGCATTAGCGTTCTGTTCTGGGAGTATCACATCTCTAGCCATCTAGATCTCCATAGTTAGTTGTGATTGAATCTTACGTCATTCAGATTAGGAAACCATTTTCCCAGTAGTATATATGAAAATAAACGCGCCTAAGAGGGACTTATTGAATCTGTTTCACTGCTATAATCGTGCGTCTCATGCATTTACAGGCAATACGTGTTCGATAAAGCGGCCGAGACGTACGGCATGAACAACTCCTACACCTACCCCAAAGAGGAGCGGTGGGCGGGGAGACCCACCAGCAGGGTATCGGGGGCCTACCAGAAGGCGATGCAGGCAGGCGCCGAGATGAGCTTCCACGCAGGTAAGGAGTTGCTAATTTAAAAATCTTGGGTAATAAAATAATATATGGTAAAAGTGGTAAAGACCCCGTATAAACGTGAAAAATGTGTTTCGCGTTGGACTGGTGTTAATGAACAGTGGAGTTTATCACAAAGATTTAAGGTTTCAACAATTATTTCTGGGATCACTGGATCCCTTTTGTAAGTGCTAAAAAGGTGAACAAACAAGCAATATGGTCATCGTATGTATCTCTCTATATTAAAAAAAAAGTAACAGTGACCGCGGCCGCCGCCGCGCCGCCGCCGCTGCTTTTGAAAATTTTATTTTTGAACACTTTGAACTCTCACTACGCAAAAACTATTCCACGGAAATTTGTGAAATTTTAAACATTGCTAGACAAATGTATGAGGATCGTTTTCGTTCTAAAAGCTAATAGATGAGATAATTAGTTCTAGAGTTATTTAATGTCAAAGTCGAAAATTATTTTTTTCTGCAGCGAGTTCGCCACCAGCAAAAGCTATTAGCAGCAGAAATATGATTTTTTTCAGACACATACTCTTAGATGTGCAGTTTTGCACCACGTCGCCCTTTTTTCGAATTAGTTTTGGAGTAATTAAGTTTTAAAGTTTCGAAAATTTTGACGATTTTTCTGTTTTTTCGTTATAAAAGCAAAACTAATCATTGTAGAACTATGATATTTTAAAGACACATACAAATATTTTTTATAAAAAGATTGGCTTTTTGTTTTTTCAAGAATTCTAATTAGTTTTGGAATTATTAAGATTCAAAGTTTTAATTTTTTCTTCTCTTTCTTGCCATTCACTAGAGAAACAGACGAGTTTTAAGCGTGTTTTATGATGAGTCTGATTTATTTTATTTTCAACAATGCTTTTTTCTTCAAACTGGTTGATAATTATTAGCAGACTTGCTGGATATTTTTTTAACATTTCGATTAAATTATTCATAAGCTAGAAAAGAATATATTTCAACAACATTTTTTTCTGTTAATTTGGAGGAATGATCCGAATTAAATTATTTATGCAAGAGAGAGGTATTTTCGGTATTAATTAAGCTTAATTAATTAATTAGGATTAAATAAGCCAAGAGGGTGGTGCTGGATTGTTGAGATGAACAAGCGAGCTCTGCTCGGTAAGATCGCGAAGCGATCTGAAAAGAACTGCGAAGCAGTTACGGGGGTTGGTGAGCGATAGCGAGCAGGGGGCAGGCCCCCTAGTACTTCAAAACAATGATAAATTGGGTGAGGGAATTCCCAACCCATCTTACAAAGTTACAGTTATATTCAGAAACCTATCAAAGTTGGCAATACAGAAAGTAATTTTCCATAAAATCAATTTCAATTTTCTGTATTGCCAACCTAGGCTAGTTTGTAATGTTCGGCACTAGTTAACTAGAACTAGTTGCAACTAGTAGTTAACTACTGATCAACTAGTAGTTAACTAGTAGTTTAACTACTTTTGGTTTAAACTAGTTCAACTATTAGTTGAACTACTTTTTTTTAATAACTACTAGTTGAAACTACTTTCAAAATTTCAACTACTTTCAAAAAAAATATTATTAAAATTTTTATCAAAATATAGAAAAAAATGTACTGTAACAAATTTAATTAAGATGGTAGAGTACCTACTTAAAATACCATAACCAAAATTAAAGGCCCTTTTTTGTGCGTTTTTAGTGATATAGATAAGAAAGATGTATTAGAATTTGGGCAAAAAATAGGTTATGAAATTAAATAGACTAGTTAACTAGTAGTTAACTACTTTGAAAAACAGTTAACTACTAGTTGTAACTAGTCCCAGGAAAAAATAGTTAACTACTAGTTGCAACTAGATTTTCCCAGACTAGTTAGTAGTTGGTAGTTAACTACTTTTTGACCACTAGTTGCCGAACACTACTAGTTTGATAGCTTAATCGGTGTCAAAATTTTACTTTCTACCAAGCAGGCAAGTTTCAAAAACTAAAATGCAAAATTGCCCACACCTCTGAAAATTCTGGAAAAAGATAGTTGCACTCTGATACTGCTGCCTATTTAATTTCATTTCAGGATTTTTAAAATTAAATTAAATAAAAGAAATGTTAGTTGTTTTAATGTGCCACCTCTCCCAAGCTGGATTCAAGTTATAATTTTTTTTTCAATTAGAATTTTAATAGGGGTGCCTGAGATAATTATAACTATCTCAAGAGTGCAGTGAACTATAAAAGTAATAAGAATAAAGGTAATAAGGGAACCCACACCATTTTGCCATAGATTGCCAACGATTACCATATTGCCATCGATTTGAAACGAACACCATATTGCCAACGATTTGAAACTGTTGATGAAGGTTCGTACGTTCACTTTTCAGGTTGGGAGCAACCGGCGTTTTTCCGTGATCCTTCGGACAAGACTCCCGGCTACCAACCCAGCTTCTACCGCTCCAACTGGTTCGAGTATATGAAGAAGGAGTGCAAGTCCGTCATGGAGGGTGCAGCCATCATTGACCTCACCCCCTTCGGCAAGTTCGAAGTCAAAGGGAAGGACGCAGCACCGTTCCTGGACAAGATGCTGGCCAACAGGCTGCCCAAGGTTGGTGGGGTCTCTCTATCAGCAAAACAGTGGCATAGAAAGGGGGGGGGGCAAGAGCCATGTTTTGTTAACCACTCTTGCTTTGTGACCTCACTTTCCGAAATGATTTCTAAGTCTACTACTTCTGGAAATTTTCTTTTTTCCCCAAGTGTTGAAATCTTATGAAATGAAAGTTTAGAAACTCCACCTTTGTATTGGACTCAAAGAATTTGGCAGAAACTGTCATCTATAAGGTCCTTTTTTCCGTAGGTCGGCAGAACCAATATTTCCCACCTTTTGACGCCGAGTGGCAAGGTGTATGCTGAACTGACAGTCACCAGACTAGCAGAGAATGAATTTTTCCTGGTCACTGGATCAGGGTCCGAGTTACATGATCTCAGGTATGTAAAAAAAAACCCTTACTTCTAGTATGTGGATACCACAATCTTTCTTTAACCATTAAAAATTTGATGAGCTTGCAGCAAAAGAGACGAGGTAATTCCAAATCTAATTGGAATGGCTATACGTATACAACTTCCATTCAATCGGTGGCTTACGTTACGGCGAGACCAATTGGACGAATCACTTAAAAATTTAAGGCAGGTCAAAATGACTTAACTTTTGTGTTCAGATTAGATAAGTGGGAACACTCCCTTAATTCACACTGGCGTCCACCGTGCTGGCAAGGAGAACTTTGAAGTAACATTCTCAGAAACTAGCTCGCGTAGTGGTAGTGCATCTCGCTACCACCCCACAGGCCCGAGTTCTGTTCCCGGGTCGGGCAAAGCAGACTCAGCCGTTTATCGTTTTATCCCTCAGGGGTCGATAAAACGAGGATCAAGTGTACTGGGGAAACAAGGGGCTTTGCCTCAGCTGACCGTGACTTTCAGTCACACGTTCTGTAACAGCTCTGCTCATGGCCTCACTCAGTGAGGCTGGTTGTACTAGAGTTTGGAGTCAAACGACCTAGGTACTCCGTCAAGTATCCCTCTATGTGATTCTGAATTGTCGTTGTCTACGACCTCTAGTAGATTGTTCTTGTACTTCGAGACACCCTGTATATCTTTCCGGTTAAATTCATATTAAGAGAGCTCTCGCACTATTAAGGGAACTTTCCCCCGTTGAGTAGAATGTAATCTGTATGGTCAACCATGGTTTAATTCACAGGTGGTTGAAGGACCACGCCAGGCAGTGGGACAGTCAAGTGGAGTTCTTGAACGTCACCGAGGCCTTGGGCTGTCTCAGCATCGCTGGTCCAAAATCCTCTTCCGTTTTGGAGATCCTTGGAGGGACAGAGGGAGATTTCCCCTTTTTGAGCGTGAAAGAAGTCAACGTGGAGGGAATGCACATCAGGGCCATCCGGATATCTTACACAGGTAAATGCTTGAACGAACTGTCTCGGGAAATTCTATTTCCTGTGGCTTTTACCAAATGAACAATTCAGAATGGCAGTGACTCCATGGATCTTAAGCCATGGAACTTAAGCGTCTTACATTTATTTGGGGTATAACTTAAAAAATATGTATAAAAAGATATTTGGATGTTTTTTTCTGCTTTCAGAGAGAGCAACCTACCGTTCTATACTGAAGACATCTCAAAATCACTCAGGAAAGTGAGGCAGACGCAGTTCTGGGCCCTTGCAGTCAAGGGTGGGTCCAGGACAGATTTTAGAAATGGGGCACTTAGGGAACAGGCACGTATTTACCTTTAACCCTGGAGGAAAACAAAAATACATTTTTAGTCCTAAACTAATACCATGCTTGCATAAAAAACTTTAACTTAAGCTTAACCTAGAAAAGGTTTAAGTATTAGCATGATAAAAAAAGGTGTTTACTGTTCAGGCTACTTCTTAGAGGATCTCGAGTAAGGGGTCCATCTCTGGAACCACTAGTGGTTTTATGTAACGAGGAATAACTCTACTGCGTAGTTTTTGACACCTCAAACTTGCCTTCTATTGATAGAAGCTAAGTATAAATGTTAAAAATTTGGTGTTGAATGTTGTCCTTTGAAATTCGATGCAGGCTACTTCGTTTCATCAGACTTTTACGGGGCCTTTTCGAAGTTCTCAGGGACCACCTGTTGAAAGTTTTGAATTCTGGAGTTAAAAAACTGCCTCCACTGGCTATAGTGCGGAGAAAATTATCCGAAGGCAATGAAAAATGGATTGTTGTGGGAAAATGGTTGGGGGTGTCAATTAATCATGCTTTAACTTATTTATAAAACTGAGTAAAGATTTTGAACTTAAGAGATCTTCTTCAAAATGTGGCCATAATAACTTTGTTAATGTCCCATTTTGAAAACGATCGCTAAAGGTCAAAAGAAGCGTTAATTAATAAGTTAATGCATGATAATTGTCACTGGAATTTTATTTCTACCCCAACCACATTTCCCACAACAATCATTTATTCATTGCTACAGACGACTTTGCCCAGCCCTCTATATCGACTCAGGCGTGCGTTTGCAACACCCTACTTTCCAGGATGATTTTGAATTGTCTTTGCGTAGTTCATACACCCCTTTAAAGTTTGATAACGACCAATACACCCTGTTTAATAGAATGATAGATTTTTTTATACTTTTTATAACATTGTGCCTTTTTCAGGAGAGCTTGGTTGGGAATTGTATTGCAAAGCGCAAGACACTGAAAAATTGTATACTAAGCTTTTGAAATATGGTCCTCCCTTTGGTACCTATGCACTAAACTCCCTGCGACTTGAAAAAGGATTTAGAATGTGGGGTGCTGAGGTCAGTATTCAAGATTTATAAAAATAAAAATATCTGAGTAAAATATAGTTATGAGCAAAATAGATACTTTAGGTATGGATATAGTAATAAGAAGTATCGATACTATCCTCAGTAGTAGCTAAGGAAATTACTGGATGAAATAGTATGTGATTTACCTATATTTTCCAGATGAATATGGACACCAATCCGATCGAGGCCGGTTTGCAACCTTTCATTCGCATGAACAAACCGGTGGATTTCGTAGGGAAGTCCGCTCTGGAGAACATCCTCAGAGAGGGCGTTTCTCGAAAGTTGGTTTTCTTGAAGGTGGACTCGTATAATAATGGATACGGGGGATGCGTCGACCCCGAAGGGAACGAAACCATCTGGTGCTCTAACAAAGTAAGATTTCCCTCCATTTTTTCCCAAGTTAGAAAAATTTAAGCACCTATAACGGCCGTATTCTCTTCTTTCTGAACAGTGGTTAACCAGCAGCCAAAGGATAACCGTAGAGAAAATCATTCATTCAAAAATTACTTCACGTTACGTTTTAGGGGTGAGAAAGAGGTCTTGTACGTGTGAAAAAGTAATAATCAAGAGAGTTGGCATACGAATTCATACAGCTAATAGTTCATATAGTTCTGCAAATTATTTCAATTTGAAGTATACTAGGCATTGACATAACTGCAGGTCAGTCAGTAAAGAGTTAATTAATGAGAGCTAATTAGAAAAGTTTTACTTTTTGGTAAATCTTAACACAGCCTAAGATATTTTACTACACATAATTACACAATTTTATTCTATAATAACTATATTTTAATCCCAAATTTATTTATACTGCCTCTTAAAAAAGTTTCTGAGATAGGGTTTTTTAAAGTTCATGCTTTGTTTTTTTGTTTCCTCCAGAAGAAACAACTAGTTTTTGCAAAACCTCAATGCTGTGCAAACTGAAAGTTTGAACTTAGAAGTTACTTATCTCAAAAACTAATTAAGCTGTATTTACCTTAAGCTATCGCTCTAAAAAAAAGTATGAAAATTTCTTCTCTCTTAAATATTTAGGAGACCTAAATTTTCGATTCCTTATAAGCAACAAAATATCAAATTTAAAAAAATAACTCCTCTGTGAAAGAAACTAATAAGAGCGTGTTCATTCCTCAGGTCGTCGGGAACACGACATCCGGCAGCTATGGGTGCACGGTGGGGTACAGTGTCGCCTTCGCCTACCTGCCGCCGTTCCTCGCGGTGCCAGGGACCAAGGTCCAAGTGGAGCTGATGGGCGTTCGCTGTAACGCGCAGGTACTTCAAGGTCCCCCCGTGGAAATCGAATCGGTCAGGAAGAAAAAGAAAATGGCCAAGTGAATGCTGGAGTGGAACTGTTCATGAGAATGGATTTAGATAAAAAGATTCTGGGGGCACGCTATAGACTTTGGAGGAGGCAAGCTACTTCAGATCGCCCTGGAAACAACATTTAAAAATAGAATATCCTGGGGGGAAAAATGGAGCTGTTCCCCCATAACCCCTCTCCAAAATCCGCTTATGGAACTATTATTTTATCTAACCTCCCTTTTCTTACAGGGGTGTGGGCGGGATTTATGAGCATGAAGAATTGTGAGGAATCTTATTCACATTCTTAATTAGCTCGTTTTTAAACCTTGATGGATGAATTTTTAAGGTAATATATGTCAAGGGCATAATCAGGTGGTGGATATCATTGTGTCATTACTATCCCACGAAAACTACCGATCTTCCTTTCATGAGAAAAGTTACTTCGCATCACTTAAAAATTGTTAGTTTTTCTCCGGAACTTTTTTTTCCAACTAAGGATTCCTGAAGTTTTCCCACCACCACCCCACAAATCCCTCACTCATTCTTTTTTAAGAGTGAAATTCAAAAACCATCTGCATAATAAAGACATTAATTTACTTCATTTTTAAACTAACTAACATACTGTTTAAATGGATATCTGATAGTTAAGAAGTTCACAGTATTGATGCAATTGAGAAGATAGTCTATGCTCAATCCATTTGGAATAATATACTTTCGAGTTTTCTCTTAATTTCTTTGAAACTCATGCAGTTGAATAAGATAATTTGTTAACCAATAAAAGCAAAGTAAGTTTGTTCCATCCACTTAGAACTTAAATCAAATAAAGGAATCCTATAAATGTCTAAAAAAATAGACAATTGTTACATTCAAATATGATTCCATAAGCACATGTTTCAGAGTTTCAGGAAGTCTAATATCTTTTTTAAAAAAATTACAATAGATATTTTAATAATAATTGCATCACAAAATGGATTTATTCATAAGAGCAATAATTTATCACATTAATAAATATAGTAAGAAATATGAAACTTACTATATAATCTGAAGGTCTTTACTGTTAAATGAAAAATTCCTTTAAATTTACTTCATTTGCATTCCTCATGTTTGTGGTTCCAAAACTTTTATACTTTTTGTGCATTTTAACTTATTTTTCTGAAATAAAAGTATTTTGAATTTTAATCAGCCAATGTATTTAACAGAAAAAAGATGTATACTTTAAGATTGGTGGGTGCAAATCTTGCTCATCTTAATCCAATTTAGACATTTTATTTCATATTTGATTTTTTAAGAACACTTGGTGTTTGCAAGGCACACCCAAAAGTACAAAAAAAAATTACATTCATAATAAAGAACACTTTATTTAAGTAACTTGACACAAGCTTTATTGAATGTTAATAGCTGAAGAAAAAATAATTTCTGTCACAAAAATGAATAAAAAAAGTTTATTTGAATCTCATGGCATAAACATTTTAAGTATTTATGGCAACAAATATTGGGACATCAATTTAAGTATAAAAGCATAACATCATAAATCAGCATTTGTCATCATATAAATCAGCCATTATAAATCAGCTTGTTTATAACTTATTTTATTCTAATAAACTATAAACTCTTGTAAAGTATAAACAAATAACCTCATTACTGTCACTGGTATTTGAAAAATAAAATTATGATACGATACAACAAACAAATTTTCTAAGTCTCAACAAAAGTAAAAAGAAAATAATTTGGGAACAGCAATTATATCAATAAAAATATTACATTCAATTTTTGACAAACAAAGGTAAAAAGCATAACATCATTAAACTGAGTAACAGAAAAGTATTTCAGATTTAGTAAAACTACTCTTAAAAATATCTGCATATTTATTTTAAATCATATAATTATTTTAAGTGTCCTTCACTTTTTTATACCACATTTTAATACAATGAAAAGCTCAATACACATCTAACTAGATCATGTAAGGGAAAATTTAATTAAAATAAAAAATGTTGTACTTCTGTTTAATTTTGTGTCCATGTATTTGTGCTTATGCACTAGGTATAATAAAAAAAAATGTAAGGGAAAATACTTAAAACACAGTTATCTCTTGTCACTATAAACACTAATTCTTAACAGGGTTAAAACAATTTATTTAACTAAATTTTTTAATACTTCAAACAATATAAATTACTCCATGCTAAATTTTATTGTGTTAGTTTTTAAATAAGTAATATTTTCATTCCTAAAAATTTAACCAGTTTCTAAATTAGTTAAGTATAAATTATCATTTACATAAAAAATACAAATTTAGATGCATTTAATTGTTTCATCAAATATTACACACCTTTATTTTATTATTTACCTTTATTAAAACTACTTTTTGTTTTTATTTCACGGATAAAATCCCATATTCACAATGTTGCTTCCTTAATTAGAAAAACTGTTTAAAAAATTAAGATAATTTTATTGATAAAATTAAATATAATTTACCTGATTGTCTTTTGCTACACTAGGCTAAATTCCCAGGGTGCATTCTATATGAAACATTGATACTTTATTTATACAAAGACTAACTCGAAATTATAGCCTAATTAGGAAATAATATGATTCTAAAAAAAAGAAAACCGTTTTTACTAGATAATCTTTCAATGTTTTATGAAAAAAGTGAACACAGGCTAGGTTTGAAGAGTTGCTCTCTATTAGAGCACCACCCCTTAGGCAGGTACCGGGCAATATGGCAATGGTACTAAATACACAACTGAGAATTTTTTTTAGTATTCAAATATACTCATTTCACCTAAATATTTGAATTTAAAACACTCATATTTTAAATAATTGATAATTAAACATCCTCATTATTTCAACTCTTTGCTACAAAAATGTAGAAGAGGTGTCATATCCATTTTTAAGATGATAAAACATAAATCAACAAAGAATCAACAAGAACAAGATAACACCACACCATTAAATAATATATTTTTAAAGCGAGTTGATTAAAAAAAATACTATACATATTATTTTAACAGTCATATAATATTAACTTTTTAAGTACAATAATGTTACCACCATGCTAAAACCATCTAAATGCATATACCTAGTTCCAAGAAAAATACATTTTAAATTTTGGTGCTCCATAGAAAAGCAAAGATAAGAGATCCCAACAAATCTTATACTTAATACATTAGATTCATTTTGCTATGGTAGAGAACATCACAAAGAGATTTCATAAATGTCATTAGGAGAAATTTCTATTAACAGCACATATATGCCATTTCGTTGTGGTGTTAACGTTATTATTACATAAATCAACACACAATTAACAAAAACTAATTACAATTTTTTTTTGTAAATTTTCTAAAAGTTATAACTTAGTATTAAGTCATCAACAGGTCATTATATAAAACGATTTTAAGTAATACAACAACAATACTGAAAACTAGATTAAAACTTCAGCCTCTATAAATATTAAGGAAAGTATTCAAGAATTTATAGAACACATTAACTTCATATAAACAATTTTCTACCAAGGAGTGGAACAAAATTTAACTTTTATAATCTGTCATTTTTAAAAATCTGATTTCTCCATGATTTTAGACACACACATGACTTTATAAGTTTTGATACTCACAAAAAATGTAAGAAATGTTGATAGTTTAATAAATAATATTACTACATTATTACTGGTCTTTCAAAAAATATTTTATTAAGATATTAGTGTTAAAGGTGAAGATTTGTAAATTGTTTTCATTATGAAAATGATATAACTTTGAACTATTTAGAAATCAGACTTATAGTATTAAATTTTGATAAAAATACTTAACTGCTAAGAGAACATTACAAAAATGTTAGCATTAAAAAACCCTGGTGTTTATTTACCCATTCTGTTTCTGATTAAATAGAGTGTTTTAACTTATATTATTTACAATATACCAAATTTATTTTAAATGAGTATAGGTGTCTCTAATACTTGATCTTATATATGAAGTAAAATGAATATAGTATATAAAATACATGAATAAGTGCTTTGTAAATAACTTGAAAATATCACAGATATTTACATTTTGATTTGTTTTTGATTCAATCAGAGTAAAAAAGGGAATGGAATGTAAACTGGAAGAATAAACAAGTCACCGGAGTCCATACAGCCTATCAAAGCTTACAAGCAATAGATAAAATTACAGTGATATTTTAAACAGTTTTTCAAGTCTCCTGGTTGCTTTCTTACCTAAACTGTTGAGTGAATCTAGCTTCTTTGAATTCATATCATGTTCAAGGTAAAATGCAGACTGGTGATCTTTTTGAGTTGCAAAAACTCCTTGATTTCCAGACCTGCATCAAACACAATGGAAATAATTGTTAAGGATGTTATATTGCAAAGCTTCCTGTAGATTACTTGGATAAAATTAGCCAAATACCTAAAATGCATATATATTAAAATAGTATAGCAAATTTGGAATAGTTATTTCAGACAGAAATTTAAATATTCAATAGAGATTTATATAAAACAATCTTTAATAATTCTTTTATCCTTGAGTATTTTTTTTATCCTAATTACAACTCCAATAATATTTTTAGTACAAGCAGTTTCTAGCTTATTGATTTCAAGAAAACTACATTTATGCATTTAAGGTAGCTTAACTACTTTAATGCTTTAAGATTGTACTTAAGTAAGGTTAAAAGGTAAGGGGTACATGTGAAAAAAATCACTAAAGCCAAAATTAGACAAAGAATTAAACAAGATTTTGAACAAATTTTAAGATAAGAATCTGATGATTTCTTTTAGATGAAAATTAGGAATTTCAAATATCCAATTAGCTTTAGATATAAAGAAAAACTTTTTGAAAAATTCGTACAATCCAGAAGATAATGTGAATGGCATATTGAAATTTAAAGATCTCAATGCTCTTTATTTAGCAGAATAAAATACTTACAAAAGTGATATCATTTTGAAGTGAGGATCACTAAGAAAATGCTGTTGGATATCTTGAACAGTTTCTCTGACATTCCTTCCAGTCAGCAATGATACTGGTGAATGAGGATATTCTAAATATAAAATAAGAGCTTATATTATTTGATTATTAAACTTTAAAATAAAAATGTACCTGAATTCCCCTTCAAATAGTAAAGAAATATAAGCTAGATAGAAGTTAAGTTACCATACTAATAAAAATAGACTGCAACCAAGGTACCTAGATTTTGCACAACTATCCTATAACTTTAAAAATATGATTTTTATAAATAAAAATTTACCTTTTAGAGTCTTTTGAAGATGATTATATAGCAAAGTATAAAATGAAGAGTCCAAGATTGAAGATACACTTTCAAAGTTCTGCTTATCAGTATCAAATTCAAGGTCTCTGAGAACTGTAAATCCACAATTCCACTAAAAACATGCAATTAAAAATTATAATAACTTAAAATGTAGTAATTAAAAACTTTAATTACTTTATCATTAAATACAATAAGGTGAAGATATTTATAATTGTAATTGAGAAACAAAACTTTTTAGGACTTAATGTTATTGATGCCACAATAGAATGCAAGGCAAAATTTCTACTTTAAAACTTGATTGAATTTTCACATGAATAAGAGGAGAAGAAAATTTACTTTGCTCCTTTTAAAGCAAGCAATTTTCAAACACTAATGGTTCTGATGAGTCCACTGATCAGAAAATTTCATGGAAAAGATGGTACTAATACAGCTAACTATTGGTATTTCTTTTCAGATTTTTAAATTTATTTTAACATAGAAATATGTGGTTTGTTTTAATGTGCTCCATGTACAAATCCGCTCCTCTCTCCCCTAAATAAAAGTTTCCTTTAAAAAAACTATTAGATTATTAATATCCTATTATGTACTAATAACTTTGAGTAAATATATTTTGCTCACAACTGGATAAAATGCCAAAATCTTTAACAAATATGCATCAATGTTGTACTGTTAAAAAAACAACGCAATGAAAGGCCACTTCATAACCATCAAAAAATATTATTATAAGGTATTTATAGACACATATAAACAATAAATACATTAATTTTGCATTATAACACAGATTTATAACAAAATCTCACCAAATAGTTCACCACTTTTTCGTCATAGGCTTTGTTCAAGAGCAACAGCAGTGTCGCTCCACTATATCTTTGCACATACAGAACATGCTTTTGCAGCTTGTTGCTTTCTAAATTTTCTGCATCATCCAACGAATTTGCGGAAGAGTTGCTTCTTGGTTTTGGCACAGTACCAGTGGATGTTTTTATGTCGTTCAGGGGATCTCGAAGTAAGCGCTTGGAAGCACTTGAGGCTCTAGACTTCTGGGTTCTACTACTGGACCTGCACTTCAAGAGTTGAAATTTAGTAGTTGTTTCTGATGCTGGGAAATCGGGACTTTCCCAGAATTTCAGCAAGTGTCCAACATTAAATTTGTCATGGGCAGAGTCTGATAAACTCAAATCCGAGTTCCACTGTTTCACTGAAACTGGGTGGAAAGGAATAAAACTCTGGTAGCTGAAGCACAATGAACACCTGAACTCAGAATCACTTAGGCTAGTGAAGTTGGTGTGCTTCAGCTTTGACTTGTATAAAAATCTGGATGCCAAAAGTTGTGTATGAGCAGGACAAAAGACATTAACAGCTGTAAAAAAGATAGACACTTAATATGGATAGAAAACTGACTTTTTTAGAAAAAGATGAACGTTATAAAATTTTTCAATATCAGGATTAAAACATAAAAACAAAAATCATTTTTATATGAAAAGTAAATCTTAGTATCGGACACAACATTAATAATGCATGAACTGAGTGCAGGAGAAAGTACAGAAAATGTGGATTTCTTAAGTTTTAATAAACAAACAAGCAAGTGGAGGATAAAAGTTTTGAAGAGTAACTAACTCATCAAAGAGTCACAAATACAATTATGATCATTCTACTTTATCCAAGGAAAATTTTAGGATATTTTTAAAAATAAAAGAATATCCAGAGTACTAAACTTAGTGGATTTAATCCTTTCAATGCTAGACCACCTGCGATTTTAATTTTAATTCGTAATGGCCAAGACTAAAAGGGTCAAAACTAGAGTCGGCCGAGATTTTATTATCAGAGAGGAAAATGGGAGAGCCAAGAGATAAACAATGGCTCAGTCCCCCTCTTTCTACTTTATCCTCATCACATATTGAGATAGATATAGAGAGTTCTGAAACAAATTCCTTTTGCCATCCATGGTAATAAAAATTAAGCCAATAGTATTCATAGTATTCAGCCAGTGTAAACCTAACTGTTTGAGAGTCTGTAACAAAAAATAAATTTCTTAATTACTTAAAAATGCCACAATTTGCAAAAAATATTTGAATACATGCGTAGCTTTCATGTAGCTGCTCATATGTTTGAATTATACTATAATAAAATATTAACAATGCAGTTAAATATTCATGACTAGGAGAAATGTATCCTGCATGTATTTCTTAAAATTCTACACTATTTGAAGAAATCATAGAATAAGGAAAATATAATTAGAATGTAAATATTTTTATTACAAATAAGCAGGTACTGGATTTATCATCCTTGACCACTGAATTGCCTTAAGAAGTACCTGTGGACACACATTTGCTTACACAACCCCTTTTTACAGGGGGCCATATTCATTCATTACACAAGGACAGAAGCTAACATCCATGCCAGAAGTATCATCCTTGACCACTGAATTGCCTTAAGAAGTACCTGTGGACACACATTTGCTCACACAACCCCTTTTTACAGGGGGCCATATTCATTCATTACACAAGGACAGAAACTAACATCCATGCCAGAAGTACGGCTTCGCAGTCAGATACTCTAACCACCAGGTCAGAACGCCTGCTTTATAGTGTAAATATTAACTAGTATTTCTTTAATCTAACAGAACTGAGGAAATGACAAAATAACAACCACATTTTTTTAGTCCTGGGAAAAACTAGTTACACAACAAGAGGTTTAAACTTGAATCACCAAACGAAACTTACCTTTGAAGTTTGATTGGTATTTCTGATTACAGTTCCCAGATTCTGCTAAGAAATTGAATCCCGAATCATCAGAATCCTTTTTCCTCAACTTAGAGTCACTGTGGTTGGCTTCAACCATCAGTTTCAGTGAACTGTGATTTCTGCTTTGACACAAATTCCTCATAAAGAGTCTTGAATGTCCAGAACAGCAAGGCGGAGAGCTTTTGTGCTTGCAGGACTTAATCCCCGGATAAGACACCAGTTTCTTCACTCTGGTCTCACCTCTGCTGCAGAGAGGATTCTCGCTGCAGTTTCCGGAATCCACGTCTCCTTCAGACCCTGAGTCAATAACTCCTCCCCCATTCAGAAGGGTGGTGCCTGCTATCTGGGGGGATTTCACTGTCTTCACTCTGATGCGGGAGCCAGCGTATGTGTGGTTGTGTTTCAAGATGCTGGAAAAGCTCTTGGAACTCAAATAAACGGTTTTCAGCTCAACGTCAGGAGGGAGGTCTTTTATAAAATGCAAGGCATCTGACACAGGAGCCTAGACAAGATAATATAATGCTTGTTGATGGTACTTCAAGAATAATTTATGATATAATTTCAGTTTATTTCTTAAACAACTATTTTCGTTAGAAATTTTAAATCCTGCATACAATCCATACTTTTTATTACTTTAAAATAGTGCTTGTTTATGTAGTTCATATAATCTGTAGTGGAAAAATAGTTTATTTTAAGTATTTATTCTACAGAAATATAACCATATTGTATAACAAATACAATTTTTCACAAAATTAAAGTTTTTGAAACAGGACCTACGCAGGACCTCCCCCCACCTGGATAGACCTTTGTAGTAATCTTATTTAGCAGTCATTAAAGTAGGAGGCTGAATAGTTTCATTACAGAAAATAGCATAAAGGAATTTTAATCTTTTGGTTTCACTTTAAATTTAGAGTGAATTTAAAAGGGTCCCCTGAACTCAAACTTTTCAAATTCATTACTAGATGAGGCTAGGAACAATTTACAAATGTATGGAAACTATACTGGAAAACATTACAAGTACTACGAATAAACTGTACTTATAAGTAAGAATTACGTTATTTTGTTTTAAATAACAAGATTAGTTGGTGCAAAATTTAGTTTAGTGATCATTAATATTATAAATGCTTGTGAAATATTAAAATGAACATTTTATAACTATCAAAATAGAAAATCAAAACACAAATTTAAAATACTACAATAAAAAATTACTATATTTCTGAATTAAATTTGCTTTATGAACAACCAAAACCATAAATTCTGTCTTCGTAATTTCAAATATCACTTACTGCAGCATTCGAGTTGGACAAGAGAGACAAATAATTAGTCAACTGCGGCATAAACTGAGTAGAGAGTATCCTACAACATGTTTTACAAACAATTAGTTTTAAAACAATGGTTATCTAAAGTTGAATCAGAGATCAGAGGATGATACTCACCGACTATTGTAAAAGACTGCTCCTGCAACTACAAAAGAACTCATTTGACACATGTGTAAAAGTCTATTTGCAGTTGCAACTACACCTGAGTTCTGGAAAAGAAAACAATCTGTGAACTAAAAATAATTAAAACTTTAACCAAGACTACCTCCCACAGAACCTATACATAGTTACTTTTTTTGGCATCAAACATTTTAAGAACAAACTTTTTCAACAAAGGAAATAATCTTTTACCCAGAATAGGTGCCTTTCATTTCATTTTCAGTTTTAAGTATCTTATAACATCAACAATTAAACTAGTTTATTTTGATTAGAACAGACCCAGACAGCCTTAGAAAGAGTAAAGAGATTCAAGTATAACTCTCCTCCATTTCATTAAATAAAAAAAGAATAATTTCAATATTAATGTGTTGAACTCAATTCATAGCAGTGTGAGCAAATCAATAGATGGATACAGACACTTATATTTATGTGCTTTTTTTTTCTGAAACTGTTTTGAGAAAATAAATTAGTTGTAATAAGGTCATTCCTTTTCTGTGAAATTCAGAGTCTCTATTACTGTTCAAGAAAAGGGGCAATTTTGATACTCTGCATCATTTAACCTTTTTTATCAGGTAAAAAATGAGGTAATATAAATTTCTTGGCCTTGTATGAAATTATAAGTTGTAGGTTGTACTTTAAAAAAGGCAGAGAAGTGAATATAACTGCTGAGGCCACGAATTTTCAGAGTGACAAGTGTTTTAGCATGCTAAAAGATAAAAATGACAGTGACATGTTTCAAAATTGAAAAAATATATATATGAATAGTCTTTAGAGTTCAGAAAAACAATGTAATAGGTCCAAATTTGCAAGATTTGAGAAAACAATGGATTTAGGATCTTTTTATATCCCTTATTCAAAGTGGTAGTTATCTTAGTCAAAAGTTTAATGGTTGGCCTTAAGAGCATCCCCTAAAATGTCTTCTCCACCACTGACACTGCAGTAGAAAACTTTCAATTACTCAATACTTAGTTCAGTGGACATATGGACACATTCATTTTAAGCATCTCAATTATTTGTTCACTACTTTTAGTAAAAATAAGCAAAATCTTACTTTCTTGTAAGTAGCCACAGGCAAGGCACTGAGAGATATTTGTAGAACATTTCCAAAACGCTGGGACAGTGTAATGTATCTGGACCATGCCAACTCCAATTTAGCAAAACATTCTTGTCTATTTTTGCTTTCCTAAAAAATATTCAAGAGAAATTAAATTGGATCTTCGTAATATCAGCACTACATTTATGTTCTCTGAATGCCTAACTTTGGAACTGTTTCAGACAGGGGATTGAGTTTTGTACCTACAGATTAACTAATAATTAAATTAACTAGTAATTAAAAGCTGAAAAGACCACCAAAAAATTAGAATGATACAAAACTGTAACTTAAAAAGTGAATTTGTTTAAATAAATAGAAAGTTAAAAAAAAACAAGAATAACCCTTAAAATATTAAGATTCCCAATTAGAAATGCTCAAGTTGAGAGATTAATGCTCAAGTTGAGAATTAGAGTTGCACTAAATCTTAACTTTATACTCTAAAAAAATTTTATAAAGCAGTTTCTTATCTTTAAAATTTTAAACACTTTTTCCCTTTATTCATGCAGTATTTGTTTTTGAGATTCTTTAACAATAAAGGTTAGAATGCTTTTTATGAGTACAAAAAAAAGCAAGGATGTCAAAATGTCAAATTTGAAATGAAGTATTAGTTGTTTTACATTTTTGAAAGCAGTAAAATTTTGCTCAATTGGAGAACCTAAAATATAATGCTTACATTAAGAACATTATCAAGACTTCCATGATAAAAGCAAAATATTCCACACAAAAACAACAACTGATCATGTAAAATACTGGTTTTAACATGAGAACTAGCTCCAAGTACCTGAAAGAAATAAAACATCAACTACAAACTGATAAATTTATGAGTTTCAAAGAAAAAATGTATACTAAAAACACTAACAATTTTCTAAAGAAATTAAGCAAAGAGGCAAAGCATATCTCAAGATAACCACTAATTAATTTTATTAAAATTTATATTATAATCAAACTACTATTCAATATTTGTCATAGTAGGTATCAAAAGCTTAGTTATCTATCACAAGAGGTTTGGCCCAAATTTGTTTGATTGGCACCCCCCCCCCCCACCACCACATTTACTACATGATTAGTTGAATGTAATTCATTAAAACCAGCTAGTATTTAAATCTTAGTTCATTTAATTCTAAAATTTGGCTCATGATACAGAGTTTCAAGCAATAAAGGGAATCTAAAGGGACCATACTTTATAAATTTTTTAATTTGACAATTTAAAAGAGGGTTTTGGCTTGTTTTTAAACATATAGTAGCCCTTAAGTGCCATCCATGGAAAACCATTCCTTGTATATCAGATAATTTTCAAGGAAAAACTGGTATGTAAACAATCATGACATTTTTAGAAGAACCCTATAACTCTCCTTTGGATATAGCCCTGAACCGTGCAGAGAAATAATATTGCAAATATAGATTATGAACCGAAAACAGCAAAAATCAATTGCTGAAAGAGGTACCTTTACAAGATACTTTCATTAGTTTGAAACTCAGATAATCATTGATGCTTACCAATAAGTATTTTCCAGACCACAAAAAGACAAACTTTCCTTCATCCAGACCAATTACAGATGGACTTGAAAAAGTTGTTTTCAAAAATTTAGTTATCCCAGCAAGTTGGCAACACAATAAATAATGCTGAGAATCAGATGCCTGAAATATTTCTTTGAATTAGAATACAAATTAACAGTAATTTTGGTACTTATGTATCATTCCATCTCCGCTGAATCTGAAAAGCAAATCCAGACTGTGCCGCTGAATGTAATGGTCACAGAATGGTCGACAAGATAACATGTAAGAACCGAAATTTCTTATTTGATTTAAGTACTTGAAATAATTTTCAAATGTTACCCATTGTAGTGAATTTCATTTGTGAAATATTCTTTAGAGATTTGGAACTGTTTTTTGCCAATGAAAATGTTTTTTGCTTTGGAAAAACAAACTTTGCCAAAAATAGGCCAACATTGATGCCATATGAAAATTACACTTTTGGAAAAATTTAAACACTACAAGGGACCACCCACACCCATCTTCCAAAACCACTCAGTAGATGATGTCATTAGGGTTCAGGAGTTGGTGTAGGGCACACAGCTAAAGGAGAACGGTGTGATGCTATAAAAGCCCATTGATAAAAAAAGTGTGCCCATTCCTAGTGTTTGGCAACTAGTGGTAAAAAAATAGTTAACTACCAACTACTAACTAGTCTGGGAAAATGTAGTTGTAACTAGTAGTTAACTATTTTTTCCTAGGACTAGTTGCAACTAGTAGTTAACTATTTCCCAAAGTAGTTAACTACTAGTTAACTAGTCTATTTAATTTCATAACCTACTTTTTGGCAAAATTCTAATGCATCTTTCTTATCTATGTCACAAAAAATGTTTATACTTCGCGCAAAAATGGTCTTTATTTCTGGTTATGGTATTTGAGTACTCTACCTTTGATAAAAATTTTAAATATCTTTTCAAATTTTAAATAAAAGTTTTTTTTGAAGTAGTTGAAAATTTAAAAGTAGTTTTAACTAGTAGTTAATAATTAAAAAAGTAGTTAAACTAATAGTTTAACTACTTTAAACTAAAAGTAGTGAAACTAATAGTTTAACTACTTTAAACTAAAAGTAGTTAAACTACTAGTTGATTGGTAGTTAACAACTAGTTGCAACTAGTTCTAGTTAACTAGTGCCGAACACTACCCATTCCTAGATATTACCTAATCTTGTAAAAATTCAGCATTTATTATTTTTCAGATTCAATTCCATTAACTATCCAGTTAAATACCTGCAAAATATTACAAACAGTGCCAAAAATTGCAAACTAACAGATAAAGATATATGGTTAACAATCTGGGTAGAGGAAAGTTAGGCGATAAATGATTCACCCAAGTTCACTATGCTTTAGTACAGCAACCCTAGGTTGTCAAATCTTTTCTCTAGCTCTCCTCCAGCACCTGCATTTAGCTCAATAATTCAAAGATTAGGATTTTTATGGGGTTGTTTTTTTACTCAAATGACTCACACCTCTATTCAATATTACTTGTTTCTTTTTTTATCATCATTATTGAGTTGTTTCCGTAAGGTTTCCTTTTTTTATTGAAGAGTAGTTGAGTAGTTTGATGGCATCAGATAAATTTTAATTAGTTGAAAGATAAACCGATACTTATCCGTTAGCAGAGCGCAAATATCGGCAATTGTGAACAAAACGCTTGCCAAGTGAAGCGAATGACAAAACAGTCAACGGAAAACGAAATGAATGCGCCAGAGGGAGATGTTCTTTTGCAGGAGGAGACCATTAGAACAGAGAATTCCCTTAATTCATTCTACATTATTTGGCAATTTTTCGCTAGCGCCCGGCTAACGAATAAGTACCGATAAAACCATCTGGAATTTTTTGTCCAACCATCACTTTTACCATAATGAATCACTTTCGAGATTGTTGCTCATGGAGATGGTTGTGCTCCTCTGTTTTCAACCACCGCATTTGTTTCAACAGCACCCACGTTTGATTCTCCCGTGCTGTGATGATGCATCATGCCACATTGATGTGGCATGATGATACATGTGGTGATACAAATCTGAAGGTCATAGGACTCAAAAGTATATTTCAGAGTTATAATCGTTTCAGTCTGTATTTATCCATTTGAGTTATCTGATTGTTATAGTGGTGAGTAAGCTCACCACAGAACTTTTTTTGGAAAAGCTTTAGAAAGTGTCCTCCAGTTGCCATGATGTGTAACGACAGCAATATGATTAAGTGTTGTCATCATTTGAGCTGTGGGTAAACATGACTTCTGGAGGACTCTTTCTAAAGCGGTACCTTTTTTTTTCTAGACTAGTCTAGACATAAGACTAGAGCCGACATCAATCCCGTAATTAATAAGCATCCATTAGAAATTTCATTTTTAACTAATTCATAACTTATTAATACCCAACCTGTGAGGGGAAAAAATACATAACAGCATCTTTAGGGTCATCTTCATCAGCTTTGCAGTATGTGGTATCGTATACAAAAAACAGATTCATTACGAAAGTAGAACTAGCAGTTCAGAATTAAGCTTCATAATCTTAATGCACATTTTCTAGTAGTTTTGATCATTCTGTAACCTTTATATAAGCTTTCGATTAGTATAATTTTTAAGAAAAAATTATAAGTCTTTTTCGATACAAATTCTAGATTCAAAAACACTTCTAACCCACCCAAATCAAGTTCAGAAACAAAAAGTAAATAAACAAATTCAACATGTGATATGACAACTCGTAAGTCACAGTTAATGGTATTCATTTAAATGTTTTAATATTAGAACATAATCGTACATAATTCGACATAATTCGCTTAAAAAGCCTCCGTGAACTAAAATTATGTTTTTACAGTACTAAAAGTTACATTGATATTTGAATTGAAATTTGTGAAAGAGTCAAAGAGTGTAGATGTTAATCAATAAAATATTCAACAAGACAATACAAGGAAGACAAACATAAATCAATCAAAATAAATTGGGGTCAAAGTGAAACTGAACTGAACTGCAGTTTTATTCTTGTGTTTTCATTTTCTTGAAATCCATATTGAATTCTCGATCTCGCCTTGCTAAAATACTCTGCCTGCGTACAAGATTTATATCTTTTTTTGAAATCAAGAAAATGTCGATCTTTAATATTTTTACAATTAAAGAATTTAAGAGGTTGATTCATCCTCACCACATATTAAATATTTTGTTGGCTATTTCATACCTATTTACAAAATTAGTGCACCCATTTTGTTCAATACTATATCCAAAATCGGGATGTGAACTAGAATTCGTAAGTTTTTCGCTAATCTTTATTGATTTTAAATATTTTTTTGTTGTTTCCTGTGTTTAAGTATTCTTGACTTAAAGTCAAAGTAAATCTTAAATTTTTATCGACAAAAATTGAAACACTAATCTTCCGTTGCCTCATTTCAGAAAGAAACAGAAATATTGTTTTTTCTTGTAGTAATCGTTTTGCTAAGAACTAAAAAAAGAGGTAAGCTTAGGTTTGTTTTACGTCTCGAATTTCAATAAATATATGAATATTAGGTGTATGATATTATCTGTTTGTATTTTAGGTGCAGTTCAGATGATTCCATACCTTACATCTTTGTGTATGTATGCCAAGTTAGCCAACATTGCCCTATTCTTTTACTCGGATCCAAGACTTGGAATTATATACTCTGTTTTATGCTTAAGTAAGTTTTGCATGCTCCTTTACTTTTTACTTTTATACTTACATCTACCAGGTTTTCTACATAATTTTATATATAGTTGTCTGTGTTTTGGTGATTTTATTATAAAGAATAATTTATGATACGTTGATAATGATGCTGCCAGGAAGTAAGATTGTGAGATCTCAAATCAGGGTTGTTACGTTTAAAACACTTATTTTAACACGTTTAAAACAAAGCAAAAAAAGAAATATTGTTTAAAACACATGTACTTTTTTAGCAATTCTTTTTTCTATGAACAGATGGCTTTAGTATATAAAACTTAGTATTTACTTCCGAATGTTTTATTTGATTTTTTCTAGAAAATTATTTAATAAAAAATACAAATAAACTTGTTTAACCCATAGCAGAGGATGTGAGGTCCCACAGACCGCTCAAGACTTTCCTCCTCTTCCCCCTACCACATGCTGGGTCGAATTGAATATAATTTTCTCCTAGCTTCACCTTTTGTGACCTTGGCACTGACCCCTTCTTATCAGCATGTTTCGACAAGTTCGGCATCCGTTAGAAATTCCACAAATTCTTTACCATTGGTTCAGGAGACCTGAGCTCCTACTCAGTGTAACGGTTTTCTTCCAGACTTAGTACGCAGGGCCATATACAAGGAGGGGTTTAGGGGTTCAACCCCCCACCCAAATTTTGACATCTTTATAAAAATCTTTTCTTGAAAATTATGTCTCACAAGGAGTGATCCTCGGTATAACCCAAAGGGTCTCTAAATGGGTCAAAACCCTACTTTTAAGGGTAAAATTTCAAAAAACATTCTGGGGAGGTATTTGCAACGATTGTGAAATCTCTATAATTTTGTATTTTACCTTGAATTTAAACCAGTGTTGATGAATAATAGCAGTTTTTTTACTTTGTAAAATAAATTCCAAGCCAAAACTTAATTATAAAGAAATTTGCTTAATGGTTCTAAAGTCAGACTGAAGTTGTTACATTTATTGCCTGCATACTTTAATTTGTAGTTTTCAATTATAACTGAATTCTAAATCAGTAATAAAACATTTTAAGGTGTAAGTACTACTTATATTTCTTATGTATTATTATCTAGCCAATTTGCAATATGTTTGGACTTGAAGAATTTTAAATTGCAAATGCATAATATAAATCTATGTTCTGTTTGTTACAGTTCATCTCTTATTGCTTCCTGAACCAACTTATGAGGGACCAGATAATGTTGTATACTTCACTGGGCCTAATTTGGAGGTATTTATTTTTCTATCAGGTCCCATTATTTTAATGCTTGTCAAAAGGAGTAAAATTTACTCTAGAATCAATGTTTTGACAGTTTAATTCTATATGAAACAATTTATCCACTAAATTAGTTTGATTAGAAAACTGAACAGTACCTACAGGTCTTCCTACAGTCACTCACACAACATGTTCAATATTTAAAAAGAATAATAACTTGGGTAAATATTTGACAATTACTGAGATAATTAAATGTTGGCATGTAATTTTACCTGTGCCCCACACCTTCTGTAATAAGAAAGTTCTGCCAGTGCTTCCATAATTCTGATTACCCACTTGTTGAAAGTTAATTTTTTTATTGCTTGCAGTGGTTCCCAAAGTGGGTTCCGTGGAACCCTGGGGTTTTATGAAAAAAATGTACGGGTTCCGCGTGACAAATTTTATTTTCTTAAAGAAAATAAGAATGGTGTTTTTTTATATATTAAGTTCATCAAAATGCAAATCCTAACAAAAATATGTATGAAGTTCTTAAAAATGTATGTCCGAAATTCGGATTAGGTGTACCAAAACAAGTTAAATCCCTCTTTTTATAGTCAAATTTCAAAAAATTTTCTGGGGGGGACCCCCAGATGGTTCTTGGAACTTGCTTAATCAAAACTTTTTTACCATTAAGTTGACTTGTTTCATTTAATATCAGATATTAAATTTTGAAAAGTCGTTGATTAAAAAATATTCAGGGTTCCCCGATCATTGGCAACAAATTGTGGGGAGCCACGAGCAAAATAGTTAGGGAACCACTGGCTTAGTAAGACATTTTTCCTTGTAAAATAAATTTAACCCCCTCTTATCTATTATAATACTTAGACTAACCCAAGGGGCACAATTTTTAGATAGAATAGCTAGAGAATATATGCTCCTCTTAGACCAGACAATTTTCTTCATTTTGACCACTGAACACGTTTTTTTACAATAAAATTTTTTATTTGCATTGCAATATAGCAACAATATGTGTAGCATGACTTGAGCAAATCACTTATGATGTACCAGATAATTTTTTTTAAATTTTTGACAAATAACTAACATATATTAAAATCCATAACACTAGTAAACTCTAAAATTTTAGAAAAATATAAAATACAAAAACATCTGCTATACAAAATGACAAACATACAAAGGGGGTAAAGAACAGCAGTATCTAGAACTGTGCTGCCCTTGGCTGCGACTTACTTTTATATTAGTGTAGGATGACATAGGACAACAGAGCAGTTGTGTTCTTCAAATCTATCATATCAGTTATCTTGTAGTAGGTACATCACACACTGATATCATTATTCTCAGCTCAAAGAAAACTTGTCATTGGGCTTAAAAATACTTTCTTTAAAATCTCAGTCTAAGGATTTTTTTCTATTTATTGAAACACTTCAATTTTCATATTCTAGGATGAACTCAAACGAGATACCAGAGTCACTTGGCTGGTTACATTTTACACAGTTTGGAATGCTAATTGTGTTAATTTTGCCCCAATATTTGCAGAAATGTCTGTAAAGTAAGTAATAAACTGAGTATTTTTATGCCTGATAATTTGTATTTATTTAAAATCTGCCATGATAATTATTTTTCTAGGTATGGCCTTGATAATCTCAAATTTGGAAAGCTTGATGCTACTAGATTTCCTGAAATTGCTGAAAAGTAAGAAAAAGTTTTCCTACAATCATTGTAACAGGTTAAACTTAAATCAACATTTTGGTGCATTTTATTGAAATTTTATTTTTTCATTCAAGCTTTAAATAAATTTTCGTGCAATTTGAGTTATCCAACCTAAAAATGAAATGTCACAACAAAAAATTAAAAAGCTAAATACAGTAACGTACCTCTTATCCGTAAAGCTCGGGACCGGCATCATCTCGGATTTCCGAATTTTTGAACATTTTCCCGAAAACCGGGGTAAAACCGGTTTTCCAGCCTCAAAACACCGCATTAACAGAATTGCGTATGTATCGTTACGAAAATACGCAGATCTGCGGAGCTGTGCAAGAGTGAAAAGAAAAACGAGAAAAAAGAATCCTCCCGATCGTCTGCTGCCTCGTAGTTAACACATTCACATCGCTGAAAATTAAATTTTAATCGTATTGCAACGGGAACAAAACGAAACTGAAACTAATACGCTCTCTCGAAAATCAGCTCTACTGCATGAAAACGATGCATTCGGCACCGGCTTTCCCTCTTTCAATCGCAATATTCCTAGAACACAACCCGTAGAAAAATGCATCCGATTGGTCCCTTTCAAATTGCTCTCCTCTCCCTCCCACTGATATGAAACAATACTCCGTCCGCATTCCGAGAATCGGTCTCGGCGCTCCTTCTGCTCTACAAAGGGCGGGAGTGGATCGCGGAAACGGGAGGGGGAGCGGACACGGAGTACATCGGGACACGCTGAATCCCTTCGGATTCGAATCTTTAAAAAAGAAAACTGATTTCGGAAAACCTTACGGATTTTCGCGGATTCGGAACTTCAAAAAAAAAAAAAACTGATTTCGGAAAACCTTACGGATTTTTGAACATTACGGATTTTCGGGACACGGATAAGAGGTCCGTTACTGTAGTCCAGTAAATCTACTGACAAAAAAAAGGCAAACTTGAAGTAAATTGCAACAGGGTTTTCACTTGGAAATGACCTCAATAACAACTTACTTTTCTGGGGTAGCCTAAGAAATTTTTTTAACAGTATAAATCCTGGGCTTACCAATTTTGTGTATGTTATTGGGGTAATTGCCAAGTGAAAACAATTGAAAAACCTTCTGTTGCAATTTGTTTCAGGTTTAGTCACAGATTGCTGGGTAGAATTTTAGGGGCATTAAAAACCAAAACAAATTTTAGACAGACTTCTGTTATAAAACCTATTAATCAACTTAATTATAATTTTACCATAAATTAACTTAAGACTGCCTTAATTTTTTAGGTTTTGTGTTAACACCTCATCCTTTAGCAAACAGTTACCCACAACTATACTATTTAAAAATGGCAAAGAAGTTTGTCGTCGACCGACTGTAGATGCCAAATGCCAGCTCATAAAATTTTTCTTCTCAGAGGTAAGTGAACAAGCCTTTAAGAATTTGATTGCAAGTATTTATCTAAGTGTGTGACATGGTAACTTTTTTTCAGGAAAATGTGACAGCTGCATTTGATCTGAACAATTTACATCAAGAGTGTAAAGCTAATCCAATCAAGAAGTATAAAAAGGATGAAAGCAATGATCATGTGAAAGCTGAATAAGTCAATCACTGTTCATCTAAAACTCCATTTTCGACCATTTCCAGAAAACCAAAGCATTCATTTTTTTATTATGTTCATTTTATTCCTATTAATCAGGGGTCTCTTAACTTTTTAGCCCAATGGTTACATTTACTACTCTGTTGTGGTCCCATGTGGGCTATTGGCATGTTCTTAGAACCCTTAAGCCAAGATAGCTGTCCAAGTTCATCAATCACTAAGAGTTATCTTTTTTTGTTATGACATCTAATCTTTATTTTTAAGCAATTTTAATTGATAAAATTTATTTTAAATTTTGCAACTATTTTTTAGCAGCCCATCCTATATTTAGGAGACCTCTGTTTAATTTGCATTTGTCTTATTGGAGTTGTTTTGAAAACATAAATTGAAGGATTGTTACATGTATCTTGTTTCTCATCATAAGATCTGGTGTTTTTAAAATTATTAATCTTCTTTTTATTTAGAAAATTTTCAGACTGTTGGATTTATTTGTAACAATTTTTTTTAAGGAACAAACTTTATTTTATGACATTTTTGTGGCTGTATCCAGGGGTAAGGGGTTCAAACCCTTCCTCCCCAGAAATTCTACTATTAATTGCTTCTTACCTTTGGAAATTCTGAAGAGAACAAAGAGCAATCCTCTTTGGCTCTCACCCAAAGGGTCCAAAAATAAGTCAAAACATTACTTTATAGGGCCAATTTTTCAAAAT
Organism: Tetragnatha montana; assembly: GCA_963680715.1. Classification (NCBI taxonomy): domain Eukaryota; kingdom Metazoa; phylum Arthropoda; class Arachnida; order Araneae; family Tetragnathidae; genus Tetragnatha; species Tetragnatha montana. The sequence continues at coordinate 29,823,473 of OY796680.1, forward strand.
TTTCTGGGGGAGGACCCACAAACTCCCTTTGCTCGAGACTAAGTATTATCCTCAAAAACCTTGACATTAAGTGCACAAAGGTTCACATTTAATCTATTAATATAATCAGGAAACGAGGTCTTAGAAAAGTATATGGGGCCAAAATCCCTCCCAAAACAAGTCTGGTTACAGCCCTGATTAATCATATTTGTTTCTATAAAACTTCTTAAGCCAGTGTCACAATCATTATTATGAATCATTTGTAGTTTTGCATTAATGAAAAAGTTTTCTAAATGAAATACTGTTAAATATGGGGATTGTTTAGTGTGGTATTTATTGAGGAAATTTGGGACTAAAGAGTGTGTGAGGAACTCATATTAAGAAGAGATAGATTCTGATTTTTTTACTCGTTATCAAATTCAATTCATAGGTCATATATTTAAAGTTTTTTTATTAAACAATTGCATTTCTTTTTTGTTTAGTCTTTTTATATTCATGGTTGTTTTATTTTGGTGCTTAAGATGAATCACTAGAAATTAAAGAAACTTAAGAGTAAGGTATTTGCTGAAGTTTAATGAGGTACCAGTGGAGTCACAAATTTTTTCTAATAAATATAGCTTTGGGAATCTTGAAAACTTTACAATACAATGCAATAGAACCACTAGATTAGGCACTGTATTCAGTGGATCCCCTCCCTTACTGTGAAGTCACAATTATAGAAACTTCAAAATTAAAATCAAATTGAACATTTCCAGTTACATATTAATGATCAATCAGAATTGTCAGTGAAAGAATGTGCTACTGTTATTAAACTCAATATCCCAGAAAAGTATTAGAGTAACGGACCTTTTATCCAGAATACCAAATTCTGCAATGCTCCAAAATTCGGAATGTTAACAGGTTCTGAAAGTATTTTCCACACAAAACCTACGGCTTTCCCGATAAAACAATGTCCGGAATATTTAATCTACAGCTGTTTGTAAAAGTGACTCGATCATAGCTAGTATAAAAAAAATTTCTCTCAGAATGATGTATAGTTACCATGTTATCGTGCTTAGAACCATTACTGGGACTGGATTCTTCATGAAAGATATGTTGGAGCCTTGCTCTTATTTTCGTAATTGGACCTTACTTTACGCTTTCTTGTTGGGTTCAAGATCTTCAAAAATTTCTATGCACCCAGAATTCTGGGATTCATGCTGTTAAAACAATGTATATCTAGATCTACCCCGGAAAAGTAGCACCCCTGTATTATAAAAATTCCAAAATTTTAATCAAATTCAACATTTTCAGTTTCATTTTACTCATTTGTCACATGAAATCTTTTTATTAATGATCAGTAAAACAATATTTCCTTTATAATATATAATTGTGACAGAAGTGAAACAAAATTTTTTTGATGTCCAAAAGTTTGAACTCTCCCCAATATGTGACAGTTTGTAAATAACCCTTGTAGGATATTTGTTTTAAAACTATCTTAATTTAATGTTTTATAATAAAGTTAAATAATAGAGAACTTATGTTTGAAAATAATAAAAATTTTATGAATGGGGGAAGCAGCTAGCAAGTATACTGTAGGTATGAATTCAATTTAGTTTTGTTTCCACCACAATATTTTCTACTTTTATAATGATAACATGATAACCAAATATAATATCACTGGTTTCCAGAAAGTGTCAACTTGAAAAATTTAGTACATGGGAACCTCAGCACCTAGTCAATGCAATGCATTTTATTATCAGTTTTCAATAGAAACAATATAGTTTTTTTATTGTATTGGTTAATTTATGTTTTGCATCAAGTGGTCGAGGAAAGGATTTGTTAATAAACTGGTGCAATCACAATTTTGACAGATTACTTTTTAGATTTTAGTGAACTGTAGAGGCTTCTTTTCATATAGAGGCTATTATATTATGAAAGATGATGGATTTTTATGTTCTAATGTTTGTTTAAGAAAAATAGCTCTACATCATCTAATTATAATCAAATGCATGTTTTAAAAATAAGGGTTGTTTTTCTTGTCGTAAAAATTTGAAAAAAAGGCAGTATTTTAAATCTGTCCAAATTCTAATGCAATTAGGTAAAATCATTACTTAAGATATTGTTGAATACTTAAGATATTTTATAATTTGAATGTTCATTTATTCTGATTTGACTGTTTTACAAAATAAAGTTTAGATTTTTTTCATGTATTGTTTTTTTTTTTTTCCAATTTTGGAAGAACTATCTTCACTAGCATTTTGGTACAAATTATGACTGATGTATTTGTTTTAAAAGATTACTTGTAGCAAAGCTGTGATACTGTTCATAATAATCAGAAAGCAACAGAATTTCTTTTTAAAATTATTAATTTATGGATATATACATGCTATATACACCCTCTTTCATGTAATAGGTACTACAGTTTTGGAGGCCAATTCATTTCTATTTCAAAATGTTTTTCTGCTGGTAGCCATTCACAGACCTCTCTGAATAAATCTGGAAAAAAAATTATTATAAGCATAGCTACATTTTCTAAATTTATTTACTACCATAAATTTCCAATTAAACCCTTTGTAGGGTGCAATATGCCAAAATGCACCATTAAAAGAATTGCAATTTGTTGCCCTTAAATTTCAATGATAAGTGTCTAAAAAAACAGTAAGTAAGATATCCGTATTGTAGCTAAATAGATATTCAAACATTAAAAAATATAGAAATTTTTTAATAATTATGAAAATTTTTCAAAATATAACATTAAGTTAAACTTGCATCATCAGGATAATTAATTAAATATCTTAGTCAAAAATTATACATAATGCAAAAAACTGAGTGAGTTTATTCTAAATTTTTGTTTTCAAACACAAGTCTAGATGAACTCTGTGAGGGTATTCACAAACACAACTATCACGGTAATACTTGCCTGTTCTAGCCATATTTGGCCGCTGACAGTTCCTGTAGTTATAAATTTTGAACCTATTGGTGGTAGCTATTGATTTTCATTTTGTACATCTTTGTCTTTTGCGAGATAAGTGTTAGGTAAGGTTTTGTAAATGTATATTCAACCGCAAAAGACTTAGAAAAAATTACACTTTGTATTAATGAAAATTTTATAATATGATATGTATGTAGTCATAAAATAACTAAGCATAATGGAAGACAAAAAATATTATCTTAAATAAGTGAAACATGTTCAGGTGCAATGTGCCTAAGTGATATCAATTGTAAAATTATGGTGAATACCCGAGACAAAGGGCACAAATTTAATGAATTGGTTGGCGCCACACATTTGGTAAAGATAGGAGACTACCAGGAATTTTAGACTTCTACTAGCCCTCCTAATAAGGAGAAGGCAAACAAAACTATGCGAGCTGTGCAAAAAAGTTCAGTTGTGCTCCACGGAGGGTTAATATGTGTTGAAACAACTTGAGATTGATATAATTGAGATAATTTCCCCCTTCCTTGACTTGAAACAACTTGAGATTATCCAATTCTAGGCATTATATTTCTTCTTTTAAATTTAAAAAAGATTGTAGACATTTAATATCTAAGAGATATGCAAGTTTCTCTGAATAAGCAAGTTTAATATAGCAACACTTTTAATAAGAAATGGATTTGCAAGCACTTACATTTAGGATTTTTTTCCCATACTTCCATCAAGGATTTTTTCGAATCAACTTCTTTAGATATGACTGCTTGCAATAATAAGCGAGTTCTTGGAAGTAATCTGGGGAAAAAAAGCAAGGTTTAGCTTTTCAAATAGATAACTTCTGTCAATTTTCTCAGAAGGTTTTGTGAGTTGGCAGTTGGAAACATGTATAATTTCCCCCTTCCTTGGAATGAAAATTGCAAGTAAAAATCAAATATTTTAAATAGCACGAAAGTTGAAGAGAATTAAGGAACCACTTTGCATACAGAAAAGTTTAAAAAAATGGAAATTTATTTAAGTAAAAATAAGCATTAAATCCTAAAACATTGCAAATTGTATCTATTTTATTACTCTTCTTTTAATTTGCACTTCACAGGGGAACTATGAGCTGTCAAGGCTCATAGCTCAGAGAGGGGTTTCTAAAATTGCAATGAAAGGTGGCACTCCATAAGAAACACAAGTTGGATTTTAACTTTTATACTGTTCTTCCACTCTCTCTTGATCTGTTTGGTGGTTTAAAAGGGCTAATACAAGTAAAATGTACTCCTCTTGCCTTTATTTTATTTTTTAGCCCAAGAGAGGCACTCCCTCTCTTTTGATTTAAACCCTGATTATTTTTATCCCAGATAAAAAGATGTATCTAACTACAACTACTCACTTTGCCCAAGATTTCAACATGACAGATGGTGTTGACAGCATGTCTGCTCTGTAGTTCTTCATAGCAGGACACACCTGGCCATCAAGGAAAAAGAAACAGAACCAGCTGTACTTCAGCAAACCTGTAGGCATTTCTCTACTAATGGATGGCATCTCCCACTGCCAGCGACCTGTGGAAAAAGAGTAAACCATGGTGAATTTTGCTGTACACTAACCAACATTTAATCTATGTGTAATATTTATCACCTTCTACATTTCACTATACAAGTTAGATCTATGGAGAAACTTGTGTAAAAGGGAAAATAATCAATTGTTTTTAGCAATGCTGATTGGTGAGTAAATAATTAAACTGACAAGTAAAGAATTTAATTTTATTTTAAAATGATTATCAACATGCAGACAGATTGCCAAATGTAAAGAATATCCTAGTAAGAAATTTGATCTCCTTTATAGAAATGGCCAGTTTTAACCAATTATAGAGGACTCATTTATTCGAGCAAGGTGGCCAGAAAAACCTAAAATACAAATGATTATTAAAAACAGGGATTTAATAGTAAAAGTACTAACCAAAGGTTCCTCCCATAGAACAATAGATTTTGTCCTTAGAGCTGTCATAAGTAGGAGGCGGATCTTCGAGTGGGGCAGAAAATGAACAGAGACTTGGTGCAAAAGCAGGTAGCCACTCTGGTTCTATTTCTACAACACCTAATGTATACAAACAAGTAAAGAGTCAGAAAAAATTTAATAAAAATAATTCTAGACAACTTGTAAAAACAAGTATAAACACATTAGGAATGTTATGAATTATTGTCCTAATCTGATGTTCACTTTTTATTATACACAAAATAACTTTCTAGATAAATGAGAAAATTTCTTTACCTTTCATGTAGCGTTTAGAAGTTTCGATGATTTCGTTGTACACAACAAATTCAGGAAGTCGTTCAAATTGACTAGATGAAGGGTGTATAAACACAGGATCTTCACAATCCAGACACTGAAAACAATATTTTTTTATACAAACTATATTTAAATTTAGTATTAAATAAAATTTTGTAAAAAGTTTAGATGGTAAATTATTACCTTGTATGCATTTTTCAAACTTTTTTCATCTTTTGTTTCTTCTCTAGACAATTTCCTTAAATGAAAATAAAACCCATAAAAGAATATCCAGATTGAAATGTAATTGATTGCTACACTAAATGGTTAAAAACAAATTGAGGCAATTTCTAGAAAAATAAAGCCATAAAACTAATTTCTTTAAATTAAAATTTAAATTGCCCTGAACCTCTATGAATTATTTCATGCACTTTAAGGGAAAGGGAGCAAATACAGTAAAGCACCGTTTATATGTTTTTCATTCATACGACTTTTCAATTTATACTTCGTTTTTGCGAAGTCCCAATTCATCCCTATTCATTTTAATGCAAAAATATTTCGTTTATATGATGCGCAGTATTGGTTATACGTCATTTCCCACTGTCTTAATATTTGAAAATATTCAGCTTCAGTATCAGTTAATTGGCAAAGTTTGACTGCATTGAAAATCTTAAGAGCTTATTTTCTGTATCAAAACAGGAAATACATTTCACGAACTTGATTCGATTTATAATGCTGTAATTTACAGTCAAATTCAATCTTTACGTCCAACGACAATGAATGATTTTTTCAAAACACTTTTAATACTAAATTGAAGATTTGGAACATTTTCGGAAGTGGTGTTAAGGATGTAAAATATATTACTCAAGATATGAAAAATAAAATAAATACTATTTAGGATAAAGAGGAATGATTTGTTGTATTTTTATGTTAAATGTTTTAATACATATTTTAAAATTTAAATATTATTTTCAGTATAAAAACAGTTTTTCAGTAATTTTTCCTTTTGAAAAATCTCAAATATATTGTATTTACGTAAATCTGCATTAGGAGCATTAGAAACCTAATAATCAAAGTTGTTTTCAATTATACGTCGGTTCCTTGAAAGACATATAAATGGTACTATACTGTATACAAATAATTCATGAATAAATAAACTTTAAAAAAAAAAACGTTTTTAAAATAGACTAAAAATATAAAATATTTTTTGTAACTCCTTATAAAACGAAAAGCATGGGGCTCATGCATTAGGTATTTATTAATTCATTAGCTTCTGTCGGGACTCTTTATACTTCTTATTTTATATTGTGGATAGATAGTGCCCACGTTTTTCATTTTACAATACAAGGATTTACAAAAAATTATTTTATACTTTTTAGTCCATTTTATAAGCATTGCTATTAAAAAGTTTTTTTCTATTCATTAATTATTTTCTGCTTTTTAGTTTTGATTGTGTACATTTTCGAATTCTTTCGAACAACTTCCAAGGATGGAATTTGATTCCTTTCACTTTTTAATAAAACTAAAAACCACTTTTTTATTTTGAACAAATTTAACTATAACACATCATATACAAAAATTTGTTTTTTAAAAATATATTGGTGACTAACTTGACATTCAATTAATTAAAGTAAGTTCCTTAGATGTATAACAAATACATTACTTGTAATAAGTAATGTACTATGTGTTGCTTTTATTCTTGCAAATTTTCATTACACTAATGTTTTCAACAACACTTCTAAGGCCATCTTAATAATGAGAGGAAATTGCACAACAATTATTTTTTTTAATAAGGTCTAATAGTTGAACATCTAAACTTTAAGTCCTTAGTTCTAAGATCCTAGAGGTTCAAGGAAAGCAAATTTAACCAAACCAACAAGATAATATCACATTGTCATCTAGATTTGAACTGTGTTCAAAATTTTGAGTATCTGGCACATTGGAAAGTTAGTTTAAAATTGATTTCTAAATTCCACCCAGACAGACAAGATTGAAAGCAACCTAATAAAAACGTTGTAAAATGTATAGATACCTTGCAACATGATCTACTAGACAAGCTGCCATAATTTTCCTAATAATTTCAACCTTTTCATCATCTGGAGGATCCATTGTCATAGCAACAGGCGTTTTTGATTCAGGAAAAACTTGGTTTACTGATGAGATTGGACACAATAAGTATTTTTAAAAAAGAAATAAATAACTTTCTGAACAGATTCTTAAATACAATAAATAGCAGAAATTAGTCTTACATTCTTTCACAATTTGGGTGTACATTTTCTGAATTTCAGCCATAGCCTTGTGCCTAATGCCATATTTTTTACAGAACTTTGCTCTATTTTTAGATTCTCCAAACACAGCAACTGCCCTCAACAACACCATAACATCTCCTAAGCGTTTGAAATTTCCCTGAAAAATATTTATAAGAGAAATTTACTTAATTTAAACTTAAACTGATACAAGTATGAATAAGGATTAGAAGAAATAATTAATACACACATCTCCAGTTCCTATTTTCTTCATTCCTTCTAGTGTCATTTTTGTTTCTTCATTCTAAAAAAAAAACATTCAAAATTTGTTAGACATAGTCCAATATCAAAAATAAATACATTCAATGGCATGCATACACATAAAAAGGGAAAAAGGATTATAATCTTTTAAGATTATTATTACTCCCAATTACTGAAAGGAAAAATTAAGTAATTTGGTAGTTTACACGCAAGGGTGGTCATTCATAGTATCCGACTCTTCAATAGTAAGTCATAAATATCAATATTTCAAAACAAGAAACAAGATGTTTTAAAATTGGCGGCATTGTAATAATTCCCCAGTAGTAAAATAAAGGTAACTTTTCAGCAAATTTTTGTTTAATTTATTTTGAGCATAATTTATTAGAAATTTGCATAACTTTTCCAAGCTAAAGTTTCTAACTATTAGTAATATATAAATAAATTAGTTTAGAGACTGACAGCAGTTTTCTTTTTAAGGATAATAATTTTTACAAGCTGAACTAAGTTTCATTGTATGACACACGCATAAAAGCAGTTTTTAATCCACCAATTTTAAACCTAAAATCGAAAGTAATTTTAAAGACTTATCCTTTTTTTATTGTTAGATGTCGATGGAGACTCCACTTTGTTCAAAGATTTATTAATAGTGTCCCAGTGTAAAAAAAAAGAAAAACAAATATTTGACTTGACTTGACTTGACTCTCTTCACACCGATGTGGTGTATGAGGCCGCAAGTTCAGCCCTTCACTCCCGCCGGTTAAGTGCCACAGCCCTGGCAGCCCCCCAGCTGGGCCAACCCAGGGAGTTTCTTTCTGTTATGGCCATCCTACGCCAGGTCTGCCTGGGTCTTCCTCTTTTTCGCCTTCCTTCAGGTGCCCAGGTCAAAGCGACTCTCGTAGGGTCTGTTGAAGACATTCTTAAGAGGTGACCAATCCAGGTCCATCTGCGTTTCTTTATTGTTGATGTTATTGGTTCAGAAGTAGTTCTCTTGTACAGTTCTGCATTTGTAATTTTATCTGGCCAGTAGATTTTTAGAATTTTTCTTAGACATTTGGTTTGAAAACTGTCTAACTTGTTTTCCTGTAGTTTTGTTAACTTCCAAGATTCGCTGCCATATAGTAAAACTGATATTATGGTTGCTTTAAATATTTGTAATTTAAGGTTTGTTTTTATACTTGTGCTTTTCCATATTCTCTGCAATTTCCTGTAGGCATTCTGCGCTTTCTTTATTCTTGTTATTATGTCCTCATCTGTTCCCCCTTCTATAGTTACATTCGCTCCAAGGTAGGTAAAAGTCTTGGTTTCTTCAATACTTCTTCTTATATATACTTCTAAAATATTATCTTTTTTATTACTGTTAATTTTGAGTAGCTTAGTTTTCTTTTCATTTATGTGAAGCCCGACCTGTTTTGCTGTTTCTTCTAATCTGGTGGTCTTTATCTTCATATCTTCTATTCTAGATGTTAAAAGTACAATATCATCTGCATAGTCAAGGTCTTCAAGGCAATCGGTGACGTTCCATCTAATACCGGTTCTTTGATCTTTTAAAGTGTGTCGCATTGTCCAATCTATTACAATGTTAAACAGCATTCCCGACATCACACATCCTTGTTTGACTCCAGTTTGAATATCAAAATTCGTCGTGTATGTTCCATCCACTAGGACTTTCCCATTACTGCCCTCGTAAAGATTTCTAATTATGTTGACAATTTTTTCTGGGAAACCATATATCTTTAGGATTTTCCAAAGGCATACTCTATCTATGCTATCAAAGGCCTTTGCGAAGTCGATAAAGTTTAGGTACAAAGTTGAATTTAATTCAACACTCTGTTCAATGATGTTTCTAAGAATGAAAATCTGGTTCATTGTTCCTCTTCCACCTCTGAAACCAGCCTGTTCAATTCTGAGTCTTTTATCAATACTGTCTTTTATCCTGTTCATTAAAATTCTTGTGAATATTTTATATGGCACAGACAAGAGGCTTATCCCTCTCCAATTATTGCAATCTGTGAGATCACCTTTCTTCGGTATTTTAACTATTTGTGATTCTTTCCAGGAATTAGGGGGGGGTTTCCTCTTTCCATATTAAATTAAAAAGTTTGTGCAAAATCTTCGTAGTTACTTCTAAGCTGTGCTTAAACAGTTCAGCATTTAAATTATCATTTCCACTTGATTTTCCATTTTTCTGCATTTTTATTGCTTTAGTAATTTCTTGTGTCGTAATTTCATTCATATTTATGTCTAGTTCTTCAATATCTTCATTGAAAGGAGAAACAATATCTTGATTGATGAGGTCTTGCCTCACATTCAACAGTTCTTCAAAGTATTCCTTCCATCTTTGGTTAATCTCCTTCTCCTGTGTCAATAACTTTCCATTTTTATTCCTTACACCACTTGTGTTTTTTGCATGACCTCCGCTAAGTTGTCTAATTATTTTGTAAACCTCTCCGGTATTTCCAGCCTCACTCGCTCTCTGAGCGTCTTCAGCTAGCACCTGGTAGTGGTTTCTCTTATCCCTCTTAGCTTGTCTCTTCACCATCTTATGAAGTTCCCAGTACTTCTTTTGATGTTCATTCCGTAATCTGTCAGACTTGCAGTTGTTTATTCTTCCCTTCATTCTCTTCCTTTCCTCAATGAGTTTTAGAGTATCTCCTGATATCCATTCCTTGTTAACCTTCCTGCCTATCACTCCTAGAGTGTCTTTAGCAGCATTACTGTAGGTTTCTTTGCATGCGTCCCATAATTTCTCAATCTCATTCTCTCCTTCTCCAATATCACTCGAATCCTCCAGAACAGCAAAGCGGTTCCTTAATTCGGTGACAAAAACCTTCTCGATTTTCTTTTCCTTGAGTTTTTGTATGTCATATCTGATCTTTTTGGTTTCCCGGTTTCTGTTTGTTTTTGCTAGTTTTAATTTGATTATAGCGATTAACAGAAAGTGATCAGATGCCACGTCCGCTCCTCTTTTAACTCGGACGTCTAAACAAATATTTAGCAAAGTATTATTATTTATATTTACAGTTTATTTTTGTATGTTTGTTTCCTAGCTGAAACTCCCTGCATGGACTTTAAAAAGGGACACACATTTCAAATAAAAGCATTTTTGATATTATATAATACAACTTACAACATCATCATCATCCTCTTCTGGTGTGGCAGAAAGCATAAAAAGTTGTGGAACAGTCAGTGCACACACAATGGCCACAACATGTTGAATGCACTTGTGTTTAAAAGCCAGAAGCAACATTTTTGCAAAGCGAGGGCTAACAGGGAATTTGGACATGGCTCTTCCAACAGGTGTAACTTTGGCAGAGTACTCCCCTAAAAAGATATAAAGAGACCACCATTAATTAAAATGTTAGAGGTTTTTTGACATAAATATCATGTTATTAGGTAAGAAGTTGTTTCAATAATTTCTTTCTAGAGAAAAATCAAATTTTTAAAATTCATTATTATTAGTGATTAAAAATAATTATTAATTAATGATAAGGGGTAATCAAAATATAACACCATTTTCTAACAGTAGTAGTAATCACTAAGTAAATACAAAAAAAATAATAATTTTCTTTTAAATTGGTAATGGCAGAATTTTTCATCCACAGTTTATAAATATATCATTCTTAGGCCTGTTAATCTTAACATTTTTCATGGGGTAAAAACTTAAATTATAATTAAAAATAACATTCTTGTAATCAAATTATTTAATTTGTAAAACTTCAAGACTCAAATACCTCCATAAATGACACAAATTATGTAAAGAAATTTTTCAAAAATATTAATCTAAATTAAAAACTATCAAAAAATTACCAGGACTTACATTTCTTTAGTTCTTGAAAACTTGATCCTGACCGCAAGTCATGCAAAGCACCCAACCAAACCAGTCTTTTTTCAGCAGCCTAGTAAAGAAGTTTTATTTACCAAAAGAACACATCTTTGAGCTATAAATAATTTTTGATTTTATTACTTTACTAACTAAACTTATTGACAAAACAGCCCAAGTTGGCCTATCATGCCCATCTTTGCTCTCGAGACCAAGGCCTCTGGGGAGCAAGGTGTTAGGCACATATTCCAGTTAGGTGGTCAGCTAAACGTGAAACCCAAGAGTTTAGTTTCCAAGCTCGCTTGGTCCTCAGTTTACTGACCCACTGATGGGATGGGCGGGACCTTGCCTATTCTGGGAATTGAACTGCAGATCTATCTGTCATCCCAAGGTCTGGGGTTCCCTTGCCAACCCCAACTTTAAACCCTACCCCAACCAAATCTGTTTTTGACAAGCTGCATTTTCAAAAGTTAAAAGTGGTAAGCACCTACAGACTCATTTATTTACCAGATTTTCTTTTTCAAGAGAATCTTAGGCAATTTTCAGAGAATAGTTTTTCTGTAGAAAAAATTCAAAGCATTTTGAATTGTATTATATTCTACCATGAAACATAAAATTAAAAATTTATGTTTTGTGACGCACATTTAACACACTAAAATCAATCCTAAAAAGGTTCTTCAGAATATAGTATATTTAAAAAAATAATAAAATGTATCTTCATCAAATACACATGTTAAAAAATGACCTATCCCTCCTTGTCCTGTTACAAGAAATATGATAAAATATGCAAGTGGATATGTCAAAAACTTTTTGAGATAGCTAATGATTTATTATCTTACCATAAGAGCTTCTTTTTCAGGTGGTGAAGGAAAGGGGAACTCAACAACCCTATCAATACCTAAGGCCTAGAGAAACATTAAAAAAAATGTATTTAAATGTTTAAAACAAAATAACTAGAAAGACAAATTCAGTATATCCAGAGCTTAATTTAAAGAAAGAGAGGTGCTAAAACCATGTGTAGGATGTAGATTTTAGGAACAAAAAAAAAAAATTGAGCCTCCCTTCTACATTAAAATTTTTAAACATAAAACCAGTGTGTTTTTTAATGTAATTTTCGCTTTTATTTAAAATAAAAGTCAATAAGTAGTGACAATATGGTTTATCAGTGTAATAAGCTGTTAAAAATGTATTTCATATTACAATATAATTTTCAAATATCTTATTTAAATAAGGTTAGTGGAATTGGTATGTAGAATACTGAAAATTTAAAATTTAAACCACAGTAAGACTTAATATTGAAAATTAATTATATTATTACCTATACATTAGGGTGGTCGCTAATAACATGGGTAAAAAAATTTTTCGTTCGATTTTTCGCGGCACCCCCTCAAAAGGTGCCATTTGATGTCAAACTAATATTCTGAAAGTTTCAGACCAAAAAAATAATATTTCGACCCCGCGCCCAGCCGTCAAAGTTTCGAAAAAACGCGATTTTTCACTAAAAACAGCGCGTTTTTCACCATACAATTCGAACCGGATATAGTAGAAACAAAAACAAGGATTAATTCTTTAGATAATTTATTATGCTTCAACTTTTCTAATTGAAACTTTTTTGTGTGACCCTTAGATCAAAAGATACAAGGGAGATTCCTTACACCACCCCCTCAATATCAATCTTTTTTGGAGAGAGGGGATATTTTCTATTATTCATTAAATATTGTTTACTGGTTTAATAACATGAAAACAATCATTTTTTAACCATATAAGTGTGAAATTTTAGGATGTAAAGTGAAAAGAATTTTTTGAATTATTTTTTTTATTCCAGATAACAGTTAATAAAAAATACACAAAATTAGGATTATTATTCACACAACAGCAACACATTTAAATTAAACATTTGAAATTTACAAAATACAATGCAAAATTAAAGAGGCAAGGGTTTAGAAAGAGTAGTTTTTTTGTCTAATAATTAATAATCTAATAATCTAATCTAATAATTAATAATCTAATAATCTAATCTAATAATAATCTAATAATTAATAATCTAATAATAATAATTTTCTACACTATAAAATAACTTGTAAAAGGTATTGCTTCTCTTCTTCGTCTTTAGTAATTGTTGTATTAAATTATTGCACTAGTTTAATACTTCTTTCAGCAGCATAATTAAAAACTTTTAAATTTTTCACAATATCAAATCCTTTTGAAAACTGGAAGTTAGTGCACCACTCATCTGGATCAGACTTTAAAAACTGTGTCGAAATACCTTTTAAAAAAGTTTAATGTAAATGGAGTAATAAAGCTATCTAGTTCTTTGTTTAAAAGAGAATGTCAGTCATTTAAATGCACTTTCAACTTCACTGTTCTATTTTCTTCATTATAGTTTTGGTTCACATCATTTTTGTAAGACAATACTTTTAAAGCCTTGGTAATTTTTATATCTTTATTTAGACTTTTATCAAAAAACCAAATGCAATTATTTCAGGGTTTAAATACCATAATTGGTTTATAAATTTAGTAAGTACAACTTCTGATACTTCAGCATCTGTTTTTTATAATTAATTAATGATTTAATTAATTTTAAATCTTGATTCAGAGCTAATATGGGATCAGTAGAGTTAAACCACGCTTTTACATAAATATTTATGATGCAAACACAGGATAGTTCTAATTGCTTCCCTCACTTGGAGGGTTAAAGTAAACTTGTTTCTAAAGATGAAAATTTTTAAGCAATACATTGCTTTAGCCATCCATCTAGCGTGATGAAGAGCTCTAAATGATATCTGATGTGGTTTTGAAAACCCAATAAATATCAAACACAGAAGTAACAGTTCCCTGTAGTCTTCTCTAGGAAGATATTTTGAGTTTTGCAACTGCTCGGTTATGAACTTCATATAGAAGTTGCACTTACTAAATTTATAAACCACTTATGGTATTTAAACCCTGAAATAATTGCATTTGGTTTTTTGATAAAAGCCTAAATAAAGATATAAAAATTAACATGGCTTTCAAAGTATTGTCTTACAAAAATGATGTGAACCAAGACTTTTTAAAAGGTATTTCGACACAGTTTTTAGTCTGATCCAGATGAGTGGTGCACTAACTTCGAGTTTTCAAAAGGATTTGATATTGTGAAAAATGTAAAAGTTGTTAATGATGATGCTGAAAGAGGTATTAAACTAGTGCAAGAATTTAATACATCAATTACAAAAGACGAAGAACAGAAGCAATACCTTTTGCAAGTTATTTCAGTGTAGAAAATTATACCCGGACAAAAAAAAAACCCTACTCTTTCTAAATCCTTGCATCTTTAATTTTGCATTATATTTTGTAAATTTCAAATGTTTAATTTAAATGTGTTGCTGTTGTGTGAATAATAATCCTAATTTTGTGTATTTTTTATTAACTGTTATCTGGAATAAAAAAAATAATTCAAAAAATTCTTTTCACTTTACATTCTAAAATTTCATACTTATATGGTTGAAAAATGATTAATTTGATGTTATTAAACCAGTAAACAATATTTAATGAATAAAAGAAAAAATCCCCTCTCTCCAAAAAAGATTGATATTGGGGGGGTGGGGTAAGAAATCCCCCTTGTATCGTTTGATCTAAGGGTCACACAAAAAAGTTTCAATTAAAAAAGTTAAAGCTTAATTAATTATCTAAAGAATGAATCCTTGTTTTTGTTTCTACTATATCCGGTTCGAATTTTATGGTGAAAAACGCGCTGTTTTTAGTGAAAAATCGCGTTTTTGCGAAACTTTGACGGCTGGGCGCGGGGTCGAAATATTATTTTTTTGGTCTGAAACTTTCAGAATATCAGTTTGACATCAAATGGCACCTTTTGAGGGGGTGCCGTGAAAAAAATTCGCACTTTGATTTTTAGCGACCACCCTACTATACATACATCTTTCAAAAAGTCTGACTGCCCAAACTCTACACAGCTAGGTTCTTTTTGTGGAGTAAATAAAAAATGCCAGAGAACTATACCTCTATTACTAATAGTTTTCGAAAATTTGTGCATAAAACGGTATGATGTCACATCTAATTTACTCTAAAAAAGGTTTCTGGAAAATGTGAATTTGGTTATTTAATTTGGACATATTTGTACACTAAGATGCTAAAAATATCCAATGTGCATACATGCACACAATGTGGAATGAAGTAATTAAATTTTTATTGGATATGTTGTCATATTTTTTAAAAATAAAAGTCATTGTAGAGGTATAGTTTTCTGGGGAAATTTTATCTACTCCCCACAAGAAATCTTTCTGTACAGAGTTTGGGCAAAGTTGTAGAAACACCCTGTTTCAAAAAATGTTATTGAATATGAATACTGTAAAAAATGTTAGTTACCAATTACAAAATAATATTATTTATAAAAAAATTCTTTGTACATACCTTCATTTGAAGTAAAATATCATCCACAGGTATTCTTTGTATTTCTGGCAATGAAAAGTCAGGAAAATCATGCTCAAACACTGAAGAGGAATATAATCTAAAATAAATAGGGGCATTTTTTTATAAAAATTATACACTAAATGATGAAAAACATGCTTTTCAGTTATTATAGGTTCTAATTTTCCTCTATTCATAGCTAAAACTTTATACTGTTGTTGTTAAAAAATTCAAAACGTTACACACTTTAAGACTAGGTAGATTTCTACAGTACATTTTCAATATCTCAAAGTTAAAAGGAGCCTAAGAATATTAGAATTACATAGAAAAAGTACATACAGGGTGTTTCAAAACTAAATATTAACATTGATAGGGTGGGTATAGGGATCTAAACTAACTTATTTTAAATAGGAACTTAAATTGCTGGATCTTAACTATTTTTTTAATTACCGATAACAATGTCCCCCTTCAGTACGTCCACAACGACCAGCTCTCTGATTGGATGAAGCCTTGGAACACCACACAATGTCAAACTTGGATATTCCTCCATTGTTACTGTTATAAACTTTTGTTTTAACCTAAAAATTACATGGATTTGATTTAATAAGAAATCCCTTACTTACCTAAAAAATGAAACTTAATTTTTCATTATCAAGCAAGGCATTTAATACTACAGATGCAATACAGAAAATAAGGATCCCTTTCAGATATTGGGGGAAAAACAAAATTTACAAAAGAGAGAAAGGGAAAATATTCAAAGATATATTTCTAAAAGTAATTAAGAAATCTAAATTAGAAACACTTGTTCTATACTATATATACTACTGTATGGCATTTTGAAATTAATTTCCATGATTATGTGTTTAAAGGAAAGATAATCTTGAGTAGTATGTGCAAAGAAATATTATTGAGCAAGTTTTCAAACCTATTAACAGTAAAACGGAAAACAAACTAATCTAAAATACATAAAATATAACTGCTTTTTTTTATCACATTTAATGTTTGGGATGATTTAAATCTATTTTTGACAATTTACATTGCCTCAATTTTAATTTTCAAATTAATGGGGGGAAAGAAATTAAATCAAATTTTTCAAGTAATAAATATTTAATCAGATGAAACCTTTCATGTATTTAAAAATGTTAACTCATAACATAATAAAAATATTAATAATGTATTAAATACACAGAAATTATATTGGGTTAAAACTTGCATATTTGCAATAAAAGAGTGTCTGTGTTTGTGCTTGTAATCACTCACTTTCCCAGTGTCTACAACATATTTAAGTCCTGGTATAGTAATGGAAGTTTCAGCAACATTTGTAGCCACTACACACAACCTTGATCCTTCAGGAGGAGGCTTGAATATCTAAAACAACAATAGATTATTACAAAACTTAAAGAGGAGTGGGTACAACAAGTATGATAACTTTTTGAAGAACATTAGTTGCAAGCAATAAATATAAAACTTATTTAAAAAAGAAATCCAGATTTTAAAAGATAATGGAATTCAACACTAAAATATCCTAATAAACAATGTAATGCAAACTAAAATATTCTTAACTTATAAACTTATTATTATTGTGATTAAAATCATGGGATAAGCATGCAAAATTTTGAAGCTGGTGATTTTAGTACATATTTTCAATAAAAAGTGCTACTAAAGTATGAAGTTAAAGTAAAATAAAAATTATAAGTAAAAGTTTTTTTAAATAGATTAAACCTATTGTGATGTGAAGTTTTTTTTTGTGAGGTAACATTTACTTAAAAGCATAGAAAAAGATGTTTTTACGTGATAAAGGTCACAATTTCAATACAATGAAATGGGAATGAAATTTAACCTACTCTTTCAAAAACGAACATATTTAATAGATATAAAACATAATTATGTTTGAAAATTACATCATAGAGAAAATTAAAATACCTTTTCCTGGTCATGAAAAGGCAGGACTGAGTACAAAGGCAGTGCATACAGAGGAGAAGCTGCTTCAAAACGTTCAGCAACAAAGTTACTGCTAGGGGTTTCCCCCTCATCCTCTGACTGATGGTGTTCCAGATTCTCAGTGTCCAAAGGTTCGATGGAATAGCTAAAATAAATAGAAATTAATTAAGAACTGGGATATCCCGAATTGAAGGGTAAATAAAGTGCAACTTCCTTTTGTGCAAACTTTATTAAATGATTTTGTTACAGCGTATTAGAAATTTACTCTTGGCAGCTTGCCAAATATTTAAGACTGGTGAGTAAATTTTCTTATTTTTAAAAAATACAATTCAAATCAAATTACTATGTGCTCAGACAATCCAGTGGTAAGTAAACCTTTTTTGTCTGGTAAGTACCTTTAGAACTATAATTTCATATCCTGCATTAGAATATCTGGAAAAATGGGTAGGTAAACATTTTCAGCAACTAATTTAGAGCTAATTAAAATGATTGCCCAAAAGTGACAATACTGTAACTTTTCTGTGAAAGGAATTGTTCCCATTTTAGGTCAAGAGTATAATAAAACTACACGCAATAAAAAAGGGTCCTTCTGAACTATCCCATCTACTGTGCAGCTGAAAAGGAAAATGTATACCCAAAGCCTGTGCTGCTGAAACTGACAATCGATGGGATAATACATAAGAACCATAAAAAGTTTTAACATTTGCTATGAGTAACCAAATGCTTGTACATGTATAATTAAAAACAATACATAAAATGAAAGCTATATCAGTATACATTGGGTAAAAATCCCATACTTCCCAGCGATAAATATTTTTTATTGCTGTATATAAAACTTTGATGTTAGCTAGGACACAATAAGACTAGGGCAAGGGCCTCCAAAGTATGATCGACATGCCAACACTTGCCAGCCAGCTCCTAAAATGTGACCCACAGTAGCTGACCAGACTTGACAATTTTCTGGTTCATCTTTATTTATTTATTAAGGGATGAAATAAGGACAATGAAAAATGATGAACAAAGTCAATAAAATAAAAAATTTTGTGTTAAAACTTAATCCAATATTTTAAATTTAAAGTACTATGGTATAAAAAAAATCTCGCATTAGATGGCTGGGCCACATATTTAGATATGAAGATAAATTCCCAATGAAGAAAATTACCTTCTCCAAAATAGAGGGTAGAAGACAGAGAGGATATAAAAATAAGGAATGGCATATTGTAATTTCCAAACAAAATAGTTTGCTCATATTTCAGGACTAAACTATGTTCATTATGTGCTAGTTAACTTGGCCCTTGTCTTTTGAAAATGTAGTTCAGTATGGCTGACAGAATAAATGGACTAGGATAAGGACTAAAAAGTTTTAAGACCCCCTGGACTGGACTTGTTTATATCTAAACAAGTTGAGACGACCATTGAAAGAAACAGATAAGAAATTATTTTTACCTATCCAGATCAATTTCTGGAAGAGCACAAAAGGCATCATCTTTATCCCCTGACTTTTTCTTCTTTTTCTGCTTCACCTGTGGAGATTCTACTGCAGTATCTGATTCAGTATTTTCGTTGGTTTTAGGATCTTTCTTCTTCTCATCATTGTTTTTCAAAGGAAAGGTTTCCCTTAACATTCTGACCATTCTCTGAATCTCTTTTTCACCAGTTAAAAACACCAATATAGCTCCAGTTGGGAGTTGACGATGTATCTTACACACCTAAAACATTACAATTCATTTAAATATTAGATATTCAGAATAAATATTTAATAACATTAACTGTTAGTGTTAAAGAATCCTACCTTTTCCTCTTTAAAATTTAATGATTTGTGAAAAATTAAATATTCTTTAGCAAAACTTTTACAATATTAATCACTTCCCAAACAATTTTTCTCTACTTTTTGTTGAAAAAATGGGAGAGACAAAACTTAACAAAACCTCTCCTTGAAAGTCACAACTTCTCGTTTGTTATTTCTGTAATGATTTTTTAATGATGAAAGAGAAAAAAGTTATAACTTGAAACTTATGTATTTAAAAAATCATTTGAATTAAAGTTTTTAAACTTTGATTTATCCATGATCTTTTAACATTGGTTTATAGAAAATTCAAGAGACCAAGAAAAAACATCAACTTATTTAATGAAGTAAGATTCTAGGAATTATCTTTTTTTTCGTTTTTAAGCTATCATTATTTTTATAAAGTAATGATGTAGTGCTGGTAAAACACTTGTAATATCACTGAGAATAGCTTTATCTCAGTGATATTAATCTTTCCTTAGAAAATGTTTAAATTGTACTTAAAACAATTTAAAGGACAATGCAAAACATTTGGAATAAAAACTTTTATACATCAACAAAAGCAGTAAAGCATGAA
This sequence comes from Tetragnatha montana, assembly GCA_963680715.1. Taxonomy (NCBI): domain Eukaryota; kingdom Metazoa; phylum Arthropoda; class Arachnida; order Araneae; family Tetragnathidae; genus Tetragnatha; species Tetragnatha montana. Next base: position 29,843,645 of record OY796680.1, read on the forward strand.
ATAAAAGCAGTGGCATTTTCGAGAATAAAAAATGACAAAAGCTGTATCTTATTAAAGCAAACTACACAAAGTATCTTTCCTAAAAAAAAATATGTTCATACATTTTTTAATGATAAACACATTGAAGATAAATAAAAAGTAATAGTGTTTTTTATTTTGATTAGTCAATATAAGCTTAGTTTTTTCTTGTCATTAACAGTCAGAAAATTAAAACTGTTTTAAAATTTATCATACCTTTCGATAAGCAGCATCAATATAATCATCAGGCGTTTGAATATTAAAATGGACTTGTACTCTGTGTTGTCGGGAACCAATCTAAAATACAAAAAAATTCACAGTACAGACACAAAATAGTGAGTATAGTATGATAATAACATTATGAGGAATGAGGCTTTTACCCTAATGAAAAATGGAGGAACTTTAAATAGTCGTGGATTTTCCATGAAATCTTCTACTCGAATGGTGGCAGACATGATTATGAGCTTCAAAGGATCATTTCGCTAAAGAATAATGAATGTAATTAACTTTTTGATGTTGAAAGTTACCAAATTTTGAGCAAAACACTTGCTATAAGTTTTTAAACTAAAAAGAAGATATTTACTTTGGCCCGTATTGAAATTATTCTCGACAAGAGACCAATCAAGACATCAGAGAATACAGATCTTTCGTGAGCTTCATCAACAATTATAACTGAATACTTGGTGAGAAAAAAATCCTGTAAAAATACAATTAGTTAGAGTATTATTTATTTACGTTGGAAAAAATTAAACTTCATAAGAAAAAAATACTCACATGCCGCATTTCTTTTAAAAGAACACCATCAGTCATAAATTTTATCTCAGTTTCCTTACTGACAGTTTTTTCATACCTAATGTGATAGGAAACTTTTTCTGGGGCATTCAATTCTTCCCCTACCCTAGCAGCCATTGACATTGCTGCAATTCTTCTAGGCTCAGTAATTCCTATAATTTTGTTATTTCTGAAAAAAAATATTTTGCAAGAAATTATAAACTAAATAAGCTTTTAATCAATTCTAGCCAGAAACAAAACTTTTTTTTTAACCAGGCAGCGTAATTCTAATTCCCACATGGGCAAGGAACAAGTGCTTATACGCAAGCGGAGGAACGGGGGGAAAAAAGAAGAACCGCTTGCTTTTCCGATTTTTGCCACCTTCTTTCGGACTGTCAAGTTAAGCATCGCAATGAAATGCTCAAATGCAATGTACGGTAAAGATTTTATGTATGTCATTGTTGGCCTCCAACGGATAGCGAATAAATTGTTAACTGCAGATAGATTAAGTTTCTTCATGATCGTTCGCACACAGCTAGAACGGAAGGAAACATTCGCACTAACTTCTATCTAATAAAGGTGGTGTTAAAATAATTATCAAAGTAGTATTCAATCGATACAACCTTTTCATTGGATCTATTGGATTTATTAATAATTTGTATCGTGATTATTCTTTAATAAGCTCTGATCAATAATTACTTCAGAAAAAATTAAAATTAACAGGCTCTTAATGATCACTGAAGGAATTTAATAATACAGTTTATAACATTCCACACGATAATTTGAACAGTATGAAAACATGAACCTTCAAATTCAAAGCAAATACCTATTTATTTCTTTTCAAACACAATATGAAAATACCATAAAATTCTAATGAAAATACCACAAATTCTAATGAAAATACCGCAAAATTAAAAAAAATAATAATAATAAAAAATTAACACTTTAAATTGTTCGAGTTTCTAATGGTTCTTTGCATTTGGTAAATTGTTGTGTACACAGCTAATGCCAAATTTCGTGAGTAATTATTTTGATAACTGCGTCAGTATTTTGTCTGAATACAAATTTATCCGCCATAATTTCATCATGCGAGCAAAAATGACTACGACAGAGATAGCAGACGAAATCAACGAAAGAATTAAAAAAAAAAGCCTGCGCGCTGAGGAGAAACGCGATCAGATTGGAAGATTGCCAATGGTTGTTCCTTGTCCATGTGGGAATTAGAATTACGCAAAACTAGCGTATAAGCTTTGGAGATGGACTATATGTCCAATTTTGATGGATATTAAGTAGAAATTACAAATGATCTTAAATAAAGGAACATTCCAAGAAATTTCATAAAATTAAGTAGCATGCATCAAACAAAAAGTGATGAAAAATATTTTTAAAAAACACACAATTACCGGTTAGCACCTCAAAAATGTATTGTGAATGCTTTAGGAATTTTTAAAAGTAGTAATATAACAAGGAATGAGACAAATAGTTAAACATAAATTAACTAAAAAAGCATGATTTGAATTGGGAGCACAAATATAATTTTGCTTAAAATTAATTTTAACAGTGTACCATTGAAATAAATGCAAATATGTTAAGAAAAATATAAACAAGTAAAACAGACATGATTTATGAGACATATGAGAAAAACTCCATCAAATATTAATTAATTTGATAATTATAGTTTAGTGCTTTTAAATTTTATCAAGTAAACTTTTTTTTAATGTTAAACAAAAGGTGTAAAACAGTAAAAATACCAAAAACTATTTACTTTACACATACAACTAATTTTAAAGAGCTTAAACAAGAAAAAAACCCTTTTATAATTAATGCTATATGTTTATTGCTGCTCAAAAATACTCATTTTTTATATATAAATCAATGATAAACAAGTAGACTATCTGATTAATCTTTGACACTTTTTAAAGGGGTAGGATGACTTTGTTAATTAGACATATATCTCAATTTGGGCCTTCAAGACAACTGTTTTAGAAAAAAAAGGAAAACAGATCCAAAAAAGGAATTGAATCATACAGTCTACACTTAAAAGTAAATATGAACATTTCTTGAAAGTTTATCTTACTGAGTGAATCCAGCCTCATATAAAAATTGAGGGACTTGAGTTGTTTTTCCACTTCCAGTTTCACCATGTATCAAGACAACTGGATTTTCCTTGATGGCTTCTATCACAGCCTGCTCTTCACAAAATATTGGCAAAGCTTCTCTTGCAGCCTGAATTAAACATATATTTTATAATTTTTTTAAAAACATTTTTGAAAGTGTTTTAAAATTAGGAGTAAAAAATTTTGTCAATCAAATTGATTAAGAGTAAGTAAAAAATATACAGAATATTAAGCTTATCTTTGAGGTCTATGTTATAAAAGAAATAAAATCTACTAGAATTCAAATGGGGAATTTCAAATTGGGTATGATGAGACAAATGTGTGTCAAATGAAGTAGGGGAAAAAATATGCATGGGTGCCACCCTTCAAAAATTACAAGACTGAACTTTTAACTATCATTTTTAATCATTTCCCCCCTTCTAGCATTTACATTTCTTTTAAATTGCAGAAAAACTTATAAAATATCATATGAACAATTAAATAGGTCCTAAAATTATAACTTAAAGCTGTATCTGAGTAAAACAGGCTTATTTGTGGGCAAAATGTGCGATATAAGTACTGAAATTTAGTTCAAATCACTGCTAATCGGTCAGCTGATTTTGCGTCTTGTAATAACCCCAGGATGGAATTCCATTCACAGAACTTTTAGAAAGGGTCACTGTAAAGTTTGATTACATCCAGTGCCTGGATGTAATAAAACAATTTGCGGCAGGACCACCAGCAGTTTATCTCCCCTATCTCTCTCAATCTCTTTGTATCTCCCCTCGCACTCGCGCCTGAGAGCTGTCGAAAATTGACCACATGAAGACACCGCCGCCATAAACTCAGGTTTCTTCCTGGAGATAATTGTTTTATTACATCCAGAAAGTCTACGGTGGCCCAAAGACTGAATTCCATCCCCAGGACGGAAGAGTGGCACCCATGAACTATGTTTAAATATGGTTGTAATGGGAAGTTGCTATGGCAAGTGATTAATAAAACTTACTATAAATCAGTTAATGTCAATTCAGTTACTAAAACTTGCATGTAACATATTTTAAGGTTCTTTTTATTTTTTAAGATCATAATTTTGTTTTGAGCTTTGACTTTTTAAGGTTTAAGGTATTCATGTGTGTGTAAGTAGTGGTCTATCCAGGGCAATTTTACTACCGTTTTTAGGTACCTTCACAAATTCATCATTTGATATAGGTACTTTCACAAATTCAGTTTTAGGAAAAAAAGGTACCTTCACAAAATACATTTTTGAAAGAAAGTTCTCTTAGTAAGCTAGCTATATTCTCTCAGTAGTTAAATTTTTAGCCATTCTAGACAAAATTTTATTTTGGTTTTAATGTTTAAAAAATTATGTAATGTTTTTATGTAAATTTTGCACTTATATTTTCACAAATTTACAGAAAATATTTCACAAAATTTCTAAATTTTCACAAGTTAGCCCTAAATTTTCACAAAATAGGTACCTCTTAAAAAAACCTAAACAGACCCCTTGGTAAGATATTTAAAGAAATGTTTACCTGAATTTCAGGTTTCCTGTTTACTGTCACATAAACAGCAGGAGTAGAGGGTGGCTTGGCAGCTGGTGGATCTTTCTTGCTTTCCCGATCCTCATTGGCACTGGTTGCACTTTTGGAGTTAGTGTCCTGTGTTTCATTTACCTCAGCAATCTTGTTTTCCTCAGTTTTAGAGGCTTCTTCCTCAATTTTTGAGGAGTCCTCTTCATCCTCATTTGAAATTTTTTTATGCTCATCACCCTCTTCACCTTCCTCATCACACTCACTATCGGAAGACTCACTGCTGCTGCTTTCATACTTGATTTTTTTGGCAAGTGACTGCTCGCCCTTGTTGGCACCTTTTATGGTATTTATTTTTATTTTCTTAGATTTATTGCCATTAAGTTCATCTCCGATCCTTAGAACAAAAACAAAAGTAATTAGAAGTTATTAGTATAATAGTTATTATTACATATAAGTCTTATCTGTCAACGATTTTTCCTAAGCCAAATAGTAGAAAACTACATTTCTAAGGTTACATTTTTGGAGAAAGTTTTGATGTTGGGGAAATCATTGGCAACAAAATATACAAGTACTAACTTCTGTAAAACATTTTTTAAGCTATTTAGAAAGTTAAAAAACAACAACCATAATAAAAAAGTAGCTATCTAAAGAGAAAAATTTTATTCAAAATCTTTCTGTGCAATCAAAATAATTAATAGAAAAAGCAATTTTAAATCTTAATATTTAGATTTGTTACTCTGTTAACTATTCTTGATAAGGGTTCATAAATTCTTGTTTCATATATGAAACAAATTGTAAGTGAGATTTGATTGAAGTACAAAAACAAAAAAAGATTAAGCAAATGCTTAAGTTAGTTAATGTATGAAACACACCAATTGGAACATTATAATATTTGTGGGTTCAGGTAAATTGACAAAGTTTTACTCATTATTAGACTTAATTGTTATTTTCATATATAAAAAAATATGACATAAAACTTTATAAAATGCATTTTTGAAAACTTTGAAATGGATCAAAATTAAGAGTAATAAGAGCAGTGGCAGCTCATGGGCAGTTTAAATGGTGGTTCACAACTATATTTTAAAAGAACAATTACGTAACAACCTTAAAATTTAATCCCAATTGTTTTTTAATAAATGTTTACATAAATAAACACAGTACTTCCAACAAGAAGTATGTACCATTTCATTCAACTAACTGAAAGACAAAACATGAAAAAAAAAATAAATAAAGACTTAAATTTATTTACATACACAAGTATGCCAATTTGCCATGGAAATCTAGTTAAAATATCCTGTTGAAATCTGGTTTGTCGCTTTCAATTGTATTTTGACCCAAAGTATTTTTCCAACAGTAATAAAAATTAAATTGTTATACTAAATATTTTTTTACAACCTCTTAAAACGCACAAAACTAGGAAATATTAACTAAAATAACCGTAAGTAATGAAAAGCGTGGAAAACTACCGTAAAGTAAAGCTATAACAAAGAAATGTAGGCTGCGGCATGCTCAAATTGTGCTCACGGGATACCAAGAGCGGTCGCATAATGAAGAATCTTCTCCCTGAGCGAGCTCGGCAGTGGCTTTCCTGGCTCCTTATTTCTCAGTCGCAGGTGCCATTAAAGGTGAAATATTCATAAAGCATAGGAAGCGCGCAGAAATTTTGCAATAAAATTTTCGTTCTGACGTTTTGAATAGAACGGGGAATGGACACTCACCTTGAATAAGGTACAAGTTTGAGTGGATTTTTATTACTTTTTCATTTATTTTAATTGATTGACTTATTTACCCTGGGGGTTCACATGCTCCTATGGATGAGCAGCCACTGACTAAGAGGATTTTTATTTAATATACACATACCTTTTCAAACCACATGTTTGAATAGATGAAGTGGATGCAAAGAAGCTCAATTCTTCTGGCTTAGCTTGCACTTGACTCAATTTTTCAAACAACTCAGCTCTCTTTAATGATTGACAACACAATTATAAACACAATACGATTAGGGAATATCTATTTAATTCATAAAGGTCAAGCAAAGTATTATCAAGGGGGGTCAAGAAGAATCTTGTATTAACTTTTCACAGAATACTTATTTCGGTACTTACGTATTATCCCGTCTACCGTTCAGCGGCCGTCTAATTCAGCGGCACAATAATAGTTAAAGTCAATGGGATTTAATAACGTTTTCGGATTAAGCGTCACGGTGGACGGGATAATACGTAAGTACCCTTATTTCTTTACTAATTTTTTTTATTTAAAAATTTGCCATTATAATTTATAAGTAACACTTAAGTATTATCCGTTGACCGTTCAGCTGCCATCTTATTCAACGGCACAGCTATAGAATAGTCTGTGGGCATTGATAATGTTTTTGAATTCAGCGGCACGGTCAATGGGAGAATTCACAAGAACCCAATTTAATTTTAATTAATAGTTATAAAACTACTAGTACTTATACAGTATACTCTTGATATGAAAAACTCAGAGGGACAGGTAAAAAATTTTGAGATAGTTTTCAAAACATTTAGAAAATCCTCCAAAAAATAGCAAAATACAAAATAGGGTCGACCGGGGTAATTCCCGGACACCAAGTTTCTGGGGTAATTACCGGACACTGGCCTTTTCATATTTAAAAAAGATTCTCAGCTAAATGAAAAAATTCATGGCAGTACTCTTAACTATCATCTTTAAGGTCCATAACTCAATTCATAATTATCTGGATATTTACTTTGTGAAAAAAAATATTTTTCAAACTGCTAGTTAAATATCTGTAAAATAACATTGGTCTGAGTTTTGGCACTTTTTACAAAGATTGTTCTCATAGCTATATTTTAATCCTTTTTTCTAAAATTTCTTTTCTAGTAATTGTTAAACTGTTTGAACTACATAAAAAATGGCATTAATTTTTTTTTACTATTTCAAACAATAAACTGGGGGGTGTCCAAAATTGCCTCTTGTCCGCGGGGTAATTCTCGAACACCGGGGTAATTTCCGGACACTACACTTTTTATGCCTTACATATTATTAATTTGTTTATAATTGCCTAAGGGTATTAGCAGAAATCATTTTTATTCTAAAAATTTAATTAGAAAAATTTCAGAATAATATTCTGATAATAATGTTCATCATTTGAAATCAAATAATTGCATTTTAGCATTGACCGGGGTAATTACCGGACAAAAATAAATAACATCCTAATATTTCAAAAACTATCAAAGCTAGAGTAATAATTTTTAGTATGGAATAAGTACACTATACAACAATTCTACACAATTTTTTGTTACATTGTCTCTTGCATAGAATTTAAGAAAATAAAATTTATTGGTGTCCTTGTAACTTGATAAGCTTTTCAAACTACAATATTCGTTAATTCTACTTTGTACCACTTTCTCTTTGTAAAATTAGTATTTTAGAATAAAACTTATTAATTGTACAAAAGGGTACTCTTTTTTAAGTAGGATAAGATATTTTTAAATAAATTATGTTAATAAAAATACTTTTAAAAATATTTCAATGATATCGAGTTTGAAAGGGTGGTAAGTGAGTTATTTATCTTTAAAATGAGGTTAAGAATGCATATAAATTATGATTAATTAGTCAAACATGATTAAAATGCTGATGCCATAGTTTAATATGACAATTATAACAATATATTTTAATTAATATACAAATTTGCACTACATTAGCAACTGTCCGGGAATTACCCCGTCTCCGGGGTAATTCCCGGACACCAATAAATTTCATTTACTTAAATTCTATGCAAGAGACAGTGTAACAAAAAATTGTGTAGAACTGTTGTATAGTGTACTTATTCCATACCAAAAATTATTACTCTAGCTTTGATAGTTTTTGAAATATTAGGATGTTATTGATTTTTGTCCGGTAATTACCCCAGTCGACCCTACAGTATTTTTAGTGCCAGTGCCATAAGAAGACAGTATAATAGTAAAATATCTGGTTCTTAATTAAAATATAGTAAAACAACAAATTTTTAGTTGAAATCAAATTAATTTAAAAAGTTTAGCATGAGGATACTTATTTTTTCAGTATGTTTCTTAACTCATTTTTGAAACTAAAAATAGCAGCAATGTCATTGCTCTCAGCATTTTTATTTTAGCAGTTAAATTTAAAAATAACATGTTGCTGAGCAATGAACATAGTGTAAAAAATGTCTGATTACAGAAAACATCTGCATATAGATGTCAGACAAATTCTTGATAGTATACCATAATTTTGTGAGCCTTACACCTTGTGTCAAGTCATTTGCCCATTTCTTGAAAAAAAAGCAGAATTCAATTATCATCTGCCAAAAATAGTAAAACAAATAGAAAAATTCATTTTTGGTTTCGGCTTACCATAGTTTTAGTGAAAAGTCTTCAGCACAAATATGGAAATTGACATTAGAGGAATAACAAAACATCTTCAATTCTTCAGTGGCACCCAACATTTTCTGTATTGTGGGCCGCACTTTATATTTAGATAAAGCTTGTGGGCCAGAACAGATACCAAATTCAAAAATTAATTGCTATTCATTTATTTTTAGTCTTTCAGAAGCTTCTAAACATGAGAACAAACATATATGGGCTATATGAATCAGCTTCATGGGCCACACATGGCCCGCGGGCCTTAGGTTGGGCACCACTGGTCTTGGGGAAAAATATTTTTTCGAGAAAGAGAGGTTTTTGGCATAACAAAGTTTGTCATATCAAGATTTAGCTGTAATTATATTATGTATTTTTTTTATTGTGTTTTGTAAAAATTGTGTAGTATATAAAATTATTACTAGTATACATAATTATAAATTTGCTTAATATAAACATCACATAAAAAAATGAATTAAAAATTCTTACATTCACATTTTTCTTTTTTCTTGCCAAAACCTTTTCAAGTTTTTTCCTTTGCTTTTTAGACAGATGTCTGGGTTGTGGCTGAATTTTTGGTCTGATGGAAGGGGCCTTTTTCTTTGAACCACTTAAAATCAATGGATTACTTTCATCATATCTCTCTTTCTCAGTGTGTAATGCAACTTCTACTTTTTCCTTAAAAATCAACAGATAGAATGAGTTTTACAATCGCATTTGAAAGATTAAAGGGTTAAGTAAAATAAAAATTTTCTAGTAACTACTTCCTATTGTAATTAATTAGAAAATAGTAATTAATTATTTTGCAAACTGATACTTTTTACCACTAGAAAGACGGAACTTTGCTACATCTAAAAAATGAAAGCAGCCATTATAGCCCTCACTTAAAATATTTTGAGTACAAGACAAATTATGCATCTAAAATAAAATCTAAAAATATCTTAAAAATTACAAGTCAATACAGATTCAATAATCAGAATTCTGGAAATTTTGTACACAGTACAACTTGGATAGGACGTTAAATTGGAAGCCAATGGGCAATAGACCTAGAGGACGACCCAAAATGAGATGGTTGGACGACGTTCTTAAAGATCTTAGAACGATGGAAATAACGAACTGGAGAAAAAAGGCGTGTAATAGAGCTGCCTGGAGTAGATTGGTGCAGCAGGCCAAGGCCCATTAAGGGCTGTAGAGCCGAAGAAGAAGAAGACAACTTGGATAACTTAAAGCTAAAGCCTTCTAAAGTATTCTGGACTTAGATTAATGTTTTTGACTCGTTTTATATTGTTTAATTGTTGTACTTCTATGTTTTCTGTGTCCATGGATTTGTGTATATGATCAGGGTTGTATTTAGGCACGTGCAACATGTGCTATAGCACAGGGCGGCAAAATTTTGAGTCCCAAAAATCTGAAAATATCAGATAAATATTAAGAACTTATTATATATCCGATAATTTGATAACTATATAAATATGATATTTGTCAACCCTGATAGAAATCCTACCCGTGAATCTTATTTTCCGCAAACACAAACTGCTTTCCAGTCAGGGTATGTAGGGTGGGTTGGGGTAAAGTGGATCTTGGGGTAAAGTGGATCTTGGGGTAAAATGGACCAGTTTTAATTAAATCGATGTAAATCAAGTTTAAATTGAACTATTTTCACCCATTTTTTTGTATTGAATTATTTAATTTGTTGACAACATTTTCCGATCATCAAAAGTTTAGATTCATAAATTTGGCTACCAAAAAAGTATTGATTTTGAACAGTGTATGGTGATGACAAAGAAACAGAGTCTACCAACTTCAGAATATTTATATCGTGTAATTAATTGCAGTAGACTTTTGAAGTATTTTTCAACAAAAGAAAGTCTGAAAGACATTTTAATCCAAACAGGTAAAAAAAAAATATTTTCTGTTTTATATCAATATTTCTTACTTGGGGTAAAGTGGATCAGAGCTGATCCATTCTTTTCTTTTTGGAGGAGTCTTTCTGTATATTAAGTTTAATGAATGTTTTTAACTTATTTCCTTGAAATATGTATTGAATTGTCAAGCAGTTTTATTTTTTTTTTCTTTAAATGAAGTATTTTGATTCTATAGGGTCTGGTGGGGTAAAATGGATCACTTTTTAGCTATTTTCACATTCTAAGTGTTATTTCATCAAAACTATTATTTTTAAATGATTTCTTTCAATTGGATATTGACATTACAATCCTGTAGAACATTTTAATCCAATTTAATTTAACATTTTTCAATTAATGATCCATCCAAGAGTAATGATCCATTTCACCCCAACCTGGGGTAAAATGGATCATTACTTTTATTGCTAAGTTTGACCAACTTATAATTGAAAAATGTTAAATTAAATTGGATTAACATGTTCTACAGGATTGTAATGTCAATATCCAATAGAAAGAAATCATTTTTTAAAACAGTAAAAGTTTGAAACTATATAACCAGTTTAAATTGGAAATCTTAAGTGATGTAAACAAACTAATAACCTCATTTCCTCGAACCATAGGAGTTCCTGCATTGGATCTTGCTTTTTCATTGTACCGCTTTCTTGTTCGCCCCATAATCAGTGGATGACCTCTCACTATTTCATAAATAAATTACCTATATTACCAAAAGAATACCAATATAATACCAATGGTCTGCCTTAAATTCTCACAAGCATGCTTTCTTGTGTACAAAATCGCAGTAGCGCTTCACGGTTGCCAGGTGAAAATCTCCAATAAAAGATAAGTCACAGATCAATCCGTGATTTCAGCCCGAAGCTGCCCGAAGCTTGCGAACGAATGAGAGCTTTTAGCTTTTAGCACCAATGCATGTGTGAACATAAACCCCTTGATTTTTGGAAAATCTCTTATTAATAATTCTCAAAAATATCTAAGTTTTATTGACGATGAGAAAAGGAGTATTTTTCACCATCACCTTGGTTAGGGAAAAGGTTTGGAAACTCCAACTCTAGCGTCACGTCACCTCCAGCCAGCCATGGACCGGTTTCGTCCTAGGTTAGGACTCATATCAGCACGGCTGGGGGTCCTCCCCCAGAATTTTTCTAAAATTAGACCTTAAAATGTAATAATTCGACTCAATTTTGAGCTTTTAAGGTCCCATCCTGCGAGAGAAATCCAAGAGATGAGCGGTCATCTCTGCCCTAGGAGGTGGTCAAGGGCAGGGCCGTATCCAAGGGGGGGGGTTAGGGGTTCAAACCCCCCCCCCCGAAATTTTGACATCAATTTTTATACTGCTATTTTTCTTGAAAATTATGTCTCACAAGGAGCGATATCCTCTTCGGGTATAACCCAAAGGCCCCGTTTACATGGACCATATACCCGGGTATAAGTGGCCGATATACCCAGCAATAGGGAAAAATGCAGGGTATAAATAAATCCACCTATTTACTCGGGAATTTGAATACCCGGCTTTCCCATGATGCATTTCGGTCTCACTCAAAGCAAAAAGTCATCCATGTTAGGCTTAAGTGAGTACTTGTTGGAAAGTAAGTTGTTCTTTGTTATTTCAATTGGATATTTAAGATTGATTACTATCTTAAATGTCGAAATAACTTGAAAATAATCCATTATGAACGCAAAATTCCAAGACGAAAACAGATAACAGAATGTAAACAAACTCAAATCGCAATGAATGATGGGACCAGTGACGTATATACCCGGGATTTGAGGACTGGTCATGTAAACGGGTTTTTAGCACGGTTTTCAATATCCCTTTCTCCTGCATTATACCCGGGTATAAGAGTGGCACATGTAAACGGGGCCAAAGGGTCTCAAAATGAGTCAAAACCCTACTTTTAAGGGTAAAATTTCCAAAATTTTTCTGGGGGAGGACCCCCAAACCCCCTCGAAATTTTGAAATCTATTAAGTATACGGTTTTTCCTTCAAACTAGTGTGATTTACAAGGAGTGGTCCTCTTTAATGTAACCTGAAGTGTCTCAAGATGAGTTAAAATGCCACTTTTAGGGGGAAAATTCAGAAAATTTTCTGGAGTAGGAACCTAAAACCCCCCTTAACATTTCGCCATTTATTACAATATACCTTCTTTTTACCTTGAAAATTCGGCCGCTTACAATGAGTGGTGCTCTATGGGTGTAATCTAAAAGGGTCTCAGAAATGAGCTAAATCACTCTTTTGAGGGGCAAATTTTCAAAAATTTTCTGGGGGAGGACCCCCAGATCCCCCTTTTACTTCGAATTCATATATTTATACAATTTTGAAATTTAGTGCTTCAAAATTTCAATTCATCTGTGTTGTCATCTAAAACTTAACATATAAAAGTACCCGTAAGGAGGTACCTCAGAAAATATTTGAGTCAAACCCCCCCCCCCCCCGAAGCAAAAGTCTGGTTACGGCCCTGGTCAAGGGACTCATTTTAGTAAAATTTTAGATAGTATATTTGCATCTTTAGCAACTTAATAGTCCTCCCCCAGAAAATTTTGGAAATTTAATCCCAAGAAGCAGGGTTTTGACTCGTTTTGGTCCGAGCCCACCGGGGGCGATTGACCAGTTGCCCCCCCCCCAGGATCCGTGCTTTTGTAGTTTTAGCTCTCTAGAGTAAGTTAGTTTTGCGATCGTTTGTTGTTTAGCTTTTGCGCCGTATTATTTAAAAACACCTTTGCATTTCCGTTCAAATATTACGTAAGCACCTAAGGAGGGGAGGAGGGGGTTTGCTATTTGCTTATTTTTCCTGACAAGGGGGAGGAGGGTTATGAGTGATGCTTACGTAAAATGTTACAAATACTGAATTTTCGAAAATATCTTGTTTCTTGCATAAATAATTTCAAAATTCAAGCAAAAATAAATTTTACAAAAAATATTCAAGCATTTGACTTCACAATCTAGGTTTAATGATCATGGATACGCTTACCATACGTCCTGGTTTACCCAGGACAGTCCTGGGTTTCGGAGGCTGTCCTGGGAAATGTCCTGGGTCCCAAAATGTCCTGGGTTTTTGTTATTTTAAGACTGGACTATGTCACGATGGACGATGTCACTATGGACGATGTCTATGTCACTAGTATCGCCAAAACGTCGCCTTTTTTGGAACATAATACTATAAAAACTGCTTTAATAATATTCTTCATCAAATCAACCATCTAAAAACTCTAATGATGATTAACTAAATGCATTTTCGTTGCGAGATTTCTCTTACGAACGAAAGTTCTATAGGAGATAATAGTATTCTTCGAGATTACATACAAAAGTGTTCTTTTGACTGTTTTATATGTTTTTGGGGGTGCTGAATGCGAATCTGACGTTTGCCAACAAAATTTCGTGACGGAACGTTGTAAAAATTCCAAAAAATGGCAAACATTCGCCCCATTGCCCCCAAAAATTGAATTTTTTTGGAATTTTCACGAAGTTCCGTCACGAAATTTATCTTCTTCACGAAAAATATCTTCTACCCCAAATTTTTCTCAAAATAAATACTCTTTGACTGGACTATACTGGGAAAATTCCATTTTGACTATTGATCTCACATACTTGATTCAGGGCTTAAATTAAAGCTAAATAAGTGCATTATAAGGATATAGCCTTTAATTCCCTTTTAGATGGGTAATATATCCAATAAATTGCTTTAAATGCAACTTTTACTCAAATTTTCGAATTTTGGGAAACAATTTCCCATTTTTGAAGAGATGTAACTCGGGATCAAATGGACGTATAAACCTGGTAATGGTCTTAAATTGTTGCAAATTTTATTGACTTTAAAAAAGATAGTTGAAACTCTTTCGTGGGGATGCATTTTATAAGAGTAATTAGCCAAAAACTGAAAAATGAGACTTTCGAACACCCTCACTCCGGCGTAAGGGCTACGGGCGGGGACTTTTGATACGTTCACCTCCTAACTAGTCCAAACAAAGTTATCAAGTCAAAAATTGTGCTCCAAGAATTTCCCTCTACCTTTTTTTGAGCATTCGTTGCCTGGACTACTACCTAGAACCGCCAAAGCTGTCATTTTGACTAGTGAACAATTGGAGTGTTTCTTTGGTGTAAATTACGACATGATTAATTTCTAAAACAACGTGTATACAATATTTTTCGGTTTTGACACCTTTAGATGATCAATACATCATTTTATTCTCAGAAATTCATATAAATCCAGTTTCTTAAATTTGGATATTTCCCACGCCTTTTTTATTATTTTCCTTGGAAGATTTATTATTTCCTGTATGAAAGAAGAATCAAATTCATTTTGCTTATCGATTCTTACTTTTTATATGAGAAAAAATGAATTTATCCAATAATTCAGTCAAAATGCTACTTTATAAAAGCATTCATACGATTTATTCATAGAAACGTACTTATTTATAGTTTTGGGTAAATTATTTAGCTTTTAGGGTTGTTTGAAATGTGTTTGGTGAAAGAAAATGTTACTTCGAAAGTGATTCCGTTCAAACAGATTATTTTATATCGGTTTATACGGCAGACGAAATGACTAAGGATATGCACAGTAAACGCGAAATCTGGACGAGTGCAGGTAAGAATATTGTGCACTTTTTACTTACTTAGATAGAATGTATATTAAAGTTTCTTACTTGAAGAAAACTAATTAAATAACTGGTAGATATAAATTAATATTTAAAACTATAAAAAAATTCGGGGGCTCTAAGGTATGTAGTACTTGGCTTTGTATTGACGTAAAAAAACGCCTCCAGAGTCAAAATGCAAAGTATGGATAGTTTAAGGTTCCAGATATATGCAACAATTATAAAGTGGTTTTTACTTGAGTGAAAAAAAAGTTTAAAATTATCTATTTTCAGGAATTTATAAACAAAATCAATGTTTAAAATTATAAAAAATGTTTTCAAATAGCGTATAGTAATTCACCTAAATGGTAGCTAAAACTTGTTTAAAAGATAGTTGATGCTGGAAAAAGTCTAATGAACTAGGTTTACTTTGTTCATTAGAATGCAATTTTTAACAATTTTGATACGAAACAAAGCACAAAGGAATATTATAAACAATTTAATTCAATATGTACACATATTTGCGTAGGGGAGAGAAACTTTATCGTTTTACGATAATTTTTCGGGGAAATATAGTCGTTGAAAGTTGGTTCTGTCAACAAAACCGAAAATACAAAGTCACGTCTTTTCGACTATTTCAAGTTATCTTGTTTTTATAAATAAATTATCTTCCGATTTTTTTAGTCAACTCTTTTAGGGGTTCAAAGAGCTATATAATGCACTTTTTGTTTTTCAATTTAGGATTGAGGATCATTCTTAAACATGCCCGTTTCTTATTACCCCATTTAAACAAAACTAAGGGGTAATAAGAAACATCGGTATTTTATACAGAAAAATATCATTGGACTATTTTCGACTTTATTTTGTTGTTATTTTATTGTATTTAATTTATTTTTCAGGTTAAAAAATTGAATTGAATTAAGTTTCTTATTACCCCATTTTCCTGAAAATCGAGGGGTAAAAAGAAACACTTTTGCTCACCGTTTTATTATTTATTGAAAAATTTATAAGTAATTTATTGAAATTTTATATCAATTTTACGTTTTAAGTTAAATAAAGGTGAGTAAAGTACATTATTAAGTTGGTTTAAAACATTCACGTTGCCGAGAAATTAATTAAAAAAAACTATAGAAGCACATTGGGGCGGGGGGAATAGTTTCGAGGGTTTCTTCATAAACCTCTTGAACCATTCGAACCTGAAGGAAGAGGGTAGCTCTGAGTTTATAAAGAGGAAGAGAAACCGACCGTTAAAAATCTGAGTTTGTAGAAAAAAATGGAGGTTTTTTTTTGGGCGGGAGGGGTAATAACTTTTTAGTCTCACAAGATTAAATAAGAGAAACACCATTTTATTTGTTTTGTCATGATTTTCAAGTGTTATATAAAAAAATATAGCGTTGTTAAAAACTTTCATTTGTAACTTTGTTAGCCTAATTTTTAACTGAACATATATCTCTAAAGATTTTCAATGAAAATTTTTGAAAATTACTATGGTTATAAAATATACTTTAGAGATTATATTATTACTTTCATTTGATTTTTAATTGTTTTTTATTAGTAAAATAACTGGCTTGTTTCTTATTACCCCTCGTGGGGTAATAAGGTTACAGTCGCTTGGGGTAATAAGACACGTAAAAAAATCCCTTTCGCCTTTACTTAGCAGGTTCATTATTTTTTCAAAGAAAGCTGATAATGATATAAACATTCTGCTAAAAAATTTGCTTCATAACCCTAAGGGAAAATCTGTGGAATTTTGCATTTTCCTTATTACCCCATTTTATCCTTATTACCCCACTCTCCCCTATAGTGTTTTCAGGTGATGTCAGATGTCACAACCGGTTATTTTCTTTTAACTGTGTACCTTCTGTAGGGCTTTTAACTATTGCTAAGGCCGTTCATGGGCGTCATTTAGGGGGGGCAGGGGGGGGCAATTGCCCCCCCCCAAGTTTTCCACTCTTAAGTGAAAAATTGCTGAGAGTCCCTGGAAAATTTTGTAACTTCCACAAGGAGCAACAGATTTAACTCAAAACATCCCAAAAGCAGTTAAAGCACTACTTTTGAGGGTCTAATTTCAAAATTTTCTGGGGGAGAACCCCCAATCCCCCTCCTGACCTTTGATGTCTGTTATACAATTTGTCTCCCTTGAAAATTCTGCCGCTTACAAGAAGCAGTTCCCTTTGGGAACCAAAGAGTTTGAAGCCCCTAGGAGTCTGGTTTAAAGGGGAATTTTCAAAAATTTTTACTGGGGGAGGATCTCCGCCCCCCCCTTGAAAATTTTACGTTTATTTATAACTTTTTTTCCCCTAGAAAATTCTATGCTTTACAAGGAACTGTTCTTTTTGAATGTAACCCAAAGGACCTCAAAATGAGCTGAAACACTACTTTAAAGAGGCAAATTTCAAAAAATTTTCTGGGGGAGGACCCCCAGACCCCCCTTTAAAATATTTAAATATATATTATGTTATACAGTATATTTTCCTTGAAAATTCTGCCACTCACAATAAGCAGGTCCCACTGGGTGCTCCCCAACGAGGTTGCAAGGGAGATAAAACCCTAGTTTAAAGGGTAATTTTCAAAAAAATTCTGAGGGAGGACCTCCGGCTCCCCTTGAAACTTTGACGTTTATTTGTAACTTTTTTCTCTAGAAATTATGTGGATTACAAGGGGCTGTTCTCTTCGGATGTAACTTAAATGTTGTAAAAATGAAGCAAAATTTAAAAATTTTTCTGGGGGTGACCCCCAGGCCCCCCATTTTTACTTAGAACTTATGATGTTGAGTCACCCCCCCAAAAAAAAACAAGCCTGGTTACGGCGTGGCTCAGCCCCACTTAAAAAAAATCCTTGCCCCCCCCAACCAAAAACTGAAATGACGCCCCTGAGGCCGTTGTTTATCTGTTGCTAAGGCGGTTTTAAGGTATGGGATCACGTGATTGCAAATGCTCCAATAGAAGAATTCCACGGCTAGTCATTTTCTGTAACTGTTAACCTCTGTAGGGCAAAAAAACTGTAACATTTTCTGTTGCTAAGGCCGTTGTTAGGTCCGAGTCATGTGATTGAAAATGCTCTATATTTATGAATAACTAGGACAGACCTCAAGCGTACATTTGTTAGTGAAAATGAGGAAATTAACCAGGGTCAAGGGTAAACATAATACTATTTTAGCATAACTGACCAGGACAGGGCTCTAGTGCACAGAGAAATATCATAACAGAGGGTCCACGAGGCTATTTTCAAATGCGTTACTGATGTGAGGGCGCCACACTAGAGTCTGGAACGTATGCCAGCCGCTTAAATCTCTCGCCAAATTAGAACTCAGCGCATGCGCAAAAAGGTGTTTTCGATCTCCCATAGGCAGCCGGCGAACGATTCAGACTGGATCCAGACGCTAGTGAGTTTAGTGCGATCCCAGCGCCACAATTCTCCCAACCTGTAACAAGATGTCATGATTTTCGATTTCCATTATGGCCTATGGCCGTGGACTCTCTGTTCTAGTACTCTGTGTTCTAGTGTGTCAAAAAGTGAAGACATACTCAGGAAGGCAAAAAACAGGAGGTAGTGAACAGTGGTCATCAAGTACACCATAAGGTTAAGCTTAACTGACGAGGACAGGGCTCTAGTCTCG
Organism: Tetragnatha montana; assembly: GCA_963680715.1. Classification (NCBI taxonomy): domain Eukaryota; kingdom Metazoa; phylum Arthropoda; class Arachnida; order Araneae; family Tetragnathidae; genus Tetragnatha; species Tetragnatha montana. The sequence goes on from OY796680.1 coordinate 29,862,533, forward strand.
TGTGTTAAAATGTGAAGGCATACTCAGTAAGCCAAAGAAAGGAGGTAGTGACCATTGGTCATGTACACCATAAGGTTAAGCATAACTGACCAGGAGTCAGGACTCTAGTGTGTCAAAAAAGTGAAGATATACTAAAAAGAAATGGAAAATTGACCTGTGGTCAAAAGTTAAAAATCGCGGATTCTGCTATTGCGGCTATTTTTGCAAAATGCTAAATTAAACCTCACAATGCTTAAATATATTAAACATTTAAATCTGAGTTTGTTTTTGGTGTTGTTTCAATTAATTAAATTTTTCCAACTGAAAAAAATACCTATCTTAGCAATTTGTTTTAAACGAAGTATTCATACCAAGCAGAAATGCATTTCATACTTTCGAAAATTAAAAAGAAACCCTCATTGCATGTTATTTCTCTTCAAATATGCAAAAAAATTGCAAAATAAGACAATTTTGGCAGGTTTTGTATTTTGTTCATAAGGAGTCTATATAGAAGGATCGATAGGACCCCTTGGCATCTGAGAATATCTATCTCCGAAAGCTCAAGTCAGGTTTTCAGCAATACAAAAAAGGCATGCGAGAAGCCGACTTTACGTACTGCTAAGCCCCGTAAAGTTAGCTTATTTTCACGTTGATTTTGTACTGCGGAAAAGGCAAGAACATCCATCTTATCTTCCAATGAAAGTAGTTTTTCCGAAATACAACCATCAGACCAGGAGAAGCCACCCTAACAAGCCGAGTCAGGGCGACAGCAGACTAGGGGGAGGGCACACAAACCTAGAAAATCTGGAAAAATTCAGATTTAAGAAATTTTTTATTGCAAATAATCATTAAAGCTTATTTGAATTTAGTAAAGGGTGTTTTTTATGAATGTGAAATTTGCATAACAATTACTCTTAGGGCGAGCGCGCACGGGCGACTTTTGTCACGGTGACAAAGACAAAAACAACGTTGCTATAAGGCTGTTGTTAGGGCGGGATATTTCACCATTATTGCTGGTTAGCAGACAATAAGTGTAAACTCCGACTCTCAAGCGTCGCCTCCAGCCATGGACCGGTATCCGGGGTGTTTTTTTAAGAAAACCAAATAGAAATTAATACATTAATATTTTAATTAACTTATTGAGCATAAACATAAATTAATTAATTTTTCATAATATTAATATAATTAATTTTTCTCCATATTTAAGCAAATTTTGGTATTTTTGAAAAATTATGATGTTATTTCTCTGATGTTTTCTAATGATGTTATTTCTCTTCAAATATGCAAAATTAACTTATTGAGCATAAACATAAATTAATTAATTAATTTTTCATAATATTAATATAATTAATTAATAAACATAAATAAATTAATTAATTTTTCTCCATATTTAAGCAAATTTTGGTATTTTTGAAAAATGCGAAATCCTAACGGATGGTGCGCGCTGAGACCACCCGTTTGGAGTTATGGTCGAAGCGGGCACATCCGGCGAGATAGGAGATAGGAGATAGGTTCCCCTCTCGCCCATCCCTGGTTCAGTAGGAAAAACAAGGAGGCACATTGGATTGACGATAGGTTCCCCTCCCGTCCATCCCTGGTTTAGTAGCAAAAGACCAGGAGGCGCATACATAAATGTTTACATAAATTTTAAAAATCCAAAAAAATAAAATTTTCCTTTAAACTTACATAATTTGAGTTTTTAAGATAATTTTACAAGGTTAATTTAATCAAAGGTAAAAATTATGGCCTAGATGAATGTGTTTAAATTGTAAAAATACCGTAAAAGAAACGGAATGTAAAACGTGAAGATGCTAACAGCGGTTTCGGTGGTGTCAGCCAACCACCTTCGTCAGAGCAAAACTTACAATGATTGAAGATACAGAAACTCGAGAATGAAAAAGTATTGATTGGTCAAAGAGACAAAGTGAAAGGTTAAAATACACTGTATCTGGAATTGGATAAGTTTTATGATGTTAAAGCCCAAAATCCAGGATCAGATCTTAAGTGCTATACATCTTGAGAACACTTATCCAAGCCAGAGGTGGTGTTGGCACCTCGGTTAGATCATTCACCCCGCTATCTGAGCATTTTCAAACATGGAATGACTCGTAGAAATCAAGATTAAAAAAAGTGAGTTGCACTTGTTTTCGTAGATTTAAAATCAAACCGGTGAACCATGAATGCTCAGCAATGGACGAACGATGAATTTTCTGTTTTTACACAATTTTCGTATTCTTTAAGACGAATAATTAGAGATCCTTTGGTTTGTCCTATGTAAGACAACCCGCATTCACAAAACGCCAGATAAATTCCCCAATGTTTCAGATTCGATGCCTTCTCTTTAGTAAAGGTAAAGGTAAACATGAGGAATCAATCGGGCGTTTTGTGAATACGGGTTCTCTTACATAGGAAAAACCAAACGAACTCTAATTCGCCCTTAAAAAAACACGAAAATTATGTCAACAAACAGGAAACATGTCGTTCATCCATTGCTGAGCATTCATGGTCCACCACAGGTTCGATTTTAAATCTGACAAAATCACTGCGGTATGGTATTTTATGCGGTGCGGTATGGTATATTATTTGGTGCGGTATGCGGTTTTGGTATTTTTGAAAAATGCGAAATGCTTGAGGGACCTTGTTTTCCTGGACCCCAAAAAACAAAAACTTCCTCAAAATCACTCCAAAGAACATCTTGTGTGTACTTTTTCGGACCGCCTCACTTTGAAAAACACTCCTGCAGTCTCGGTTTGTCCAATTCTCTCGACTGGTGACTTCTGAGGGACCTTGTTTTCCTGGACCACAAAAAAACAAAACTTCCTCAAAATCACTCCAAAGTACATCTTGTGTGTACTTTTTCGAAACGCCTCACTTTGAAAAGCACTCCTGCAGTCTCGGTTTGTCCAATTCTCTCGACTGGTGACTTCTGAGGGACCTTGTTTTCCTGGACCACAAAAAAACAAAACTTCCTCAAAATCACTCCAAAGTACATCTTGTGTGTACTTTTTCGGACCGCCTCACTTTGAAAAACACTCCTGCAGTCTTGGTTTGTCCAATTCTCTCGACTGGTCACTTCTGAGGGACCTTGTTTTCCTGGACCCCAAAAAACAAAAACTTCCTCAAAATCACTCCAAAGTACATCTTGTGTGTACTTTTTCGGACCGCCTCACTTTGAAAAACACTCCTGCAGTCTCGGTTTGTCCAATTCTCTCAACTGGTCACTTCTGAGGGACCTTGTTTTCCTGGACCACAAAAAACCAAAACTTCCTTAATAAGAAATAAGTTTAATTTTAATTAATAAGTTAATTTTATTCTTAAATTTCAATTTATCACATATTATAATAGTTGACTTGGTGGGAAATTATTGAAATAACTTCACTTATTCTTGTTTATATCCAGTGGCGGCTCGTCCATAGGGGCTGCGGAGCTGCAGAACCCCTAGTCGTCTCCCAGCCTTGCACCGGTTTCGTCCTTGTTAGGACTCATCAGCACGGCATAGGAAGGGAACGCAAGAGAGCCGAGGGCAATGGGGAAAATATTAGTCCTCCACTATCCGCTGGAATGACTTGGCATTCCCAGAACAGATTTAATTCCAAAAAGGCATTGATAAAGGAGGAATATTTCACCATTATTGCTGGTTAGCAGACAATAAGTGTAAAATCCGACTCTCGAGCTTCACCTCCAGCCATGGACCGGTATCCGGGGTGTTGTTTTTAAGAAACCCAAATAGAAAATTAAACATTAATTATTTTAATTAACTTATCAAGCATAAACATAAATTAAATAATTAATTTTTCATAATATTAATATAATTAATTAATAAATATAAATTAATTAATTAATTTTTCTCCATATTTAAGCAAATTTTGGTATTTTTGAAAAATGCGAAATCCTAACGGATGGTGCGCGCTGAGACCACCTGTTTGGAGTTATGGTCGAAGCGGGCACATCCGGCGGGATTTCGCGCGAAATCCTAACGGATGGTGCGCGCTGAGACCACCTGTTTGGAGTTATGGTCGAAGCGGGCAGGAATATTTGAATCAATTTGAATTTAGCTAGGCAATTTATTAAAAATAATAACTGAGAAATGGTAATGAAGGAAGTGATTGTAAAAAGGTTTATTTTAATTTTTTTAGGAGAGGTATCGGGAGACAAACAATTTTATGGTTTATGACGATTTCTGCATCATGCTAAACGGCTACAGATCTCTCCATGTCTTTCAAAGAGGAACTATGATAGTTTCTGGTAATGTGGTGACATCTCGAAGACTGTTATGTTTTAATTTATTAAAATTATTAATTATTATATTTTTTTACACTATTTGAACCGTTAGTAAGGAGATAAAATTTAACTCTGAAGTAAAAAGATAGTGAAGTCGCTTATGTCGAAAAAAAGGCTCTTGTAAATTTTGTAAACTAATGTTTTCCTTAGTGTAAACTCCGACAATCAAGCGTCGTCTCCAGCCATGGACCGGTTTCGTCCTTGTTAGGACTCATCAGCACGGCATAGGAAGGCAACGCAAGAGAGCCGAGGGAAAAAACTAGTCTCTAGCTGACTAATTGGAAAAAGTTGTGACCATTGATTAGTCCTCCACTATCCGCTGGAATGACTTGGCATTCCCAGAACAGATTTAATTCCCAAAAGGCATTGATAAAGGAGGAATATTTCACCATTATTGCTGGTTAGCAGACAATAAGTGTAAACTCCGACTCTCAAGCGTCGCGTCCAGCCATGGACCGGTATCTCTGGGGTGTTTTTTTAGGAAAACCAAATAGAAATTAATACATTAATTATTTTAATTAACTTATTGAGCATAAACATAAATTAATTAATTAATTTTTCATAATATTAATATAATTAATTAATAAACATAAATTAATTAATTAATAAACATAAATTAATTAATTTTTCTCCATATTTAATCAAATTTTAGCATTTTTGAAAAATGCGAAATCCTAACGGATTGTGCGCGCTGAGACCACCTGTTTGGAGTTATGGTCGAAGCGGGCACATCCGGCGGGATTTCGCGCGAAATCCTAACGGATTGTGCGCGCTGAGACCACCTGTTTGGAGTTATGGTCGAAGCGGGCACATCCGGCGGGATTTCGCGCGAAATCCTAACGGATTGTGCGCGCTGAGACCACCTGTTTGGAGTTATGGTCGAAGCGGGCACATCCGGCGGGATTTCGCGCGAAATCCTAACGGATTGTGCGCGCTGAGACCACCTGTTTGGAGTTATGGTCGAAGCGGGCACATCCGGCGGGATTTCGCGCGAAATCCTAACGGATTGTGCGCGCTGAGACCACCTGTTTGGAGTTATGGTCGAAGCGGGCACATCCGGCGGGATTTCGCGCGAAATCCTAACGGATTGTGCGCGCTGAGACCACCTGTTTGGAGTTATGGTCGAAGCGGGCACATCCGGCGGGATTTCGCGCGAAATCCTAACGGATTGTGCGCGCTGAGACCACCTGTTTGGAGTTATGGTCGAAGCGGGCACATCCGGCGGGATTTCGCGCGAAATCCTAACGGATTGTGCGCGCTGAGACCACCTGTTTGGAGTTATGGTCGAAGCGGGCACATCCGGCGGGATTTCGCGCGAAATCCTAACGGATTGTGCGCGCTGAGACCACCTGTTTGGAGTTATGGTCGAAGCGGGCACATCCGGCGGGATTTCGCGCGAAATCCTAACGGATTGTGCGCGCTGAGACCACCTGTTTGGAGTTGGGAGGAGAAAAGGTTAAATCCTTTTACTTGTGGTGAGCGCGACGGAGATAGGAGATAGGAGATAGGAGATAGGAGATAGGAGATAGGAGATAGGAGATAGGAGATAGGAGATAGGAGATAGGAGATAGGAGATAGGAGATAGGAGATAGGAGATAGGAGATAGGAGATAGGAGATAGGAGATAGGAGATAGGAGATAGGAGATAGGAGATAGGAGATAGGAGATAGGAGATAGGAGATAGGAGATAGGAGATAGGAGATAGGAGATAGGAGATAGGAGATAGGAGATAGGAGATAGGAGATAGGAGATAGGAGATAGGAGATAGGAGATAGGAGATAGGAGATAGGAGATAGGAGATAGGAGATAGGAGATAGGAGATAGGAGATAGGAGATAGGAGATAGGAGATAGGAGATAGGAGATAGGAGATAGGAGATAGGAGATAGGAGATAGGAGATAGGAGATAGGAGATAGGAGATAGGAGATAGATAGGTTCCCCTCCCGCCCATCCCAGGTTCAGTAGGAAAAGACCAGGATCGAAGATAGGTTCCCCTCCCACCAATCCCTGGTTCAGTAGGAAAAGACCAGGAAGCGCTGAATAATACGAATAATATAGTAATATATAGCCGATAAAATACGAATGCTGCGTACTATCGCTTTTTTACAGAGTTCAGTCGATGTAACTCAGTCGATGTAACTCAGTCGATGTAACTCAGTCGATGTAACTCAATCGGTATATGAAGCTACCATGGTGATCACAAAAAAAAGACGTACACAGACGTAGTTGCCGCTTATTCCAACCTGAAAAGTCGGCAATAGCCGAACACGTGTTGACTTCCGATGGCCATGTAATTCATTATGACGAAACTAGAGTACTCACGACAACCAAGCACTACTACACCCGTCTTCAAAGGGAAGCCATCGAAATATTCAAACACCCTAATCATTTTAATAAAAAGGAAGAAATTCTTCGTTTAAACAAAGCCTGGTTTCCTGTGTTGACAAAAAACATCGTCAACACACAGCCATTGGAGCAACTTGATGACGCAGCGGCAAAACATCAACACGGAGACCAATCAAACGTCACCAAATCACCTCTCCCTTTATTGCCGGTTGATGACGATGAACCACGTGGCTCAGCAGCGCCTTATAACTTTCGACCCAGAAATAGGTGGTAGTTAATACCCTTTAAAAATGCCTGTCAAAGATGCCGGCGAAACGTCGGGAAGGAGTTTTACTTTCACTAGACCACGGCATAATAACCCGGAACTTTCATTTTATGTACATAGATCCGGCCGTGAAAGCCTGTCTTCTTTTACAAAAAAAAAAAAAGAGTTTCGTATTATTATGTACAAGTAATGGTCCTTTTAGACGAACTTAAATTTTGGTTAACCTCACACCAACCACACCATCAGCTTAAGACGTCATGCTGCAAAATACCCTCTTTTAACGTGCTTTATCTTGCGCCATACCTAACGTGACCAGGCGTCCCGTTTTGAACGGGACTGTCCCTTTTTAGAGTTACGAGTCCCGTTGTCCTCGAAATGTACTCTGGGACGCAAAATTGTCCCGTTTTCTGAAACCGCGCGAAAATTTGATTAGTCGAGCCGGCCGGACGCGATCGGTGTGCGAGAGCGAGAAATAAATATATAGTGCAAACAAAGAAAGTAGTTCCCCACGTGGTGTCTCAATTTTCAGTTTAAATTAAGAAATTCAATTTTGATTTATTTTACTGACATAGATGAAGAGTTTGTGAAAAGGGCGGCTACAGAATTTTATCAAACAAGCCGTGAATATCTTTAGCAGTGGACTTGCTTTCTTACCAAAGAAATGGAGATATTTTATTGGGCAGACTTAAAAAAGGTCCCCGCATAGATGCAGAAGTTTTTGACGAATTTGCGTTAATTTGTAACTACATTACATCGCAGAAAGTAACCGAATGGAATAATCTTAATGTTTCTCGTAAGGTAAATGTAAACTCGTTGGGTGGAAGTATTCAAACACTTTAATTCAAGCCAGCAATCTTCAGCATGAAAACTTTTCTATTTTAATTGAATATATTTTATGTCTGCCTGCTACAAATGCTCCAGTAGTATTTCCTATGATCAACAAATTGTGGCCATCTGAGAAGACCCAGTTACAAATTTCAGTTCTAAAAGCGATGTTGATAATTAAGGTGAATATAAAAAAAAGTTCCAAACATAGGCGTAACGAGGGGGGGTTATGGGGTTGTACCCCCCCCCCCCCATTACATCGACGGTCTCCAAAATATGAAAAACTGAAAAATGTTCCTTTTCGACGGAAGGCGGTCCACAAGCAGGCCTGACGAGAGAGGGGGGGGGGTGAGGGGGTACGATACCCAAAGCTTTTCATATTGAGTACTAAGACGGATATCATTTTGAATATTTTGGAAATTAATTTGTTCACATAAAGGTCCAAAAATGAGTAAATTCCCAGATTTCTAGGGCATATTTTCAAAATTTTTCTGGGGGAAGACCCCCTTATTACTTGTTACTCATCGTATTATCAAGAAAACGATACTTTTAAGCTGAGTGAAATTCAGATCTTGCCTAGAAATATTCTAAAAATTACATTAAGCCTATGAATGCATGGGTGGAGGTATACTTCAGAAAATTTCTCCCCCTACCTCGAAATGAGAGTATGTCATTGGGGGCCCGCTTCTCAACCTTGTACTCGGGGCCCGACTTGGCTCTCGGCGGCCCTGTCCACAAGGAACTGTTCTTTTAGGGCGTAACCCAAATGGCCTCAAAATGAATTTACACACTACATTGAGAGACGAATTTTTAAAAAATTTCTGGGGGAGAACACCCAAACCCCCTCTAAAATTTCCCTTAAAAGTTAAGCCTCTTAGATGAAGTTTTCCCTTCGGAAGTTTTGCAAAAAAAATTTTTTCATATTATACCTATATTATGAGACATTTTTAAAAGAGTAATATGTTGGAGGGGTTGACTGGTCGGAGTAACACCCCCCATGAGTCAACTCTATTTACGCCACTGCATCTAATAACAACAGTTATACAATATATATTGAAGAACAAGTAAATTTAAAAAACAGTAAATTTAGACATTATCTTACCCTTCTGGACAATAGTGAAGATGCTGATGATATTTTTCAATGAGCGGTTCGTACTCGCTCTGTGACTTTGTAAAGTAACAGTCATCAAAGAGAGTACAACCCGTCATGAAAATTAGAGCCTTCTCTTATCACAGCATTCTGCAGGGTTGGACCTAAATGGGTTAACCTAAATGGGAACCTATTTTTGGATTTTTCAAGAAAAAACACAATTTTCACTAATTTCAAATGTAAAGAAAACGTTAATGAAATATGTGATATCAAAAATTGTAGTTGTAATTATGTGACCATAATTGAATGAGCTCATAAGCATTTCTTCACTCTGAGCGTGAGATCACTGATGCTAAGTTACCTATGCAGCTGATTTGAAGCAGATGTAGTTGTGTCCTTTGAGAATAATTTACTTGGTGAATTTACCAACACATATTTAAAAGAAACCTCTTTGTTGCTTATTCAGATGGGCATTCCGTTTGTGAATCATCACATTAACATATTGATTGTACAAGTAAAGACGAATTTTAGATACCTCAAAAACAGATGGTTTTTTTACCCATTTGCTCTCATTTTGACTTAAAAGAACCAATTAAGGCAACTCTTAATAAAATGCTGATAAAACTTTAATAAGGTAAATTTGAGTTAAAGATAAAACCCAAATTTAACTAGTTGGGTCTTATGTTAAACATACTTGACAAATGGAAAAACCCGCTCTCTGAACTATGACAAACACCCGATTAAATTTGAAGTAACCAACTTGAATGTTAACAATCCTTACATCTTTGATAAAACTCTTAAGGATTCTCTCTTTGAAAAATTTTAAATATTCCATATAGAGCTGTGAAAAAACACATCCCTTCACATCATAAAACTTTTTAATCTTATTGTTAGGGAAAAGCAATATCCTAAAAATTTTTCACTGAACAAACATGGTAGTTCACTATTAGGACTATCTTAATACACTATAAGGACACCCATTACTGTGGAAGTGAAATTCAATTAAATTGAAATACAAAAAACACAACTGTCTAAACCTTGGAAAAAATCCAGTTAAATTTGAAAAAAAAAAACTTGACCCCATATTTTTATTTAGAGGTTAGTATATCATGACCAACTAGACTAGACCATAGGAGTCTCCAACCTTTTCAGCTCGAGTGCCGCCCTAACTTAAACAGCAATTTGGGGGCGACTACAAACTCGAGGAGCAAATAAAAAAGAAACAAAATCAGTGGCAGCTCATGGGTAGTTCAAATGGGGGTTCTCAATTATGTTTAGAAAGAACAATAAGTAAACCTTACAATTTAATCACATTATTTACAAAAGAGAAAAAAACCTTTTTAAATTAAAATATTCTCATGTGTTTCTAATTTTTTTAACATCTTTTATCTCAGTGGCGTGAATAAAAATTTATTTCGGGATGGGCCCAAATATTCTTCTATTCCCTCTATCTATAATGATAGTAAATTACAATAAAACTTTCGAATAATTAAATTAGAATATACTGTATACTTGCATGGTAATTCAAATACGAAAGAAACCGACAGTTAATTTACAGGTTTTAAAAATAAAATGATTTTACGCGAACATACAATCAACAATCCTTCTGACCTACAAACTGAACTTAATATTTAAAAAATAATTATGCCAAGTTTGCATCCCAGTGAGCTGAAGCTAACAGGGTTGGTTAGAGGGGAGTAAAACGGTCATAAAATTATTTTTTTTTAACTTTGCGTGGTTGCAATTTTAAAGGCAAATATTTTACAACATATTTTTCTTTTCAAACCGCCATTTTGAAAAGAAATAACATCAACAACCAAAATCATGCACTCTATAATATATCCAAATCTCCTTTGTTTGAAATCTCCATATAATACAAGTTTTCCAAAATTAAATTTCAAATACGAAACTTTGCAAAAACCAAGAGAACTTTCTGAATAATCTTATAAGTTCGTGAACAAAATATAAAAATTAAACAGGTCACAGATTCTTAAAATTTAATTATCATCAAGTCAATTCATACACTTCGAAATAAAACCTTACCCATTACTAAGCTCAGGATCTTAGTTCATTGGAGATTCAGTTCAGGACCGGATGGAACGTTGAGGGAGTGTGTTGTAGAAAAGAAATCTTGATGTCTTCAACAGATGACAACTGCTTACTCTCACACTGCTGAAATACAATAAAATAATGAAATATTACAGGGTTCAAGTTTTGAACCAGTATATTGGTCATAATGATCAACTCTATTTCAAAACTGAATTTGGGCGAGGGCGCTAAAGTCCAAGCATTTGCCAACGACCAGATAGTGCTCATTGAGACAAAGATTATCACATCACAGAAAAAGCCAGCAAAACACTAGAAAAACAGGAAAGCTTTAGAAAGTGTCCTCCAGCCGCCATGTTTACCCACAGCTTAAATGATGACAATACTTAAGCATGTTGCTGTGGGAGTAGTGGTTACACATGGCGACCGGAGGACTAAAGCTCTTCCGAAAAACTATAATTGGATCGATCTTAATAACCAAGAAATAGATTCGGCAAAATAAACTTACACAATATTTGCTAACACAAAGCTACAAGGTTGCCAATCATAAAATTAAACCAAGGTAGAATTAAGCACAAAGACAGCATAAAATACTTTGGAGTGAGAATGGATAATAAACTGCGCTGTATAAAACATCTTAATAACTTTTTAAAAAGTTAAAATGTACATTACATTTTATAGAAAAGATGCAGAGTTAAATGGGGACTGAGCCCCACAGTTAAAAAATAAATTTAAGCAAGAGTTATTGATGAAAAGATGATCACCCGACCTAATTAGGATATTGGTAAAATCGAAAGAAGATCCAGTTTACCTAAAAGTTGGAAACTAACAGTTTCCAAGCAAATTTATTGATAATTGAGAATTAAAGCAAAAGATAACTGAATAACAAATTCTCAAAATGTTTGCTTCTAAAAGGCAAATCACCTTGTTTACAAAGGCCTAGAAAATATCAGCCTATTTAAATAGTCAAAGTGTGGCCATTTTAAATAGTTGAAATGTTACCTGTCGTATTTAAATGGAAACGCGAATCACGACAGTAATAAGCTAAGTATAATAGCATTTAAGACATTAACATCGTTTGAAATATACACATAGGGTTTACTAACGGGAGCTGAAGACTGATGCACTTCCACCAGATGACAGAAGAGATCACAGAGAGAAATGATCAAAGTGATTTAAATTAAAATTGTTAATAGACGACATTAGTGTGACGTCACTTGCTTGTTTGGAAACGTTGATTCTATCCGTGATTGGTTCCGTGATTGGAAGTAAATCCGTACGGATCCGTACGGAACCAATCACGGATGGAATCAACGTTTCCAAACAAGCAAGTGACGTAATGACTAATGTCGTCTATTAGATTTATCAAAAATTTTAAATGATCGAAATCAAGTTTTACTGATCTTACAAGAACAACATAGCATTACAACAAATTAAAACTATACAACTAGACAGCAACGTTTCTTAAACCCAGTACGTCACAAATGCGGAAGGAGAATTCGGTAAACACAAAGCCTGTTGGGTTGCTAGAAGGAGTTTTGGTACGCAAATCGTGATTGAAAAGTACAACATATGTTCATGGGTTTAACAAAATAATCATATTTTTAAATTGACTTTCATTACACTCAAAATTCAGACACCGCGATGGGTACACTAATCCGCGAAGGAGGTTATACTATACTATAGTATAACCTCCTTCGTTATTCAAAATAAACAGATGCGACTTACCTTTAAGAGGCACTCTGTTCATCGGAACACCGACGGTAGCGAAGCTACAGCGATCTTCGTATAAAACGATGGTAGTTGGCCATTTTCTTATGGATTCCGTGCAAGCAGCTACGATCTTAGTGGAAGAGCTAATTCAGTATGACTCACTAGTCCGGTAGATGCATATTCAAACTTACTCAAATTTCTGAATATATATACCTCTGTAACGCATCACAATTTAATATTTGTTGCCACCGACACTCAATCTAAAATTATTTTTCTCCTTTGAAAGAACTTACACATAGGAGAATCCGACAGTGGGTACAAAACGTTTTCAAGATGGTTCGAAACTAGAGAAAAATGCTTGGAAAGAAAGGGTAGTACACCTGGGCGACTCGAAATCGCCGTCGGAAATACCCTCCTAACGACGTAGGGGGGGTTATATTAAGAATACATGGGAGGCTGAATAGTCTTGAGTAGAAATTGTCTCTGAAACTTTTAATATCGGATTTAAAACCAGCAAAATCGCTCGATTCCGACATTAATTTCATAAATATGAATGAATGGATGGATTGGTACCTTATGAATGGGTGGATGGAAAAACGTTCAAGTCGGGTTATTTTTTCACAAAGTCGGTTTTTGATGGAAAAACTATCTGTGTCACTTGCTTGATCGAATCCAACCTTTAAGTAGTTAGTTTTCAAACCACTAGATATCCTATAATGCGCTAGAAAGGTGGGAATCATGCTTGGTTTTGGTGGAAAAACGTTTCATGTTGGAAGCGCTGAGTTTGCAACTGAGTTTTATTTAGTGGAAAAACGTTGTATGTTGCTCTTTAGTTTGCCAGCTGCCGTTTTAATTGCTTTTTGAACATAATTCACTCTCCTGTAAAATTGAACTTCCGCTACATGCAACGTTTTTCCAGCCAGGTATTCATATATTCTCCGGCTTGTGTGCTTGATCTCAAGGTTTCTCTTAAAAACCTTCATCAAGTCAGGCAGACACAAGCAGAATTGAAGAAAGGATGTCAAAAACGAGCTAAACTTTAAAAAAACGAGTTAATTTGGAAAGTACTTTTACGTACATTTTTCGTCGTTGTAATTGGATGTATAATAAGTTGTTTGACAGTGCTTACTTTGTAACAGCGACCTTATCCGTAATCTAAAAAAATAGAAATATTTTAAAATGGAGAATTTTTTAAAAAAAATCCTACTACTACTAAAAAAATTTACTGCAAATCCTCGAAAGGATCCGGACATTATCATTTTGTTACCAGAAATATGGGGGCTGGGCGGCTTAATTGGTTCACGTGCTGCCAACCACGCTAGCAGTCTGCGCACTGTACCAGCCGTCGCGTCGGTTCGATTCCGGCCTTTGCCCTAGGTGTATTTTCTCTCTCCGTGGACCCTAGCACCAAGTGCTGTGGTTTAGTAGTCGCTAAGCGACTAATCACACTTTTCTCTATCATGACGTCTCATTTCGCAAAGTTGCAAAAAAAACCCAGCACCAAGTCCGTGAGAAGTTCTCCCAGTGAGAACTTCTCACTTTTTTACTCGCCATGTCTGAAAGCAGGCTTATTATTTTCAATGGCTTTCAATGGTACTGTTTAACAGTGGTGGATCTATGGGGGGGGCTATAGCCCCCCCATAGAACTTAAGTTTACACTATACTATAAAATTGAACTTTTTCGAAAAAAAAAAAATAAAGTTTTAAGAAAATTTTGTTAAAATTTTAACTTTTTTCAGTTTCCCAAAGCATTAATCCCAGTCCAAGATCTTTAGCCCCCCTAGCATTTTTATAAATTCGATTCACTATTTAAGGATTTTTAGAGGTTTTAGCCCTTACAAAGTATTAGCCCCTGCGTGTTTGAAGATTTAATTCGTAATTATGAGCTTTGCCCGTAAAAGCATTAGCCTCCTTGCGTTTTTATGTTAGGTACACAAATTAATGAGCTTTAGCCCTATGAAACATTAGCCCCGTTCATGATCTTTAATAGCCTTTACAAAGCTTTTAGCCCTCTTGCGTTTTTAAATATATTTGGTTCACTATTTAATGAGCTTTAACCCTTATGAAACATTAGCCCCGTCCATGATCTTTAGCTCCTACAAGGCTTTTAGCCCCTAAGTTTTTGCAGATTTAATTCACAATTTAAAGGGGCCAAAGAGCTATAGACCCTACGAAGCATTTTCCTCTTCCATTATTTGTAGCTCTTACGAAGCCCCTGAGATTTTGTAGATTCAATTCACAATTTAAAGGGGACAATGAGTTTTAGCCCCCATAAAGCATCAGCCTCCTTGCGATGTTTTATAGTATTTGGTTAGCAATTTAATGAGCTTTAGCCTTACAAGCATTAACCCCCTCCAAGATCTTTAGCTTTCTGCACTTTTATAAGAATTCGATTCAGAAGTTATAGGATCCAATGAGCTTTATAACCCTTACAAAGCATAAACCCCTCAAAAATATTTAGCCCCTTACATTTTTATAGATTTGTTTCGAAATTTAAAGGTACAATGAGGTTTAGCCCCTCTGCAAGATCTTTTAACTCCCTGGTTTTTATAAGATTTACTTTTTAAAAGGGTTTTAATGCGCTTTAGTCTCAACTTACAAAACATTTACTCTGTGAAAATAGAGACGTGGTTAGGGGGTTCAAACCGCCCCCATGAAATTCTTATTTCCTACAGTTTTTTTCCTTTGAAAAGAGTGCAAGAAATCTTATTTGTGTGTCACTCAAAGGGTCCCAAATAACCAAAAATGAGTCAAAACACAACTTTTTAAAGTCCAAATTTCAAAAATTTTCTTGGAGGAGGTTCCCCCAACCCCTCCTTATGCTTCGGGATGGATATTATTCACTAAACATTGAAATTAAGTGCACGAAAATTCACATTTGATCTATATTCTTGGAAAACAAATATTTGACTCAAATCATCGTAAAAAACCTCCCGGTTGACACACCCTTATTTTAATATTAATTTTGATACATATTTAATTAATAACTAATTTAAATACTTATTAATTAGTTATATGTAACAATACTAGTAAGTTACAATTCAACACTACCCTCAATATTTAAGACATTAATGAATATTGTAAAAAGCACGCCTCTTGTACTTCATTATCATCCTTAATCAGATTAAGTTAGCCCCGTATTCGATCGAGTTACTTAGGGGGTACAATATTGTATTCAAAAGATTCATTGATGGTTTTTTTTCAGAATGGTTAATAATAGTTATTAAAATAGACTTGCTGGATTTTTTTTAAGGAAAACATTTTGATTAAATTATTTTGATAAGTTAGAGTAAATTAAATAAATATTCAACCAGAGTGTTATTCATGGAGATGACGTATGTTAGGAGAGTTAGTCGACGTATCTTCTGCTAATTGTTTTTGTTGTATTATAAAGTGAGTTAAGATTAGTGAGATGGGTTTTCTGAGGATTGCATAAGAATCCTAAAGGACCTGCGTAAGCGGTTTACGGGGGTTGGTGAGCGATAGCGAGCAGGGGCGGTAGCTCCCTAGTTTTTTAAAATTTTGGAAAACCTTTTTGAAAAAGTGGTTATGATGCCCACTAAATCAAAGAAAATAAAATTGCAAACAAAATGGGACTGATTAAGTTGTATAGTTCTAGAGTTTTTAGCTCATTAAAAATGGAGGAAAACAACTTGACAAAAGTTCTTTTGACATTAAAAAGTTATTACTACCAAAAGAGCGGTGATAAAAGAATGAAACCTGGAACATTATATCTATAACTATATTAATTCCTCATGAAAAATAATGAACGAAATGTGAGGGTTTAATCTTTGGTCTTTTGGGGCCGTTCAAATATTACGTCAACACCTAAGGGGTGAGGGGGTTTGCTATTCGCTTATTTTTCCTGACAAGGGGGAAGGTGAGAATGAGTGATGCTTACAATGATACAGACACTGTATTTTTGAAAATCTGTTATTTCTTGCATAAATAATTTCAAAATTCAACCAAAAATAAATTTCACAAAAAAAAATGAACTATGAAAAATATTTTAAGCATTTTTCACAAGGAAAGTTTTAACGAAAGGTTAAGTGTTCATGGAGAAAAATGAATTTTAGAAATCTAATCATTACTAAAGATTTTGTGCAACACCAAACAACAAAGGGGCGGTCGTGCAGTTTTCTTACGTAATTATGAGAGGGGGTAGCGGTTTGCTTATTTTTGCTGACCATGGGGGAGGGGGTCAAAAATGACCAAAAACTTGCTTACGTAATATTTGAACGGCCCCTAGACCAGATCCTCATTCTTTTTCTCCCCTGTTTCCCCTGATGTTATAGAAATCTACATAATAAAGAAATCCATAAAGCCATCAACTAGCAGAAGCTCCTTTGATATTAATAAGCATTTTCTTTTGGTATTGCTCTCTTTCTTTTTTTTTTCATAGCTCTTTCACGTAAATTATTTGGTGATTGTAGTTTTCATCGAAAGTTGAACTCATGAAGGGTTTTGAAACTACTTACAACCCTAAAAACTGGGAATTGGGTAAAACTTTTAAAAGAATACAGTAATACACTCATAAGCTCATACATTGATCATTGAAGCTGTATGATCATTGAAAATTCCTTACCCGATCATCATTTTTCTAAGTACCATTACACTAATGTAAGGGAACTCCATTCTTTGGCTAAAAGATTAATATTGCACGTTTTAAAACTTACCCCACGGTTTAGCAAGTGTTCCAATTTCTATCAAATTGAGAATTTAAGTAGAACGGATACTCCTGTACCTCATGCAGTAATGTTTTTCATTTTATTATGTTTTGTTTCGTCTCACGGGCCTTCTAAAAACGGCCTTTTGAAACGCACTCGCACTACATTAGGTCCTAGCTCTTTAACGGTAAGGCTGCGCCCCACCGTCCCTATTCGAAATATGCTTGTGTATGGCCCCTCTACCTCCACCTCCCCCTCAATTACTGATGATTATTTCTGAATCACCCTGTATAAGTATGCCATCAGCTGATTAACAAGGTCAAATAAAAAACAATCAACACCGCTGAATTTATTGAAAAAATTTTACCACATTTTAAAAAAGTAATTAAAAACAAAGACGAGAAGGACAGTTTTAAATGGTGTCAGCATTTTGTTGAGGAGTGTTTGTCGTATATTTGCATATCGCTGCACTCTCCTTTTGGGTTATATCCTCAGCAGACAAATCTTTCACATCATCAGATATCTTTTCACAGGTACCATCGACGCAATGGTTTGCTGAGATGACCTAAGAGAAGATATTAATTAAGGGTTTAAACAGTTTCTACTTTCCCAATCAATTTTGTCGTGCGAAATCAAAATCGGATGCATCACATCACAACAACCCAGGCAGCACAGCTATATCAATTTATATCAACTGAGGACTTAAGTCATCGGTTGACATCATAGGGATATATATTTGTATAGCGTGCTACCTGCGAAGACAACTAAAAATGACGTTACATTCTCTATGACCAGAGGTTCAAGATTATGTTGCAGAATTTCAGAATTCCACAATTATTTTATTATGTATTACAATTATTTTATAATGTATGCTGTAACAATGTTTATCGACGAAAAACATATAACTTTGAGCTATGTAAAAATACCCTTCACGATACATAGACACAACTTTTATAACCAAAAACCAAGATGTCCCAAGGTAATTCTAAAAAAAGTGTTGTAGGTCGGGCTAATTTTTTAGAATTATACCTTTTAAATCGTCCAGAAAATCTGAGGGATCAGAAACCTTAATACAGTACCTAAGGCTTAAACTTATTAAAATGCAGGAATTTGAAATTAAATAAATATAATTGAGTTCAAAGGTAAAAAATGTACGATTGGGTGTTTTATTTAATAAATATATAATACTACGTATAATAAAATATCACTAAGCTAACTTTTTTTCAACAGACTTTTATATCACAAAATCCCTGTAAAAGATTAAATATTACTTTACAACGTATTCAACAGTTTGACAGTTAACAACGTTCACTCAAAGTTCGTTAACGGGGGGGGGGGGGTAAAACCGGGTCCCTCTCCTTTGGGAGGTGGGGCGATGGGTTAATCACTCATTCCTTAAAAAAAAAATAAGATTAGAAGTCCAACCTTTTCGGAAGTTCTGGCATCTTTCCTTTCCATGGGTAGTGATTATTTCGAAACAACACTGCAATTTTTCGGTCCTATTTGACTCATATGCACCAATCTTCTTGGACCAGACAACAACACTGCAATTGACTATTATTCTTCTTTTAAGTAAGATGCTTTAGAAATAAAGCAATAAAGTAAAATGATAAAAAAAATATGTCCGGCTTCCCAGACAGTAATAACCAAATGACTTATACCCTGAAAGACCAACAATTAAAATTACCTTGAAAATATTGATCTGTTTTTCTCAATATATGGGCCCATTTCTGACTTTATAATTCATGCGCGCAAAATATTTAACATTTTTCACAATGGGTAAAATTGTATTTACTGCTTAAAATGAATGATTACTTTATCAAGTTTATAACTCACAAGAGTATCAGCTGACACATGGCTAGTTCCGACCAAACCAGGCTTTACTACTGTTTCTCGAATAATTGCACAAGGTATGCAGCAATTCTCTTCAGGTTGTTCGACAGCTTCAATCTGAAACGAGAAGTATATTTCTTTCAAATGACACTACTAATCTACCGAAATTTTGTGTCCCTTTGGTGTATGACAATGGTTCCCAATCGCGAACCCCTTTTTAGCTACACGGCAAGCCAGGAACCCCAAAACCTGAGTAGCACACATAGTTTAAAAAAAGGTGCAGTTTTTGTTGTTTTGGGGAGGGCAATAGTGAGGTATCGCCTGCTTTTACAGTTAGAAATTTCCCATCCCACAGAAGATATGTTTTCTTGACTGAGTTTTATTACTGAATGTAGTGTAGTACTTAAATCATAGATTTTCATAGTTTGAGGCACAAGAGCCAAGGCATAATAGATCATCATACGAACACAGCTTAGTAATGAACTATGAGAGAATTTCCGCGTTGGTATTTCAATATAACCATGCTTTATTTTTTATTTTATATTAATTATTATACTCTATAGTGTGTGTAAATCATTTCGAACTTAACTTACCATCTCTTTCTTCTAATTCTAAATGCTGGACGTGATCAAAACATTTATTTTAGGTTACTATTTTTGACCATTTCCCATATGCTACTTGGTCAAAAATAGTAACCTCTACAACTATTTTGCCTGAATGAGTAAAACACAAATTTATCGATAAAATTTTAATTTAATCAATTAAATTTTAGTTATTTAAACAACTTTTATCCGTCATCAACATCCTACTGTAATTAATTAATCCCAATCGCCCGCCACAGAAAGGTTTTTCTACATCAAAGAAGAGATTGGCCGATTGGCGACTTTGAAGCCCAGATAAGTAGTTTTCTCTTACAATCTATTTTATAGGAGCAGGATTTCCTAGTGTCATTTATTTTCTGAGAAATGAATGATAAAGCATGCCATCTATTTCAAACTGCTGAAGCCGATTTTTTATCAATACAAAAGAAGATAACCGGTTCACAGATTCAAATCGGTATCAAGAGGAGGGAAATACAGGTATGAAACTGAAGTATGTATTTCTAAAAAAATAATCGTAAAGTTAAAGAGTCATTCCACGACATTTGACGGTATATAGTACTATTTTTAAATGAAGAATGGTGTAAACATTGATGTAATTTTATAAAATATAAACTTAAATTATAATTATAAATTATAATAAAAACAACTTTATTTTAAATTTTCAAATAAAAGTCATGTGTTTTCTTGTTATCTTGCTGAAAAGTCATGAATGATTACATTGAACGATTATTTTATAGTATCTGAAAATGTGTAAGAATTTTTCAATAATAAGTAAAATAAATTCGTTTAACCATCAGAAACTAATATCCCACCAAAGAATTGAATTTATAAATTTTCTAACTACTAAACATGAAAGTCGAGTTAAGTTAGTTGTTTATAATTTCATTATTGTACAATCTTACTTTTTCATACAGCTTTTTTCAAATCAAATTCATGAGTGTGTATTTCTAGAAACATCAAAGTAAAAAATACTTCGGATAACTCAGATGAACATAGTTCTAGAATTAAAATATCATATAATTTATTTTTAAAGTTTTTTAACCTCCAAGAAAGAAGCTGATTTCGTATAATTTGCTAAATGTTTCGATTACCTCCTACTCTTTTACAATTCTACATCATGGTAAAAATCATTTAATAATCTATTTATTAAAGTATAGATGCGTAATTATAGAATGTTTTCTTTTTTATTTAATCTCAAACGTTGTTTAATAAGGCAAAATTATAATTTAACTCAATTTTGTCATCTATCTCTCAAGATTTGCCATCGGAAGACATTAATTTAAAAAAACCCCAGGAAGCTACTGATTAATAGTGTAAGAAAATGTATAAAATCTATCATTTCCCGTGACAAATACCAGAAAATTATTATGAATTTATTGAAATCAAATCAAATTGTTTTTCATGTACGATCGAGATGCGTCGCATCAAGTTTTTCGCCTTTGAATCTAGAAAACTTGTACACCACTGTAGCAGTTTGGATAAAACCCAAATTCAAGTATCTATGGAGATGGAATTCTTTTCTAATGCACTTACAATTTGCTGTGGCTCATCCTGTGGGAGTCCCCTGTCTGTTCTGTATTCTTGAAATTGAGAGAAAACGCAGAGTAAACAGTAAATCTAAAAAGAAAGCAAGCAACTCATTCATACACTACCTAATAGAATTCATGTTTTAGTGTAGTCCATTTAAAGTCATAGCTTGCTCTTTAACTTTAAAGTTGGGACAGATTCCATAATCGAGGTTTTCGCCAAATTTGGCGAGATCGGATCTCGCCAAGCTACTACTAAAGTCTGTCTGCCCTAGCAAGGCACGAGTGGCAAACCTAAAATCAGTACCCACAGCAGAAAAAACAGTGGCGAAAAAGCCATAAAGATGGTTATCTCAGTTCTATTAGATACCCGATACCCTGCACTCGCCACTGCTTTTTCTGCTGTGGGTACTGATTTTAGGTTTGCCACTCGTGCCTTGCTAGGGCAGACAGACGCGACATTTGGCGAAAACCTCGATTACGGAATATTAAACCCTTTAAAGTTTAAAAATCTAATTAAATTTAAGTTTTTTTTCTTTTAGAACGATGTATTTCATAACTCTCAATGATGAAATAATATTTCACAAGATATCTCGCACGGTGGCTTGTTTGTTTTTCCATTGAAGTTTTGAGAATAAATATTAAAAAATTGGAAATGGTTTACAAAATTAAAAATTAAGATTTTCATAACTTCAAATTTGTGACATGGAAATGGGTAAAGTTTGTGACATCACCAATACAATTGTTGTGAATGCCCCTTGCCAACAATTAACAATGAGCATAGCACGGTAAGTTCTCAAGTAGTAAGGCGAATACTAATACCTTATTACAGTTCTGCTAATTTGTAAAATGCACAAGGTTTGAAATTTTTTTTGTTCAATTTTAAATTGAAATGGGGAGTACTTTAAATACATGTATTAGCTTTTAGCTGATTTCTTTTTCAAAATCATCTACAGAGAGAAACTATTTCTACCTACGTATATTTAAAAAAAATTCAAATTTATTAATACGTACGTTTAACACCCAGATGATGATATCTAATGAAAATAAAGTTGCCATGAATGTGTCGAACTGAAAAAGAGAAAAAATGTTGTGTAAGAGAAAGATACCGTATTTGTATAATTCTTTAGTCTGGGTAATGGATGGGCATGATGAAATATCGACCGAGGAAGGAATCATTAATGAAAACAGCTTTACACCATGTTTACACTCAGTTTCATATCATCTCTTAGTAAACACCGTAACGGTTTAAAATAGAACTATAATAAGCCGGTTTTTTTTTGTCAAGAACTTGTAAGTACTACTAGATTTTTCAAGAAGATTTTTAATAACATATTGCTTTAACCAGGAATTGAGCTAAAAATCAAATAAGCTTATATGGGAGCAGACGTATTTTAAAAAAAGTTACACCCTCCCCCCCAAAAAAAAATGATAAAAAGATTGCTCAAAAGCGTAAGAGAACATTCTTACTTGTTTCCCAGGTTAACCTGAGGTATGTATTTTAAAAGTAATGTTAACATAAATACTCTCTTTTCGTATACCCATGAACAATAGGTACAATCTTTTTAATCACTACCTTCAGCAGAATTTCCGTAAATATTGATGTAAAAGTGCACGAATATGTTATATTCCTTTTACTCTATTTATAAATTCATGGAGCGCTTAATGTAATTGCAATCTTCTGGGCAGTGATTTAAATTGTATAGATGACAAAGTAAATTAACTACGAAATTGACGAACTAACATTTAAAAGCGTTCACATATTGCTCTTTGAAAAAAAAAACAATGATTTGATAGAAGTAAGTCCAAAGATAGCTTTGATGAGTAAAAAATATAAGTTGGTATAATTGATAGTTTCTGAATACGGGTATAGGGATTATTACGGGGTTGGGTTAACAAGGGTTTCAGAATACAATTATAGAGAAAATATTTCGTAGAAATGGCAATTTTTTACAAATCTACAAGAATTACGGTGCATCACACAATATTTAAATCCGTGAAAAATCAAAGGGTAATAAGGCACCCTATTTTTAAAGTCACGACCCAATAAAACGTCTACATTGTAAAAAAATATCTTTAAAATTTACAGGAAATCTGTCTACCAGAACGCTATAGTATAGTTTATTTCTGTTTTTTACAGCTATTCTCTGAATTTTTTTCAGACTTTACTATGGTCAATACGGATATATCAGTCAATGTAGAAGAATTTAACTGTTGCTTTCAAACCTGTTATGTCCATTACACTGTTAAATAAACCGATTCGATATAAAATGGCGTCCTGCTGACGGTGGGTTTTGTAAATGTTATACATTTTTTCACAGCTTGCTAAAATACAGGTCGCTAAAATTAACTCAAAAACTTCAGTGCTTAAATATCTTTTCAGGTCACCTAAAAGTGTTACTGACTGAAAATTTATCAATTCTAAAGTTTATGTTTTATTTAAAAAAACAACCACCAACATTAATCGTTGTAAAGAGATATGATGACGATCCCCCGGTGCAATGAAAAACACCCTTTTGTAGGGAATCTACATAAATTATAGAATGGGCATTAAATGTCTTAAATAAAAATTAATACGGTATCTAAACATTTGAATACAATGAACGAATATACAAAGTTTTTTTTTTAATTTAATAACAATTGGAAATCCTTCTGGCTGGATAAAAACCTTTAAAAGGGACAGACTAGACCCACAGCCCTTTCGATTGGTGGTATTTTAGAGGTGTAGAAAAACCCCAAAACTATAGGTGGCGCTGCAGCGCAGAGTTAAACTGGAAACGGGCTAACTGTAACTAAAACTGTATATTGTACATAAAAGTGTTTGTATATTGGAATGCGGGTTGATTGATTGAATAAAGTTAAGTTGAATAAACGTCGGCTCTGATTATTGAAGTCCCACGTCAGTCAATTTTATTTTATGGTGCCGAAACTAAACTGAACCGGAAGCTTTAGATTTAAAATCTAACCGAAGATGAAAGATGAAAAAGTGAAGATGACGACGAATGAGGATTTACAAAAAAAGATCAAGATTCGAGCCGGCGTTAGGCAAAGTACAAGTAAGCTCATAACCAAGATTGACAAGTATTTATCATCAGATGACGTGTCAAGGCTTGCTGGTGAACAGTTTTTGGCGTTCCTTGAGGAGAAATCAGCGGAACTGAAGTTACTCGACGATGAAATATTGATGTCTATAGCTGAGGAAGAAATAGAACAAGAAGTAGAAAGAGCTAGTGACTATAAGGAAGAAATTTGCTACAAGAAAGTAAATTTGACTGATAAGTTACGAACTATTGAGAAGAAATCCGTGAAATCAGATCCGCCGGTCGATCAGAAAAAAGAAACATTTGAAAGAAAGTGTAACGAACACTCGGGTATTAATCTTCCACGGCTTCAAATTGGAACGTTCTATGGAGATCCAAGTAAGTGGCTGGATTTTTTCAACCAATTCAGAATTACTGTTCATGAAAATGACGATATTCCTCTCGTATAACGATATTCTCTATATCGTTCTTTGGAGGTCGGCCAGTACTCGTCATCTCAAATTGGTTCTGATGTGATACTCCAGACAGTATATGCAGTTGCTGAAAACAACAACAATGGAAGAAATTGTGTAGTCAGGTGCCTTCTGGACGGAGGAAGTCAGATCACAGCAGTGCGAGGGGATCTCACTAAGAGATTGCAGTTACCGGTGAATCAAGGGGCAAAGTTGAACATTCATACATTCGGAGAAAGAGAGGCCAAGGTCACCCAGAATGGAAAGGTTGAAATTAAGCTGAGAAATATTATGGATCCTGGCAAGTTTATTATTCTGGAAGCTGTTGAGGTGCCTGTCATTACATCGGCTGAAATAAGAATACCAAATACAGTGATGAGACGAGATCTTCAAAATATGGGAATAAGTTTAACAAGGCCAAAAGATGAAGGTTCAAATTTGGAAGAAATTTCCGTGCTGATTGGAGCTGATTATTTGTGGAGTATTGCTAGCCAAGAAATAAGAAGAATTAATGAAAGTGCTGTGGCCATGGAGACTATATTTGGTTGGTGTGTGCAGGGACGATTTCCTTGTTCGGATCTGTTACAGATGAATGTATGTGCTAACTTAACAATTGAAGAAAAACTTTTAAAGAAAGTAGAGGCTTTTTGGGATGTTGAAGCGATTGGAATTACAGCAGGGGAGAAAGATTACGGGACTGAGGATGAGCAGGCTTCGAAGCTGTTCGAGGAGTCAATAAACCTAAGGAATGACCGTTACGAAATAAAGCTGCCTTGGAAGGAGAAAAATATTTATCTGGATGATAACTACAGGGTTGCAGAAAAACGACTAAATGGACTTATTCGGAAGTTTAAGGCAAATATAGGTTTCTACGAGACCTATAAGCAAGTGATAGATGAGCAGCTTAAGGAGGGCATTGTGGAGGAGGTGAATCTGAAAGATCCTGTTGGTGATCGTGTTTACTATTTGCCACATCAGGCAGTGGTTCGCCCTGATCACGCTTCGACTAAATTACGAGTCGTTTATGATGCTTCTTCAAGAGAGCGGGGTAAAGCTTCATTGAATGACTGCCTTCTTCAAGGACCCAATTTGTTACCTGACCTATTACAGGTATTGCTTGGTTTCAGAAAACACGGAATTGCTGTAACCGCGGACATTCAGAAGGCATTCCTACAGATATCAATTTCTCCAGAGGATAGAGATGCCATGAGGTTTTTATGGATTGACAGTAGAAGCACTTTGAAGAACCCTAAAATTGCAGTGTACAGATGCTGTCGCTTGATTTTCGGAGCTACTTGCAGTCCTTATCTACTCGGGGCATGTATTAAACACCATCTGGAAAAATTCAGGGAGGAGTATCCGGAAACAGTTGAAAGATTGGGACATCTGTATGTTGATGATTTTGTGTTTTCTACAGATTCGGAAGAAAAAGCTCTTAAAATATATCAGGAGTCTGTGGACATAATGAAAAAAGCTTCAATGAACCTGGCGAAATGGAATTCTAATTCTGACGAGCTAAATAACCAGTTCAAGAAATCGGAGGCTAAACCGCTAAAAAGTAATAAGGTTCTCGGTCTGGAGTGGAACACTGCAAATGATAGTTTTGGATTCAAGACTAAAGAGATATTGAAATTCATACATTCGAATTCCCCAACTAAAAGGACATTGTTACAAGCGGTATCAAGAATTTTCGATCCCTTCGGATGGTTGTCGCCAGTGGTAATAGAGGCAAAAATGATGTTTCAGAAACTGTGGATCCTCAAGATAGAATGGGATGAAGAGCTGCCCAAGGACATTTCTCTTGAATGGAAGAATTGGTACCAACGACTGATTAACCTAGAAGCCGTAGAAATTCCTAGATGGTTGTTTGTGGTTCCGGATCCTGTGAATGTAGAGTTACATTGCTTCTGTGATGCAAGCCCCAAGGCGTACGGTGCTGTTGTATACTTGACAGCAGCTGATGATTTGTCTCGACGATCTTCTTGTCTGGTGATGGCCAAAAGTTGGGTTGCTCCTTTGAAGGAATTGACACTTCCCAGGCTGGAACTGATGGCTGCAGTGATTGGAACCAGAGTCATCAGCTCGATACAGCATCAGTTTGCAGGGGTAAAAGTGTTTTTCTGGACTGACTCTACCATAACGCTGCACTGGATCACAGGCTCGTCCCAAAAGTGGAAGCGTTTCGTTGCAAATCGTGTTGAAGAAATCCGGAGAACGAGTGAACCCAGCCAATGGAGCCATTGTCCTGGTCCTGAGAATCCTGCGGATAAACTGACCAGAGGAATTTGTGCCGGGGATGTCTTGAGTGACCAACTGTGGTGGAAGGGTCCTCCCTGGATCACCCTGGCTCCTGAGAACTGGCCAACTTGGAACCGGAGTGACTCTCCAGGTGCTGCGGCTGTGGAGAAAGAACTCTTGGAGAGTGCTGTGATTCAGGTAGCCCATGTAAAAGTGGCTGTAGAACCTTTGATTGACATTGACAAATACAGCAACTATAGAAAATTATTAAGAGTAACTTGTTATGTTTTGAGATTCATTAGCAATTTAAGATCTAAAGTAAAAGTAAAGGGTTACCTTAAAATGTGTGAGGTTAATAGATCTTTACAATATTGGATTAGAACTGTACAGGCTTCTAATTTTAGTTCTGAAATTGATCTTATCAAGTGTAACAAACCCCTTGAAAAAGGTTCAAAGTTATGTGATTTAAATCCTATTATTGATGATGAGGGTATTGTAAGAGTAAAAAGTAGATTAGGATTTTCTTCCTTTGATGTGGACGAAAAGTGTCCTATTATTTTACCTCAGGGTCATTTCTCAAGATTAGTTGTTATGGATTGTCATGAGCGTGTGCTTCATGGTGGTATCAATGAAACCTTAGTTCAGGTGAGATCAAAATATTGTATTATAAGGTGTTGTCAGTTTGTAAAGTGTATTTTATATAGTTGTGGAGTGTATAATTTGGAGGTATAGAAATGACTTGTAAATAGAAACTTTTATTGTGAGGTAATGAAATTTGGAGTTGTTTGAAAAGTTATTGTGTTCGAATGTTTAAAGTGTAAATATGTTGTTTTATTGAAAGTTTGATAACTATGTTTTAGAGTAGTTTATCTGTATTAATTGAGTGTTTATGTTTTGGGTTTATTTTTAATGGATGCATTCTTAAAGAGATGCATGGGGGGAATGTAGAAAAACCCCAAAACTATAGGTGGCGCTGCAGCGCAGAGTTAAACTGGAAACGGGCTAACTGTAACTAAAACTGTATATTGTACATAAAAGTGTTTGTATATTGGAATGCGGGTTGATTGATTGAATAAAGTTAAGTTGAATAAACGTCGGCTCTGATTATTGAAGTCCCACGTCAGTCAATTTTATTTTAAGAGGTAAGTAACCTATGGAGAGCTAAGTTATCTTCTTATGATAGTTAATTTCCTGTGCCACTAACTTATAAATGCTTAAAAATCCATTGGTTGAACGAGTTTTGACAAAGGACGCCCTTATTAACTGATCAGAGCGACACGAGGTAGGAGTAAAATGATTTTAATCAAAAGATGGCCTGCTTTTATCTTAATCGAAAATGTTAGTATCTGGAAGGGAAATTGAGCGTTTCCTGAGCTAAATGATTTCGAACCTGAACATTTCACGTTGAGAATTCCATTTCAAGCTCAGACGTATATTAGGTACAATCTTAAGTTTTGTGTCGTAGGAAATAATATAGGAGAGAGTAAATAGATTTAGTAACATTCAGTCTCTCGAAACGCGAAATTAAAGTGATTATTAAGGAAATTGTTCATCATAATGTTTTCTTCCAAGAATCCTCATCACAAGCATTATTTTTAAAGATTCTTGGTATCTGAGCTTCAACAAAGTAAATTGAAAATGATTACATGAAAGAAAATGTGAGTTAAAGTAAAAAATAAATGACCATGAATGATTTTTAGCCCTTAACTAATGATGTTTTCATTTTGAGAGAACTTGAGGAACGTGAAAATGAATTCTTTGAAAATATTGATAGTAATAGCTCAAGATATTCCAGTTAATAATGAGATGAAATATTCATTTATCTAAGAACATTTATTAAAAAATATAAGCTTTGGTTCATAAGTAAAAATGGCTCTGTATAAGAGTTTTGTGATGAAATGTAATTTTCTAATATTTAAAATTTATATATTGAAACTTATCAGTGAAGGAATATTCACAAATATGTATGGAACTAGCTGTTACGACCCGGCAAAGCCGGGTCTTACAGCTAGGCTAGCCTTTTATGCGAGCTTCGCTCGTTACTACTTCAAGTTCCTATTAATTATACATTAAATAAGAAGTTTAACTTTAATAATTTATTATTGTTGAATTAGAAACCAACTTCCCTAAAAGTAACTTTTTAACCTTTATTAAGTAAACCAACTTTCTTGAAAGATATTTATTTAAAAGCTATTATATTATTTTAAAATTTTAATTACTTTTATTTATTTATTTTTCTGATTATTGCGAGATGGCATCGAGTCAGTGAGTGACGTGGGCTTTTATATTTTTCTGATTATGATTATGATTATTATTGCGAGATGGCATCATAGTGTGCGAGCGTTCCAGAATCAGTGAGTCAGTGAGTCAGTGAGTGACGTGGGCTTTTATATGAGAGATATATATAGAGCATTTTCAATCACATGACTCTGCCTAACAACGGCCTTAGCAACGTTGTTTTATTCCTCCAGTGACATCATGTGCGAATGCTGCTATTGGATACTTCTATGTCCCGCCCCTAACAACAGCCTTAGCAACGTTGATTTTGTCCTCCAAGTGACGTCATGTGCGAATGCTCTATATTCCCTTTTCTCTACCCCTAAGAGAAAAAGTGGTCCAATTCAGAATTTTCCAACTTTGAGTTTTTTCCCCAATCAGTGAGAAGGGGTTTACCTCTTCCTCTAGCCCAGTTCTGTACCCAACACAGAACCAAACTAGATATAATAAACAAAAGATTAATTTCCCTTAACCCTTTCAATCCTAAACCACTTGAGATCGAATCCTATAGTATAGAATTTGGGGCTGTTATAACAAAGGGTTTAAGCTGTCCAAAGCTAATGGATTTAGGCAACCCTTCCTCTCAGCGATTCTATATTCATAAGATCAAGGGATATGCATTGAGTGAATGGAAAAAATTCAATGTTCTCAAATTTTCTAATATTGAATTTTTAATCTGATAGTTTGAATGAAAAGTTGTGTTTTTCAACATCTGCATTCAAATCAAAGTAAGTACTTTGATTTTTAAAGAATTAAAGAGACTACTTTTTTAAATTTTATCAAAACTTAATAAGTAAGTTAACCTTCAGATTTTAGATGGCAATATGATACTATTGAAGATTTTGGGAAGAACTTGTTTTAGTTCTTTGAAAAATGTAACATAACTTTTAAAGTTTCGAAAAAGAACAAACGTATTCTGGAGTTGCCGAATTTGAAAAAATCTACGTTTAGAACCATTAAATTAAATTTTGAATATTTTTTCTCTAGATTTTAAACATCGTTAAACCCAAGATGACCCCATGATGAATATACTTGTTACAGTGTTACATATTAGAATTATTTACATTAATAAAATAAAGATATTGACTCATATCGGTGAATAATTTTGATTAACTGAATAAAGTCAATATAATATGAGTGTGTATTCATTATAGTTTGCCAGTTGCAATCGAGTGTATTTGTAGATTAACTTGCGACCTAGGCCCCTTTTAATTATATATTATTAAATTGGTCATTCCTCCAGTGACATTTGAAATACTTGACTTCGAAATGCTTGTAGCTCCAAGCTTACAAGAGCTATGTTCATAATACTACTTACTGTGTCAATGAAGATGTAAAGAGATAAAATGATGTCTAGCAAGGTTGTTAATGAGATGATTATCATCCATGGCACCAAAAGTCCTTTGCTATCCTGGAGTAATAAAAAACATATGTAAGTGACGAATATTTACGCCATAATTTTGTAACAATGTTAAGAATTTTATAATTTTGGAAAAGAATGGATCAGCAAAGCAGATTAATATCAAATGAAAAATACTATAGAACTTTAAATAGCTTAATTTATATTTTACAAAACTTTAACAAAATTAATAACTTTTTAAAATTTTTATTGAAGGTATTTTTCTTTATATGTGTGAGTATTAGCGTCCTTGACTTCAATGTTAAAATAAGATTTTTTATTCCTAAAAGTTCAAACAAAATGAATAAAATGATTGGATTTACCTTATTACATTAATTTAATATACTTGATGTAAGAATTTAATCTCATTCTATAATAAGTATAAATAAGAGTATCAGCAATTCAAATTTAAAAGGATATAATTTATACAAGAAAAGCTGCTATTCGATCGCAGAAATATGTAATAAAATATAAAAACTATCATTTATAAATGTATCAAACAGAGAAAAAAAATCCTTGATATTTCCTTTGTTCAATCAATTAGTTTATATCAGAACGTAGGGAACAGAGATACTCTTCTCAATATTTTAATTTTAACTAAAACGTTGTTATGAAGTTATTTCTAGGATGTTTAGTTCATTTGAAGATAAATTTTACTATGTTATACTACAACTAAAATCTCTTATACAGAATTAATTTAGATCACTAAATTTACGAAAATAATTACATTTAATAATTAATTATTTAATTGTATTAATTTAAAATTAATATTTAATTATTAATATAAAGTTAGGCGTTCAATTTGAACAGAAGATTATTCGGGAGTTGATATGGTATTTATATTTCAATTTAATTAGGTATATTTATGTTAGTGTATTTTGCTTGTTATTTTGTATTGTATGCTTTTGACTTGTTTACACGGAGCCTAGGGGAATCTAAATCAAAAAGGCTCCGAGACGGGGCAGTCGGGACTTGGATGCCCCCTGATGACGATATAATCTCGATTGCCCGGTCTTCATATACCAATTAGAATTCAGGGATGATCTTATAAATTGTTGCTTGATGGCTTTTGTAACTGAAATTTTGATTAGCTTTTGCAGTATATCAAACAGAATGTTTCAACAAGTCCGCCCAAAAATCCCCAGAGAACTATACCTTTACGCTGCATAGTTTTCGAGAAAATTGTGACGGAAAAGGGTAGGACGTCTATCCTGTTTACGCTAAAAAAGGTTTATGGAATAAACATTAACATGGTTATTTGGATATGTATTTACACACTGAGATGTTAAACATATTGATTGTAGATGCATGCGAGCACCATGGAATAAAATATGTTTCAATCGGATACGACGTCAAATTATTAAGAAAAATAAAAGTCTTCGTAGAGGTATAGTTCTTTGGGTATTTTTATGTACTCTACGCAAGGAATCTTTCTGTGCAGAGTTTGGATGGACTTGTTGAAACATCATGCATTTAATTATTTTTAGAAAAACTCAGTAACTACTATTAACTCACCACTACAAGTCCTATGAGAAGAACAATGGATGATACGACACAGGAAACATAAAATATGACCATCACCAAGTTGATGATCAGAAGATCTGAAATTTTTTATGGAAAGGACTAATAAGTTTAATTCAAGAAACTGTATTTCATAATTATGCATTTAAGAAGTATTTCATAATTATACATTTAAGAAGTATTTCATAATTATACATTTAAGAACATTGCGTACAAATAAAAGAAAGTATGAAGGTTCTTCTTTCTGGAAAACATATTAAATATATCTAAAAATTTAGAAAATAGAAGCTTGGTTCCTTGATTAAAGTAAATTAAGATAAAATTAATACCTCTTAATTTAGATCCCTCAATTATGATATTTTTTAATAAATTATTTAATCACCATTTCCAAATAATTTCTAAACCAGTATTTTTACAGAAAAATTTATTTTAATAACAGCAATTGAATTGAGATGATTTATGACTTTTCGTAGAAGTAACTAATTATTGTGTGAGATGCAGATATAAGTCTACTATTCTCATTTCTGTAATATTTTAATTTATATCTTTAAGTATGGAAACGAGATACTTACGATAAGTGTTAAATATGGATGAAACATGAAAAGCAGCTCCAGTTAAAATAAAAATATACAATATCTGAAAATAAAAAGATAAATTTCATGTGGCTTTTTACTTACAAGAAATTGCTTAACATGAATTTTAATTTATGCTAAATTAAACTATTTTAACTTAAAACTTGTATATTAATACTGTATGTATACGTTTTAATTCAATTGTGTTAATAATTTTTATATTTTGTTTGTTTAGTTTCATGAATAGACGAGTTTAACCGGAAGAAGCCCATTGAGCACTTCCAGGCAAACCATAACATTGAAGATTTATTAATCCTAATTCCAGTTTGAACTATATAAGCAAAATTGTTCTTGGAATTCGAGACGTCACACAGTTAAACTCGTCTGTTGTTTGTTAATTTGGTATATTGTTTTGATTAATTAAAAGTAAAACATCAAAACAATATCCAAACATAAACAATGTAACTTTATTTGATGAAACCTGCTAGAATAATTTTATCTTTAAATGTTATTGCGGGATTTCTATTTAAATCTCTAAAAACTATGTGAAAGAATTATGAAGTTTTTTTATAGAATTACCTAATACACAGAAGCTTAAGTGAAACAGAAAGAATTGTAATCTTTTCAAAAAGGAAGTGCTTTATAAAAGAAAGTTCATTGTCCATTAACTAATGCAAAAATTGACTTTTCCTTGAAAGTTCAATCTATTTTTGGCTTATTCAATCTAAGTAAGATATATTTAATCTCTTTCCAAATAATAATCTACAAATAAGATATACCTGGTTGCAATGTTTTCATATTAACAAACAAAAATTTCGAAGAAGTTGTAAGAATTGTTAAAATACCTCAACTCTATAACTTACTTCAAGTTACAGAGATTTATCTTAGATACCATAAATATGGTAATTATGTCTAGATTCTGTTAAAAACGTATAAAAATGCATTCAAAATATATAAAACAAGACATTTTCTGAAAATTATTATAAACACACTATTTTTTACAAAAGCTTTTTAAAAACCCTCCGTTTGCATGAATATTAAATGTGTCAGCAACTTGTACTCTAGCCTTTACTTTTAAAAAGGGGTCCCTGAGAATCCTTAAAATCTTAGCAATGTTGTTCAAAACAATGTTTTAAACACTATACCATTTCTTGGTATACTTTATGATCGCAATATCCATATCTCACCCCCTTCTTTTTGTTCATTTGCATACATCTACAACATGGATAGAGCAGCCATGTTTTTCTTGTTACTTGAACGTGTTCAGAATATAATCCATTGTCAATCCTCAAGACATTATTTTAAGTGCTTTGCCTATCAAAATGGTATAAAGATTTTTGTCTAAAAAAAAAACTGGGTTAAGAAACTTAATATAGTTTTTATATATAAAAAGAACTCAAGATGAATTATATTTTTAAACCTTGTTTTTCCGTGAGTTAAATATTCGATCAATCTGATGGAGAAATTTGTGGTGGATATGAAACCTTTTACTCATAACAAGCCAAGATTAATCCTAAAATCTTAATGAAATAGAAAAAAAACTTTGTTCCTTTTCTTTCTTAATATGAAATATACATATGTTCCTAAAATCAATTCAAAAATAAGGATTTCTAAAAGTATCAAAGACGCCTACCTTTAACACTAGGTCTATTAAGATCAGGCATGCTTAGAAAGAAATGCGTAAATGTGTAGGTGGTTAATTCTGTGAAACAACTTCAATAAAATTCATTTTCTCCCATTTGAAGATAAGCTGCTTAAAATATTCTGATTTTCATTGAATTCTATCAGAAAAATCAATTTCTTCATTATAAATTTCTAAGAGTTTGTTTGATAAATAGCACACCAAAAACAATTTTGTTTCCTCGGTGAATATTAATTCTTTTTTTTTCAGAGAGACTAAAAGGTCCATTGAAAAAGAACTATGCAGAAATATATCATTAGCATGTTTTAGATCCTTCACTGGAGCTTAGAGAAAATTCCAAACATAACAGCAAAACATCTACAGTTTTAAATAGAACAATGCCTAGTTCTATTTCACTAAAACATGTTTTAATTTTTGATAAAGAACATACTTGAATAATGCATTCTTAAGATCAAAGATAAAATATACATTAAAGGTTCCCCATAAAGTACTCGATATGGAAAGCATGAAAAGTCTATTTATGAGTACACCTCACTACCCTACAAAAATAAATGAGTCTAAGCTCAATTAATCTTACTAGAAACCACTTATCTACGCATTAATGCGTTATCAGAAACACGAACAATAAACTAATAATTGATAATATGATAAAAATGATCTCTTTAAACGTTCTAATGCGTGTGATTAATAGGTAGTAAACTTTTAATGCTTTTTTGAGTATAACTGGTATATAAAAGTACTGTTCTATGCACTTCTCTTAAAATGCATTGCTCTGGAAGCACGGTATATAAATTGTAATAGTTATGATTCAAGTGAAAATAATTTTAATATGTAATAATTTTATCTTAAAATGAATTGAAAATTAAAGAACCATTAATATTTTAAAAATTTTCATAAAAAATGTTCATTAAATTTGAATGAATGCTTATTAATGATTTTTGTTGCATAATAATATGTACTTAAAAAATGTCTATTATGGGGTTGTGTTGAATTTATGATTTTATTACATTTAGAAATGATAGAAATACATTGAAAGCAAAAAAAAAAAAATGCAGAACAGAACAACTTTAAATAAAAGCAAGATGTTTTTAATGAAATTATGTTATAACACATTTTATTTGCTGAACTCAAAATTGTATTCCAACATTTATGTAAATAACACAATTTAATCACTTTCGAGTTCACTATCAATTTAACATGAAAGAAGAAAATATGAAACACTAATACTTGATATGCAATTCCACGAGTAATCGACAAATCAAATACCTACTTAAACTGAAAAGCAATTTAGTTTAATCCCTTCATCATTTATTTAATTTAAAAATTTGTTTAATTAAAATTCTCAAATCTTAAAGAATGAATGATAGATTTGATAATCATCAAATAGATGTGAGACTTTTATAAACTTCCCTAAAAAGGAATTTGCTACAATTCTCACTTATCACCGGTTCTTTGTTAATTTAAAAGGATCACCTTGCTATAAATTTACTGAAAAATATCCTTATACAAAAGGGTAGACGAATAAAGATATCCCAAACATTTGAAATTTAATTGCACTTGCTACTAATCCAAATTAAAAAACCCCTTTTTACTTTACGTTAATTTTAATTTAATATTTGAGATAAACATTTTAATTTATCATCCTATTCAATCTTTTTTAAATGTACGTCACTGGTTCTGCTGAGTTAATTCTGCATTTCAAGAATGCCAAAACATTGCACCCGGGTACCCCTTTTATATTTAGACGCATAGCTTTAAGGATTCTGAAGCCCTTTTCATAAAGGTTGATTTGAATCAAAGCCTTCCCTTTTATCGTTCAGACTTACGAATAAAAAAGTATAGTAACTCTTTGACCCATATAATACGAATACAGATAAAGCCGTAAAACAAAGAAAAGTAACGCCTCCAACGAGAGGCAAAATTTATACGGCGTATTTAAATCAATTTAAGAGTAGATAACTGTTCAAAATAACGCTCCAAAGAACTCTAATTGAGTTTGGCGTAAGCATATATGAGCTGCTTATAATGGTAGTGGCGT
Source organism: Tetragnatha montana (assembly GCA_963680715.1). Taxonomy (NCBI): domain Eukaryota; kingdom Metazoa; phylum Arthropoda; class Arachnida; order Araneae; family Tetragnathidae; genus Tetragnatha; species Tetragnatha montana. Next base: position 29,898,884 of record OY796680.1, read on the forward strand.
ATGTCCAAAATTATAAAATTTGAAATAATCTGGATTTGGGTATCCTTCATATCTAGTTGATTAATTAGCCAAAAGTTTACAAATTAGCCTGTAAGAGCAGCTCCCCAAAATGGCTACTCCAAAGGAATAATTACACAAGCACCGTTACAAAAACATTATTTTCGAAACCATCTCGGGTGGACTTATGCTCTTGTCTGTCTGACTGAGTCAAAGTGGACTAAAGTCATCATCAAAGTACACTAATTAGTCCTTTTCGTCTGTGCTCTTATTCAGCAAAAGACTACACCTAAAAGAGTCACCCGGAAATATAGTGCGTATATCGTTGTTAAAGCAACCTTTGAGTCCATTGAATAGGAAAAAGAATTCGAATCGTACTCTCGAGCAATAAAAAGAGGTGTAAAATAGTTCAAGTGTTTTATTGAGAGCTTTTTCCTTCTTTTTCGAACAATTTTAAGTCCTTTTGTCTTTATTAATTTAAAGTTAAGAAGAATACCTGATATTTTTTGCTGTCGAAGTAAAAAGGAGTTCAATTGTGAAAGTATCTAAAAATTAAATTATCTTTTTTAAAGGTCAAAATAAAAATCTAAAGATGTTTGTGATACATGTTCTTTATATTTATGAATTATGACTAGTTTTAGGTTCAATAACACTACCCTAATTAAAAATTTGTCTTTACAGTTAACTGCAATAAAACTTATTAAATTATTTAATTGTAGTATTAATAAATTTAATTAATAAATTTTAATTTATTTATTAAAATTTATTTCTTGTAACTTTACTTTAGGCAATTGGATCAACACTTGGAAAACAGTTGGATTAAAAAATAGACAGCATATAAAACTAAGGGGGTCCGTATTAGTGAACATATTCCTGATATTCTGACGTATTTTCAGTATTTCTGACATTAAAGCATCTGTAACACAAATCTAAAATCAATTCTTTAGCTTCATGAAATAATTTCTAGTAACTTAACTAACATTTTTATAAAAAAAATGGATTCATCGAGCAGGATTACATTTGAAACACAAGTCTTTATAATTCTAAAAAAAAACCGCATGGTTTATTTGCACAAAGTTAAAAGAAATTTTTAATTTAACTTACAAGTCCTTATAAGATTAAAAAACAACTTTTGGCGTAAAACGCTAAACGCCATTTTTTTACAGTGTACCTACCTATATTTAATAAAAAGATTTTCACACATCATTTACCTTTCTGCCTATTTTATATTAATATGATGATGTATACTTGTCCTATAATTTTATAAAAACGAGATCAACAAAAGTAATGACAGAGCAATGGCTCATCAAAAATACAAATTACTGCGACGTAATTAACATAGTACAAAATATCAAAGCAAAGTTGAAGCATCTCATTTTTATTAAAATACTTGGTTCGTTAGGTTAAATTCAAATTTTAATTCGCATTCCAAGGTTATCGAACCTACCTTCTCTAATTAGGGAATAGGGGATACCGCGTAAATATTCAAGAGTTGTGACAAATTGAGCTCTAATTTAAGGATTCATATTAGAATATCTAAAAAAATCTTTCCCTCCATATGGCTTTTCCCATTTAGTCGATCTCAATAGATAGTGTATGAAGTTGTAGTCCCTTTAATGTCCCTCTTTCAAACTAGAAATTTATCTTTAAAAATCCTGGCTGCTGTTTATTTTTTAGAAAAAAAAACTTAACAAAAATATTTACGTAGAATACGTAGAACTTGTTTTTTAAAACTTGGATTACGAAAATAGTTTAATATTTATAAATTTTTATTAGAGTTTTGAAGAAAGAAGTTTTTAATCAAATTTTACCTTAATATTTTTCTTCAATTTCAATGTAAAGGGGAATTTTACGGTAATTTCAATTTTGACTTTAAAAGTAGAGAAGTAATTGGTGAAAGGAAAGGAAATATTATTTCAAAATACAGTAGGTTTTTCAAAGAAGTACGTTTAAAGAACTTGGAAATGGGATTTCTTAGGGGAGTATGTTTTAGGAAATTGCTTTTTTTAACGATAAACAATCCCAAAGCTTTCAGTGGATCCATAAAAGTGATAACTAAGTTCCAGTCTAGTTAAGAGACCGCAATGGCTAAAAATAGGTAATTAAATTAGTATAAACAATTTCATATCTTTTAAAAACAATCTTGGTTATAATTTTAAAAAGTACTTGTACAAACATTTTCTCTACATATATTTCCCTCCTTAGCAATTATGCAGGGGGAAATTATTAATAACAACTCCCTTCAAGATTTCAATAAAAATTCTTAAATAATGAAATATTTTCATAATTCCGAAAAAATTCCAATTTTCTAAACTGGTATAGAAATAACCAATGTTCTTTTCAATCTGTACGTTTTTAAAACAAGTTCTACTTATGAAAGAGGAAACCCGTAAAGATTTAAAAGGTTCTTTTCTAACAAATAAAGCAACATATTTAAAGATAAATTTAAGGTTTCATAAGTTTAAATGAGCTATTTTCTAGAAATGCGCTTTTTTACATGAAAAGATCGGATGGAGCCCTTATTATTGTTGTGTCACTGAATTTTATCACTTAAAATATCCGGTTAACACCAAATGCCATCCTTTTAGGGAGTTCCATCGAAGAAATAAATTTGGAGTGCATAGTAAGCTTTTGTGAGTGAAACGTGATACACTTTTTACTCTTAAGGTGTCCGCCAATGTTCGGGACCAAATTTTTTTAAAAAGATAATTATAAATTGTTTGCTTGCTATTTTGGTTTCAAATTGATGCATATAATGAAGAAAAACGATGAAATATCAATTCAATTTTTGATCAATAAATAGCAATTTAAATTTTTGAAAATTTGCCCATTTTGTGCAAAGTTTTTTGCGAATTTTTACTAATACTACTAACACTGTAGACAAAAAAGGCTCTAGCTAAATTATCGATTTTAATTCACTGCCCAGTTTTTCTTCGGAACGTTCCAGGATTTTTTTTACAGTGCATACTTCAGATGAGCTGTAGGGGAAAGAAGGGTAAGAGTGCGCAATCGAGGTAATAGTACGCAGCACAGTTTTTCCTCTGTTGGCAACCGTATAAGGTAAGGAGAAGCAAGTATGATCTTATGGACACATATATCATAGGCTATAATAAAAGACTGCCATTATTACTTTCATATATTATGTATTTTTTTATCAAGTAAAATATGGTTTCTTTGACTTAGCGTCTAATTTTTCAGCAAAGGAATCTTAATTTTTTTGTAAATAAAAAACGAATGATTGCTTTTTCAAAGCGAATACCAATGTGAAGTATATACTTTCTTCTGAACAACTTGACATTGTTAGAATTTTACTGCAGTGAATTTTAGAGTTGATTCAAGGACAATTTATATTATTAATGCATCGGAATCTAAGAGAACGCACAGATAAGATAATTAAGATTTTCATAGCGAGAATAATATAATTTATCTTACTCTTCACCGCATGAGAGTTATGTGCTACAATAATTGATGAATGAATATTTAATTTAACATTTAAAGCATACAACCCCTCTGAATCTAAAAACTAGCTCATGTAAAATCCTAAAAAAATAAAACTATGATTTTCCATGGATTTTCAAGAAGATTTAATCCTGTTTGAATCATAATTTAAAGAGAGGTACAGAGAGGTGACATGTGGGACGAATCCTCAAAAGGCAGTTGTGCACTTTTTTACGATTTAAGTTTTCAGGGCGCGTACTTTTTGGGGGGGTAAAAGAACGTATTAATTATTTTTTATTTTCAATTTTTACATGTTTGCATTAAAGCCAAGATTTTCCTTTTTCGTAGGTTGATTTGTGAGTAAATAAACTTATACCTTCACTAAACTTTTGAGCTCCAGCTTTTAAATTCTCGATTTATAGCCTCAAATTATTTTTGTGCATACTCTTACCCTCATTCCCCTAAATCTTCCAAAGAAAAAGAAAGAAAATCCAAAGAAATCTTCCTTGAAACAAAAAAGATAAATGTAAATTAGGAGTATGAAGATTTTATTTGAAATGGAATTTGGAAAGAAACTTTAATAAAAGGTATTGTTTGATATTCAGTTTTAAAAATGAAATCTTTGATTGCAAATATTTATTTATTAAGGGTGGGTAGAATATTTCATTTCTATTTACCTCTAGGATATTTAGTTTTTGACAACATCTGTTCTAACAATTCTCTGAAATAAATTAATTTTTGATTTTATATTAGGTGCTATAAGTAAAAAACTGTAGAAAAACACATGAAAATTTTAAAATAACTGAAACTAAGAAGTTGAAGTGAACTAAATTCCAATAAAAATATCTCAATTTAAAGACATGTTTGATATCCTCAATACTTAAGCTAAATGTAGTATATATTTAAAATCATTATAGTTTTCTATTTTCTTAAGTGTCAATTACTAAATATGTTGTTTTAAAAATACAGAAAATTTTATAGTTTCCTAAAAATCTTATATCTGTAACTACTTACCACTTGTAAATCACAAATGGTTTCTAAACGCGAGTACAAACTCTAAACCTCTGTTGAGGTCCTTACAAAAACTTTCATTTACACCATTTAACAGCGTTAGTTCATGAAAATATAAAACTATCAGCATTAATACATTTATGATTTATACATTATTTGGTTTTATTCTACAGTTTATCTGAACTAATTAAGTATACAAGAATATTTAGAATTTTGGTAACCAATTAAAATAAATGACGATAATTTCTTTTATCTGTATAAATTTTGAGGAAATAGGCAAAAAATTGAGTTTTCAAATTAAAAAAGTTACTTAAAAAGTTTAATTTAAGTTTTTAAAACTATTTTTATTTACAAAAGACAAAAATAAAAAATGCATAAGACGTGCCATGTTACGAACTTGGAGCATTTCAGTTTACAGCATGCCCCGAAACCACACAGAAAAAGCCTTTTTATTTTAGTTTTTTTTATATTTTCCTGTAAAAGTAGGTAATAATAATCTATGAATACAGTTTTTAAAACCAATGTCTGGAAAAACCTACTGCAGAATCAAAGCAATAAAGAGAAAAATTTTAAAGAGGATTTAACTTTTCATAAAAAATATAATTAAAGTTTTCTTATTTTAATAGTATTTTTCAAAAAAGTATTTCTGCTATTCTTGTTAAAGCAGGGTTTTATCTACTGATGTGAAAACAATCCCATTGATTGAATCTTTGAGATCTTCATACGTGTTTTTTTTTTGTATGAGCACACTTATTCACGCTTCAAAAGATCTCTGTAAAAAGATCTCTGTCAAAAACAAAATTGGTGTATAAAAAAGATGTAAAGACGAGCTGTAAACTTTAGTATCTTGATAAATATATCTCTAAAAACTGTAAAAGCTGTGGTGGGAGATACTTGGAAAAACGAGAAAAAAAAATAAACAAGGGTTATAAGATTTTTGCTTTTTCTCTTAGCTTTCCTTGTTCCTTATTAAAGATTCGTATCAAGAGGTCTGAAATGAAATTTCTTTATGTAAAAGTAAAGGTATGTGGTTTAATAATAAGATATTGATTCTTCTGATATTGCGAAAATAAGCTGTCAAAGGTTTACTACACTAGACTGCAACGTTTCCTGACCCTATGACGTCACTATATGCTGAAGGAAAAATTGAGTAAACAGAAAGCCTGTTGGGTTTCTAGGAGGAATTTCGGTACGCAAATCGTTTCGTTATAAAAAGACGCTATTTATACATGAGTTTGACAAAAAATCATATTTTTAAATTGACGTTCTTCATTGCACTCAAAATTCAGACACCGCGCTGGGAACTACTTTGTTTGTTAGTGACGTCATAGGGTCAGGAAACGTTGCTGTTAAGTATAGTATAGGTTGTTTTAGTGTAATTACCTTGAACGAAAGTGCAATTTAACACCTTTTATGCCTTTTTTAATATACAAAGATTGTTTGCGCGAAGTCTAAATCTGTGATGGAGACTTTCTTTATGAAAGTGTACTATGCTACATGGAAAAATTATTATTTCGGAAATAAAAAATACTTTTATAATATCAGTGCCAAGAACCTAAAGTCTTCTAATTATCACGAGGTAGTAAATTTTAAATGTAATAGTAACATGATAATTAATTGCCAATCATTGTACTTTAAATTAACAACAGAAATATATTTGCATTTAAAGTGCAACTGCACGATATACGAGTTTCATCCAGAAAGGCCTTTTTTAAATAAAAAAAAATACAAAATATTTCGTGAAAAACCCTGTTTGTATCTTACATAACCTTCTTTCTCTACATGTCTATCACCTTCATTTAAACATATTTGTACCTGTTTTCGAGATGTGGAACTTCCATGTGGTACTCTTCTGCAGGTGGCCAATATGCATTCAGACTAAAGAAAATCATCTTTTTGGTCCGAAAAGGTTTTTTTTTTTTTTTTGTGGAATTCATGGTAAGACGCACTACGATTAACTGGAATCATTATTGGGAAATTCTTAGAAATCTAGGACGAGCCATTCAAAAAATAAAATAAAAGAAAAGAAAAGAAAAATGCTCTCCGAAAGACCCATTGAGCTATGTATACAAAGGTTATTATAGTATAGCTCAGTGGGAAGACGTGTGCTTCTTCTTGAAGATGACAGTCTTCACACCACTGCTGCGATTCTCATTCTTCTTACATAAATGTCACAGATTTATTTTTAAACAGGTACAAAAACTTTTAAATATAGGAGATCGCCATGTTAAAACAGGCTCTTTCTAGACGACACTTACAATTATGTTAAAACAAATATATTTCTATCCCTAAAAATATTTTTGCTGTATATTCAATTATATTCTTTATGTAAATTAGGTGGCCACAGAATTTCATAAGATAATTTGAGTTTATATAAATTGATATAAAGCCAATTACCTTTATAAAACAACTACTACTTTAGAAGTTTTAAAAGTTCCAAAGGGGAAAAACATACTTAAAATTGACGCCTGATTATAATCATGTAAAAATTATTCAAGAGTAGTTCGTATATGATCTTTTGGTCTAACTTTTTAATCCATGTTTTTCAAATCATGCTCATTATTTATTCAGTGTGTTTTTATAAAAACTCTAAGATGTGCATAGTTTTTTCTGAATGTTTATTTTTCCCCTTCATGAATTAATTTATAATCCTTTTTTATATACACTTATATAATAAATAGAGGGGTTTTTTTTGTTATTTGAGTTAGTAAAACTAACGCATGAATTATTATAAAAGTATAACTTGAAATCTTTTGCTACTATTTGAGGTGTACAAAATTCATCTATTCTCGACAGAAAATATTTTCAGAAAATTTAAAGAGTGTTCAGGAAATGAAATTATTTCTTCTTTATTATATAGTGTTGGAAATATTCGCTTTCATTTCCCAATAAAAACCTCATAAGCAATTATCTTAAAAAATTTTGTGAAAGAAGTGTAGGAAGAAACTCAGTCACTCTTTATAAAGTAATAAACATTCTAAAGTTCTTATAAAAAGACTAAAGTAAATATTTTATGTAAAATTGATTTTTACTTAAGAAGTTGAAGGAAATTTCTTAAAGAACATAAAAATATCTACGTTTTTCCACTTTTACAAAACAAAGAATGATTGCAAACCAAATATTTTCAGGCAAATTTAACACTTTTTACATCCTTTCATTTGCATTTTTTGTGTTTAAATACTTTCTGGACAAAATAAATGTTTTCTACATACTGTAATCAAACATACTGTTTTTTACTACATAAATTCCCTCTTAATAAAAATTCAATCAATCAACAATAACTATTCTATCTTCCTCTTAAATATACTTAAAGTAGATTTCTGTGCAATGGATATTTTTAGAGTAAAAAATATAACCAATCTAAGGAAAACCTTTCACCTTCCAGGTTTACTGTCAATCATAATGTATTCAATGTATTTTTGCGATTCAAAATACGGAAAATTTTAAAGCAACATTGAAAAACTGAAAATTCAATTCAATTCATGAAATTTTAGGTTCATACGGTTTAAAATAATGATTTGTTCAGAACCTTGAGATTATAATATATCATTTTACCCTTGAATCTTAAAAAAAAATCCTTTTCTTATTGCAAGTTTTTAAAATATGATTTCTATTTTATTATTCAAAAAATATAAACTTTTACCATGAGGATTTTTCTTGAATATGGAAGTAAAACTTCAGTGTATAGGCCACACTTTTTGGTGGAAAATAGTTTTATCTAAAAAGCATTTTGAGACACCTATTTTATTCAAAAATTCTCCATATTGCAGATTTCTATTTTAGTCACAAAGAAGCAATTTTATTTTAGAGAGCCCGAATTCCAATAGCAAACTTCTTCATAGTTAGTTTACTAAACTATTGAAATGCATTTGTTCGGCCAATTATGGTAGGTGTCGAGATGGATGCAATTGTTTTAAGTCTTGGATGGAGTTATAGTAACCTTTTTATATGCAAGAAAGTGATCAGTTTAAACGACCATTAAAAATGACTCTAGTTAAAAACCTCAATAAATACGTTTAAAATCTAGCGGTTCTCAAAATCTACTTTTCCACGTCCTCTTTCCATTTGGACAAAATTTTCTCTCCCTGGTTGTTGGTTGATTTACTGGTTTTTTGCCTGAAATGAACCATTATTTTAACACTCAAAATAAAATCTTCCCTCTTATACTTATGATTTATCTATATCCCATAGATTTCTATGGGATTTGGATAAATGTTTTTGGATAACATTTTTTGTTTATAGTCATTAGCATTTAAGAATACTAGCTTTTGATTGAAAAGCAGGGCTGGCTGTAATAAATTATTTAATTAAGCTTTATCTTTAATTATCTATAACTTCTAAAAACCACCGGAACCGCTTTCTTTCCTAAGAATTCCTCAGAACCATATCATTTTAAAGATGATGGTTATAGAGATATAATATATTTAAAATGTTAAAGTTAGAAGATAATTTATAAAAAAGGTTAAAAGAAATAAAAAATAAGAAAATGCATCTGATAATATTAGTAAGTAATGGATGTATTCTAACTAGTACTAACTTTATCATATCACCTTGAAATAAAATCTGTTGTTGCATGTTGTTTTCTTTGCATATTTTCTCTTAGAAAGGAAAAAGAAGTTTTACAGTTACCATGAATGTGTTGCAAAGAAAACAACGCATTACCATTTCTCGAATCTTACTTAGTTGCCAGTGGAATCCACTCAAAGCGAGCTAGATGAGACTAGATCAGTTTATCACTAAATTGGAGTAATTATTATGGATAGGTTTTAAAAAATTCTACAACAATGTTACGCACAATTTTTGTTGGATACTTTTATATAAGTTACTTTTACAACTTGGCCCAAAGAAATAAACATTACAACTTAGAAGTTGTTGTTTTTTTTTAAATGTTTTTTTATCTAAGAAATACAACAAGCTATTATTTAAGATAAATTTAGGGTTTATTAGGCTAAAAACGAGAATTTTCGTTAAAAATAATTTTTTACATTGAAAGCCTGGTGGAAGCCTCATTACTGGCATTTATTGACATTTAAAATATCAATTTAACACCCCACGGGGAGCCTGTAACCCCTACAGGGCGCGTCCCCCGGTGGCATATAGGGGAAGCCCACCCACGGGTGGTTGAAGGGAAATGATATACCTTCCGCGGACCAACAGGCAGAAGTCCAACTTCTTGAAGCAATGGCAACCATTTTCTATGCGAAGTCAAGCCATCAACCAATTTAACACCAAATAACATATTTGAGGGAGTTCCTTCTAAGAAATTCGGAATTTAATATTCCTTTCGTCCACAGTACATAATAAGCTTTGGTGAGCTCAACATCCCTAAGTAATACTTTTTACTTTTAAATTATAAATATATTTACTCTTTAATTATAATAAAGAAAAACTAGATTAAAGGTAAATTAAAACTTGTATCAAAATTCTAAAAATCTAAAACAACGGAACTTTAAAAATTTTAAATAAGAATTTTATGGCTTTTATCTAATCTTAAAATTATTTTTTTCGTAGAATAACTTTGTGAAAATAGTTTTTAAAGAATATAATTATCATAACTTTTTTAAACTGCAAGAATTAATATATTCTTCATAACAAGATTTAATTTCATTCATAAAGCATTTTATATTATTTGGTTGTTTGTTTTCACTTTACTTTCAAAATTTGTTGAATATCTGAGCATCTTTTAATGATAAGATTAGGGTTATTTAATTCCTTAAAGGTATTACTTAAAAATTATCTTCCGTTATAAATTTTAGAAAATAGACTAAAAAAAAACTACTGAAAAGATTTGAAAACATGATAAAAAAATTTTGAACTGTTTTTTGGCATATCAAACTTTCAAACATTTCTCCCCCTCCAACTTACTATGCCAATTCAAACTAAAAGAGCAGTTGGGATATTTTTTTAAGGAAAAAAATCAGTGACACTGCACAGACTGATCCCCAAAACTTAATCACTTCTAACACTTCGCCTTCCGAGATGCTAGCATGGCTTACCAAAGTGTAGAACCCCGATGCAAAGCTGCCCGTCCGCACACTGTGGCCGCAACAGCACCGCTTTAGCAGAGCCATGAGGCGGCTCTGAGAGCCAGGGCGCCGCTCGCGGTCTTTGAAAACCAACGCCGCGCCCTCTCCAGGGATAATTCCGAAAGCATCCTTTCTTAAAATGAGGGAAAATTCGAGGGTGTAATTACTTATAATAATGCAGTGTTTTAGTGACTTCGTGTGTTATTGTTTCACTGCTCTTTACCTTTTTGATCAGTTTCAACTAAACAAGTGGTTTCTAAATAGGGAACCGGGAAGTCTTTACAGCGGTTCCACAAACACATTTTGAAGTTTATTTTATATTATAATTTAGAACAATGTTCTATTAACCCTTTCAATTCTGAGCCGCCTGAGATTACCATAGAATCCGATTAAAAATTTGGGGCGGCTAAAACAGACAGGGTTAAAGTTCAAAAACGTGTTTCATAATTTCAATTTTAAAGTTTGATTTTTTTTTTTAACTTTTTTGGAAGAAATCCCTGAAATCTGAAATTTTCCGTTTTTTTATTTTCTAGGCTTGATTTTAATACTTGTATGAGTGAAAAAAAAGAGAAAAGAATAACAAATAATTGAGAGAAAGAGAACGTGATATGAAAGAGACTTGAAAGAAAGAGAAGAAAGAAATTATCTCCTTTTCTTTATTTCTCTCTTTCCTCTCTCATCCTCTCCTAGAGAACTCTAAATTCAAGAAATAAAGTCACCTCAATACCTCAATTGAAACCATACCTATAAATTACTGGAGGTACGCACCCTTATACTATAAAGGTGAACAACTTAAGAGTTGTGACATGTTATTGCACGAAACCAGTAATAAGTTAAAAGTGTATAATTATGGTATCTTTCACAGAAATATTTTAAGTTAATAAAAATTATTTTTAATAATCTCAACATTAAATATCAAGCACTGGTATCCTACATTTAGAAAGATAAGCTTAAATACACGGTTTTCACGAAACATTATTAACCTGGTAACTTGTAATTAGTAGCTAGCAAGTTTAATTTAAGTCCTAAGTAATGTTTAATACCCGATCAAAATAGCTTTTAAATTAAACACGCGTCAAACGGTCGATTTTCAAATAATACCTACGCTTTGAAGTTGTACGGAGCTTATGAAGAATGGGGATATGGTTCTAATGCATATGACAGTCATGAGGCTGTATATTTATATCCTGTCTCAAAGTCTTCTGCTGGTGTAGAGAATAATAGGGGACATACAGGTGCCTTTGTCATTTGAAATCGTTCTTTATTAGGCCGATCTTGCCTGGGTGTAAAAAAAAAAAGTTTTTTTATTTGACATTTTTAAGATATAAATGCAATGTGATGATAAAATAATCAAAAATATTTATCTGTAAGTTATTAGATAATTTATATTCGCAAAACATATTCTGTTCAACAAATACTTTATTTGCTTGAAATTAGGTCAAATTTATTACAAAAACACTTATTAGTGGTAGATGTTTCATTACCGCATAATTTAACAAAAAAGAAAATTTACATGGAAAATGAACATGAACAGATAGTAATTAATAAGGGGAGAGTGGGGTAGGGTGGGACATTTTTTAAAAAATTAAGTTTTACTAGCACAAATATAAAATATTTAGAATAACATTTTGAAACGTTTTAACATATTAAAAAGTACAAATTAGATGATAGTTATTAAAACTTAAAGTTTTCTAAACCAATTACAGTAACAAGAACTTATTAAAACTAATTTAATTAATTATGAAAACTAATTAATTAAAAAAATATAGGGAAAAATTGTCAAGGACAGACGTTTATTCACATTCTTATTATTTATTGTAAAAAAACCAACAGTTATTTATTTTGAATTAAATTTAGTAAAGTCTAAATAAATAGAAAAAATATGATTGTGCCTGACAAATGCCAACAATCATTTTTGGTGAAGGTTTCTTAGCAATTATATTCAGTTCATCGAAAATAAACAGTCCATTTCCTGTTAGAAGAAAAAAAAATCCTATTTCCCACCCAAAGTCATAGTGTTCCACCCTACCCCAAGAGTAAAACTTTTCAAAAATAGGTTCATACAAAAACACATGGCTTTTAAGCTTAACTCACCTGCTTATTGATAAAGAATATGTTATTGAATTAACTAACACAAAAAAATAATTAAGTTAGGAAGAGAGAATGAGATTGAAAATTTACTTAAAAGTCTGAGTAAAAAAAGTCTGAGTTTAAAAGTCTGAGTAGTTACATATTTACTTTTAACTTAGTAAAGCAAACATTTTCATTCACCAACTCATAGGTGCCAGCACCTAAAATGATAAATAGCAACAAGTATGAAACAATGATACCTCAAACTGGCGGAAAAATCATAAACTAAAAATAATTTATTTTGAAGAATAATAGAAGCAGTCCCACCTTTCCATAATTTTAACTGGAGAAACATACCTTTTTAAATAATAATTGTATTTATTTTTACTCAAAATAATATGGAAAAAAGTGTATGGTAGGAATAGGATATATAATGTCTGTAAGAAAAGGTTTTAGAAAAGTGTGTACCCTTTTCTATTCTTTCTTTTATCTTTTTTTCTGGAGTTGGTATCGGTCGGGGGGGGGGGAGTACATTTGTCTGCAAAGAATCACCATCTAACATTGCCCAAATAGAGCCTCCACTAAATACTATTTTCTTAGATTGCAACTTAAAAAACACCAAGATTATAAAGATTTTCATTAAAAGGTTATAAAAAGTATCGAAAATCAAACGAGAGATTGATCAAAGAGAAATCCTTCACGAAAGAAAGAGGATGACATTTTTTTACTGGTTTTTAAAGTTTTAATTTGAAACCGTAATAATTACTTGGAATTCAAAAGTCTGAGAAAAGCATAAAAATATAGAAACTATTAGATGGTCCTTAAATTAAATTCCATTCTCTCATTATTGATTTTGATGTTATATTTGAATCGGTGAGAATGATAACGATACAATTCCACTGACTTCTCATATTTGACGTGCAGTACCTATTTTTTTTTCTTTCACACCGATTCATTTATCGCTTAAATCAATGTTTTCAATATTTTTTTAGTGTATAATGGAGAGATGGTAAAAATTTGCCTCCTTTATGTGTTTCGTTGCACATCTTTCTTGAATGCAATGCATGAATGAGTGTTTTTGCTGTCCTGATCAATTAAAAAAGGTTTTAAATTAAAACAATTATTTATTTGTTTATATTTTTCTGTTTTCATACCTTTAAAACACTTACTTTTACATATTTACCATTTGTATGTTTCAGAAGGACTAATAATATAGTTTTTCCTTTAAATTATCTTTAAATTGAATTTTTGAAGATAAAAACTGTCATATACATAAAGTAAAACAACATAAAATTTTTTGCCTTCTTCCATTCAAATAATCTATAGATTTTAAATTAAATTTTACTAAATATCACTGAATGCATTTATTACTTTAAATAGTTTATTTCATTCCAAAAATTTAAAGATATCCAATAATCCTAAAAATGAATGCGTCTCGAAATAATATTAAATACAATAGTCATGTGTTCAAAAACATTTAAAATAAAATGCTTATCATGAATAATTGTAAAATGAAATTAATGGTCTTGTGAAAGTACATAACAAAAAAAAATCTTCCTGAGAATAGTTCAACAGTAAAATTAGGATTCACACACACACGCACACAATTTCGGAAAATTAAAAAAAAAGTAGGTCTAGGCTCATCGCGGTGCTGTTCCCCAATCTTTCGTAGATGATCCTTGAAAAGTGGAGCGTCGCTTGCACGAATCCTTTAGCTGTTCCACGTTCAAGTTGAAATCCGGAAAGTGCCAACTGCTGTAATCCAGGGTCAAAAACGTCGAACCCTCGGGAAATTCGATTTCTCCTGTGAAATAAGTGTTTGCCGTTATAGTCAAACCAACTAAAAATAACATTAGGTTTTTGCTGCTATCCAAATATTCAGTCAAAAGAGTCTGAGACGTTACATTTTTTGGACTAGAACTAACACAGCGTTGGATATTTTAGTGGTTCACCCAAATTGTGCTTTTTTTATTGAATAAAATTATGTAACTCCAATAAAATTATAAATAATAAAATAGGATAACTTTTAGTAGAGATCAATTCCTGAAAAGTTTGAGGCAGTTACGACAGTCACAGTAGTAGGGCATAGATGAAATTTGCTTAAGTAATTTTTTAAACTTACCATACATACATACAGAAAGGAGCTGAGCTGTTTCTTTTTAAAATAAGTGAGAAAGTCCTTATATGACACTCTTATTTAAAAAGTTGAAAAACTCCATTGTTTTGCCAGGCAATAGTATAGGTAGTTATTAATATCGAGTCACTGGGGTAGCAGCGTTTTACAATTAAATACAATTCTTTTGATTTCATAACTACAATTTTGTGGGTTGTCAATTTTTTCTTCTGAGGTCTTCACTTTAGAACACAATATTAACCGATATTAAATTTACAAAAAATATGAAAAATTTGGTGGGACCGACATTGCGAGAACTATTAAGGCGTCACGTATTAGGTGGATGGGCCATCTCTTCAGATTTCCTGATGCCGCCCCTACCAAAAAAGTGACTTTCTTCAGAATTGAAGGGAATAGATGAAAGGGACGACCACCCACAAGATGGATAGATGATGTTGAAAGGGACCTCAAGCCATTGGGAGTTAATCAATGGAGGCCGTCGCACCAGACAGGAATAGATGGAGGATAATCTGAGAGTCAGCCTTGGCCTGTAAAAGGCTGCTGTGCTTTTGAAGAAGAAAAATTAACCGATATTACTCTGACCGATCAACCGCTATTATATAATCGAGTTACTATCGACACTATGCCAGGCAATATCGGTTAAGTGTCATATGCAATTAGTATGCTATGAAGGTTTCTTAAAATCCAATGGGCATGGGGGAATGAATGCCTTACTTCTTTCTGACAGGTTGATGCACATCCGCTGACCGTCGGGTAGCTGCACGAAGTTGTGGGTGCACGGGACGACCAAGAAGGACCTCGCGGTCACCTGCAGCCGAACGGTGCAGACAGAAGGGTGGACGCGCCGGACCACGAACTCGCACGTGGCGGTCATCGGGGGAGGGCTGAAATGGCCGCGGAGGAAACTCACCTCTTGCAGGCAGCGGGGAACGACGATCTCTCCTATCGGCGAGTGGACTGGGAAAAGACAAAGGGAGTTGGTTAATGGGGGTGATAATTCTAGTGTGAGAAGTTCATCAATATCCTCTTGAGACTTGCGTCCATTCTAAAGGACAGTCGTATTTTTCTTATAACTGTATTATTAGTATTTCTCATTCCAAGATCCGGAAACCGGTGGTTCATTTTGCGGGACGGCTTTTTTTTTCAAACGTCCGATACTTAAATTTAAGAGACTGAAACCCAGTGTCCATTCTAATGAACGTTCTAATACACTGATAAATAAATAAAAATAAATTAATAATAGTAGTAAAATAATTAAAAATAAAAAAAAATTAAATAAATTAACTATATGTAGGTACTATCTTTTTTAATCCCAAAAGATTATCTACTTATCTTCTATAAGAATTGTAAATATAAAACACATTAACATTCATGTTTTGTTCATTCATTTTCTTTTGTATTACCTAATCAATGTACTTTAATTTGTTGTACATTAATTTCAAATTTCCTATAACTTTCATCATAATTTGTTTAAATTCCATTATTAGGGATAATAGCTCAATTCTGATTAATAGTCTTTCGCATTTGTGTATGTTTCTAACAACAAAGTTTAAAAATTTAACCAACTTTCCCATTAATTTATTTTAGAAATTTATTAAACTTTTTGGGATTCAAATTATATCATGTGTTTGCTGCTTCTTTGATTATCTAATTAATTATTTCATGAAAAATGCAAGTTTATTGTATCTTAAGGATTTTTTTTCCCACACCGGATAAAATTTATTAAATTAAAAGAAGTTTTCAATAAGAGGAATTATGTTATCGGTACACTTTTTTTGACACCAAATAGCTTAGTGGTGGCAGATTCTTTATAAACCCTATTTTATTTATTTTTCAATATGTAAAGTGTTAAATAAATTAATGACTTTTTGAAAGTGTTTAACCAAAATGTTTATTTGTTAACTAGATAAGGCCAACCAATAAAAAAAACAATAACCAATTTTAATAAGCCAAATTTTTATTAAAAAGATTAAAAGGGGTAACTATTATATCCCCATATCCATATTTTAATTAAAGTTGTTTAAAACTTCACTCTCATTAACGCACTCAATAATTGAGGTGTTTGCGGCAACAATAAGCTAACTCCAATGTTAAACTGTTGGAGTTTGCTCATTGTTGCTGCAAGCACCTCAAGCTAATACGACGCAATTTAATAAATTGATTTAACTGAGAAATTCGCCTTCGCAAGCTATTCTGTACCAGTTCCCTTATTCCCAAATTCCCTAAATATGGAACTACACCTACTATTTTTAACTCTACTCTTAGATCCGCTTTTATAATTACAGCTATTTTATAGGTGGAGCTTGCGAGGGGTGGATAGTTTTAGAAATAAATCGATGGGGTTTACTTCGTATCCTACACACGAATTTATTATTAAAAGATTGGTTCCTGTTCCTAGGTATAGGTATAGACCGATTTTGACATGAACAAACAAAGTAACTCTTTTATTACACATCTCCTTGTTGATCTAAGCAGAAGATTACGACATTGGTTAGGATACCTATGCAAACATAGAAATGAAATTCTATTAGTTTTTTTAATGCCTTCTCAGAAAAATAAGGTGAAATTAAGGACAAGACGTATTTTTATGTTTGATAGGAGCGGATTGCACAAGTTTAGGATCATGTGAATAAAACACCTCATACTTTATCGTATCGTTAATATTCAGAATTAATCTATAAAGGTCAACCAAATATATCTAAAAACCATTAAGAATGAAGTTTTAGTTGCTTCAAATTTTTAATATGTAATGAAGTTGTTTGGCAAAAGATTGTTCTTAGAAATGCAAAATCAAAACAAATTGTGCTAAAGGGGGAAAACTTCAGAATAAAAAAATAGCATGATGGAAATCCTATTTTGCCCTTTAAGCATGTATTTTTAATTATTATTAATAATCATCTAGTTAAAGCAAGGATTATCTAAAGGTTTTTCCGGGTTCAAGTTATTTTATTAATTGCTTAAATATCAATTTTATAAAAAATAGGTACTTTCATTTTTTAATGCAGTAGAATGAAAAAAAAAATCCTGTAGGTAGTTTAAGTACATAAGATTGCAGTTTTAATACCTGTTTTATAAACTAAAATTTTAATCCTTCTCAAATATTTGAACAAGTTCTAAAAATTCGTAAAGTATAGTATTTAAAAAAGTGAACCAGACTAGATAAAAGAAAGAAAAGAAATAGGTAAACAACTTTATTTTTAGTCATGAACTATGATCAAAATTTCAATGTTGTTTTGTGATTTCCCATTAAATTTTATATTTTTATGGCATACTAGATAATATTTGCCTTAAACAAATCTTTTCAATACAAACACTTAAGAAAAACCTTTATAAATAAAAAAATTAAGTAATTTAAAATTCCTTAAAATACATAACTTCTTATGTATGTATTTTTTACAATTCCTACTAAAAACCATTTGACCAGGGAATATACTCCCGCTTAACAGACTAACGCGGATTCTCGCAGTTGTTATGTCATGCCACGATACAAATACATGCGCTTTAAACACGCTAATAGGATTTTATTCAATAATTGTGTAAATTGAAATGAAAATTAGGACAGCAAATATATTTTAGGTGGATAACTAAAGTAAAAAATAAATTTGCTCCGATTTAAAAAATTTCGCGAATTGGAAACATGTTTCATACATACTACTATATCTTTTTTTTTTATAAATTAGTTTAAATAGCTTAAATTAGGTAGTATAATCTCTAACAAAGTAGTTTTTCAAGTAAAAAGCAGAAATTTGTGTAAAGTTTAAATTCTTTACCAGATTTCGTGTGCATGGCCAGAAGACCCTTTCTTCAAAAAGTGTTTAACCTTCAATAAATCTCAGTATCTCTTATTTTAATATTTCAGAATGAATTTCAAAATGAAAGCCTAATAGTGGTAAAACGTGTTTATGTCTCTTATTCTGCGTTTTTAATATTTTTAATAGGATTATCTTTCATCTTTAAAATTTTTTAATCGGATTATCTTTTTTTTTAATAATAATAATAATAATTTTATTATGAAACATTTTTGCAACCTTCACAAGAGAGAGAGAAAAAAACATTATATTGTTCACTAAGGGGCCGAAATTGGCCTTTCCAAGTGAAACAAAAAGTTGTTTCATCTTTAAAATTTTTTAATCGGATTATCTTTCATCTTTATAATTTTTATCGGATTATTTCAGTAGGAAAATTATTGTTACGACTTAGTTTCTCATACATTGCAACACCTTCTTCATCATATTAACATAAAAAAAAGAAATATTAGACACATTTTGACAGCTTTTTGCTGCTTGCATAGTTTTTTTTGTTACAGTATAACTTTTCTTGTTTTTTAGCCACGCACGTACAGGAAAGGGACGAAAATTTTACGCGCATTGACATGACATACCATTACGAAGTAGAGAAAGTTTGAATATAGTTTTTATACACAAATTGCAGCCTACAATTATAAAAACAGCGGTAGGCAAACATAATTAAAGAATGTCTTTCCTAACTTATTTTCAGCAATAAAGAAGACGATAAACACGTCTAGCGCTATAAATTGTATTCCCAGCAGAGTGATTACTTTCATTGAATTTCGTTGCCTTATAGTTCACCTGTAAGAACTATCTTCAGGCTGCTTGTGGACCTAGTCCTAGACCACAACGAAATACTGCTTTCCTTTGAGAGATTCACGTAGAAGTAAAGATGAAAGACAAAGTATTGAAGTTTGAAATTTAATTAGTTGCCTTATAAAAATAAACAAAACTATTGAAAATAAAGTCTTTAAGATTTTCGTGCTTGAATTTGTTTATAAAACGAAAAGGTTTCTCACCTGGGATGATCACAAGTTAGAATGATTTACGAGTTTTAAGGGGTTAAGTAATATTTTTCAACTTTAAGAATTATTCGCTTGATACAGTTTCAATAGTAATATTGATATAGTATTATATAAACAGTATATTAATAAAGTTAACTCTCGGCATTTAATATTCAGTTTTATTCTGGCTGATCCGTTTGGATAAAAATAATTTTAGCTTGTTATTTTGAAAGAAGATCGTTCATATGGATTTACAACTAGAGTAAACTATCTATTTTGTTATATTTCTTATCGAATTCCTTTCCATCTGAGGAGAGTACATCAGCCCTTGAAATTCCAAAGGAAGCATAAAAGCTGAATAGAAATATCGTATTTCATCCATTATGATATCTAGTCTAGATGTATAAAACCCCTGGAATATATTCGAAGGATAGGAAGTAGTCGATTGAAATACGCAAAAGAGTTTGAAAAGGGGAGACTACGCAGAAACTGTCATTCCGTTCAAAGATTATCTGAAATTTGACAATATTGCAATATAAAGGTATTTCCTGACCTTATACTCGTTAAATGGAACAGGTTTCACTAGAAAAACTTGCAAAGTCGTAAATGTGTGACTGTTCTTAGTTTCAGTTTAACTTACCCTATACTAGAAAACTGCAAGAATATGAAGTTTAGTAGACAGAATAAAACAGTCATATCACGTATAGAAAGTTTCATGGTTAAGAAACTGAAGTATGTTCCCTTTAGATGAAAGACGCTGAAATATATTTTGGTCACACGTTTCTCAAATTTTTCTTTCGTAGTTCCAAGTTTCAAACACTACATGATATGAAAAACTTTTTTGTGTAGTACGTACTGTGGGAACTATCGATACTAGATAAAGGTAACTTGATGCTTCGAAGTTTAAAGTGAAAAAAACGTCCTAAATGTATCCATATTAAATTTTTATGGAGTTAATACATAATGGTTGCTATCTTTTTCGTTCTTTTTTTGAACGATAACCACTTTTTCCTGATTTTAGCGCAAGTTTTATTTTAAATCTCACCCATGTGTTTTTATTATTCGCGATAAAAATACAGGGCAGGGATATATTTCACATACTATACGAAAATGTTTTCATCTAGGCATCAATCATTATTTAACATATCATTAAATAATATCCCAAAAGACGCAACTATTTTTAAAACATGAAAATAAACATTTTTACATTACATCAGTACTCGAATATCCAATTCATTCAAAATATAGGTTAGAATTAAAGTTGACCATAGAACTTAAATTTATCTTACTCTATCCATAAGTTAAATTCTATCATATTTTGTAACAGTAATTTCTTTTCATATTTTACATTATATGCAAGCACGACATAGATATCAAAGTAAAGGTGTGGATGCAGTTTTATCGGAAAACAATTTATGAATAAAGATTTAACCGCAATATGATTCTCAATTAATATTTTCTTATTGTAAAATTAATAGGGAAGTAGTCATGATATATTATTATTAAAAAGTGCTTTATTAACTGAATATTTAATAATCCAATTATATTTTAACGATGGCAAAGAAAGAATTATTTTACATCCTAGTAGGCTTCTAAAACTGCCTGTTGAATATTTAAAAAATACGCAAAGTAACAAATGGGTGCGTCCTTACTAATATAAACTAATGAGAGGATTTTACTAGTTTGTTTAATACCTAAATTATATCGATTCATATTTCTTACCTTCAAATCCTGGACAAGTGTTGGATACTTGCATCACTTCTATATGGAATCCTTTTCCAGAGCTATTGCTATCGCTCTGGAACTCCAGCACTACCGGATCTTGGAACTCTGATACGTTGATAATCACTGGAACATACAGAAAAAAAATCACGACAAAGCGAATAAAAAGGTTATAGTAGGTATACATACATATAGTACCAGAGATGGGCGCAATCAGATTACTTTTGTAATCAGATTAATAATCTAATTGAAGTAATCAGATTACATTTGTAATCTGATTACATTTGTAATCATCAATCTGATTACATTTGTAATCTGATTGAAAGTAATCAGATTACATTTGTAATCTGATTACATTTGTAACCATCAATCTGATTACATTTGTAATCTGACAGAAAGTAATCTGATTACATTTGTAATCTGATTGATGTAATCTGATTACATTTGTCAATCAGATTACTTTTGAAATCAGATTGACACAACTTAATTACAGTGGTCCGCAATTCACCGGAAGTGGTTCTTAGCTAACCGGAAGTGGTTCTTATAGCTAACCGGAAGTGGTTCTTAGATAACCGGAAGTGATCCGAAACTTACCGGAAGTGAACCATACCTTACCGGAAGTGGTCCAAAACTTATCGGAAGTGGTCCAAAACTTACCGGAAGTGAACCATAACTTAATGGAAGTGGTCAGTAACTTACCGGAAGTGGTTCGCAACTTACCGGAAGTGGTTCGCAACTTACCGGAAGTGGTTCGCAACTTACCGGAAGTGGTTCGCAACTTACCGGAAGTGGTTCACAACTTACCGGAAGTGGTCCACAACTTACCGGAAGTGGTCCACAACCTACCGGAAGTGATCCTTAATCTACCGGAAGTGGGTCACAACTTACCGGAAGTGGTTCGCAACTTACCGGAAGTGGTTCACAACTTACCGGAAGTGGTTCACAACTTACCGGAAGTGGTCCACAACTTACCGGAAGTGGTCCACAACCTACCGGAAGTGATCCTTAATCTACCGGAAGTGGGTCACAACTTACCGGAAGTGGTTCGCAACTCACTTCCGGTAAGTTAAGGACCACTTCCGGTAAGTTGTGAACCACTTCCGGTTAGTTGAGAACCACTTCCGGTAAGTTGTGAACCATTTCTGATAAGTTTCAGACCACTTCCGGTAAGTTTTGGACCACTTCTGGAAAGTTTTGGACCACTTCCGGCAAGATGCGAACCAACAAGTACCAAAAAGAACCAACAACTGTGTGCCTTCACATTATCAATCAAAAAGTAATCAAGATTTATTATGATTACTTATTGTAATCTGTAATCAGATTACAGATTACATATGTAATCAGTAATCAGATTACAGATTACAATTGTAATCATTAATCTCCATGTGATTACTTTCGTGATTACAATTGTAATCATTAATCTCCATGTGATTACTTTCTTGATTACATTTGTAATCAGATTACAAATGTAATCAGATTACAATTGTAATCGTAATCATCAATCATTAATCTGATTACATTTTGCCCAACTCTGTATAGTACTAGTATACTGTCCTTGAAAAATAAATTCTTGTCTATTAAGATTAATATAAAACTTTTAATCCTTAATAGCGTTTAAAAGAATATTAAGTTGTGTAGATATATCTGTAATAAAATTGGTGTTGCTTTACTATGTTGGTTGTGTGAAACAATTCCACTAAAAGTCAGTGCTTTTTCAGTTTATTTAAATAAACAAATATATTAGGGTTTATATTTTTTTTTCAAGCAAAGGAGCAAAGTTTTAAATATTTCTGAATAACAGTTTACATGTAATAATATGAAGAAGTAATGCTTCATTTAACATTTGATTGCTTCATTTGTAGGAAATGCTCTAAAAATAATAAACTCTCCTCCAAGAAAAATACCGATCTTCTTAGTTCCCTTTAAGTCCTACTTTGTTAGAATCCAAGCCTATTAAGATCTAATTTACGAAATATGCTTTGCTGTTCAGAATTTTAAGGCGCTTATAAGGATGTATTTTCAAAAAGTTAGAATCACTAACATATCGTTATCATTTTAATTCTTTTAAAAAAAGGTAACAAAACAATATTACGATAGTATGTTTAAGTATTCCTTTCAGATATAAAAATATTTACTTGAGGACTTAATGAAAGTATGCTTTAAAATGTTTAAGCGTTGTTTATAGTTTTTTTTCATTGATCTTATAGCATAACTTCTAAAATTATTTTAGAATTATCAGCATTTCAAAGTATGTTTTCATATGAAAAAGGGAACTAATAGCAAAAAAGTTTATAAAAATGCCCCTATAGAAATAAACAAAACACATTTCAAGTTCTTAGTAAGATCATCTTTATAGGGTAGTTAATTTTCAAACTACAGATATAAATAACCGAAAGTCTTGAAAACTATTGCAAGTTCGAGATCCTTGAATTTCCACTGAGTATTCGTATAGGATCACCGTTAAGTGAGAGAAGATTTTATAGGGTTCTTAAATGCGCATGAATAATCGTGTCAAGGAATAAAGTTCATAAATATCTTGTATTGTTCCATTTGGACGCTCACTTTCGATGAAGAAAAATTGAACAGTTGGGACAAAACATATTTTCATTTAATTAAAGCTTACTCGCTTGGCTAGAAGCTATAAAGCTTAATTTACAGTCTTTACAGTTTGACAAACTTTGACATCAACTCAAGGTTGATGTTTTTTACACATATGCAGGGGTGACTCATAGGTTTTTCAAAAGGATTTACGATTAAAATTAAAAAAATACGAAAATAAAATATAAACAGATGATGTGACTCAACCAATTAGTACATTTTTTTAATCAAAGGAAAGAAAAAGACCTTGTATTTGCTTGTATTCAACAATATAATGTCATAAAAATTTGGTTCAAATATAAGCCTTTTTTATTCTTTCATTTTGACCAAAAGAATTAAAATTTTTTCTTCTAACAGTACGTTTGTACCCTAAAAGAGTGTTTCCACTTATCCAGTCTGATACGGCATTCCGGGAAGACCACAATTAGACAAAACCGCACAGAGAAACAGAAATAACGTCAACTTGAGCTGGTTCAGAGTGGTTCCTTTGGGGTCGGTTTAGAGTTTTACAATACTGGAGAAAGCACGGCTGGGAGAAAAATGGTCGTAGATAAGACAAATAAAGGGAGCTCTTTGTGTGATTTGTGAGTTTTCCCTCACACTCCCGTGCGAAGGGCAAGGATAGACTTTTACAGCCCTCAGTTTATCTTTCTTTCAGTTTTCTCAGTTTCAGTCTCTTTGTGTGGTCAATTAGCGAACAAAAAAAAAAAACCCTCCTCGGACGGGAGTGCTAGGGGAAACCCTCAAACCACACAAAGATGATCGGGGAGATAAAACTGAGGGCCATAAAACTCTAAACCGACCCTTAGAGACCCTTAGCAGATTATTACAGACTTTCGTGAACCACTGCCACATAAACCATCAATAATGGCCACTCACTCTTTCCGCTGAGGTCGTGGCAGATGCGGTGGTTGCCGGGGAGCATCAGATAGGCCCCCGTCGCGCAGCTGTCCGGGTTGTGCTTGCCGACGCTGAACTCGAGGAAGTCCAGCTCCAGTCGGCAGACGGAAGGGTCCGGCCGGAAGATGCGGAACACGCAGCGGTGGTTGGGCCCGAAGCCCCCGGGATGCCCCGGCGACGTCAGAGAGCCGATGGAGCCCCGCAAGGTCTGGTCGCACTGGTTGATGGTGGGAGGCTCTGGAACGGGCAAGGGGGGATTTTGTTACGACTGATACTTGGAATTCATTCATTCATCCAGCCGAGTACTACTTACTTTTAGCGACAACCTGTGAGCCGGATTCATGGATCCTCTAAAAGTTATTTAAATAAAAATGTATTTGAAGGTACTTTTCCCATTTCGATTCGGGATTCGGTGTACTACTATAATAGTGCAACTTGGATAACTCGAAATTTAATTGGAAGTCATGGATAATTTGAAGTTTTCTCTCGCTTTCTTGTAATTGTTAAATTGATGTTAAAAAGTTGTGGATAATTTGTGGTTCAACTTCTTAAATTCGAAGTCTATTTTTTAATAAAATTTCAGACCTATTTAGTTCTTCATTGTTAAAAAAAATCTTAACAGCAAAAAAAAAAGATTGTTTAAATTTCAGTCCCGTTTCTTTTTTAATTTTTAAAAGAAAGAAGAATATACGTCATTCAAAACGCTTGAAAGTTTGCCAGTGAATATTCACTTTGCAAACCACGCATTCAGAAGAAGATTTTTGGGATTGCTGAATAGAAAAGATCTCAATCATTCGTAATGGCAGAAGGTAATATGTAACTTTAATTTTAACTTTGATTTTTTAATATAAAAGTAACTTTAATATGAAGTTTTTATGTGGTAATACCTTCATTTTTAATTATCCAACCAGAGCAACTCTCAAAGCAGCAAAAATAATTTTTATTACTAGTATAGTAGTATTTAAATTTCATTCCTTTCGCTTAAATTGGTATATTCTATAGCTGTACTTTTTCTATAACAGGAACAACAGAGTTCCTGTACTTCCAAGGCTAGACAATCGCTAACCAAAAGGAAACTTTTTGATGCATGTCGATGACAAGTGTCCAAATACTAAAAGTGAACATGTGTACAAGGGAAAACGATATTGCGAAGGTTAGAAGGGAAAATAGGAGGGTTTTTTGCTTGACCTTTCATGGAAAAAACTCATATTTTTTATCGCTATTGTTCATGTTTAATGAAAGTCATATAATTTGAAGTTTTACTTTAAGTTGTTGCTTGATAATTTCTTGCTTTTTATACTAACTTAATGTATACAAATTGTTTTGTAATTTCCAAAGGTATTCAATAAGGATTTTAAAACATTAAGTACTTTACCGAAAGATGGAAACGAATCTATTTACCGACATCAACACAAATATTTAAGTGAATATAAGCACTATTTTTCAGATGAGGTCTCTTTAATGGATTATTTCGCATTACGTACTTATGTATACAAAAATGTTTAAATGACTTCAATTCTGTCTTACGAAAGATGGGTGATGATGAGAAAATGAAAGAAACATGTTTATGATGAGGGTAATTTGCAAAATATTTTGAAAACTCTGAAATACTTTTAATATAATCCCAATTTCCTTTCTAAAATAATATTAATATTACTTTGCGAAATGGAAAACATTTATGAAGAAGTTTAACAAATAACATTTTATTTTTCACTTAAAATTGCATAAGCATATTTTTCGGTAAAAATTGATTTATATTTTCTAAATAAAACTTCCCTGGGTACACCATTTTAAATACCAATCTAAAAAACATTATGACTAATAAACTCTTAGCCAATAAACTTAGTTTCAATTTTCAATTAATTCGTTTTTAGTACTTACAAAGCATTAAAATGAAAAACACCTATGTTTTCCATTAAGAAGAGTATAAAAAAATTAGTTTTAAAAGTTTTTTTTGCACGTTTTAATAAAACATATCATATAACGATTAATGTTATCAAAATCTGGTGAAATCCCCTAAAAACCTCTTCTTCGCCCCGATTGATGGCCAATTTTAATACATAATCATACAAAATGAGTGAGTGATTTATTAGTCTTATATGTTCCATCCTAATATTTTTCTTTAAGAATGTGAAAGTTATAAAATACATACCAGGTTATCGTTTTTAATACTTCAATTAGGACTACATAGTTGTGATTTTAAAGCAAACATTCGAGTTACACTGTTTGAAACTTTCTAGTATTAAATCGCTTATTATTATCAATCGGTTGTTATTGTTATCATTCTACTCTTGGACAAAAGTTATCACTGATCACATTATATAAGTGGAGTCGACTGTATTACCAAGTTCCAAAAAACCTAAAAATTAAAAAAAAAACTGATCTTTTAGTTCCACTAGATAGATTTTTGTGTTCTTTACCCATTGATTATAACAGGTATCAGAGAGAAAAAAAACTGCAAAAATATAATAACTTCAAAATGCGCTTTGAAAAAGGTTATTTCTATCTCTTATCGTACCTCTTAAAAAAGTGTTTGCTAATTTTCTGTGAACAAGAAAAAGTGTATTTGGCTGTTTTTGGAACTAACACAATAACTAACAATTATAAGAAGAATAAGAATATAATTTAATGACATAGAAAAATTTGGGTACAATTCCATTATCTGTCCCGTTAAAAATTGGCAATTGCAAACAAACTTACTAAAAATATACTGTTAAATTCTTGGCAACAATAAAAATCTGTCGATATTTAAATATTTGTTGTTGATTTTTGGTGATTTTTAACAGGACTGATATAATGGAATTGTACCAAAATTTGGAGGCATAGTTTGATAAAAAAAAAAGAAGCAATAGTTCGTAAATCAGGTAACAAGAAGCAAAAAAAATAATTCAGACAGTACCTGTTTGGTTGATTGAACTAATGGCACTGCTGTCGCAAGGTCCAGGTAATTGTGTGTAGTGAATTTTAAAATGGTTGCTTCTCCCAACAGACGTGAGGGTTATTTCATCTGAATCTGGAGAAAACTGAAGGAACTCTGTAGAAGAGATACACATTGATCACTAAGTCTTTAAGAAAATAAAAAATACTGTTTTACCCAGTGTAGAGTCGTTAAAATGAAATTACTACTTAAATAATAATGAAGCATTCTTTTTTAACAAAGCGCAATAAGAATCTAACATTTCCTGCCGGTTATCAGGGCGAAAATTTCTTCTTTGCGGTATGAGCTAGAGTTGCTAGAGCATTATGTGCTAAATGTTTTAGAATGGATTTTAAAAACATTTGAAAAAGAGTAACATTTCTGCACAAGGTAACTTTGTGTACTTGACTTAATGAGTTTTTATAACTAGAGGGGAATTCGGAGAAGTTTTTGAAAAGCTTTTCAATTTGTGAGTTTTAGAAACTTGATATTTCCATATTTAAAAAATATGTTTGCCTTATGGCGCTTTAAAAAATTTACCTTAAAACATTCAATAAAAGGATTTCCACTCTTTACATGGTGATACGAACCATCTCCTGAAATATTTTGTTAAAGACGACACCAGCTCTTTTTTTTGTTACCCGATAAGTTCTGATTATAAAAGGCATTTCTTCTGGAAATCTTTGAGGATTTGCAGAAGAATTGTTGCATGGAATATAATTGTTGTGAGTTATTTCCTCTATACATTTCAATTGATACTATTTTGGTCCGAAACACGAAATGGATCCAGACATATTTTTGTGGCCCATAGAAAGTTGAATTGACATAATTTGATGCGCATCGCCCTTACATTTGTGCATCCCTGTTCTTAGATATCCCCTCAGGACCCCCACATGCACTTAATTCTTTATCCGGTAAATATATAGTAGAGACCCTTTACATAGGGTCTCTAGTATATAGATAAACTTCTAAATTAATCGATAGTCCTATAGTTTTTGCAAAACAGATTTTAATAACCTCGTTTCTTTTTTCAGGAAGCTATATTTTTTAAAGCATTACACACATTAACCAACGTTAATGGAAAACCAGGAAATTTCTTTTAATACTAAACCATATCAATCTTTAACCCACAAACATAAAATTACTACATGAACCTCCTACCACTTACTTTGTATGCCTCCCAAGACTCCACACAGTCTCTGTCCGTCGCTCAGCATCAAGTGGTCCTCTCGACACCCGGCCGAGGATGGCACAGCGAAGTGGACAAGGTCCATCCTGAGCAGGCAGGCTCGAGGGGTCCACCGACGCACTGTGTATGTGCACCCAGTCGAGAAGGAACCATCGGGTGGGGGGAACTCGAAGTGACCATCGCGACTGTCCAAGGACTCGTGGCACGGTGAAGGGACCCGAGCAGGTGCTGCGAAAAGGTTAATGATTGTCAGGAAGGCATAGAAACACACGTTGTATCTAATGTTATTGTCAAGTCTGGCTAGATCATCCCAAACCTGACCAAAACAATGGGATTTGGAGGCTTAGATCGGTTGTTTTATAGCAGTGGTTTCCAATTCGGTTAGTTCCGCGGATCACATAGCCTAGCATCATTCATGGACCACCCCCATCCGCATCCTGTATATAAGTTTACATTATGACAAAATTCAAAAGACAGTTCGTTTACCCCATTTAAAATGTTTACAAAATGTTATGATGTTTAGATATAATTTTTAGTACTGTATTTTAATTATGTCGTCCTTCAATGCAAATATTTAAACTATTTTTCCACTCAATAATATTTTTTAGTGCAATTCAAACAGTTTCCGGTACCACTTTGCCATTATACATGGTGTTTACCCATGGCCATTACCCATTACCCATGGTGTTACATACATAAGAGTCCACCCAAACCCTGCAAAGAAAATCAATAGAAATCTTCAATTCCTGAGCTTAATGGACTTAGTAATGAAGGCAAATGTAAATGAAGTTGTCAAATAGTTGTATAAGCAAATCTATTGAGAAAATTGAAATTTATCTTCAACTTTTGTGCCATATTTCAAAATATTTTTACTATTTTAAGGTATAGAAGACATTTAGACTGAATAAGGAAATAACATTAAAATGAGGCTCTTTACTAAATGGTTTTCTCATCTATATACTGCTTTTAAAAACTTATTCATTATGTCGACTGTTCTCTTAAAAAAGGGGAGGAAAAGTTTTCCTCCCTTTCTTATTTTATTCCTCCCTTTATTTCTCCTTTTCTTATTTCTTTTTTAATATCACAGAAAAAAAATATGACATTTTAAACTTATACGATATAAAATTCCTTTAATATCAGACGTATATCATATCATATAAAATCAGACGATTACACTTTTATACCCCATTTCATTTTTGAATATTTCCTAATTTTGCTTTTTCTAAAAACATAAAACTAAAAAGAGAACCCGTATATTATTATATACAAAACAACATCGAATCTATGGTCCTTTCCTAAATGAAATTAATGTTATCATGGTAGAAATTACATGATTTACGATAGCCTCCCTATTATTCATCTCTTCCAAATATATAATTGCATTAAATTATATGATTTACGATAAATTATATGATTACCCCCATTTTCCATCTCTCCCAAAATACATAATAACATTAAATTACAAGATTTACTATAGTCTCTCTATTATTCATCTCTCCCAAAATGGAAGGAGTGTGGATCTGAAGATTTCTCAGAAAAGTAGGATACTTTCAAGAACTTTTCGGATTATTCTTATCAATATGAGCACAGAAATCCCCCGGTTTACCTTCCGTAGTCGTTGTTCGCCAAGAGCAAGAGTCGGGCATTTGACGCACTTCGATTTCGAATCCATTCTTCTGGTAGAATGTACTCTTAAAATTGAGAACCAGCTGATTAGAGTCGACAGGAAATTTCAGGAATTCTAGGAGGAAAATGACAAGGATTTTAGCTCCGTTACTAGTAGTTTTATGGAAAGTATTTTGAGTGCTTTTGTTCAGTTATTATTGAGTCTTAAAGTTGTTGAGAAACATTTCCAGTATGTTCCTATTATTAGTACTTGCATAATCAATCTAATTTTTGTATATTAGAAATAGAAGTTGTTTGTTAAGATTTAAATTATGTTATTGTGTTTAAGACATTTTTCGAAACTTTTTATTCATAACGTTGACCCATTCAATACTAATCCGGAATCAGGATATTCGATCATTGCTAATGTGGTTATTGAAAACACTGAAAGATATAGTAACCTTTTGATATCGTACCTTAAAACTTTTTTCCCAAAAATTCGCCAAAAAAATTATGAAATCAAACAACTTTTCTAAAAATATTTGACCACAAAGTATGAAAATTACATATTATTATAGTCCCTACAAACTCTGCACAGGAAGATTCCTAACGTGAAGTATACTTCAAAATGCCCAACGAACTATAATTCTACGACGACTTTTATTTATTTCTAAAAATTTGACGTTATATCCAATAAAAACTTAATGATTTCATTTCACGGCGTACGCATGCATGCGCAGTTGATAATTTTAGCATCTTAGACTGCAAATATATCCAAATAACCATGTTCACGTCTTCCATAAACTTTTTTTAGTAGAAACTGGATGTGACGTTATACCTTTACTGTCGCAATTCCTCGAAAACTATGAGTTGTAGAGGTTTAATTCTTTGAGCATGTTTATGTTTATGTTCTCCACGCAAAGAATCTAGCTGTACAGAGTTTCGGGGGACTTGTTAAAACACACTGCGTATGAATCCAAATTATTTATTAAAGAAACAATAAGTAAAGCTCTCAAATGAGTTAACAAAAATTTTAAATGACAAAATATTTCTTTCCAAGAATCTCTTAACTTAAATACTATTTCCCTTTTCGTGACCGAAAAAAACACATTGAAACTAAAATCAAATACATATTTTAAGTTGTATATTTTAGGTATCTAAACTTAATTTTCCAATCACAACTTTAAATTATACTGCATCTATAAACTCAAAAGAGACCAAAATATGCATTTGTATAAAATCTAGGAAATCAAATGGGGTAGAACATGTAAGGAAAAAAGGTAGAGATAAATTTTTCTCCAATGCGTCTCTACAATGTAAACGCTATGAAATCTATACAAAACATACAATGGAGGATTACTCCACTTACTGATAGATCCTGAAGGAAGATCTCCGCAAATCCGCATTCTCTTATATTCGTCTTGCAATTCCAAATAATCCTCGGAGCAGTTCTGAGAGGAGGGTGGACGACCCACTTGGAAGGCGAGGAGGGACAGTCGCAACATGCAGTGACCACTGCTAACTTGCTCCAGAACGAACGTGCAGGCAGAGAAGCGAGGGTACAGGAAGGGGTAGTTGGGGGAGTGGATAACCGCCACCTCGGACTTGACTGTCTGGTGGCACTCTGAGATAAGGAGTGAGATATGATCGAATTAAATTGTCAATTAAGTATATTCTGATATGATTACATAGGACGAAGAAATGCTCACCTTTAAGTCCGTCTTGTGGAGGTAACCCCTGTAAAATAATCGATAGTTTATACGTAAAATAGAAAACAGTAGAAAATTTACAAATGGAATAGAATAGAAAAACATATATTTTTTTCAAAATCAGTATTTTAAAAAAAAAATCCTTGTTTATTTATGAAAATTAAAGTTGCTTATTACTGAAACATTTACGAAGGATTGTCTAAGTACTAACAACATCGTCATTTCACGCATGTATGATTTGGATAAAATAAACTTAGAAAATTAATTAACAAATAGCGAGGCTTATAAACTCATTTACCAAAGTAAGGAATAGTAATCAGGGAAAAAGCTATTTGGAACTTTTTAAGACGCAGAATAGAATATTTCGGCATATAAATTAATTATAAGTTATCAGTAATCTTTAAATTTTCGAGGTAATGGAAAAAAGTGTAATAATTTAACTTGTTTTAATGAAGATAATAATAATTAAAAAACACATTCAACAGATATTTTCCATAAATGTATGTATTTCTCCATTTCCGGCATAAACCCCTCTTGAAAGCCAAATTTTGAATAGAATCTTAATTTTCTTTATCCTTACTTTTAGGAATGGGGTTGAAAATGATCAAATAACTCAGAAGCGACTAAAAGGGAAATATAATTTAAAATTACCATACCCTTTTATCCAAAAAGGAAGG
Source organism: Tetragnatha montana (assembly GCA_963680715.1). NCBI lineage: Eukaryota > Metazoa > Arthropoda > Arachnida > Araneae > Tetragnathidae > Tetragnatha > Tetragnatha montana. Next base: position 29,931,669 of record OY796680.1, read on the forward strand.
TGAAACATGTTATTCTTGTATATTCTGAATAAAAAATGGTAAAAAAAACAAACTTTAGAATATTCAGAAATTTTGATCAAATGGAACTTGTTTTTTTAAAAGTCAATAAATTTATAGTCCTGTCGTTGAGTTTTACACTAAATCCCTTTCAACACTATATGCGGCCATATGCGGCATGCTTAAATTGAATAAAGAAAAAAGGTTGGTTTTACTTTTATGGTTATCATAGTACGTATTAAAAAAGAAATTTCACAACAATTTTCTCACCAACCTGAAAGGTTTTTCTTGTAGGGCAACTAAGGCACTAATTCATTGGAAAGTTAAACAAACACTAAATGTGTCATTAACAAATAAGAAATGGTTAACAATGATGAGCTGTGATTCCAATATTCAATTGTAATTCCGTAAAAGAACAATAGCATTAACTCTTAATTTTGCAATCCATTAAGAAAGCTCTATGTCAAGGCGAGGAAAGAAAAAAGATCCCATTCTTGAAAACAGGCGATTCTAACTCTGGTACAGAAGCCACTGAACCGCTGATTTCCTTTGAATTCTTTTCAAATGCAACCATCCGAGTACAGTTAACAATTTCTATGAGTGTTGAACAAAGAGTTGAAATAAAAGAAAAATAGCAGAAGAAATTTTCGTTAGGGGCCCGAACGGGTGAAATTTCATTAGAAAATTCTAATGCCATTAAACTTGTAAACTTCCCTGCTTCACCTCTTTGAAAATAATCTTTCGAATAGAGATTGGAAAGTAAATTCTCTAATTTCAGAGCAATCGACTAAAAAAAGGCACTTCATTACCCACACACATTAAAAAAACATTTTCTCTATACATTTTAAAATTCTCCGTTCTTCAACTGATGCCTTTTAATTTTTACACTTAAAACAATAAATGAAAGGAAGATAACCTTACTTTAACTTATTTCGACCGACGATGAACATTGAAATGCAAAAACTTGGAAAACTATCTGGTTATTTGTCAATTTTAAACTAAAATATCTATGCGTTTGTATGAATACGAACAAACTTAATTCCTAAGCTGTATTTAAATACATTCAAAACTTAGTTAAAATTTAAGGAACTAATCCTTTAATAAAATAAAAATTTTATATATTCTTAAACGTTAAGTAATATTACTCACACTTTTGATGAAAGTAAAAGAAAAATTAATTATTTAAAAAATATTTTATACTTTACTCAATGTTTTCAATACTTTCTTTTTGGTAGGTATATGTATAATGTATATGCATACTATTTTAAATTTAAATTTCTAGTTTCAATAGTTAAAAATATGTTCCAAATTCAAAAACCGCCCAAAAAGAATTAAATGGATATTAGTTTATAAATTTAAATTTATACTCACATATATTTTATTTCTATAAAATACTATTACAACTTATTAACTAATGTAAAACACACATGCTAAGCCCCTTAACAGATGATTGAAAATTTAATGTAAATGTAAGATACGATTTTTGAGAAATTTAAACATTTAAATTAAATTGAAACATTTTATTCTATACCTTGAGATAATCTTAGATTACACTGTTCAACAATGAAAAAATTTCTTTGATGAAAATAGTCATTTCTTATAGATTTTGGGTCGCTGAAAACGAAAATCGCCATCAAAATTCTCAATTGGTTCGGGATTTTCGGGGAACGGCCCCTCCCCCTTTTTACGTTTTTTGATGACTTAATGACTTTGAATTCGATTTTCAGTGTCAAAAAGCATTACTGAAGTCTTGAAACTACTCACAAACGGACAAGGAAGGTTTAAATTTATAAAATGTGAAATTTTGTAGCAAATGGATAGGTTGAAGGGGTCATTACCCCCCTAAAAAGGCGAAAAAATAGCTAAAAATAATAGAGATTTTTATACGATATTTTTTCCTATTATTTTTTACGCAATTCACCTTTGAAGGGTCCTAACCCATCCCCAAGGACCCAAATTTGATGTCAATATGCAGCAATAATTTTTACTAAAAGCGGTTGAGGTGTTAGCGCCCCAAAAGCCCCCGCGGAAGAGTCCCCGAAAGACTCTCTCAATCGCTTTGTCACTCGCGCGCTCTGGAATTAATATTTTTGCTTTGAGAAGTTTAAAATAGACATAAGGGCATATAAATGTATGGTATACTGAACCTTTTAACTTAATTGGCCACTAAATCAGTCAAACAGGGTGTTGGTACTACGCGGGCGGAATAGAACTGGTGTAGAGACACGATATATGAAATTTTATCGTCAAATTTTTTAGAGATCAAGATAGTCATTTCTTACAGATTTTGGGTCGCTAAACACAAAAATCACCCTCAAAATGCTTAATTGACTCTGCTTCTTGAGTAATTAATTTTTTATTACTCTATGGGGCGTTATAGTTACGAAAAAGTTCAAGTAGTGGCAGTAGATAAATAACGGAATATAAAAAAAGGAGATACATTACCATATAAGTTCATACCTCCAGTGGTAACATCCAAACCATGTATTAGCTCTGTTTATATGACTCTCATAAATCGCGTTATCCGAGGGTGAAACACGAATTGAACGTGAGTTCCAGAGCGCGCGAGTGACAACGCGATTGAGAGGGTCTTTCGTACTCTTCCGCGGGGGCTTTTGGGGCGCTAACACCTCAACCGCTTTTAGTAAAAATTATTGCTGCATATTGACATCAAATTTGGGTCCTTGGGGATGGGTTAGGACCCTTCAAAGGTGAATTGCGTAAAAAATAATAGGAAAAAATATCGTATAAAAATCTCTATTATTTTTAGCTATTTTTTCGCCTTTTTAGGGGGGTAATGACCCCTTAAACCTATCCATTTGCTACAAAATTTCATATTTTATAAATTTAAACCTTCCTTGTCCGTTTGTGAGTAGTTTCAAGACTTCAGTAATGCTTTTTGACACTGAAAATCGAATTCAAAGTCAATCAGTCATCAAAAAACGTAAAAAGGGGAAGGGGCCGTTCCCCGAAAATCCTGAACCAATTGAGAATTTTAATAGCGATTTTCGTTTTCAGCGACCCAAAATCTACAAGAAATGACTATTTTCATCAAAGAAAAAATTTTGAAGGTCAAATTTGTTGAACAGTGTTAGCTGTTCTTCCAATTATATACTTAGGGGGAAATTCAGGAACTAAGATGTTTATTCTTCAAAGCTTTTAAAGTTAGTTAAAATCTTATTTTAATGGAAAAGGGTATAAATGAAAAATTAACTTGCCTGGGTTATAAATTTCACGATTGTATTGTATCTGATCTTAGAAAACGAATGACTCAAACAGTTCAGAAATATATTTTTGGGTAAAGTGTATAAAACTGTTTGCATTTTGCAACATAAAAATTAATATTATTAAATAATTTTAAAAAATTGCTTTATGTATTAAGTTTATATAATATTTTTTAAAACAATACGTCTTTTTTCATTCACCCATTTTTCTATTTATTCATACTTTAGAACAAACAACATAGTAAAACAAGGTTAAGTATAGTAAAACAAAAAAAAATTAATATTATTAAAGAACATCTAAATAGCCTTATGCGAAATGAGTTTAGAACAATCCCCTTGAGTTTCTCTGCCAAAGAAAATATACCAAAATAAGAACTTACAGTGAGATGCGGTGTGGAGAATCCAAGAAGCAAAACATCTCCAACCAGAAGAGATGCTAAGAAGCAGAACAGCAGAGTCTTCATCGCGGTATCCCCGTGGAACATCTTCGGGAGCAGAAAACGGGAAACGGACAACGGCTGGAATGGTGACGTCACTCCGCGTGTTTAGACACCGTAACTCAAGGTTTCGGTTGCGAGAGTGGAACGCTTCCACGGAAAGGTCGAACTTGTAACGTGTAAATTATGGAATTTGGGACTGCTCCTCTTTTTGTGGCTTTTGTGAAGGATTCTTTTTTTTTCTAGTTCAGCATATTCCTTTTTCGACAACTGCTTCTTTTTTTAATAAAAATAATGTAGCTCTCCAGGAGTTAGTTTGTCTACAGCAGTGATTTTTAACAAAGGACTTTGGAGGGCCTAGTTCATATTCAAAATAAAATGAGGGCCCCATATTTATTGACTCAGGACCCCATATTTACGAATGCCCGAAGCGGAAATCACCTCAGACATTTATTTTTGTCTCAAGACTTGAATTTTGCTTTGGATGCATTTCCTTCAGAAAATTAAGAGTGTTCTCCTTGAATGTAAGTTTCTTTGATATTTTAATGAAAAGTTGTCTTTACTTAAGTTCTTCATGCCGTATGGCACATAAGGCCTCCAGCCCACCCCCTCCATGCTCCCGGCAAGACGATTTTACAGATTTTCCTTAGACAATTATTTTGGATCTTCTAGTTTTTGAATGTCTGATTTTTTGAGGCTCAAAGTTTCTGCACCATATAATAAAAATTCTCTAATTATTGTTTTGTAGATATTTATTTTTGTTAGGTTTTGGATGCTGGAAGACTTCCAAACTTTATCAAGGCTTTTAAAAGATGTTCTTGCACGGATGATTTTTTTTTAAATACCTTTCTCAACTCCTCCATTTACAATCTAGGTCAGAACCAAAATATGTAAATTCATTCACATTATCAATTTCATCCTCATCAATTTTTAATTTTGAGATTTAGCATTATTTATTCTGATTGCATGGGTTTTCTTTTTATTTATATGTGTAACCCGGATCGGATTTGGCGCAGCATTATCATCCATAAAGAGAAAACATGGACCCGAATCGTCTTTAAAAAGAAGCAGGTGGGACAAGAGAACCATAGTAACAATTGCAGACATCAGTGAAAATTTTTAGGGGTTATAGGCGGCTTTGAAATGGCTCATAAGGGGACATCCATAAATTACGTGAGGTGTTTTTTCCAAAATCTGGACCCCCCTCCCCCTTGGTGAGATTTTGCTGGACCCCCCCTCCCCCCACGGGAGATTTGTCTACAACTTTTTAAAAATGAATTTCCTTTCTCATACTTAAAAAAAAGAAAATAGTTTAATTTCTAACTTAAAAAGTTGACGTGAGATTTTAATCGCCCCCCCCTCCCCCCTTGGTGAGATTTTTCCAAACCCCTCCCCCCTTTTTGACCTCACGTAATTTATGGATGTCCCCTAAGGATGATTCAGTTGAGACAAGCGCTCTTAATGTAGACAAAAAACTATAGACAAAAGACTGTGCTGTCCTTATGAACCGTTTCAAGCCCCCTATCAAACCATAGAGGTTTTCAATTGTCTGCAATTGTGTACAATGGTCCCCTTGTCCCACCTGCTTCTTTTTTAGAATAACTTGGGTTCCGATTTGTTCAATCTCGGGGTTTATAAAGAATCACTTATCGAACCAATAATGTAATTTTCAGGGTCCCCAGACATAATTAGAAACAATACATTTGAGAGCTTCAAAAATATGATCATCACCCGCCGACGGAGGATCAGAAGCTAATATCAACCCAAAATCAAGATTGAGGAGATGTTACTTTTATCGCCTAAAAATTCATACTTCCACGCACTTAAAATCATGCATGGATATCAGGAATATCATTCATATGCTTTACAAATATTAGGGAATTTTTTGTTAAATGACTCACACGGACGTTTCCGTTGCGAATGCGTATGGAACTCCTTTACCAATGGAGGGCCTCTGTTAGAACATCGTATATTTTTAATTTCATTGATAAGGAACTAAGATTTGTATTTTTATTCATGAAAAATCAAATTATCCTTAATTTTCGGATAAGAATGTTACGGGTAATGTGATAAATATTCATTGATAAATGCCATTGAATTTATCACATTGCTTGCATGTGATTTATCACATGCACATTCGGGCATTATTAATAATGCCCGGTTTATCACATTGCCCGTAACGCGTAACATATGTATCTTGGATTCTAAGAACTATGATTGAGGCCAGACTCTGTGCTCTTGCCATGCTCTCAATTCAAAAAGATATATGATAGGTAATATGCCTGATTTCGATGAAAGGAGTAGTGGTAAATTTCTTTGTCTAAAAAAATATAGACGAGGACCTCCCGTACCCGTATAAGCTTTTTTTTTAGGTGTTATGTTACGGATGTGGTACTTTCATCCAACATCCCTTCTCTTTCTAGATCTTGTGTAAATTAATTTTTATAAAATGGGTTTCAACCGGTTTCAACCCTGTTAATTAACTCACAAGCCATCACTGCTGATAATATTGTACTTTTAATAACTCACCCCAGGTTTGACAAGTGTTTCAATATTGATCAAATTTATGGTGAAATAAACTGACATTTGACCTTATTTAAATTGGTTTGCTTATTTAAACTTGGGTCTTGCAGAGCTCACACTCATTTAAAAATATTTAGCAAATAAAAATGAATTTTGTCGCACAAGAAATTCTTTCGTAGCAGTTAAAAACAAGTTCTACAAAACAAGTAGTACAATATAAAAATTTATCAATTGTAGCAAATTCATAACAAGGATGACACACTAAAAAATTAATCTTCTTCATTAATGCTTGTGAAGTCAGAAAACCGCGATCGCCCGTCAGGTTGTTTATTCTACCCGCAACCACGCCGTCAAAATGCCAACTTTACAGGAAAACTGGAAGCATGTATTTTAGAAATTAAAATTCAAGTGTTTTCCAGGCATTTAGCATAAAAATTTGCTTTTTCCAGGACATTCCAGGCCTTGAAAATCAAATTTGTTATTCCAGGAAAGTCCCGTATGCACCCTACAAAACGAAGCAAAAAAAAAAATCTTCAAAGAAATTTTAAAAAGGGCGCAGAATGCTAAAAATAAATCATTTGTAGCAGAACTTTTATTTTGGCGCAATTGAATATTGAAGCAGGTGTCCTGGAGGAGCAGGATTTTCCCTGGTTGGGAAAATCACTTTTTGTAACGCCCTCTCACTACATTACTTTCAGGCACTTTACCCATGCATCTCCCCCTATTCTAGGCTAAGCCCCTTGTATCCCCCTACCATTTCTAAAACACTGAAGATATGAAAATCAGTATTAGGAATTTTAACTTGATTTATAAACTTAAAAATTTAACTCTTAACACAAAGGTGAAAAACCTTAATTAGCCCCATATTGTAATTTTTTTTTTGAAAATATTAACTGTGAATTAAATCTCAAAACACATAAAAAATTATTTCTTGTAGGGTTTATATAGCATAGTTTATGGGTACATTCTATAATAAGCATTATAGTTGTAAAATATAAAAAAATCAAGTTAATTATAAGATATAGGGGAGCTAATGAATTCGTTCAACCTTAATTATAATGAATAAATTTTGAAAATCATATCTGAAAAACCAAACAACTTTTATAATGTTAGCCGCAAAAGATCCATAACTCAGGTCTTCCTAAATCAGTATTTGGCATTTTACTTATCATTGAAGATAAAGAATTAGTACAAGAAAAAAGAATGAAATTTTCAAACATTTATTTTATTGAATAAACAGAGTAATCAGCAATGAAAATAAATTTAGTTAAATGACTTTATATATTAGCAGCATTTCATAAAAACAATACTGTTATGTAATATTATGCCAAATAAATTAAACTAACTATGAAACCAATGACTGAAACCACAATTCAATTCAAAACAAATGACAGATTCATTTCATCAAAATTCTTCCAGGTAAACCTTGCAGAAGAACCATCATTCATTTCTGTCAAAAGTTAGAAAAGCACTGTGGTCTCAGCCACCCCTAAAATCAAATCATGAAATAGTGCAGCTTTCAGTGGATGTCACTTGTTTGATTTCTTGGCCTTCATTGGCAGCTTTGATCACTTGAATAACCTATTGATGAGGAAAATAAATTTACAGCATCAATTTTACCTACTACACCACTTGTATAATCTATTGTTATATATATAGGGTAGGTGGGGGTAATTGTCCGCATGGGGTAATAGTCCGTACGGCCATTTTTCGATGATAACAATCGATTATATTGCCGGCATCAATACAGTAGGTACCTTTCACAACCACCAGGTGGTAGTAAAAACTTCAGAGTATTAGCCTGTCCGTTGTCCAAAAAAATTGGGCAAGTCAGTTTTTAGTGTCCTTGATACAGTTTTTTTGAAAATTTTTCTTAATATTATGGTGAAATAATTATAATTATTCAGTTCATCTATTTTTTCCCCAAAAGTGCATTTGTTTAACTTTGAAATTAGATCTTAATATTTCTGTTTACTTTTATTTTCCAAAATCAGTACCAACTTATTGTTGTCATCATGATATGGGGTAACTCTCCGCAGTTTTTTTGGGGTAAATGTCCGCAGTTGAAAAGGTGCAAAATCAGACCCTCATTCTCCCAAGTGGTAAAATCAGACCATCGTAACGGTAGTTGAGTACAGAAAAGCGGAATGTCTGCGCTGCTCTCCCCGTTTATTATTTTTATGATATTTTTATTTTCCCCCTTCCAAGAAAAATACTGATTTTAGTTTATTTAGTGTTTTCTAGCTAAATTTTATAAAAAAAGTAAAAACTTTTCCCTCACCTTCTAATTTTTTTTTAAATTAAGGGTGTGCAGCTCAAGTTCTTCCGAGAAAAATGAATGAAGGATTCCTAGCCAGTTACAACTATTTAGTCGACCTTTTATAGCGTTGGATATTGTCTAACCTTAGTGTTGCGAATAAACCTTCATTTTGATGTTATTGAATTGGAATATCTAATTTTATTCAGTATTATCACTGCGGACATTTACCCCAAAAAATGGGGCAAATGCCCGCAAAATTTTTTTGTCGAAAAAGTTGAATATTTCTCAAAATTATTACAGCTCAAGGCTGAAAAAAATATGAAATGATAGGAAAGATTCTAAACTTTCGATTCCATACCAGAAACTTGATCAAATAATCAAATTGTGGGCCACAAAAATTCAAAACCAAAAACTGTGGACAATTACCCCACCTACCCCATATATATATATATATATATATATATATATATATAATATATATATTTTTTAAAAATTGAAGGGATTTAATTTGAAAAAACAAAACAAAAATCAAGAAATTTAAAGTTGTTTTACTTTCTCAGATTTTGTAATTCTTTTTAAACAGGTGAGTATTGAATCAATTTGAGAATTTGGTTAAAAAGTAGTCATTTGCAATATACTTTTTTGAGTTTACATTTTTGTTTCAAATTTTTAACACTTACCTCTTGGTAATTAGGAAATGATCCCATTTTCAACTTTGAGAATACTTCCACATCATTGATGACTATTTCAAAGGAGGCTAGAAAAATATTTCAAATCATCAATGACTAGAAAAAACCACAGAAGAAAAATGTACTCAATATCAGAGTTGTTTTAAATCACATTTAATGTCTAGTACGTAAAATTCCATAATTACATATCAACCTAGTATTCTATCAAAAATCATCAAATTATTTTGAACCCTAAAAATTTGAATATTACCAATTTTTATCAATCATCATTTTTTCTAGTCTTCGGCGTTTGAAACAGTTAGACAATTTTTTAAGTAGGATGGATAGCATAATATGTTTTAACAATTATTTCCTTTACATACTAGTAATGTTTTTCATGCAGTAGATAATATTTTGCTTTTCAATTTGAAACAACTGAATTTAAATACTTAACTTTAAAAATATTAATATTTTAAAATGACTTGAATTTTATCTATATATTTTTAAACATTTGGTGAAATTATTATTGTTGAAATTAATGAAAATTATTATTTATAAATGTTTAAATTAATGTTGATTACTAATTAAGTTGATTTGTAAAGCAGGCTTAAATTTTGCCAGAGATGGAAAAACTCATTTTTATTTAAAAAATGTTTTTCAACCAACCAAGAGACTTGGATAATATAAAAAACTTTCCGGGCAAAAATTTTTCTCTAATAATATATAAATAAATCCTTAATACATAAATATATAATCTAATAATATATAAATATTCTCTGCAGGTTAATTAAGTGCCCCCTTAAAAAGCACATTTCTAAACACATTTTTTTCATTTTTTCATCCAAGTACTGTGATAATTGCTTCTTGAGCAATAACAGTATGTATGAAGAAATAAATTTATTTATAAAATATTAAAATAAAAAAGATTTTCTTTAAAATCCTTAAGTTTTCTGTGTTTGGCATGTGCGTCTATATTATCCAAGTATGCCAACCAACCAACCAAAACAAAATGTTTTTGTTTTAAACGTTTAAAACAGTTTTTTCCTTGTGCGCAATAATGTTCCTTAAATATGGCTACATTGCACCACATCTCACTAAATCGTATCAATGTGGGGAAGAGGTTCGATTAAAAATTATGTAACATAATTTAAGTCAGGACCATAGACAGATTTGTGTGAAATACTGTGGGAGGCACACTAGAAACCTTAGCAGGCATGTTCCCAAATGGCTATGGAAACATTAATTTACTATTAAAAGAAGGAATTTCCTGAAAAATTGAGAATAACTCTATAAAATAGTTATAACAAAACCCGATTAAAAAAAAAATACATGCTATAAGGTATTAGATAAATGCTTCTAATGAAGTTCATTTCTTAGAAATAAAAGAAGTCAATGTTTGTTGGAAGTAAAAACTGTGCACTTACATGCTCTACCGACTCCTCCTTGAACATTAGCATCTGGAACAGATTGGAGAATCTGTCGCTTCAATTCCTTGAAGCGAGGCTCGTAGCCTCATTTCCCACTAAAAGAGAAGTCAGTATTTTTGATAAACATTCCCCATATAAGCATACATGCTGACTTCATAGGGTTTTAGTATGTTTATCTAAAGAGGTCAGAGTCCTTTTAATACTTTCAAGAATTGAAGAAAATAATGGTTTACAGGGGTCTGTTAAGAAGAAATTTGGGACTGTTTTAAAATATTTTACCATAAAAACGGACCCTTCAAAAAGTAAGCCTTTAGCAGATACTTTTTTTCACAATACTACAAATATGGGAGCCTATTTTCATAAATTCAAAAAAACAAACTCCTTACTGAAAAAATCTTACTTAACTAACTTCAAATTTGCAAATTATGAGTTGATTTTCACAATTTTTACAAAAACAGGACCTTTTACAAAAAGTCTGGACAGAACCCTGGTTTAAAAATATGCTAATGATTAAATTTAAAAATGTGTTAGTGGTAGAAACTGGGCTGTTAACTCCCTACCTTCCCTAAAATTTTCAGCACCAACTACTGTACAAACACTGTTTTTTATCCTAAAAATTCTACAGCAAACAAGGAGCAATACTCTTTCCCATAATGTAAAACAACTTGCTAGTGCATAAGTTGTTTTGGCACAGATGGGATAAGAGTCCTCCAGCTGCACAGCTCTCACAGCAATATGCTTAAGTATTGTCATTATTTGAGCTTATGGGTAAGCATGGCGGCTGGAGGACTCTTATCCTATCTGTGCTGTTGTTTTCAGTCCCTTTTGTAGTCTATACACAGTCATAACCTTATTTTATTAAGTCAAACCTTCTTTATATAATAGCTATAAAACTACAAAGCAAATAGATTTTTATCAAGGTTAAATGTTATTTACTTATAATAAAATGCTTACCAGTATTCTATTTCGATATCAACGGCCATTTGGATCAGTATTTATCGTATTAATACGCAATTGTCAAAGTAAGTGTTTTTATACCTCCTAAATGAATAGACAAAAATAGACGGAAGGCTCGTGCGTATTATTAACAGGGAGAAAAAAGTAAACAAAACCACAAACAAAAATTTTTGCAGAAACGACTACTGAAAGGAGAAAAGTAGTTTTTAATTGGTTGTCTTTGAAAACAGCCAAAGATGATTGGATGCTAGTTACTTGCTGTTTTTCCATACTTTTTTTAAAAAGATTTTGAACTAAAGTAAAAAATAAATTTATACAATAAAATATATCCAATCTGTAATAAATACTTATTAATGTGAAAAACAAAAGATTTAAAAATACAAAATTTCACAAGATTCCAAACAAAACAACTCAAACCAATTTCAGTTGAAATGAACCGAATTGAAGTTTGTTGTGATTTGTAAAAAGAAGCTGGCCCAGCAGATTGTTTACGAATCTGTGAAGTTAAATAATTAAATTACGAAAATATTTTTTACTAAATAATAATAAACCTCTTTTATGTTTCATTTCCTTACCTCAGGTTTTTATCTTTAATGTAAGAACTACAGTCTAGAACAATATGACATCTGAAGTACGATCACAGAAGTTTAACTATGTTTATAGTTGTAATTTGAACTGCAATTTTCGTATAAAAGTGTAAGTATTCATTGATATATTTCTAAAAGAAATTCCTACTTCCTATTTCTTACTGTTCATTGATCAGATAGTTTTTCTTGATTGTATGTCTAGAGAGAAATTTCCAACTTTTATTTTATTTCCCTACATTTTACGACAAACCTACAGACGAGTTTAACCGTAACAACAGCATAAAGACCTCGATCAAATCTCTTTAAAATGGAAGATAACTTGTATATTTCCGGTTCAAGCTATATAGGTATATTATATAGGGTGATTCAGATAAGTGTTTCATAACTTCTAGGGGAGGTAGGGTACATCAAGACGAACAAGAATCTGTGTAGGTTAGGGGGTCTAAGTGGTGAAAATTAGCAAAAAACCTCACATATCTGGGCATAAAGAGATATTCAATTGTTCAATTCCAGCATTTTTTACATTCAACCAATTAAAATTTTTCATGTAAGAACGAGATGCAAGTTTTTATTTTAATCGAAAACAGACCAATAAATGAAACAGGCATGCATTGTAAGTTGATAGACTTCAGTAGAAAGTGTCACGAGAAAAACATCTTAAAATACATGAGTTTTGTTAGTTGTTTGGAGTTATTTGGTGCAAAGAACTAAAGTCTGACCAAGGGACAATTGTAACTTTAATCTACCAACAACGCATGCCTCATTCAATTATTGGTCTGTTTTTTATTGCATCTCGTTTTTACATGAAAAATTTGAATTGGTTGAATGTAAAAAATGCCAGAATCGAACAAATGTATCTCTTTCTGCCCAGATATATGAGTTTTTCTGCTAATTTTCACCGGTGATATACACCCCTTAGACCCCACTTGCGACCCCCTAACCTATATAGATTCTTGTTCGTCTTGATGTACCCTACCTCCCCTAGAAGTTATGAAACACTTATCTGAATCACCCTAGTATATATAGAGGCGACACAGTCCAACTCATCTTTATTAGTATTGAAATATAATTTTTTTTATCATATATTTGAAACAAGTTCTCCATGAGGCATGGCAACTGACAACTAAAGCATTTGCCAGCTTGATAACTGCTTTATGGCAGCGGCCAATCATCGTTTTCGGCGATCCATTGCCCTATTTGTTATGGAGGAACAATTTCAGATTTGTGCCAATTTTCTAATTATGAAAAATGATGTATTAACATTTTTCAATTCTAGTGTAGTAACTTCTAATAATTTTAACAAGATTGATTTTTAAGCCTGAAAAATTGAAAATCTTAAAAAAATTAAACTCATTAGGGTTGGACCATGGTGTTTTTCTGGCTGATGGGCCTATGTCGATTGTATGAAAATTTAGCCTTGAATGGCTAATGCTTATGACCGATAGCAAGATATTGTATTAAAACATTTGGAATTCCTGGGATTTAATTACTGATACTCCAAATATATTTTGCTTTGTACTACTTGACTTGAATTTGAGTTTTCAAACATCTCTATCCAGGGTTGCTTGATTTAAATCACTTGATTTTTTTAAAAAAAATCATTGATTTAAATCAAAAATGTTAAACTGCCACAATTTAAATAAAAAGTTGTATGCTTTAAAATGCTTTGCGAGGTTATTTGCATTTCAATTTTTTTTAAATTCTGCTAGTTGTAGTTGCTTAAAATAACTGGGAGATAGGTTTAGGTTCCTCTATCTACATAAAATTGCCTGTAATTTCAAGAACAAATTGTACTACCAATTACAAAAATATTTACAACGAAAAGAGGTAAATAGCCGCGTTTGGAATCAATAAGTAATTGTGATAAATTAAACTAGAATTAAAAATCTTTAAATTTTTTTCAGGTATACATCCCCTTTTTAAAATACAAGCATGAGAACTTATAAATATATTATTATATCAGTATCTTATAAAAAGGATATAAATTTTTATTTTCAATATCTGCTTTTTGGAATTTAGTTAATCCCAACTAGACTTTGGTTTCAAGGGGATTCACTCAACAATATTTCTAAGGTACCCCCACATTATGAGTAATTTTTTACGTCAAGTTTTAGATCACTTATAGGTAGAATTTGAATCTTAGAGCACTTAATATCAAAACTTTGTTTACCAAATGAGCCCCTAGAGAATATTGGGAATGAATTAGGGTTTCCCCCTAGTTGCTGCCCAAAAATGGAATGTCTGTTTTGCCACATACAAGTGCAATTTAAACTTAAAAACTAAATTTGGAACAGGATTAAGCAGAATTACTCTTTTTTTTATTATTAATAATGCCCAAAGTTGAGGCGGACAATGTGAAAAATTCAATGGCATTTATGAATGAGTATATATCACTTTGCCGAAATAACGGGCATTATTAATAATCCCCGGATTTATCATATTGCTCTTACCCGTATATATGTTACGGGCAATGTATGTATGTACGGGCAATGTATCGGGCATTGTTAATAATGCCCGAAGTGGAGGCAGGCTATGTGATAAATTCAAAGGAATTTATGAATGAAATTTATCACTTTGCCAGCCTCCACGTCGGGCATTATTAATAATGCCCGATTAATCACTTTGCCCGTAACATATATACTACCAAGTTAGGTGCATATTGGGGAAAAAAACTGTGGATTTGTATGAGAAAACACTCCCATTCACATATTGACTTTTATTATACAAGATTATAATTTTTAGTGACATTTCTTATTTGTCATTGTCATATTTTGACATATATACAAAGAAAAGAGTTTTTGTTAGAATGTTGTTTCCCCCCCCCCCTAATGGCAGGTAATGTTTGAACCGTTACGACTGTAACTTAAGTCCATCAACCCATCTCATGCCGAAGCAGTACTTACTTTGCATTACCCAGCGGGCACCTGTGGGCCGAAGCCACGGAGGTGAAGTACTGTTGCCCACGCCACACACACATTCACACAGGCACAGCCCCTTTTTACAGGGGGGCCACACATTCATCCATCACATACAAGGACAGAAACTAACATCCATGCCAAACGGGGATTCGAACCCCAGACGTATGGCTTCGCAGTCAGATGCTCTGACCACTAGGCCAGTACGTCGGCAAAATTAAAAATGTTTTTTGCTGTTGTTTCTTTTTAAAAATGTTTAAAGTTAAAATGTTTTTTGCCAATAAAAATTTAGTTTTCTAACTAAAAATATTTTTTGTGTTATCAAATTTGACTCCCAGTTAACTATTGGGCAGGTTAGTGATGAATATGGCCCAGGGTTGGAAAAAAACATGGTTTTTTTTCATAAAAAACAAAAAACATGTTTTTTTTGTTTAAAACGTTTTATTTAGTTTTTTTACCCTCAACACAGAAATTCTAAAATAAATCCATGATTTAAAAAAAAAATTAAGTTTATAAAATTGAAAATGGATTAACAAAGCTCCCCTTGGTATCAGATGGTATCTTGAGCTTAGCACCTGTTTCTTGAAGCTCGGCTGAAGCAAAATGATTGTTTTGGAAATATGTTACTAATATGTCAACAACTTCAGCTTTAACATTAGAAATTTTGATATATTTTGGTAAAAGGTTTAAGATACAAGCTGATTTTTTCATATTTCTTTCAGTCCTTTTCAGTTCATTGCATATTTTGTCGACATTAGCAGCATAGATCGTTTATAATATTAAAATCAAACATAAAGAACAGGTCAATTATAAAAAAATGAGATAATTAAACAAGTTTATTTGTATTTTTTATTTAATAACCTTCTAGAAAAAAATCAAATTAAAACAGTTGGAGCGAAGTAAATACTAAGTTTTATATACTAATGCCATCTGTTCATAGAAAAAAGAATTGCTAAAAAAGTACATGTGTTTTTTTTTAAACGTATGATACGGCCATAAGTTTATAAACTAATTTTTTCAGAGGAACTTTGGAGGGTACACCCCCTAAACCTACTTATCAGGCTCTGACTGAAAATCCTATCCTGAAGTTCTCTGGTTTGTGCGAGGAGAAACGTTCCGATTTATATGTTACATGTGAAGTTTATGCTGATAATAAACCATTGGCTTTTCCTGTTTTGACATCTTACAAAGCATTTACAACTAGATGGAAGTAAGTGTTATTATGTTAATTTTTAAAATTTTCTTTTGTTTCTATTCTTGTAAGTGTAATGCTGATACAGTGACAAATGAAGAGTGAAAAGGAATGTTACACTTTGATAAATATATTAAGTTTTTCACTTATTTTTTGTTTTCTAATTATATGATTCGTTTAAATATAAAATGGAATAATTGCATTAAATATGTTTATGTTGCATGACTGCTTGATACTTTAAGCCTTAAACTTAAATTCCTTATATTGATTGGTATCTGTTTATCATTTTTACATTAAAAATAATTACCATGTATAGTAATTTAACTGGGGAATCAACTGGGGGTCCAGCGTCGGGCTAGCCAATCGGCCTGGACACAAGCTAAGTAATTAGCACCCCAGGCCATTTAACGTATGAAACATACAAAATTAATGCAGAAAATTTAACTTTTGCTTTAAAACACAGTTGTCAAACTTATAAACCACAACCAGGTGAAAAAAGTATCTTATATAACCAAGAAATGTGTGGCTTTAATTTTAAAAGACTCTTCAAGTTATTTTAATAGACCCAAGACACAATATTCTTAGAAACATACCATATATTTCCTTGTGTAAACCAAGAATTTTTGGAAAAATTTCCGATGCTAAAAGGGAGTCAGCTAATGCATAGCATTGACAGTCGTTCATTGTTGTGGGGAATCTTATTTAGGGTTCTTTTGGCTGTGGTCATCACTGTTAATTGATTACAGGCAGACCAAATGGCAAATGGGTTTTCCCTTTGTCTAAAAGTCTGACATTCTGTGTTTGTCATATCACTTCAATATGTATTTCAAAGGATGCCCTCACCATACCCTGATAAAAGCCACCCCATAAGGAAGCCATAAATTGACAGGGACTTGCTCTCTGGAAGGAAAAAGCACTTAGGGTAGCCAGTGGCTCACAAGGTTTTGACTGAGAATTGGCTTTTTGGGGCATGTATCATGCAGGAGATAGGGAAAAATTTAAATGCAGGCTTGGCTTAAATGCAGGTTTTGAATTTTTTTTTGGTGAATTTTTTTGAAGGAAAACTGTACTTTTGGCTTATATGCAGGAATGTATAGTATTAAACAAATAATTTATGGGGGGGGGGGTGTCCAATGTAAATTTTATGTAATTAATTCAAAGGGTTTTTTTTTCCTAAAAAGGAAAACATGGCATACAATACCATTATATCACTAATACCATAAATCAAATATAAATTGGGGTATTTTTGTAACCCTTAATTGGGGTATATTGGTAACCCTTTTTGGGGCATGTATCATGCAGGAGATAGGGAAAAACTTAAATGCAGGCTTAGCTTAAATGCAGGTTTTGAGTTTTTGGTAATTTTTTTTTTGAAGGAAAACTGTACTTTTGGCTTATATGTGGGAATATATGGTATTATTAAACAAATAATTTATGGGGGTGCCCAATGTAAATTTATGTAATTAATTCAAAGGTTTTTTTCCTAAACAGGAAAACATGGCATACATTACCATTATATCACTAATACCATAAATCAAATATAAATGTTCAATTTCTATTTTATATAGTTCTGACATATTACTATTAGTCCAGTTTTTTATTTCTAAACTTAATTTTAAGTGTGAGGGAAAAATTAAGACACGTTTTTATATGAAGCTTTAAATGTTAAATTTCTGAGGAAATGTTTCAAATCTCACTTTTTAATAATTTTTTCTAACTTTAATTAATTGCCAATTTTGATGTCTCATTTTTTTGTTCCTAGTTGGAATGAATGGTTAACACTTCCAGTAAAATTTAGTGAGTTGCCAAGAAATGCACTACTTGCTCTTACTGTTTGGAATGTCTATAGCCCAAGAAAGAAAGTACCTGTTGGTGGTGCCACTATTTCAATCTTTGGAAAGAATGGGTAAGCAATTATGGGCCATAAATATTTTGCTGAGAAATCTTATTTTAGAAACTTGTACTAAAAAGTATGAGGGTCATTCAAAAATTAAGGCTATTTTGTTATAAAACAGTAGTGTTCGGCAACTAGTGGTCAAAAAGTAGTTAACTACCAACTACTAACTAGTCTGGGAAAATCTAGTTGCAACTAGTAGTTAACTATTTTTTCATGGGACTAGTTGCAACTAGTAGTTAACTATTTCCCAAAGTAGTTAACTACTAGTTAACTAGTCTATTTAATTTCATAACCTATTTTTTGCCCAAATTCTAATACATCTTTCTTATCTATATCACAAAAAACTTTATGCTTCGCTCAAAACGGTGCTTTATTTCTGGTTATGGTATTTAAGTACTCTACCATGACATTGGAGTAATAAATAGCAGTGTAATTTTTGCATATTTTGATAAAAATTTTAAATATTTTTGAAATTTTAAACAAAATTTTTTTTAAAGTAGTTGAAAATTTGAAAGTAGTTTCAACTAGTAGTTATTAAAAAAAGTGGTTCAACTACTAGTTAAACTAGTTTAAACCAAAAGTAGTTAAACTACTAGTTGATCGGTAGTTAACTACTAGTTGCAACTAGTTCTAGTTAACTAGTGCCGAACACTATAAAACAGACATTCAAAACTAAAAACTAAACTAACTTGAACAAAAAAGTATAAATAATTACTTTGATCCTTCCTTGAACCTCTACATAATTATAACTTTCATTTATATATTTTCAGTATTATTGGTTTTTAAACATTAGAATTTCCATTTCTGCTGCCAGCTGCCATTTCATAGTGTGGCAGTCAGTGGCAGCTCGTCCATAGGAGCACGTGAACACCCACAGAAAAAGTAGAACAAAAATCGAATATAAAGATAAATAAATATCAATGGAAATATATTCTAAATTTCTTTTTTATACTCAGAATAAATTATGTTTCTCCCCCCCCCCCCCTTCTCTATTGAATAAGAAAAATTTACTACCGGAAACGCGAAAGAAATCGAAAAAAGAATGAACTCTCTTTATTTTTCTTTCCTTTTTCGCACATGTGAGCGTAAAAAATTTGAGATTCCGAAGAAACCCCGACTGCTTGCCGGGGGAATTTTCAACTTACGGCCTCGCAATTTGGATTCCCGCTAGCACAGATTTTGTGTGCCGAGGCTTGCGTTTTTGAAGCTCAGCTTGGTTTTTTTGTGGTCTGGATTGTTTCGGCTAATTAGAAAATGAGAAAAGCACTTTTTGAAAAGACAATTATAATCTTCATGTCAACTAATTTTTAATAATTAATAATTATAAAAGGTGTTTGTTAGGTATAATGTTTATTATGACTTTCCCCTCAATGGTATTAGTATAAAAAATGAAATGAATATATTCATAAGTGTTTGTTTATTTCCATTAAATGCATATTTTTTCAAAATAAAAGCGCATGCAGTGAAGAATTTAGGCATTTAAAACTACTCTCCTAAGAGAGATAATTTTTTTTATGCATTGGCCCTACATCCTTCTCTTTCTAGATCTTGTGTAAATTTTAAATTTTATAAAATGGGTGTGAACCCCCAGTTTATCAACTCACGAGCCGCCACTGGTGGCAGTCATTGCATTCAAACTAAGTTACCATTGTTTGCTACTGTAAAGGTGTTCTTTTGGTTGTGTGTTTGATATTGCAATTTTAATTTTTAATAACAAAATGTTTTTTTTTTCTGGATGATCCTTGTAGTTTTATTTTAGGTTCAACAATTTTTTGCTTTTTTTTTTTAGCATTTCATAAAGTGAACTAGAACAACATTATTTAAATTTTCACTTCTTTTTAGTGTTTTTTTTATATTTATAAATAAGTACTAGCTTATTCTCTGTTACTTTAGTGTTCATACTTCAATTCTTGCTACAACTTATAGTTCTAACTCATTTTTTGTGAATTCAGAGCTTTGCGCCGAGGTATGCATGACCTCCGTCTATGGAATGATTTACAAGCAGATGGTAATCTTTACACAAAAACTCCAGGAAAGACAGATTGCTCCAAAGAACTTATGACAAAGCTTTCAAAGGTTAGTTTAATTTAGAGTTGAATCAAATATTGTTGGTAATTTTTACCTTTTCAATTAATTCCACCATCTCATATAGAAGTCTGACTGATCACCATTGTTTTGTTACAACTATCTAAAGATAATTTATTTAATATATTATTTTTTATTTAGATAATTTTTGGTAAAAATCTGCCTGAAACCTCTTTTTGTGGTTTTCAGTTAACCAAAAAGCATCATAATGGGCACATGATGAAAGCAGATTGGTTAGACAGACTTACTTTTCGGGAAATAGAAGTTATAAATGAACAAGAAAAAAGGTCTTCAAACTTAATGTTCCTAATGATTGAATTTCCAAGAATTACTGCTGCTCAGAAAGATTACTGTGTTGTGTACTTTGAAGAGGTATGTACCTATTTTATAAACTTTTTTTTGTATTCCTTAAATCTGTAAATATATATCAATCTGAGTTTAAATTTTGTTTTGTTTTCATTATTGAAAAATGTTGATACAGTTTTTTTTAAGTATGATGTGTATTACACTTTTTTATTTTATCTTTTATTTATGTATTATTCTATTTTATAGGATGGGGATGTTCTATGCCATTGTAATGATAACCCTCAAATAGTTCATGTTCCAGATCCAGAAATATCAGCTGTGAGTATTTGCTTAATATAACAGGTAGTTGGCTAACACCATAGAGCATATAAAGAAAGTGGAGTGAGCGGCGGCGCCGCGACTGGTAGAAACCGATCGGGAGAAATAGTCAAAACATCACTCGCTCTCTGGTCACGTGACTGCACTTCTTGATACGGTTTTCTCCACGTTATTTCTACGAGGGTTGTTTTTTTTTCAACAGCCGTTTTGCTCCTGAAAAAAAAGTAGCAGGAATTTCGAAATAATTTTTGTACTGGTAGTTAGGTACATCCTTCAGGATCAATTTGCATCTTTACTTTAAAAAAATCAGACAATTATTCTATTAGTTATCGAATTTACAAGCGAGCTCCATGAACTTATTTTCCGACAACCCATAGAGAATCAGCTTTTCTTTCCCCTCGCGCAATTATCACCTGCCCTCCCATTGTTTAATGTTCGAACGGAGCGATAGAAGGTGAAATTTTCTATGTGTTGGCGGGAAATAATTTCGAGAAGCGCACGTGTAAATTCGATAACTTATCGAAGAAATGTCCGATCTTTTCCAGTTAAGATGCAAACTGATCCTGAATGATGTACCTAACTACCAGTACCAAACTTATTTCGAAATTCTTACTACTTTTTTTTCAGGAGCAAAACGGCTGTTGAAAAAAAACAACCCTTGTATATGCTCGTGTAAGAAACGGCCCTTAAATAGATTAATATCAGCCACATATATTTTTTTGCAAATATTTTTCTGAAAATTCGAAGTTTTGCTGATAACTAGTAAAACAAAATATAAAATACTAGGCAATGTAAAATTATTTTGAAAATTAAATCTTAATTTAGAAAATTTTATTTCGAAAGAAAAATGAATAAATATTCTATAAATGAAATTTCCTTACAAACTGTTTTAAAATTGAGTATCTTGCTTTCAAATTAAATTATTTGGTACTCTATTTGGGAATGTGAGACATTTCAAATATTTTCACAACTTTAGAAGGTCATTTAAAATACCATCTCAGATTTTTCTTCAGATTAATAATTTAAAAAAATAATTTTCTTATATTAACCCCTAATGGAAATACTAAAAGATATATTCTCTCTTAAAATTAAAGAATGATATTTAATACAACTCAATTTTAAAACTTATTAATACACACATCAAACAATAGGATTTTATTGAATAATTATTTTATTATAAAATTTAACAGCTTACAAAACATTATAATTATTCTTGCTCCTGGTTCAAGATTACAAAGCAAAAAATTAAAGAAGTATTTTAAAATATATATGTTGCAAATTAACAAAATTGCAAATCTTAACAAAATCTCTAATTACCTCTAAATTATCTTTGGCATTTTCACTAATTAAGTCCTTTTCTTTCAACTCTTTTAACATGGAAGATAAGTCAGCTACTTTTTTCACAAGACGTTGGTGTTTTCTCCTCATGTTCAATATCCTTTTCTTTTGTTTTTCAATAATACTTTTGGCGATTTCACATTTTTTCTTCAGTTTTGTTGGGGAACAGTCACCCTCAAAATCTCCCAAATAGCTGTATCTTTTCTTTTTGGGTAACACAGCGTTTTCAGATACATCAGTTTCCAATTGCTCAGGATTTCTATAAAAAAAATATAGTCAAGTATTTTTATAACAAGATTTGTTGAAATAATTTTTTTTGTTAATTCTCTTGATATTATTTACTCCATTATTATGTTAAATTTTCTTTGAAATTTTTTTTATTTGAAATTAAATTTTTACAATGAATTTATAAATAGATAATTTTATTTAATAAATATATATTTCATAATTGAAAAAAAAATGGATGTACAGGACTGAAGTTTCTATTTTGCAGAAACACTTACAGATCTTCTGAATCGGGTGATAATTATATTTGCATGTTTATATGCTTTTTAACTTCAATCTAGTTAAAAATAGTATTATGTACAAACAAAACTTACGAGGAATTTTCTTCGTCCAAGACACTTTCAGTGGGAGATAATGATCTCTTCAATGGGGGCTTTCTTGAAGCTGTTTTGGTTTGCAGATGAGGAGGGAAGTCAAATATGGTTGGCGTTGCTGTAGGTTTCAACCATCTTCCACCGAATTTCTCTCGATCAAAGCAGTCTTCCTTAAAATGCTTTGCACATATTCTTGTTTTGTCATTGGGAATAAAACCTTCTCTCTTCAAATTTGCAGTCCATATTTTCCTCCTTTCAGGATCCTTTGGGAAGCTAAAATAAACAAAATAAATGAAATAACCTTTTACTGAAAAACAATACAAATGAAATATTCAAGGAAATTTAACATTAAAATTTATCCTCAATTATAATGTTTGTATACCAGCAAAAGAATGCCAGTTAAATTTCTTTTATCATCACATTGTCAACTTTTAAAAATTTGAATAATTTTTATCCCGTGTAAGTAATTAAAAATAAATAACTAGCTATAGATTTAATAAGAATTAAAGAAATTTAAGTTATGCAAGTTTTATCATACCCTTTCATGCACTTATAAAAGGAAAGTACTACACAGCATTTCTATGTTAAAATTATCGAATGCTTTAAAATTATTTTTAATTAACCCTAAATGTAATTTATAAAACCAAAAGAAATTGTCACTCAAATTGCTGATATTAATACAATTAGAACGTAACTTTTTTCAACTTTAGTACATTTTTTAGAATAAATCACTAAACGAAACTACAGAATCATATTAAAAATACTTACACATGAAAGGATATTCCTCCCTTTTTTTGTCTTTCTTTACAATTATACGCACAGCACAAATGTCCTACCATTGCTAAATTATTATGAAATACAATATACAAAATACAATATAAATCGTCTAAAAAATGTGTGAACAGCCTCTGTACCATTTAAAAAAAGCAGCGAGGCGAACGAAACGCAGAAACAAGAAGTGCAGTCACATGATCTCCGGAGGAATGATGTTCTGACTGGCGAAAACGGGTTCACGCGCACTCCACTGTTTTATATGCTCTATGGCTAACACAGTTGCTTCATATCCTGTGCAAGCTTTTCAGTATAATTAAAACATAATTTTTATTCATACTTAAAATAAAATTTGAATGAAGATAAATATTTTTAAAAAACCTTGAAGAATGTTATCAACTAATGTTTAATTAAAGTTAGTTTTTAATTAATTAAAGTCTTTTTGTTAAACATGAATTCTATTATACTGCACTTATTTTATTTTCATAAATATATTATTTTGAAATTATATTGAGTAGTTATTTGGGTGTACAAACTTTTAAATAAACTGTGCTTGTCCCTTACAGAGTTAAATATCATTAGATTGCTTTTTTTACAGCAAAATTTGGTGGAAGCTAAGCATCATAAGCTAGCCAGAAGTATACGCAGTGGACCCAGTGATAGAGATTTAAAACCAAATGCAGCTACAAGAGATCAATTAACTGTATGGATATTTTCTTTTTTCTTTAAAATTTTATCTTCCTAATTACTAAAGATACAGAACAAACTGATGATGATGTTCTATTATTATGATTCTTGGGAATTGTGAATATATTTTAGTAATTATAAAAATTTGCTCCTGAATACAAATTTTTCATCTAGTCTACTGTTTCAACATCATTTTCTGTTAAATGCATGTTTTGGAGACAAAAAAATGAATTCAATTGCATTCATAAAGATGCATATAAATGCCTGGGAAAGGATATCTGCTTTTTAGTATTTATCATATTATGATAAACATGACTGAGTGCGCTTGTTTTGCTTAATTGTATCCCATCCCAGACGGGTGGAAAAAAGGAGGGGACCCACCTTTTTGTTTTTAACATTTTTGATTAGAAACCTTGTATTGTGGGAGAAAAGTCTTAGTATAATAGCAGACTACTATCAATCTTAGCACTGATTGTATGTGTTTTACACCTGTTATGTCACAGTTAATTTGAAGTAAAACAGAGATGATAGAATATCTCCAAGTTCCTTCTGTACGATCTATATTATAAAGGTTAAAGCTAGTATTGGCTGAAACATATAAATGTATTAGAAACAGAAAAGGTTTTGAAAATGACCTGTTTATTCAGGTGTAAATTGAAGTTTATATTTTATTCTAGTTTTTAATAATTGAAATTATGGTTTCAGTGATATTATTTGTAATTTTTAGGCATTGACTCTCCATGTCTGGAATTCTGTGAACAAATTATTAGTGTTTTTCAATGTATGTAATCTTTTAAAAGTTTTTCTTAATTATGATTTCTTTCTATATAGGCCATACTTAACTATCCTCCTACTAAATCCCTGTCATCTGAAGAACAAGATCTTGTATGGAAATTCAGGTTTTATCTAACTAATCAAAAGAAAGTAAGTTTGCACTAACATGCTTTGTTATTTACTTGATGAGGCTTTTAGCATGCTAACACGGTGTTATTTCAGTTTAAAAATTTTTACAAGACTCAAAGTTATTGTACAGGTTTATAAAAATGGGGAAAATCCTCTTGTATTATCTGATGTTTGTCCTATATTTTCCTGTATTTAATAGTTAAATTTATAATTTAATTTTTTGATCATAATTATATTTATATATTATTATATTAAAATATAAATTACTAATAAAGCAAAAAAAAAAAGCTTAAGTAAACATCTAATGCTAAGAAAAACACTTTCAATGAAAATAATTTATGATAGCAAAAATTCTACCAAGAGCCTCATGCATAGATTTATTACCACTAATGCCCATTGTAGCATATATTTTGTCATCATTTTATTAACTCATTTTACAATTAAAAAAAATGAATTTACATGGAACTTTTTTGAGCAGGGGATATAAGCAACTCTTTCTATAATTATAATTTGAGATTTTTTATTTGCTACATGTTGTTTCAACAATTGTTTAAAAAATTTAAAGCTGCCTCCTTCATTCAAACTTCATAAATTGTATTAGCTACCACTAATTATTGCTACAATTACTAAATATATATATTTTTTATGAATTTCATGCTAAAAACTGAAGCTAAACTTCTGAACATTATGGATTATTATTTATTGAAAGTTAAAGTTTAAAAACATTTCTGCTAGACCCCAAAGCTTGCTGTTTGTGTCTGTGCACCTATATTATCCAAGGTTATTTATAATGAAAATAAATCTGAAAAGAATGCTGATAATTACTTTAAAGGTTTGTATTTCACTGAGCTTGTTTTCTCTCTAAATAGGCCCTTACAAAGTTCCTTAAGTGTGTGAATTGGAAGATAGTAAGTGAAGAAAAGCAGGCCTTAGAGCTGCTTGGTCGTTGGCAGGCCATGGACGTAGAAGATGCGCTGGAACTGCTCTCTCCTCCGTTCACCCACCCGATGATTCGGAAGTATGCAGTTACCCGGCTAAAGCAGGCACCTGATGAGGTTGAACAATCATATATTTGATAAAATCTAATGGCAGGGTTGATGGGTTCATAGGGTTCACTAGATTTCTGTCATAAATGTATATGGATGTTTTTTTTCTCTTTAAGGAGTCAATAGCATATTAGTATTTTTATTTTTAGTACAGTATTTGAGACACATTTACAAATGGTTCACACATTTTTTCGCAAACGGTACATTTAGGGGTTGCTCACGAGTTTACACAGCTATTCCTGCTTGTAAAGTTGGCTACTTTAAAGTTTGATTGTAATGCATATATTTGGCATGTAATTTTTTTTGAATCGATTGAATAGTCATATTAATTTTCTGGGTTTTGACAATATTCAATATTTAGTGATTGTATATTGCCAATTTTGGTGTTTTTCACTTACGGCACAATTATCCTGCTAATAACTTCCAGGGTTGTAAAAATTAGTATATTTTTTTTGTTTAAAAAACCTCCTTTAACCACTTTGTTTTTTAAAGGCACAATGCTTGAACTTTCATTGTGAAATCTATGTAACACTATGTTGTGTATTTGCTAAGCTTAACAACATTACCTTTTGTGGTCTGTTATACTTCCATAAAAGTCCAGTTTAAATTTTAATTTATACTAATTTATCTTAATGTAAATAAATAATTTAAATAATGGGTTGCCCTTGAACTTAATTTGTATAAAAATAATACATTAAAAGTAAAAATTTTGCACATTTCTTAAAAAACGAAAAATTACTCCCTAAGTATACCTTTACTCTAAATTATTATTTAAAACTTTTTATAAAGTTTTTCCAGCTAGATATTGTAGTTTTACATTTTTGTCTCATTAAATCTTATCATCTCATCATTAATCATGACATGACTATTCAATATAGTTAGTTATTTATTCCCCTATATGGTGTTTTATTTTGTAGCATTATTATTTGTGGATATTCTGTGCTTGAATAATCATTTAAATGTAATATCTTATTGATTATTACAATCGCAAACTTGATTTAAAGAAGGTGGTTGCATCAACAATGAGTTATCTCCTATGTAAAGCTGTTGGAGTTAACTTGTTGTTGTTGCATATGCTCCAATTCTTAATTAATTGTAATTTGGAATTATTATTTCTTCCTGAAAGTTTCACTCTGCCAAAATGATGGAAAGTAAAGTTCATTCTTAGAGCAAAAACATATTTAATGGTTGAAAAATTCTTTAATTTTTAGGACCTTTTAATGTATTTATTGCAACTTGTTCAAGCTTTGAAGTATGAAAATTTAGAGGAAATCAAAAGTGGTTTTAAGAAACGCAGGGATACTATCGAAAGCGATAAACAAAGGTGAGTTATCATTTTAATTTTTTATGTGCAATTTTGCAAATGTACTGCTGTTTCTTTGTATGAATCAAAATAAAAAAATGTAGGTTTAAAAAGTTGTATTTGTAGATTATGTTAAATTTATTTGATTCTTTAAGATCCTTCTCAACTGCCAGCAACTCTGAGAAATCTGAATCATCTCTTGAATCTTCTACTAGTCAAGGAGACCCCAATTCCTTAGAAGGGACTTATGCAGCCCTAGGTAATCTTGATGTAAGTATGAATCCATTTACAGGTTTTATTTCCTGCATTTAAGCAGTTTGTCAAGTTAGAAGCCGAGGGGTACTAGTGCAGAAATGTGTAAAGTTTACTATACTAAGTCAATAAAATTATAAGTACTACA
This sequence comes from Tetragnatha montana, assembly GCA_963680715.1. Taxonomy (NCBI): domain Eukaryota; kingdom Metazoa; phylum Arthropoda; class Arachnida; order Araneae; family Tetragnathidae; genus Tetragnatha; species Tetragnatha montana. The sequence continues at coordinate 29,959,509 of OY796680.1, forward strand.
AATTTAATTAAACAAAATTCTCGAGTTTGATATTCTGAATTATAACTGCTACTTAAGGTAGATACCTTTTAATAAATACCATTAAAAGCTAATAAATACCATTGGAAGACAAGGGAAAGTGAAATTTATTGAGATCACACGATAAAAGAAGCTTATCAAGTTTGCCAACCCATACAGATGTTTATTCACATTGTAACCCTTGGGTTTTAACTAACTCAAATCTCGTAAGCTACAGTGTGTGTCACAAGTTTATGCACAACACAAATTTTTGAATACAGTGTTAAGTATTAACTTTATTTTACTATGCAAGTATATTTATACAAACAGTTTGAATCCTAAGAGCATTTGATGTGATATGTAACATCAAATTTATGTGACACATTCAAAGTGGACATTTGACGTAAAAAATTACGTCAATTTAAGCATTTTGTGATAAAAATGATGTCATAAATCACGTCATCCATCTACTTGGGCTGTAATGTTAACTATATTCACACCACAAATATATTTTAGGTTGATCTTGCTACATTCTTGATTGATCGAGCTTGTGCCAATGAGATGCTTGCCAATTATTTTTACTGGTAAGTGGTTATTAAAAATGCAATTTATTTGTTATGTTCATAAGTTCATTTTTCTCAATATTGTTTGCTTACACATAGGTATCTTGTGATTGAAGTAGATGAACAAGATGTTTTGGCCAAAGATACAAGATTCAAAGAAATGTATCTGATTGTCATGAAACGCTTTGGTCTTGCCCTTGATAAAGTAGGTTGAAATTGAAAATTTTCTCTCCAGCTGCAAAATATATAAACCTATATTTTTACTACCAATTATTACCATTTCTTCAACAGTAACATTTATTTTTCATGGCAAGCTTTTAAGATGAATCATTGAAATTTTTATAGATTAATCGTTGTATCATATTTATTTAAAGGGAAACTCAGAGACTCGTCGGTTGAAGAATATCTTACATCGAGGTCGAGAATTTGTTGACAAATTGTTGCAGCTTTTAAAAATTGTTGCTAGAGAAAGCGGTGGAAGGCGTAAAAAGGTACGATTATTCATTTCTTTTAGTAATATATTTCATACTAAAAATTTATACTTTTGAAAATAAACAGCTTTTTGCTATAATCTTTCACTTAATCATTAGATTACAAGTGGCATTTACAAATAGTAAGATATTGGTTTGCTACATCGTTATTTTATTGATATTGCTTTATAAGTGCACGAAATTATTGTTAAGTTCTTAAAAAAGAGTAAAAAAAATTTTCAAAATTTTGATTTTCTTTAATATTTAGAAAAAAATCTTTATAAAATTTTAAGAAATTGAATAACTAGGTTCAAGATTTGTCATTTCTACTAACTGATCTACCTAACATTTATACTTGCTAAAATATCCAGAACTTTTAATTGCTTTTCAGCTGAACTACTTGTAAAAGATACATGTTCAATACTGAGTATAAGTAGAAATAAATAAAAAAAAAACATTTTATGTTAAATAGGTTTTTGAGTTTTTGCAGTGTTTTTTAACTGATATAAAACATATTTTTTGCAGACAGAAAAGTTACAGGCTTTACTCTTGGATAAAGAAATTTACAATATAGACTTTTTGAACTTTGAACCTCTTACATTACCTTTAGACCCTTCTGTGAAGGTGAAGGGTATTGTTCCAGAAAAGACAACTTTGTTCAAGAGTGCTCTCATGCCCACACGACTCACATTTTTAACTGTAGATAACAAGGAGTATGTCACAATATTTAAATTAGGTGATGATTTGCGTCAGGATCAATTGATTTTGCAGACAATATCCCTAATGGATAAGGTACGTTCGAGTAATTTATTCTTTACTTTGTCATTACATAATTTGCTTACATTTGCAAAAATATTACTTTTTACTAATCCATATTATGTCAGTTTATGCTTCATTGCATTAGTTTTTATGCAACCAGTTTTACATTTTTTTTTCAATTAAGATCACAAAGAATTTTCGGGTAAGTCGGCCTTGTTCCAGAGAAAGTTCCAATTAAAATTTTTACAGTAATTAAGTAAATTAAGGACATCTAATAGAACCAGTCATCACATTGTTTCCTAAAAAAACAAACAGAAATTTCCTTGATGTTGAACCAGATTTGAGGTTAAAAGCAGATACTATTGAACCATATGTAGAGAGAATAGTCAGAAGCCAAAAGAGATGATTTTTCCCACACATTTAAATAAGTAGTATTATTCTTAATCATATGATGCTTACATTTAAATTGGCATTGATCATTAACGTAATTGCTAATTAAAGTACTGGACTTTTTTCAGTGGCATAGCCAGAAAAAATATCAGAGAGGGATATTGGAATTTTGGGAGGGGATATGGGGTAAATTTATTCCTTTTCTATGGTCAAAAAAGGTAAATTTCTGACTCTCTAGGGAGATATATCCCCAAATCTCCCCCTCTGGCTACGCCCCTGACCTTTTTCACAACTACTCCTGTTCTCAGATACTAATATAAATATTCAAGGAGTGGGAGTCCCTGCTAATTGGGAAACGTTGCCCATTTATAGACCCCAAAGGCATGGATAGCTGATAAGTTGCAAGGAATTGAACTTTGGTCGGTAGTGCTTGAAGTCAGACATGCTGACCACTGCACCACCATGGCAAAAAATCCCATATGCCCCTCCAAAATGTTTTCTAGCTACAATACTCACACTGATTATATACATAGAATATACATTATTATTTTAACATTACATTAGTATTATTATAGATAATATTGTATCTGATAATTTAAACAGTTATATTTAAATATATATTATGTGTTTTTAGCTGCTCAGAAAAGAAAACTTAGACTTGAAGCTTACACCGTACAGTGTTTTAGCCTGTAGCAGCAAACATGGTATGCATGCTTTAAGATATGAAAATAGCATATTTCAGAGTTATTGTCTTGTATGCCATACATGACTTTCTAAATACGTTTTGCAGGTTTTGTGCAGTACATAGAATCAGTGTCGATAAACACGATTCTTTATGAACATAAAGATCTTCAGAGTTTTCTACGAACACATTCTCCATCTGAAAATGGACCTTATGGAATTTCTCATGAAGTGATGGATACATATGTTAAGTCTTGTGGTATGTTTATACATTTGATAATCTTTCTTTTTATGTTAAATTTTGTATGAATAAAGATTCAAGAATGGAGCATAAGCTAAATATTTTTTTGGCCACTGTTATATTAAAGGTTAGGAAATGTACTAATTTAGTGAAAAAAAAATCAGGATCTAAAATATATCAATTATTTTGTGCCATAAATTTTGTAAAATAGCAATTTAAATGCATTTAATGGTATATTTTCTCTCAAAAAATTTACTGTCTATAGTAGCATGCAACTTTCATTAAGTTTCATCTTTTTTTGTAAGTGTAAATTATTTCTTGGTATTGGAAGTTAATAATATTTTTTTTTCAGCTGGATATTGCATTATCACTTACTTATTAGGAGTGGGAGACAGACATTTAGATAATTTGCTTTTGACAAAAAATGGTAAGAAAAATATTTTTATTATTTTGTTTTTATTGTAAGTTAGCTATTTTAAATAAGCTTACCTATAAAATTGTAACTTTATGGAATGTTTAAATACACCAGAACAAAGTTACTGGACTTAAAAAATTTGTTTTATTACAAAGAAGATCAGGCCAATGCTTACCAGCTTAATTGCTTATACTTATTGCAAAAAGTACCAAGAAATCCAGAAGTTCCATTTTCTAACAAGGCCTCAGAAACTGACTTTGGGTTCAAACTTCTTGGTTAGTTTGTATTACGCCTGAGGGTATCATTTCTCAATGTCAGCCGAACAACAGCTTAGTTGGTAGCACATTTTCTTCCTAACAACTGACCGGCTGGGGTTCGATCCTACCTGTGGTTATGATTATTTTAATTTTTTAACCATTCAAAAATTATTTTAAAAATTAAATAAAAGTAATTACATTATAAATAATTTTTTATGTTTCATAATGAACTTAAACAGCAAACACAATTGAATTTAAATTAATATTTCACTTATAATTTATTAAATTAAATTAAACTTTTTTATTATTTAATTTTTTTATATTATTAAAAATGTAAAATAACAATTACCACAGGCAGGATCAAACCCTGGGCTGTAAATTAAGAAGGAAGTATGTTGACTACACTGTTCCTCTGATGATGAGCTGGATGAAATTAAATAATGAATAAGTGGGGATGTATCTTTTAAGGGGGAGTTTTCTCTGGGTCTGCTGGCTATAGTGCACTGTACTTGGTCAGGATAGGATACCCTTAGGGTGTACTACAAACCTACTGAGCATGAAGCAACCCACAAAGTCAGTTTCTGAGGTCATGCAGTCCCTTGAAAGTGCTAATTATGATTTTGAGCCTAAAAAATGTAACCACTCTGAAACTTCTAAATCTACACATTTATAAACACTAAAATCCTTATTCAATCATCAGAGACAACATAAAACTTTATCAAAAATTTGATGTGATAGAGTATATTTGAGTATATAGAGTATTACTTAAGATATATTTGGAATCAGCTTTAAAATGTTAGAAAACCTACTATTTCTCGGGTAGGTGTATTTTCATCCTTTCTTATGCAAGGTTTTAGGGTTTTTTGCACTATGTGGTCTTCTTTACAAAAGTAATATTTTCAGGGAAACTATTTCACATTGATTTTGGGTTTATTTTGGGCCGTGATCCAAAGCCTCTCCCACCTCCTATGAAGCTTAGCAAAGAAATGGTGGAGGCTATGGGAGGAATTCACTCGGAACACTACCAAGAGTTCCGAAAACAGTGCTACACATCATTCCTCCATTTGAGAAGGTATTTATACTATTGCAAGTCAATACTTTCTGTATCTCTCGCATATTTACTCTAATAGATAAATAGTTATATATGTTATGGGCAAAGTGATAAACCTGGTATTATTAATAATGCCTGGATTATCACATTGCCCTTAACATACACCCAGACAAGTGTTGACTATGAAAAAGGATTTATATTTGTTGTTAATTCATAAATCGAAGGCTGAGGGCAAGAGTTTTAAAACAAAAAACATTTTCTAAAGTTTCATTCATTTCACTGCCACAAAATATTTATTATAAAAGTTTCAACTCCTTTTATATGTTTAAAATTTTACAGACATACAAACCTAATCCTGAACTTGTTCTCATTGATGGTTGATGCCAGTGTCCCAGATATTGCCCTTGAACCTGATAAAACTGTAAAAAAGGTGAGTTTTATATTCAAAATAGCTGAATTCGCATTGAAAAAAAAAAACTAAAACTCTGCTTAACTCTCAATAATGGATTTTGTTCTTCTAAATGGGCAGCAATAATGTAAAATAATATTTTTCAGGTTCAAGACAAGTTTCGCTTAGATCTCACTGACGAAGAAGCAGTTCATTTCATTCAGAACATTATAGATGATAGTGCGACAGCAGTGATACCTGCAGTTGTTGAACAAATTCACAGGATAGCACAAGTAATGATTTCATTCATTCATTATGCATGTCATTCAATATTTATTTTTTACCAGTAGTGATGATTTATTATGCATCAAACTTAAATTTCAACATACAATTTTCTTTCTACTTTGTAAAAGTATAATTTTTTTGACACTTATTTTTATTTTCAGTACTGGAGGAAATAGTTTGCCATGAAATTGTGGACTATTACAATATTGTGTGCTACTTTAAGATTAAATTGTAAAGAAATACATGTAAAAATATCCAATTTAATGTATATTTTTTCTAGATCCTAGATCCATGTTCCTCAATAAATAATTTTATTTTTATGTGTGTTCTAAGTTTTGGATGAGGTTTTTAAAAGGGTTTTGAGGCTCTTAAAATGCAATAAAAACAGTTTTAGTTGACTGGTCTTAAATTTTAGACCTTATTTCTAAACAACAGGGCCAACAATAATTTATAAAAGATGGGTAAAGTTTAGTTTTTGAATTTTGTTTAATGAATTGCTGCTAGAAGCACTGTAGGCTATCACCATACAGCTTGGAACCACACTGAAGACGAATGTGTGTGCACTGCTGTCTTGTTGGATTCAGTATCTGTTAATTGCTAGTGAAATGATGGGAAAACAGCTTTATATTGATATTTGAAACTACTGTATGTTACTAAAAGTTTTTTTATTGAAATAAGCTCATTAGAGTATAGAGTACATAGAAATAAATATGCATGTACATTAGGATAAAATATAAAAAAAATTATAAACTCTATTTAACAAACAACATTATCCATCTACACCTTTCCCCAGTCCAGTCCACCTGTCAGGGATGGATAGGAAGTAACTGTCCATGGCTTCACAGAAACGAATTTTGTAGAGCTCAGGAGACACCACTGTGGGCATCTTCCCATGGCCCCCCAGTATGCCAGATGACTTGATCAGCATCTCAAATTTCTTGTCCCAAGTGAAAGTACGAATGTAGTCTGTAAAACAGGATGTTTCAAATAATTTAACATTGTAATATTAATACAAAGTTATTCAGTTACATTTATAGGTTTATTAAAGGGGCTGTTCAAATGTTACGTAAGCACCTAAGGGGGGGGTTGCTATTTGCTTATTTTTCCTGACAAGGAGGGAGGGGGAGTATGAAGGATGCTTATGTAAGATGTTACAAACACTGCATTTTTGAAAATATCTTGTTTCTTGCATAAATAATTTCAAAATTCAACCAAAAATAAATTTAACAAAAAACTTGAATTAGGAAAAAAAATATTAAGCATGTTTCACAAGGAAAGTTTGAACGATAGGATAAGTGTTCAATGGTTCATGGAGAACAATGAATTTCAGGAATCTAAGCATTACTAAAGATTTTGTACAAAAAAAAGAACAAAGGGGGAGAGGGTTGCAATTTGCTTATTTTTGCTGACAAGGGGGGAGCAAAAATGACCAAAAAATTGTGTAATGATGTTTAATATTTGAACGACCCCAAATACACCTGCTTCCCCTACATTGTTTTTTCAAAGAACTAAAAAATATTGATTTTTGGCTTAGATGTGGATAATAATCCAAATATTTTGAACTTTGGGGACTTTACAGGTTTGTTACAGGTAAACAACATCAAGAGCTTATCCTGAAATTTTCAGCTAATTATAAATTCACATGCTATTGACCTCTATTTCATCTTAAATTTCCTGGGATAATAATATTTATTGCTTGTCTGTCGAAGTTGAGCCGCAAAGTTGCCTGGTTGGCCGCAGCCAGGCCTGGTAATGATGTTTAATTAAATTTAAATAAACAAAGTAATTTACTTCAATCATCTTGTTTCTTTTTTCTTTTCCCTTAGTTATTAATTCCCTGATAATATTTAGGTATTCTTAATGATGCCCAGATTATGATAATAGTGTTAAACAATATTTTACCTATAATGCCAACCACTAGTTGGCCTTTCTCTTCTTCCAATCCAACAAGAAGCGAGTAGTCCATTACAGACTGATCAACAAGGAACTGAGTATCATTGCTGATGGCAGATGTGAGCACAGTTTTGGAATGTGGCCGTACATAGAATGGGTTATCACAGGTAACTAAAACAATATTTGGTTGATGTTAGCACTTGTAATATTGTTGAAAACTAGTTTTTTTGAAAGCATTAACAGGGTTCTCACTCTTTTAACTGTACTAAAATTAGGACATTGAATATCCTTTTTAGGGTCTTGTAAAAAGCAACTCTACTTAGCAATCCAATTAATTTAAAGAGTCTAAAATTCTGTCAAACAAGTTGAAATGTTGATGCTTAGTATTAAGTAAGCAATATACTGAATGCAAACTTTGGTTTGAGGTCTACATAATGCAAAAGACAAAATCTAAAGAAAAAAGTAAACTTTAGAATTGGGAATGAGACAAATAAGTCAACAGTTAGGATTAAATAAGCTTTTCTAGGGCTTCAAGGAAAATGAAGGTGTTTTAGATGCCCCCTTAAAAAATTATAAAATTGGGGCTTGTGAGAACATTAAAGATAAAATTATTATATTCATGAAGTTGAAGTACTATACTGGGATAAACAGTTCTTAAATTGTCATAATATAAGTTGTAACACTTTAATTGATTGGTAACCACTGCATTGAATAGAAATTAAAAACTGATGATTTTCTTAAAACAAATAACAGTTCCAAAAATAATTACTCTTTAAAAGGTTTTCATCCAGAAGAACAATATCTTCCTCTTGGTCTCCATTTGTATTGACTAGTCTGTTTCGAATACTGCCTTTCAGGTCATATTTCCTGGAAATATTGCGTTTATAAAATAGATTCTCCATCACTAAGAGATCCATCTTGACAGCAGTGTTGTTAGTAGAATTCTTAAATCCAACTCTGAATATTCCAACAATTTTTGCCAACAAAGTAGGTTTCTATTAGGAAGAAAATAAAAAAATGTGCAGATTTTAAAAACATTTTTCAGTTTTCAGGAAAACACTCCTACAGAAAAGTTAAAATATTTAATAAAAAAAAAGGATTAAAAATATTTTAAAAATTAATAATTCCTTTGTTTAAAAAGTTATATATAAATAAAAAACGAAAAAAAAAAACCCTGCATGGATAAAAAGTTCAAATTTAATAAACTTAAGCTATTTAAAAGCAGTTTAGAAAAAATTCTGGGATTAATCTTTTGCTAGTCCAACTGCATAGTCATAATTTTGTTAGCTTTTAAAACTATATTTGATGGGTATGCATATTACAACGATTTCACTGAAATTTTAATTTCAAAATAACATCATAAGTTACATACCTGTTCCAAATATGATTTATTGAGGTACTGAAAGTATGCAGGTGCCAAATCCAAAAATGACTGAAATTCTAACTTTGGCATTTGTTTCAGAATAAAACGATCATCTAAAAAAATTATAACAGAATAAGTTTTTTAATTTCAGCAATTAAGGATTTATTATTCAATATTATTTCTGCTAAAAGCAAATTCAGGAAAGATATAAGATTATTTGTGTAACCTGTAATTAAGTTCAATTAAAAAAACTATCCCAAGGCATTCTAATAGTGAATGGGATATTTTTAAAATTAGCTGACAAGCATTTCACAAGACACAAAAATTGTTGGCTTGATCCCTCACAGATGGCAATATTTTGCAACAGGTGGGAATTTTTGTCCTTTTCTTTTTTTGCCAATGGCAGACACTTCTTTGCATTATCCTGAAGATACCTGCAACCAAAGGGACAGGAAGGTGAGATACTGGTACCCACACCACACACACATTTGCCATGCATTACACTTTTTACAGGGCGCTACATTCATTCATCTTCAGACAAGGACTGAAACAAACATCTATGTCAAAATGGACATATCAAACCCAGATGGTAGGCTTTATACTCAAACTACTAGGCTAGAGGGCCAGCTACAGGAGGAAAATAGCTCATAATTATTGCTTGTTATAAAGTCTCTGACATACATGTAGATTGATTACTGTTGATTGTAGTTCTGAAAATATTAGTGGCTACTTTTATTTATGTATTGAGAACCAAATTCGTCCACTAACCAAGAAAGATTCTCAATAAGACTAGGTATGTATTTGGTTGCACTCTTATCTGTTGGATCATGGGCTTTGGATTATCTAACTGGGAGGCCCCACTCCAAGATTCCTCGCTTGCATTAGAGAGAACATTCTCTTCCACTTCCTCATTGGTCTTGCTCAAAGTAGCATTGCACCTTTACAGAACCTTAATCTCAAAAAAGATTGTTCTGTCTCTGCAAATTACCCTTGTTAACCCTTAAATTGTTAAGTTATCAACAATAAAACTGAATTTGTTAAAAAAAAATTGCCTTTCTTCAACCAGGATCCACACACATCGGCATTTTCCCCTATCATCAGTTCTCTCCCCACATTGAGGCAGAAACACTATCATTTGTTGCTATTCTTACCTGACCTTTATGTTACAGACTGAGGTAAAAAATCGAAGTAATAAAATTAGGAAGAAATTATTTCAAACAGTCATTCCTTTTTAAGTAAAACATAATAGTACATTGTTTTGATGCAAAGCAGCAAAAACAAAAACAGGTAAAACAAACAAGCATCACAGTATAGTTAAAAGGCATAAATTAAATGCTTTTAATATTAATGTAATGAAGGTGTTACTCACCATGAGTCTTACAAAAGAGGGACCCAGACTTCCCACCCCTGGCCACCCACTGCACACAGTGAGACAAGGAACGAATAAATCGCTCTTCATCTTCAGCAAACACTAAACTCCGCAGTTTGCGGAACTGTTCCGCATAAAAAACACGACAGTAAAATTTGGTGGAGGCATCATTAAACTGAACTTCTAGGTGCAAGTTGGAGGTTTTAGTAGCAGGTTTAGCAGGAGCCTTTTCACCAGAATCAGTAGAAAAATCTGAAACAAATTGAAAGCAACAAAAAGCTGTAACAAGGAATTCCTCACTATCTTCAAAATAAGTCCAAAAACAGAAATTCATCTATTAAACAGTTATGAAGTTTATTAGCAATAATTCTTAAAAACAAACATCTTTTTACTTATAATTTTAACAATGGGATCAAACTTATAAGTTTATATCTGATAAATAATAATCCTTTAAAACTGTTTCATCATCTTTATCCTTACTAGAACTAAATCAAACTCTCTTAAAAAGGAGCTAACAATTATAAAAAAAGATAAAAATAACTTTTACCAAATGTATCATCACTAGATAAATGAATATCTGTTCTATTAGGGCCTTCACTTTGACTTTTCATATTTGACCTATGCTTCAGCAGAGGGCTGGATGTAAGGCTATCCTTCTGCGAGATGTTAATGGTGTTAAGATTCAGCTTCAGCTCTTGCAACTTCTGTTCATAATCATCCGTAGACAGGGCATATGCTATGATTGAGCTAGGCTCGTCCGCTTGCACTGTTACTGGAAGCTACAAGATTTAAAACATGAGTAAATATTGCTACTTAAGAAGTTTTATAACAGTGTGAAATTAAGGCATCATTTTTATTAGTTTTAAAGCCATTAAATTATATTTTATTTGCAATGAAGAAAATATTAATTTTTAGCAGTTTTATGTCAAAATACCTTTTGTGGAAGAGGAAGCAATAAATGTTCTGTTGCTGGAAATGGACTCTCCACAGGTGAAAAGGAAGAGTTGGGCAGAAATTGACTGAGAAGATTTTTTACAGTTCTTTCTTTTTTCTCAACTTTGCTATCCATAGAGGCTAAAATAATAAAATTTATAGCTGAAAACATTATGTAATGAGAAGCAATTTTTTCTCTATCACTTTTGTTCTGATTTTCTAATACAGTTGATTCCACTGTTGTTCCTAGCTACCCTAAATTCACCATAGGATCGAATGGAATCCCGGGAACCTCAGCATTGAAAAGGTTAGAGGTGATGAAGGCCAAATTATCCCTTCTTAATTTACTACAGAAAAAAAACAGGATGATCTGGTGGGCCAAAAGATCAATCTAAATTCCCTATTGCTTGTAAAATACATTGAGAAAAATTACAAATTATAGAATAACATAAAAAAAAGAACATGTATAATGTATGTTCAAAACATATGCAAGTTTGAGCATTGTAAATTTCTATATTTTTGACAGTTGATTGTTTTTATTAAATTTTTGCAAGATGCCACTTCAACTGCAAACAGGTAAAATGAACAATTAAAACAAAAATATAGAAAAAAAAATTATTATTATTATTTAAAAATCTTTTAATATTATAAAAGTATTATTTAAGCCTTATAAGACCATAAAAAGAAAGCTGAAGGGTCACATGTTGCCCACTTGCTGTATGTTGTGCAGGCCTGTTTGTTGTTTGGAATTTGTGCATGTTTAATCTTTTTGAAGAGGCTATAGAGTTTTATCTTTATATTATCTAAGCAACATTTATTTTGGGTTTAAAAGTTAAACAATCCTATGAAATGCTAACTTTTAAGCGTGAGAAGCATGTTCAAATTCACAATTGAATCAAATTCAGACAAAAGGTGCAAATTTACAAATTACATGCACCAAGCACAAAAGCATTTTTATACCTTGCTTTTCTGGAGTATGCCTATGTTGGCTCATAACAGCTTCAGTTTCAGATTTTGATCTTTCATGGTGTTTCTTATGAGCTGCACTGGAAAGTGAAGCATCTGCACAACTTTCTATAAGAGAGAAAAATTAATATACAATCTTTAAATAAGCAACTGAAATTATCTTTATTTGAATAACGAGAGTTAAATTTTTACTCTTAGAGAAAACTATACTAAATAGATGTTTAGTTAGTTTTTGGTCTGAAAGCAGACAAATTGAGGAAGGAGATGCGATGCGCAAATGAATAAAAGTTAAGTTTATCACCTTTGTGACATACAATATAAGTATCATAATCTTCAACTTCAGAGCCTTTAAGAGCAGCAGATATTCCAGGAGTAACTCCATAAGCATAACAAGAATCAGTACTTGATTGGCTTCCTTCTTCTAAAAAATTATAAGAATTTAAGTGGAAATTAAAAGAAATACTTGAAAAATTATTGGACTCTAAAATGAAAAACAAAATTACTTTGAAATATAAAATCAGTGAATTCTTCTGATGGCAGTCCACAATAATCTGGTTCACTCTTTACCCTTCTGATTTGAGAAGTATCAAAGTCATTCGAGGTTTCCGTCAGAATTTGAAGGGACAAAGAACGGGCAACCACTGAACATCTTCTTGCCCTGTCTTGAAGAAACCCTTCAATGTACTTCTTGGTAATCTCAGACTTTGCTTTTGAGCTCATCTTAGATGTCAGAGGGCTGTCCTTGGTTTCAGAAGATTTGGAGTCAATAATGCTGAAAACAGGTGAAGGAAATACGGCTGGTTCATCAGATACCTTTGTAACTGATTCTTCCTGTAAGATGGTTTAAATGTTGCATAAAAACTCTTTTTACAGTAAATCTAACTAAAAATATCATATTACAAAAAAGGAAAGGCAGAATATAAATTTAATAAATAATAATTAGGGAAAATATTTTTAGTCTATACAGTGCATTAAACTATAAATGGATCAATTAGCATACTAATTTTATTTATTTGAACCTTACCTCTGACATTCGACTAGATTGGGAGGTAAGTTTGGTATGCATCTTCTGTTCTTTTTTCCTTGCAGATATAGAAACTTGTATTCTATAACCAATTTATAGAAAACAGTTAAAAAAACTCCAATGAGACAGAACTTTATAGTTCATGTTTAAATTTAGAAGCATCATAAAAAATTTCAGGAATATAAAAAACCTTAACATATTTTGTGATAGAAAAATGTTAAAAAATAACTATAGAATCATTTTAACTAAAATAACAAAAATTGAAACACATATAATATTAGTTTCATTACCTAGTATTCCATTCTTGAACAACATTTGCAATGTTGCATTTTAGTAATGTTATTTGATCTTCAATTTTCCACATATGAGCACATACTTCTTAAAAATACAGAACATAAAGAAATTAGTTTTAACATAGCTTTAATAACTATAAAAATAACATAGAAAAAAGTGAGTTGGATCAGTAATACTTTTTTTATGTGCCTGGTTTTCACTGTTTTTTAAAGAGGAAGCTTACACAACATATGGCTAGCCAGCTCTGTGTTTGTGATCCAATAAGTCTTGAATTAGTCAAAAATTTAATAATTTAGGATTAAATACAATGTGCAGTTTTTTAAAACTTGCTGAAGATTTCACCTTGGAAAAATGTTGTTCTGTTCAAATTTCCAATTACAAATTCATAAATTGAAAATACAGCATACAAAAGTGATAAAAATACTTAATTGTTGTCAATATAGAGATTTCTTTAATGTTAAAACTTTCATAATGCACCCTATTTTCTTATTCCATTATATTTATAGTGCCTTGTAATTTTCATGAAAAAGGAAATTTAAGATATTTTAGCCCATAAGATCGGCATATGATAGATTTTTTTTAGCCTGCCACGCATTTTCAATTTAATTCAACCTATTATCATAATTTGTCCAGCATCTTTGTTAAAGTTGTGCAGGCCTATTCCAGAGCCCTTAAAGACAGCCTACTTCCCCAAGGAATCTAGATTGTCCCTTGATTGTAGGGGTTAAAAAACAGCCCCCAAGTATGAAAGGAGCAAAGAGTCTCCTCATATCATAAGTTATTTGATATTTTACTTTATTTCAGAGTTCCTTTTTTAAACCTCAAATCTGGTTTTTGAAATAAAATTAATATTGTTCAAAATTTTTTGAATTTTAAAAAAATTTAAATTTTAAAAAATATCAGACAAAAATCTTGATTAGACAATCTTTGACAGTAGAGCAAAATTGAAAAATTATATGATTCATCCCATTTTATAGCATGATACAGATTATATTTGTAAAATGTAAAAAAATAAAATTTATCACAGTTTACCTTTATTATACTCCAAGTTTTCAGTGGACTTTATTTGTAAACTATCTAAAGTTGGTGAAATCAGCTTTGTCTGAACATTTTCAATTTTCTCACGGAATGAATCAGTTTCAAGCTGTTTAAGAAAGTGAATATTAATAAACCAATGTTCAAACAATATCTTAATAAAAACTATCTTAATTTAGGTTCATAAATATAGAAGGAATGTAACAATAAAAATATGGTCCTTTTAATAAACTGCTTAAATTTTATAACATTCTGTATAACCTTGATAAACTAAATTAGTATCACTTTTATTCATGATACTAAATTTTTAAAACATATTATGTAACGAATTTAGAATGAAATGAATTACTTTTGTCGACTTCTTAATAAGTTTTATTTAAATTCATATAAATTGCTTTAGGGTTTAAATTGAAACTAAGGTTGTAAAATGGATATTAGAGATGAAAATTGTACATACCTGTAACATATTGACCATGTCTTCAAAATAAACTTCTGAATTTGTGTCTGAATACTCATCTTGCAAAGCAAAGAGTATTGAATGCAAGCGACCATATATTTCCATACCTCTGTCATAAATAAATCATTTTAAAGATTAAAAAAACTTTTTAAAAAATTAGATTTTTAATTGAATGGCTACAACAATAAATAAATGGCACAATAACACTAAAAATGATTGATTTGATTATTATCTAATAGATACACAAGAATGTTTTCGGCAAAGGTGTTATTACTTACTTGGTCGCTATGTTTTTAATACTCTCTTTCAATAGCTGGATAGGAATTGCTCTATCTATAACTGAAATCACAAAAGATGGAAACACAACCTCCCAAATCAATACTGGTGTGTACCTTAAGATTGAACAACATATAACAGGATTATTTTACATCATAAAAAAATTAAGTATAGAAATATTCGAAAATTTTACATACTTAAAAATTGCAACTAAATTGTTTTGAGCAAAGTACTGATAGTGATCATGGTGTAGGGAGTGATCACATGTTTCATTATTTCCTCTCCTTTTGTAATCAGCAGCATAGAATCGCAATTCCAAGTATTTTGCAAATGAAAAAGACCACGTGTCTTGTGACATAGAAACTACCGGACTAGCCTGAAAAACCAAGAGAAAAATGTCAGAACAGAAAATAATTTTCACCAAAAAAATTTAAGCACATTAAAATACAAGTTTTGCTTCATTAGAAAGCCATTGGTTAATTAAAAGCTTCAACACCAACAATGTGGAGTTAACTGCTAATTTATTTGTTTAAAAAATTTTAATTTTTACACAAGTGATCAACTTTTTAATCATTTGCTTGCAAAATATTTCCAAAATTTATTTCATCTTCCAGTATTGAAACTTCATTATAAAAATATTAAGTATTGAAGAAGTAATGTTGAACATAAGGGGATTTGGATTATAATTTTTTTAAAGTAAAACTTACAGCTTACTGCAAAAAATAAACATTAACTGCATTAAATAAGATACTAATATCAAGATTTGAATATTCAAACCTTTTTACAAATATGGCACCAACTCCACATGAGTATGTTGTTTTCAACTCTGGAACTCAATTCTTGAAGAAGAATGTGAACACATCCTGAACCATGAACAAATTTCCTCACATGTTCTGTCATAGGAGTTACACAAGTAAGACTTGGGCAGATGTAAGATGATCTAAAATTAAATACATAAATCAATTTTCACACACAAAAAAAGTGGTTTGCAGAATTTTGTGAAGGAAACAGAAATTAAAGATGCTACAGTATAAATGAGAAACCAGGTATCAAAAGAAAAGCATTTTAAAGTAAAGAAATTATTTAAAGATTAATTATATCTTTGAGTCAAGTAAGTCATTTCATATTTTGAAGAACTATCTTAATAACTAATGTGCAATTTAAAAAGCATTAAAAAATATTTTAAAACGTGTTTTAGACACATTTACCAACCTGAAACAATATCTGTCCAGGAATCCTCCAAGAGTTATGTCATTGGTGCCATAAAATTCCATTTTTACTACCCTAATCACAAAAAGCAGTAAGTTTTAATTCACAACACAATTACATTTATTTAAGCATATAAGACTAAAAATAACCAAGATAGTTTATTACGGATTTTCGATTAATTATTTTAAAGTTGATCACAATTATTTAAAATTTACTAAAGTTTAAGTACAAAAATAATGAAGTTGGTAAATAAACATATGGAGAGGGATGAAATGATAAAATCATTGTTTTTTTTTTTACTCTTACTAAGAAGAAATATTTTTTTACCTAATTAAAAGGACACTTACAAAAGCTGTACAGAATATTCTTAAATTTAAGATAAAATAATCTTTTAATGACTAAAAATTATAAAGTAATTTATTTAGAAAATTATAGAAGTCAATTACCATGGATTAACACAATAATTTGGAGCATTGTCAGAAGCACAGGAATAGCTGGAGAAGAGAACAGCAAGTCTCTGATGATTAAAGGGGAACAGAGCATCCATCTGAAGAAAAAAAAAATATTAAGTGAAATAAAATAACAAAACCCCCCCTTTAAAATTTAAACAATATCCCTTAATAAAAAAGAGGTAGATTTACAAAAAAAAATCAGAAGTAGTATTTCATCTTAAGGTTTCAATATGAGAGCTTATCAAAATCACACTATAATTATAAACACATTAAAAATTAATTTTAAAAATCAAAAAAGCTTTCAGCAATATCTCTAAAAGAGCCCTTCAAATATTATGCAAGCACCTAAGGGGGAGGAGGTTTGCCATTAGTTTATTTTTGCTGAGAAGGGGGATATGAGTGATGCTAACTAGACATAAAAAAAATTATTTAAAAAAAAAAATATTTGGTTCTTATGCATTATTCCATTGACCATCAGTTTCAGCAGCACAGTTAATGGACTTTGGCTATGCATTTTTGTTTTTAGTGCCACGGTACAAAAGTACTAAATATTTCAATGTTCTGAGGCCGGAGTAGTTTGACCACACAAGAAAAAAATTAATGATACCAATTGTTTAAAATGAACAATATTTTAGATGAAGGTTTGGTACAACAAAAATAGAATGAATGGTGGGAGAGGTCAGCAGTTTGCTTATATAATTATTAGAGAGAGTTGTTTTTTGCTTACTTTTGTTGAAAAGGGGGAGAGGGTCTAAATTAACTAAAAATACGTTTACAGAATATTTTAAACACAGCCAAAACACACTGTTTTATGACAATCAGGATTTTATCATTGAAAATTCTCACCCTGTGTAATTTTAGAGAAGATAGTGTAAGAGAAGTATGAGAAAACTATAAGAATTGCCTTTTAATGAGCAACTATGTTTTTAGATCATGAAAATTATTAATTTAAATTCTAAAAAAAAGTTAGTAACCATAAAAAATTCACTTTTAGATTGGAAAAACTTAGTAAATCTTTAATTATTATTTAATTAGAATTATTAACAATATGCTATGCAGTAAACAATAAATAAATTTAAAATAAGAAATTAACCTTCTTTTCCCAACACAGGCCAGTCAAAGTGTTTCCCTCTAGCTTTCCATGGTCTTTAGCACTTTGATGGTTTAGCTTCTTTTCCTTCTCTTTAGCTGCTTTTTCATGAGGGCATAAATACTTCAGAGTCCCTCCACGAGCCCTAAAGTCAGCGAGAAGTGCGTGGACCTCCATTGAAGGATCCATCAGGTCAGTGATCTTGTAGCTAGCAAACCTGTGAGCTGGGAGAATTTCCACACTTTTGCTGTTGGTAAAGGCTCTCAAGGCAGCACTCTCAGAATCTAGATCTGATTGAGTATCCACCTGGAAATGAAAAAAAAAAAAAAGTTTTCATACTATAACGTATCAGAAGTAATGATTGTCTAAAACTTAAACATTAATTTTTTTACCCAACAAGGAAAAAAAAATTACCTGATGAAGTACTGGCACTTGGCTTTCTTTTTCAAAGTGTCTTGACCAGTAAATTTCCTGGGGGAAAAACTTACGGAGGTCACACTTTTTACCCTTTTCAGTCTCTAAGAATGGAAGAGAGAGCTTAACATTAAGTGAACAGCACAAAATGATGTCATCTAAGAGTTTATTGAAGGTATTGCCCACAGGTAGGTTATCCACTTTGAAGTCGCATGGATCTGGCTGAAAGACATCATTTTCAAGCTGGAGATAAGATTGTAAAGGATCACTAAAGTCACTGATTGATTCTGTTTCTAGTTTTCTTCCCATATCATCGAATTTTGATTTACTTTTTTTGGCAATAGGGGGATGGTTTGCTGTATCTTTAGGTTCTGGACAAGCTTCTTTATCAATTTCTGTTTTTGGTACATTGAGAATCTCGGCCATGCAGTCTTCATCAATAGTATCAATGAGTTCCAAAGATGATGAGGGGAGAAAAGCAAACTCATCCATAAGAAAAGAACGCTCCAAATTCCAGTTGTAGGCAACATAAATCATGAACTGAACAACTTGCTTGACCTGGTAATACAAATTATAAAAGCATTCAACAAGTACCACTATAAAATTTTAGATAGAAGAACTACACTGTTCTATTTAACAACCTTTAAGATTTTGAAGATGAAGAATACTGTCCTTTTATAGGCTTAATGTAAAAACCACAACTATCAAAAGAATACCTGTTAATTGCACTTTTTTTCACACTCGAGAGCTTATTACTTTGTGAACAAAAATAACACATAATACATTATTGTTGTTCATTAAGGAATAAGGTCTTGACCAAAAGTAAAATGCTTGTATTAAAATTTTTAAATATTTAAATTAATAACATAATTTGAAAAATGTTTAAGTACAATGCAAAAATACCTTTTTCAATTCTGCAGCTGATCCACCTCGTAAAAGAATAGTACAGCCCAAATTTTCAGGACAACCATCAAAAAACATCAATGTCTTATATTTTCCTAAATAAAAAAAATAAATGAGAAAATTCAGTGAGGACAATAATTTAATTAATTAATAATTGAATTGAAATAGCAAGGAATTTGAATTAATTTAATTGAATTAAAAGGAATTAACGTATTTTAATTTTGGAAGTGAAGGAACTTTTAACATCTTTAGAAGGGAATATCAAGTACTCTTTTCGAAAATTCTTTAAAACGATCCTTTATTTTAATTTTTTTAGTAAGAATTTTTTTAGTAAGTATTTTTTTAGTAGTATCGGGAAAGAGTATCAATATGTAAGCATTTTTTGTCTTCCAAAAAAAACATTTAAAAAAAATAATCTATAGAACTTTGAAATTAATCTTATTTACATTTTCAGTAAAGTGTATTCAACACAGTAACAGACCCCTTATCACAAACATTGTCAGCGGCCACAATCAAATCCCTTTCAAATGCTGCGGATTTGGAGCAAAATAAAAATAATTAATTTTGGAAAACATGCCGGATTTCGGAGCATTCCAGTTTTTGGGTTGCTATATTAGGGGTTTGTTGCTGGTTAAGGTTAATTAAAACAATATGTTGTTATACAATGCACTGATGTTTTGCTTTTAAGCTGTGTTTTTTGCTGTTTTTCAATGCAGGTAACTAACAGATAATAAAAAGAAACCTAAAATCTTGAATCAAACTCCCAATAATGACAAAAATTACTACCTCCAATGGGATATGTTGTAACCTTATATTTGGCACAAGTTCCAAGCTGAGGTCTCCCTAAATGTGCATCAACTGTTGCTACTATAGCAGCTTGGGTGCAACGGGCAACACGTTCCATGACAGACTATGCAAAAAAAAAAAAAAACATCTACAGTTATGACCAAATATTGTGTTGATAGATATACTAAAACCCGCTAGAGTTAAATCTAACAAAATCTTTAAAAAATTAGTTTAATTATTACCTTTGACATAACAACTAGATTAAGGATTTACAAGAGATTTTATTTATATCAAAGTAAACCACACTTAAAGAAATACACAAAAATATAACACATTTCATAATTTTTAGCAGTATTGTTAAAAATTTATAAACATGTTAAAAATATTTAAGTTAATACACAGTTTTCTTTTACTTTGGTGGGCAATTAAGGAATCTAAGGGGTTTTAGTTATATTTACAAACACACAATGAAGAAACTTCCAATATTTTTGTACTACTTAATAACTAAAAAGTGGGGTTTTTTTCACACAATATGAACACTTGCCACTTCCAACATGGATTAATTTGGTTTAATAGTTTATTTTCTAAGATGTTTAGCCTCATATGAAAAAAGTAGGATGTAAAAATACTGAGCTTTAAGAAAACTGAAAAATTAACATTAAAGAATATTAAAGAAGCAATATCAATCCAGTTTTAAAAAGGAAAAGCTCAGCAAAAATGGTGAGTAAAGTAAAATAAGCAATATTTTAATCATGATTAAAGAAAAACTTTTGCTTAAGAGAGTAATATTACTTTTATAAAAGCATGTGTAAGCATAAATATGCATGGTGAAACTTGTACTCACAGGTTTTACATTCAATACTACAGTCACTCCAAGTTCAAGTAACATTTCTTGAGCAAGACGTGAAACTGTCTTTTCCACTAGCAATATGTCAGGCTTAAAAACTGTTAATTTTCCAATTGAATTTTTTAAATATTCATACTCCTAAACAAAAATGTTATAATTTCAATAATGCATAAAAGTTGGAAATTGAGTAAAAGGTGGAAAATTTTCATAAAATACTAAAACAAACCTGCATTAAAATAGGTTCTAATGAAGACAACTTATTTTCTACTCTTTGATAAGATATGGCAGAACTAAGAAGTAAAACTGTTGGATTTTGAATTTTTTGTCGCATCTGTAATAAATATTTACTATATATAATTGGTTAACCATCGATCCTAGAAAATTTTTAAGTATTTAGAAAGAGCACAAAAGAGAATTTGTCAAGATATTTTACCATTTTGTGGGCAACAGTTTTGGAAAAAACCACTCCACTAATAATATTGCACTCTGATTTGCTGCCACCCGGGATCTAAAATTTAAAATTAAGAATAACTTCATTGAATGAAAAAAAAAAACATATATCAACACTTTTTTTACAAATAATAATAATTGGATGTCACATTTTATCAATAATTAGCATTAGAGATTTTAAAATATTTTTTTTTTGGATAGGTTTGGATAGTAAAATGAACATTCTTTTGTAACATACAGCCTGAAAATGTGTGCCAGTCTACTGAAACTCTTTTTTTCCATGCATGAGAAATAAATATGGTTATTTAAATTTAATCATTGTAAGAGTTGAAACATGCCTTTTTGAACTGGACATATTGTCTGATGTCCATGTCATCAGAATCATTCTTAACATCAGGATGCACAGAGTCCACAACACGATGGACAATAGGAAGTATTACTTCTGCCCACAATAAAGATAATCCTTCCCCACTAAGCAATTGGTTAAGAAGGGTTGCTTCATGGCTTTTGTATGCTGCACTAAAGAGATAAAAAATTGATAGCAAAACAAATTATTTAAACTTTGATATGTGTATTAAGTTTCAAGTAAATTGGTAATTTTAACTTAAAGACTATTAGAAATAATATCTAGCAAAATTATAGAAATTCAACACATTTTAAAAAAATTTCAGGAGTAAAATACATAGAAGAATAACAAAAAATTTTTTAGAAAAAAATGAAAGATCTGTAGACACACTGTGTAAGAACCCAGTGAGCACACATGTACCATTTTCGTCCTATCTTCGTCGACTTTGTCGAGAATTTGTAGCGACTACGTTTACGTCGAGAAATTTCAAAAATGGGATGTCAAATGTTGGCATAAAATGAACGTATTCAGGCTCATCCCTATTAAAGCGAAAAGTTTCAAAAATTGTACGTAAAATGTTGCCCAAAAATGGACGTATTTGGGCTCATCCGATTTATGACGAGAAATTTCAAAATCTGGATGGCAATTGTTGCCCTAATCTGTACGTAATTCGGCTCATCAATTTTAGGAAGAAAAATTACCAAAACGGTTCATCAAATGTTGTCATAAAGGGGATGAAATCTGGATATCGCTTTTAAGACGAGAAATTACCAAAAATTGCTTTTTTTCGAAATGTCAATTGTTGCCCAAAAGTGGACGTATTGGGCTCATCCCAGTTAAAGCGAAAAATTTCCAAAACCGGACAGCAAATGTTGTCCTAACCTGATCGTAATCAGGACATTCCTATATTCCTATTACGACGAGAAAATGCACTGTAAAAAAAGAAGAAACGCTACAGCTCAAACTCTACTGTTTTATTGTCTCAAAAACCTAGTGCTCATGCTGTTATTACTTTTTTGAATTTAGTCTTGGTCTTTGTTAGATTTCTACTCATGCAACTATTTTTTATTTTCCCATTAAATCTTTTTTAATAAAATAAATTTTATTTATAATTATCGAGTGTGCTAATTCATTTCAGTGCATTTCAGGTGGAGATTCTGAAGAAAATGGGTGGAGGAAGTGCAACCATTTTGTTAACTGGAATTATTGACAAAAGTCTCAATCTTCTGCATAAAACAGACATACATGGACAATTATGAAATGCATTATGTAGCAAGTAAGGCCGTAATACAGCTGCTTTTAACCAACTCACTACATAAAACGAACGTAACCTGCCTTATATTTAGCAAGTTTTCTAAGTTTGATCAAATATTTCGGTTTGGCAAAAAAAAAAACTAACATGAAAACTTGCTAAATATAATGCAGGTATACGATTATTTTATGTAGCGGGTTGGTTAAAAGCGGCTGTAATACGGCTGTACTCGCTACTAATGCATTTCATATCTGTCCATGTGTGTGCCTGTTTTATGCAGCGGATTGAGATTTTAGTCATCGGGGGGCTCTAAATGGGATTTACAGAGTACATAAATCGTCCCTATTTGGTACTAAAACCGTACGTCTGTTTTATGCAGCGGATTGGGACATAAGTCATCGGAGGGCTCTAAATGGGATTTAAATAGTACATAAATCGTCCCTATTTCGTACTAAAACCGTACGTCTGTTTTATGCAGCGGATTGGTACTAAAGTCGTCAGAGCGCTCTAAATGGGATGTAAATAGTACATAAATCGTCCCTATTTCGTACTAAAACCGTACATCTGTTTTATGCAGCGGATTGGAATTTTTGACATCGGAGGGCTCTAAATGGGATGTAAAGAGTACATAAAGCGTCCCTATTTCGTACTAAAACCGTACATCTGTTTTATGCAGCGGATTGGAATTTTTGACATCGGACGGATCTAAATGGGATGTAAAGAGCACCTATAAGAGACGAAATTCGTCCGTAATGAAACGTATTCGCTACATATGTAGCGAATACGTCCCAATTAGGTAAACTCTAAAGCAGAAATTGGTACTCTTTTTGTACCATTTTTGACGTGGCGATGTAAAAGGTGGTGACATCGCTACAAAAAAACTACCAAAAGTAGAGATATTCGCGATGTAGCGATTTCGTAATCTGGACGTATTCGCTACGTACTGTGCTCACTGGGAAAGTGTTAATAATTTTCCTAATTTTAACAATTAATCAAATTACTAATTTCAAAAAAAAAAAATGTCTCATTTTTTAATTTTGCTTATAACCATTAATTTTCTTAAATATATTTGTGAGTTAATTTTCAAAAGTTACTAAACATATAACTAAACATATCTAAAACACACATAAAATATCAATATGAAAAAAGGTCTCATGAAGTGGATACAAGATTTCCAACAATATATGGTCAGCTTACAGAAGTAAGGCACTACAGAAGTTTGGCAAACCTTTCGAAAGTGGTAGAACAGCCCAATGAATGATTAAATCCCCAAAATCTTGCCAAGCTGAAATACAATCTATATTGTATTTCAGAGAGATTGTGTGGCATAAATAAAGCGATGAGGTAACACCAAATTTGGCACAACCTTCCGCCAAGTAGTTGACTACGAAGTGCCTTTCTCCAGTAAGCCGATGATTTATGGAGATGAGGTTTGGTCAAGAATAAATGACTCACTGCAGTGTTTCAAAGGCTAATTTTTCTCCATTGTCTTCTCTCAGATGTGAATGATGCCATGTTCTTGAGGATAGTACAGATTGCATTATTGAAGTATCCAAGTCTTCTGTAAAAGAAAGTCAAAGAGTGGAATAAAGTTTCTAGCATTTGTTCAAAATTGAAATTGAAATTTTCAGCAAAAAGTGCATAAACAAATAAGATCAGATTATAGAAAGTTATGGAATATTTATTTTTACTTATTGAGAATTTCCCACATACCTGTTACAAAGCTATCATCCATTTCATGCATAAAACCTCCGATGGCATTGGGATTAAAGAAAACTGGATTTTCTTGATCAGAGTCACTTTTAGAATCTAAAGTTACAGAAACGAATAACTTGAGCTTTAATAAAATTCAATGCACAATCAATTCTCAAAAAACATAAGAGTTATAAAAAATTATTTCTGATTCACATATTTTGTATTTTCCTTTAATTTTAACACAATTTCTCAGCTCTTTTTTTCATTCAACAATATGTCATACAACACCCTTTTCTCCTAAGGGTAAATATTTTAACTATTCTTTTTTTAAATAACAGTACAGGTAGTTATTTTAATCCTTGTTCTGTAAGAGTTACAAGATCATTTTTAATATAAAAAGTTAGTTAAAAGCTGTTAGCATCAGCAATTTCTGAATTAATCATGTACCCAACTAGAGGCAGAAAAATACTATGCTCATTATCCAACACCATAGTAGAAAGATCACAAAGCATTTTAATATTAATGCAGTTTTTCACATAGTTTTTGAAATGAGATTTCAGGGCATTTATAAAAAAAAGAGGATAAAAAATATTTAAAAGACCCATCATAAAAATCAACTGCAGACTAAAACAATTTAATTAAAATACAGTGATTTTATATTTTACAACTTTACTGTTTCAGTTTTTTTTTATCATACATACCAAAACAGGGTAAGTAGAGATTACACATCAGAATGAAAGTTACAGATAATCAGTTGGAAATCCTTTCCATTAGTCAATTAATTAATTGTTTATAAAAACGACTGTTTGTAGGTCTCTAATTGATTTGTTATCTTTAACACTCAATTTTCATTTTAAACTAATATTTTTGGGTATTCAACTAAAGAAAGATTTTGAAGCAAATTATCCATGGAACTATCTATGGAAGAGAAAAAAATTCCTTCCGTGGGTAAAAGAGGTTGGTTGGAGAAATTTTATTTTTTAAATATACTACCAATTGAAATATTTCTGTATTTTAAAAATTTCAGTAAGTAAACAAATCAAAACTTTTTGTTCACTGAAGTAGCTAATATAGAAATGAAAATAAAAGAGAGAATTTATTTGTGAAACATTACTCGTAAAAAAACAGCCTTTTCTTTACTTCAGTTACTTCAATTAGATTTGTTGCACTAAATAGTTGCTCGTAAAGAAGCAACACTGTTATCTTGCAAAAATTCAGTGATTTATTAAAAAGTCATATTATACCAAATACCATCATAGACAGTTTTTCTGTATCATTGACAAATTTACAATGAATAATCCTTGATGTATAAATAAGAAACTATTCCTAGTATAAAATGGATAGTTTTAAAGATATATTAAAAAAAATTATCTATTGAACCGCTAAGTGTAAACAAGAAATATTTTGTTTTGTAAATCTATAGAGAAACCGATTGGCATCAACATACCATTTCTATACATATCCTCAACATCCTTAGGGGTGCCACTTTTTTCCGATTCATGATGAGACTTAAATAGGCTCACTTTAGATTCTTTGACATCAAGGTCTAAATAAAATGTAGAGCTTGAAGATGAGAGGCGAGAGTAGTTCCCTGATAACTTAGGAGCTTCTGGAGACAAACATGTCTGAGAACTATCCTTATAGTTATCTACATAAACACAATAAATAAATAGTGAGATATACTGATATATCTGATGGGGAAGAAAAACATCTATTAACCCTCCGTCGGTCGCAACTGTACTTTTTGGCACACCTCGCACATTTTTGTTTGTGTTTCCCTTATTAGGGGGGGAGTTTGAAGTCTGAAATTTCTAGTAGTCTCCTATCTTTACTGGATGTATGGTGCCAGACAGTTTTTTGGATTCGCGGGCTATGTTTAGACTGGTTTACAACACAATTTTTCATTTTGGCACATTGCGACCGGAGACGTTACACTTCATAAAGGTACGTAATATTATTTACGCTATGTAATTTATTTATTTTATAGCTGATTTTATGATGAATTGTGGTTGAACATACACTTACAACAGAGTTTTCTTCCATATATTCCAGGATTTGGGTTATTTTGGTAGGATGTAGGCAAAATCGTTTTCTGCGAAAGTATGGGTTCGATTTCAGCAATTAGAGGATTTATGGAGGGACATAAGGGATATTTTTTCAGGATATTTCATTTTTCTTTAAAGAAAAAGATGTTTTAAATCAGTGCTTCTCAACCTTTCAATACTGGCAACCCAATTTTATACAGTAACAATGAATGTAAAGCAATAATAATATATTTTGAAGCTAAAATTACAATTCGAGAAGAAGCCCTGTTAGGAATTCAAGGAAAATTGGGGGTCTGGGGGTCCTCCCCCTGAATTTTTTTAATATATTACAACAGGGCATGAAATTTCAGCTCTAAAGGTACTAACCAGACTACTTTGGATTCATATTTTTTTTATTTAAAAAAATAGTGTTTGCAGAAACATGGAAAGTAAAACTTTAAAAAAGAATGTAAAATTAAAATACACTGCAAAAAATAAAACTAACTATATTTGATATAACTAACTATATTAGGTTCGGAAAAACCATTAATCTCCTTTCTGTCCACATTACTGGATGGCACTTCCTGCACTTTGCAAGACTATCATTATCCACTCTTTATTAAACATTCTTTTTGCTGGAAGTGGTGATTGGGCAGTTAAGGCATCTTTTCTTTTGTTGGAAGAGCTGGACACTGATGATATAGGAATATTGCTGATAGCAGATCCACTTTGCATCATCTCTTGCATTTGAATGGGTTCACTTTCATTACCCCTAGTAAAATAGGAATCAATATTTCGCTCCCTTTTCTTTATAATGCCTTTGATATTACCAAACAAACCTAGTTAAACTAACTACCGCCGAAAAGAAATGGTCTAACCACATAATGTAAGTGGTCAACCACATAAAAAAGTTATTTAGTAATCTAGAACTTCAGAGGAATATTAGGTTTTCTCGCAAAAGCAAGAGGTCTGTCGACGTTGCATTTGCCGGCTTCTCTCCAACATCTCCAACTGCTGGTCGTTTAATTTTAAAACACTTAGGCAAGCTGCTAGATTGAGATTCCTTGATTTGGACATTTTTTATTTTAAACTCAACATTTTTTTTCAGGGGAAAGAACCTTCTCGCCAGCCTTAAATTTTTGGTCGCCAATTGCGAGTTAGCGAACAGAAATTTTGCACCCTGTATTAGAGTGTTAAAAGCGATTCTAAGCTATTTCTTGAGGATTCTTGGAGATACATGGCATTATGGCTATTTTTAAAAAATTTTCTCAATAATTAGAAATAAATTGCATATTTTTTACGTCCGAATAACATTTTGGATATCTATTACTATTTTTAAGACACTATAATTTAAATTCAAGGGTAGAAAACTGTGATTTTTAATTGTGCCTTTTGGCACATTGCGACCAAACATGTCAGTAAAGCATTGCGACAGACGGAGGGTTAAGATCACTGATATTCAAATGTTGAGGTTTTTGGAAGAAGCACCTAGCATTACCTTTTCTATAGTTAAAAATGGAAATAAGGTTAATGACATAAATATCAACTGTTGAAAGTTTTTGGCTACAATTTCTTAACATGATAAACTTAATAAAAATTTGTGTCTCATTAATATCAGGAAGATATCAATAAGTTAATGGGGCACATCTAAGTCGCAAACAGAACTATGTGAGTTGAAAAATTTTCTTTGTCGTGATTCTTAAGTATTTTAATAAGAAATAAAATGTAAATATTTAGTTGGTTAGAAGTCAAACAGTAGATTTGTAAATATAGCAAAGGTGAGGAAAAGCAAGAAGGAACTTTTAAATAATTTATGACATAAATAAATGTATAAAGTGTTGTTAGACCAAGAAATTAGTGAGATAAATATTTGGATGATTTAATAAGCAGCAAAAAATGTTTAATCTTCCATTTAAAATGAGAGTGTAACACAATGTTTTTCTTTCAAAAAAGTGAAATATATAAATTCAGAGTTAAATTGAATAAATTTTTTACCAAAGTTGTATGACTGGCTCGGTTTTATTTCCTTCACCCAAAGAGGTTCTGCACTTTCTTGTATTTCTCCATAATTTTCATCAGGATTAGGTATATTAGATAATGTTTGCTAAAAAATACAACATAATTGAATAGTGAAACAATCTTCCTATAAAGCACATTCACATTGAAAAAAAAATATAATTGCAGTATTTGAATTTCTAATGAGAAAAGAATATCAACAAGAAATTAATTATATATAATCATTAAATAAGAATAGAATCATTAAAATTTTAGCATTCATACTTTTAACATAAAAAATATTTTTAAAATATGTGTAACTAAGAAGCAAACCTGCTTCCGCGACATCGTCTTAATTTTAGAGGTACATAAATTTTTTGCAAAAGTATTTTCATTTTACATTAACATAATCAACTATTCACTGAATGTTTTAAAGATAATAAAACTTAACTTCAATTTACCTCTAATGGTTTGTAAAAAACATTGCCATCCATAAACTTTTGTTGTGGCATAATACATTCAAGGAGCTGGGCATCCATAAAAGCCTGTCCAATAGTAACAGCATCTCCTCTATAAATGAAATAAATAGGTACTTTTAAAGCTCCTCATCCAGTATATAATTTAAAAGAAACGAATTCTGAAAGTGACTTAAGACTTTCTCTTGTTAGGAGATAATATATTTTTTAAACAAATACTTGGAAATCTCTTAAAGTACAATATATCTTTTGATATTTTTGTCTCTAAAATTAACTTGTAATTATTTTTATTAGAACCATTTTTTAAGTTTAATAACTATTATAACAAGTATCCCAATGAGGTGGATGCATGAGCCATAATGAAGGGATGCTTGAGCCTCTTAATACACTTACTAAAGAAAAAATTTAACTTTTTTTTTAAAGTTAATAGTATAATAAATTGATACTTTAACACCATATTAAATTAAAAATATTGCATGAATGCTATTGTTTGTTTATGTTTGCTATTGTTTAAACTTTCAAAACATAGTTTTGAATAGAACTAAAGAAGAAGAAAAAAACATTTTAAAAAATTAAAAGATAAGGAAGTAGCCTTGCATAATAAAGTAGGTTAATTTATTAATTGGCAAATAACCTTTTTGTTATTTTATTAGATCTTAAGATCGACTTTGATTTTGCACCTATAAATCTTTTAATCGATCAATCAATAAAAATTTGTGCTATCTTTAGTGATCAAAAAGTTTTTAAAATTGACTTCAATCTTATAAACTTCTCTAAAAGACATGAAATCAGGTTACTACAAGTTCTACTAGTAACCTTGGGTTTTGGTGCAAAATTCTCAAGTGATAGTTTGGTGGATAAGCCACGCATGTGATTAAAAACAACACAGATCATGTGATCCAGGGATTTGCTGAAAGATGTTCTATCAGTGCCTACATCCTACATCTTTCTCTTTTCCAAGGCCTATAATCCCCACTCTCCCCAACATAAAAAAAGCATCTTTTAAGTACCTTGATAAGGTTTGATCATGATTCACCAGCCAGTCTACTATATCGCACCCAACTATGACCTTAGTATCATGATCTTTATACTCTTGTTTCCATAGTGATACACTCTGAACAGAGTTAAGCAGCTTCTCCATAAGCTGTTTCAGGTGAGATCGATCCTGGAAAAATTGAAAGGTTAAAGATTAATATATGATTGGGAACTATTTAAAAAATAGATTCAGTAACATATTTGTCATATAATTTTAGAAGGCTTTTTATTTTTTCTTCGGGGCCGTTCAAATATTATGTAAGCATGTTTTTGTCATTTTTTATCCCCTTGTCATAGATAAGTAAACGGCAACCCCCCTCATAATTATATAAGAAAACTGCTCGACCCCCCTTTGTTCTTTTTTTTGTACAAAAAATCATTAATACAGTTGTTAAGTAAATGTATTAAAATTTCTCACTTGAATTGGGCCATCAATTTTCTGAGGTCGTTCTCTGCACGATATACTATCCAAAGCCGATTTAAATGGCCTGTAAGTACAATTACATAGTGTAAAAACATATTACTTTATTGTTATACATCCCATTAAAAATTGCCAAGGTATTTTGAATGCCTAAGGTTAGAAATGCACCACAGCTATATTAATGGGAACAACAAAAACTAGGCAATTATTGAACCTTTTAGCCTCAAAAATACCTGGCAATTTTTGATAGAGAGTACTTTAAATAAAATCCCAAACCATCTAAAAGGTTTACAGTTTTCTTTTGAGCCTTACTTTGCTTTAGCAAAATCTTCCTCTCTGAAACCAACAACTGAGCTCTTCCTCCGAGCAGGGGAGATGACAGTTGTCTTAGGACTTGAAGACTCCGAGTGTGGATCCAGCCTAAATTTTTGTGGCTGGTTTTCTCGAAAAGACTGACACTCATCCTCAATTTGTGAACTTGTATCCAATGACTGGACATAAGAGAGCACCATTTTGCAACAGTAAGAACACACTCTGAGGTCATCTACAAAATTATTCATAGATCTTAAAGTACAAAACTCTTAATAAATAGTATGGTAAAAAGTTCCTTTTCATCATAAACAATATACCTTTGTATCCTACGAGATTTCCTGGGATCTCTTGACTGCAGCAGCGCCAACAAAATATCTGGCCACACACACGGCAATGATGTCTTCTACGGAAAGTTGTAAATTTGTCTCCACAATCATAGCACTCCTTGCAGTTACTGTCAGGCATCCAGTACTGCTTAAAGTCACTATCTTTGTAATTTTGAAGTCCCTTTACATATGACATGAAGACAAAAGAAATAAATTCAAATTAAATTATAATCTAGAATTGCTAACCCATTGAAAACTTAATTGCTCAATTTAAAATTCATTTACTTATGAAACTGGAACTCATAATCACTTTTGCTTCTTTAGAAATTATTGAAAATGAAATATACTCACCTTTTTCTTTTTATCTACTATATTATCCATAATTTTCCCCAAAATTCCTCCCATTCCACGGTTATCGACATTTGATATCCCAATGTTTTTCCCGCCATGAGAAACAGGTTTACTGGACAAAAAAGGTTCTTCTGGTGACATAGGAGAAACATTCTGAGAGCTGGTTTGTGGTTCTGAAGACTTGCTTTCAGATTGAGATGATTTATCTACAGATTCAAGATTTTAAAAGTACTATTTAAAATTTTTTGATAGAATGGAAGATTTTGAAAAAAAAAATTCATATTTAAATTTTTCACTATTTATAAAATGAGTAACATGAGAAATGTATAAATTGGATAAATTAATGATTTACATTAAAAAAAATCTCTTATAAGAACAATATTTTAGAGAACAGGGATTGAATTTGATTTTAAATTGCCATTGACAAGCAAATATTAAAATCTAGTACAGTAGAACTCCAAATATCAAAATCAATTGGGACTGGGTCCCATTTGGATTTTTGGATTTTTCCCCCAAAAAAGGTCTGCTTTAATTAATCACTGTATGCATGTTGAAAATGTAAGAAAAAGAGCTTTAAATTAATTAAATGAAAAGGCAACACTTTTATATGTTAAGCGTACTTACACTTACAAGTGATGTACATTAGTACAGAATGTTATGTACCATACTGTAAATGAAAGTCATTGCTTGCTGAACATATCTTGGTCAAAGTAAGCAAAACCGGTTTCATCGCTGTTGTACAAAAACTCAAGATCGGCGGAGTCTGTTACATCTTTAAATTTTTCCCTAAAAATCTTCTGCAGCTTTAGACTCTGCTGATAACTTCAAGCCACAGTACTCATTCTTACACTAGCTTCACAGAGGGAAGGACAATAGTGCGCATTAACATAATCATTATTTTGCAAATCATGTTATGCATGTTTCCATCTTAATTTTTTAAAAAAAATTCTAATAAAGATTTGGATAGTCGGAATTTGGATAATTGGAATTCTACAGTAATTAAATTTGGTCTCTTAAAAAGCTACGTTTCAAATCAGTATCAACTCAGATTCTTTAATGCCTGGTGGGCAGTATTAAAACGTTTAGTCGGACCCAA
The DNA here is from genome assembly GCA_963680715.1 of Tetragnatha montana. Classification (NCBI taxonomy): domain Eukaryota; kingdom Metazoa; phylum Arthropoda; class Arachnida; order Araneae; family Tetragnathidae; genus Tetragnatha; species Tetragnatha montana. Next base: position 29,992,096 of record OY796680.1, read on the forward strand.
CTTTAGAAATGAAATTTCATGTTGTACCTTAGAAACCCTTTAAAAATATTAACATTGTTGTTCATCATTCACACATAAAAGGTATAAAATACTCTACAAAAAATTAAAATTGGGAAATTCATAGAAAGTTACCTTTACTCCTAAAGAATATGTTTCGAATGGAAAATGTCTGGGACTTGGATTCAGGACTCAAAGGAGCAAATTGTGTAAGAGATGTGCTGCTTGAGTCTAGCTTTTTTGCCATTATTAAATTCAAGTATCAAACCATTTCATCTGAAAATAATTTAGACATTAATTTCCAGAAAATATGTAAGCAAAAAACATTGTTTTTTTTTTAGAAGGCTATGCTTAGAAATTTATTTTATTGAAGATTTTTATTAAGAAGAAATTTATTTATTTAAGATTTAAACAGGTATTGTTATTCGAAAGTGTTAAAAACACCACACTCAATCTATAAAGTAAAATGTCTGGGACAATTTAAAAATAAAAACCTGCCCCCTTTAGAAAAATACCTAGTTTATACAGGAGGCTAGTTACTAGCTAACTTGAAAAATTTTTCTTTTGGCCCTCCTGAATTCATATGGGTGCCCATGGGTGGCATTTCTAGGACTTGCATCATACCGGCTAAATCTACCACACGGCCCTGGCTACAGCACCCCCAACCCTAATTTCCCAAATTCCAGTTTTATTTTCTTCCAAATTTAAAATAAATATCAATTTTCCTTTACTTCTTTATTCTCATTCAATTTATAATCCAAAAGAAAAATGCTAGTAGTCATTCCTTCCAATTGAAGAGAAATCTGCGCATCAGTCGAAACAATATACCTCGAAGTCTTGCCAATGGATTACTTCCCTGGCAGCTCAGCCCCCATAAATATATGGAATACAGTATCAAAGAGAGTATTAGCTCAATCATTTCAAATCAAAATATCAAGAATCTAGCATGCAAATCTGCTGAAGAGGAGGTTTGCTAATGTCTCAGCTGCCCCAACACTGGCGCCAACCAAATGAAAGAGTTCTTACTTTATGATTGTGGAACCAAATGTAAGAAGAAAAATATTGGATCTCCATAAATCACTTCGGGTTCAACTTTTCTCTTATCAACACTGTTTTCATTTCTAACTTCATTTTAAACAGTTATAAATAATTATATTATTAAGCTAATTTGGAATTTCCATAATAGATATTATTTTTCCTCACTTTTTGTATTCACAAATTTTATTCTTTTTTGCAACAAATTTGATTTCAGTAAATGAAATTTTTCAGTCTTATTCTATAAATTCTATATTCTATTTATAGTAGTGTGCTGGTGATGAACTAGATCATCGTATATGGATATAATGTGTAAGGTAAGAGCACAAGATTTTAATTTCAAATTAATATTGAGAAAAAGGTGTGTTATTCTTTTAGCTGATCTTCTTTTAATAGCTTAAATTTCTGTTCAAATGAACTGATAATTCTGAAAATTAAGCTGCAAAAATACCGTTTAAGTAAAAAAGAGTGATTTTGTTTGGCATAGCTTTGATAAGAGTCCTCCAGCTGCCATGTTTACAACACATCAATGTTTCTGTGGATTAACATAATGGTTGGAGGACTTATATCGAAACTGTGCCTTTTGTTTTCCTACAAACTTTTATTAACTTGTTTAATTTTAATTTAAAAATGTAGAAAACAGTAACAGTGGTCGGTCCAAGGCATTTTTGCAACCGTTTTTAGGTACCTTCATAAATTCATCATGATGATTTACCCTTTAATCAAGTTTTTTGTCTACCCGAGTAAGCCTTGGTTCCCAATAACTTGGATATTCAAGCAAGAACAAATAACTAAATTTCTGTAAAGAATAACTTGAACATTGTTCTGAGCAGAGTGAAATTAACTATGAATAAAGTGAGGTTTGAAAAGTTTTATTTGCTGTGATTACTATCGTATTTTCAATAAATATATTGAAAATTCTTTCTGCTTTTTCTCAAGCACAAAACAATATCTCAATAAAGACTTGCGAATTTTTATTTTCTTTCTGTAAATGAAGTGCACGATAAAATATTGACTTAGGTACAAAACTACCTCTATCATAAAATTTCAGCACACGAAAAAGTCTTCAATTTCGAACCTTAAGTTTTTTGAACAAAATAAAATGATCATATTTTCGATAACTAAAGTTTTACATAGGAATTTTGCAAAAGGAAAACATAACTATTTTCCAAATACCTAGTTTGATATCCCTACTTGAAGATGTGGTATATTGACATGGGAAAATCATCCTAAAATTAAAATATCATATGAGCATGAGGCAAGCAAAGCAGACAAGGCTCAAAAAGAAAACAAACAACCCGTTTGAATCATTTCAGATGATTTCAGTTACACGGAATTTGTATTGTCAGAGAAGACGAAAAAACTCATATAAATGAAAATTTCACTCCTAAATTAATTATATCATTTTTTACTAATTTCTTATGAATTCTTTTTTAAATTTAATGCAATCATTTCAATAACAAACAACAAAACAACATTTGAAGTAATTGTAATCTGGCAATGTTATTTCACTATTTATTTTGGTTTGCTTTTTATTCGCCGTATTTCAGTCTTGTTCATGTTCATTTTGATATGGCGGTTTTCTTAAGTGTTCAATTCAAAATTTTAATTTATTTTGCGGTATTCTCATCAACGTTTTCAGTCGTAGTCACTTCAAAAGACAGAGGTAATAAAATTGTTTCTGGATAAAAAGTTACTTTGTATGTGCTTTACTTTCATGTGATACTTGCATGTGCCAAAAATTGAAAAACACTACTACATTATGTGATGGTACGTTTTTACTTATGGTGAAAGCTTAAGGTGAAGGCATAATCCTAGTATACGTCAACACGGTGAATTCGGCGATGTTTGGCGACACATTTGGGAGGGCTTATTGCTTTTATTTGTTATTTTTATTAATTACACTGATTAATGTATTTTGCATTTGCATTTTAGAATTCATATTGTGTTTAGCGACATTTTTCAAAATCGTGGCAACCGTATACTAGGATTTTACCAAGGTGAATATTGTAAGGCTTTTTGGTGCAGCTTCGATAAGTCCTCCAGCTGCCATGTTTATCCTCAGCTCCCACAGCAACATGCTTAAGTGTTGTCATTATTTGAGCTGTAGGTAAACATGGCGGCCGGAGGACTCTAATTGAAGCTGTGCCGGCTGGAGTAAAATAATTTTTTTAAAAATATTTTTACCAGGGTTGCTTGATTTAAATCACTTGATTTTTAAAAAAAAAATCATTGATTTAAATCAAAAATGTTAAACTGCCACAATATAAATAAAAAAATAGTTGTATTCTTTAAAATGCTTTGCGAGGTTATTTGCATTTCAATTTTTTTTAAATTCTGCTAATAGTTGCAGTTGCTTAAAATAACTGGGAGATATGTACTAAATGTTGGTTCAGAGCTCTCACTGTTCCTCTATCTACATAAAATTGCCTGTGATTTCAAGAACAAATTGTACTACCAATTACAAAAATATTTACAACGAAAAGAGGTAAATAGCAACGTTTGGAATCAATAATTGTGATAAATTAAACTAGAATTAAAAATCTTTAAATTTTTTTCAGGTATACATCCCCTTTTTAAAATACAAGCATGAGAATGATTTTTATCGAAAGCTTGCTTTTATAGTTATAGTCATGTTTTCCAAATTATTATTTTTTTTAACATAACTACAGCGAATACTCTGGGTACATGACTGTCAATAAGTTGCGTATTTGATTTTATTTGTATGAGTAATTAATTATTATTTTAAAGAAATAAATGCACAATACATTTAGTGAAATTAATTCAACTGAATTATTGAAATTAAAATTTTTAAATAAAATTGTTGCATAGATTTTTTTTAGAAATCGTCACCATTTCTTTTAAAAATTGATTTCACAATTGGGTTAAAATAGTTATAGAAAGAAGGATAAAAAATTTTAGTAACTGATAGTACAATTAATTGTTCATTCACCATTTTAGGATGGGTTTGGGCATCTCACCATGAAATGGTAGCAAACTACTTCCCTTAATTAATTCAATTAATTAATGCCTAAAATAGATAAATATTGGGATATTAAGTAATGCTAAACTATTATATAACATGGATATTACAATATCAGTTAAATTATTAACCAGTTTTAGGAAGTTCAGAGCTAGTAATTCATTTAAATCAAAAAAATCTGATTTTTTTAAAAAAAATCAAAAATATCAGCAACCCTGAATTTTACTCAAGCCGTATGACAGAACTTAGGGCCGTATTCAGAAACTTTTAACACGATTATGAAACGAGTCGATAACGATTCGAGACCGAGAACAACATCGAAATGATATCGAAACGATCATTTTCAAATGAGTACTTCAGCTCTCTCGTTTCCTCAAAAACGAGTAATATAGCGGACTCTGATTGGTTGAAAAGAAATTCGCGTCATCGCTGGGAGGTTTGCAAACCTCGCGAATTTCTTTTCAACCAATCAGAGTCCGCTATATTACTCGTTTTTGAGGAAACGAGAGAGCTGAAGTATTCGTTTGAAAATGATCGTTTCGATATCATTTCGATGTCGTTCTCGACTCGTTTCATAATCGTGTTAAAAGCCCTTAAAAGTTCTGTCATTCTCTTTCAGAATATAAAGTATTATTTATCTATCTTCAGTGTAACTAAAGAAGTTTTTTATATTTTTAGATACTTTTGATGGATCTGTGATTTTAAATCCAAACGAGCAATACTTAAAAAGTGACCATGAAAGCTTTAAGATATTTTGCTATCCCAGTATACCCAAGTCTTTCTTTTGGATATGGAGAAGTGTATATGTAAGTTTAGATATTGGTTTTTCTCTCAGTTGTGTCAAGACATAAGAGTTAAATTAGTGTTTTGTTCAGGCCTCTTTATGAAAAGAAAAGAATAAAAGGAAAAAGAAAAACTAAGATAACAGCCATACCCACCCCCTTTTTACCTTGTGTAATGCAATGGGGGGGGTTGACTCTTGATCTTGGCCCTAGTAAAAAAAGGCTGGATGAGGGAGTGACAGGCAAGTAGGTATTTTGTAAGAAAAAACTACTTTTCTTTTAAGAAAAACAATAAATGTTGATATTGATGTAGTGTACTGCCTACTACTAATTTTAATTTGTTAATTAATTTTGGTTAGAGATACTAAATTAATCAGTGACAGTTTACTTTATCAAGCAACAAATCTATCAATCTACCAATTTAATAACCAAAATCCAAATTTTTTATAAAACTGGACAAAATGTTTCATCAAGTCTTGGAATTTTAGTTTAAAATTGTAACTTTGCTACTGGCAATAAATTTACTGGGCAATACTACAAACAACTTAGTATAAAGAGGAGATATTTTATCTTGATATCTTAATTGTTGCCTACTTTAGGCACCACTAAGAATTTTTTGCCAACATGGCGAAATTTTGCAAAAACGTGCCAAAATACGGGATTTTTAAGTCTGACCATCAAAATCGCCAAAAAAACACATTTTTAACAAACAACCATAGTGTGACAGGGTTTACCAGGCAACATCACTCCTGTTGTTGGGTCGATGGGCTAATGCGAAAGTACCTATTTTTATTTGCCAATTTCATTATTCCACGAGATTTTACACCCTTTTATTACTTCATTAATCAACAAAATATTTAATATTTTTTATCAGGCCCAATTTAGTTGTATATTACCTACTTACTGGTTTGTTTGGCGACAGATTGCATAGTGAAGCAATAGATTGCCATGTCTCTGCAGGGGTTTGTGGTTTTTTAAAAGGTACTACCTATTTTGTAAAAAATTAGCGCTAATTTGTGAAAATATTTCTGCAAAATTAAGTGCAAAATCAACATTAAAACATGTACATAGTTTTTAAACATCAAAACCAAAAGAAATTTTGTTATACAATGGCTAAAAATTAAAAGAAAATAGCTTTTTAGAAAACTTTATTTTTAAAATATATTTTCTGAAGGTACCTTTTTCCTAAAACTGAATTTGTGAAGTTACTGCAAAACGGTAATAAAATTGTTCTGGACTCACCACTGCTCTGAGGGGAGGGAAATAGTCTCCAGACAACCTGGACCCATGGTAAACTGCACCATGTTTGACCACAGGACTTTCGGACCCACAGATTTAACAAGAGCACATACTCCGCATATTACTTGGTGGGTGAGGTGTCGGGAATCAAACCCGGGATCCTATGATCCTGAAGCCTTAACAACTATTCTACTCATGGCCCACTAAGTTCTTATGCAAGTATTATCCCATTGACCATCAGTTTCAGCTGCATTTTTGTTTTCAGCAGCACGGTTGATGGGATAATACAGAAGTACCTAATCTAATAAAGAAGTTCATATCTCTGTACTTATTAAATTTGTAAAATAATTCAAAGATATCTTGTGCAATAGTCTCATAAAATCAAAACTTGGACCAGATTTATTGATATAATTCGAATTCCTGAAAAAAACTTAAGTTTTATAGATTGGTGACTATGATTTGAATAGTTTTCAACTCATTTTTACATTGATTACATTTCTATTTCAGTTGACACTGGACAATGTCCCACTCTCATACGATGTCTTTTCTGGACAGAATTCAAGTGAGGTAGCTGAAAAGTATATCTTAAAGTCTAGATGGAGTCCATCTTCTTTGTTTTCAGGGCAAAAAAGTACTGTAGATTTTCCAGCTTTTTCTCCACATTGTGTAGGCATTGCTACCCATGAACAGTATGCTATTACTCTTAATGTCCGAAGTAAGTATTTCTTTTGAAATTGTTACTTGATACCAATCAGTCCTTAGTGAAAGCATTTAGTTGAGAAATTTTTGAAGTATAAATTTATTAATATTAATTATTTTAAAGTTTTTGTCAATTGCTAGCAGCTGTTAAACTTTTTTTATTCAGCTAACTCTAGTGCCTAATAGAGTAGTCTCTCAACTCGCTCAAATGGAACTAGGCCTAGAGCAAGTACTGCTAAAGTTTCTATGAAAATGGAGGACGAAAAATGTTTGATGCTGTTACTTATGACAAAAACTAGAATTTTAACCCATTAACATCAGGCCCCTTGCAAAAACACTAAAATACTTCTACATTCAAAATACCAAAACATTTGTTAAAGATTTCATTATTAAAGTTATAATTTGAACAATATAAAAACCATAACATTCATAAAATTACAAGCAAAGTCCTTAAAAACTAAATGTACATAAGCCACATTGCCAAAGCAACTTTCTGCATGGGTTTATTTTACATCTAGTTCATTAGTTCCCAAACTTTTTTGACTCGCAATGCCCCTACACAATAAAAATTCTTTCACAGCGCCCCTCTTATAAAAAAAAAGATTAAACTTTGAAGCAATGAAAACGTCCAAGCTTTTTAAGATTTTAAATACTGTGTCCTAAAATGATTTTTTCTATTGTTAACTTGGTGATACAGAAATTAAAAGCTCCTTCTAAAATTAATCAGGCCAATAAATAAAATCACTTTTTAAAAAACCTATAAAATGCCTATATTATTGGTTTTACTAAAAGTGTTGGAACCATGGTGTAAGATTCCCCCCTGAAAAAAAAATATATTATTGGAAATGCTTTTTTTTTTTTCAAATTTGAAAGACATGTTATAATTAAATATATTAATTTTTTTTCAAGCTTTTCTCACTATTAGAAGGTGTATTTAAAAAAACTAGAGGGCTTTTCTCCCTACTTACTATTGCTCACCAATCCTCAGAACTAACTGCTATTCAGTGGATCTGAGCGAGTGAAGCTTCCTTTTTGCATTTCACCAACTCTGATTACAATGCTCATTGCATAGATAAGGGATGGCCAACCCACAGCATGCGTGCCACAGTGTTGCACAGCAGAGTTAAAACAGTCGTAAACACTTTGAAAAAATAACAATGTTTTTCGTTGTGTAATTGTTACCCATCTGAAATCCAAATAGTACTGACCTACAGCTCAATACTACTCTTAATTCTTAAGGCAAATATAAGAAACTGGTTTCAACTGCATGTGATCAAAATTATATTGAAATTTGTATCTACAAGCAATTTTCTTTAATTATACACTGATATTGAAGTTAGAATTTTTTTGTTTAGTATCCTTTTCTATTAGTACCTCAATATTTTGACCAAAACTTTTATTTCAGCCATTAACTATTGGAGGTTATTGCAAACTATTATTGGGGTTTTGCTGTTGATATCAGCTCCATCTTTGAGCAGGTAAGACCAATCAAAAACACATTCAAATATTTACATTTTCATGACTGGTGACTCACCTATTAAATCACTCCCACTAGATGGTATTCCAGCACAAAGTCTCTGAGATATTCAGATTGTGCAGCTAAATAGACATAATTTATCAGTGTACCTAACATATTAATCACAATATACAGCTGTGTTGTCTGTAAATCTTTGTAACTAGGCATCTAAAATTTAAAACTATTCTTAACTCTTAAGTACTCCAGCTGTTGAATTTTGTTCACCATTTGACCCGGATCATCAAAGCTATTTAAGTGTCTTTAATTTACATTGAAGATAAATGCTATCCATTAAAGAGTTGTAAAATGGTAGTTTGAAAATCTATGGTCTAATTTAATAAGATGTTACAGTGAATTCTATTTTTAAAATAGTAAATGTACATTCAAACTACTCATGAGGCTATTAAATTTTTTCTTTTACCCTATTAGTTATTTTTTTTATATTTAATTTCATTTTAACATATTCTGTTTTTGTCTTTAGAAATCCCTTTTTTCACTATACTTCAGGAGTATCTTTAGGAGTGATTGCATCTATTCTTGTTCTGATTTTTGTCATCAGCCGCTTCTTACCCAAAGTAAATTTTGCTTCATTAGATTATATTTAATTCCACATCACTTCACACATGTGCTTGTACTTAATTGAAATTTCCTTCTCAGGAAAACAGTTCTTATATGAAAGAAAAAATGTTGATAGCATGTAGAAGTTACTTAAGCGTTTCCGTGAAAATTTTAAACGAATTATTTTTAATGATTGATAGCTTTGTTTTCTTTAGTGTATAGATAGTAGAATTATGTGTTACTTATAGTGTTTCTTCTTTTCAGAAATCTGCATCCTATGCCTTCTTGATTTTTGGATATTCTTTCATCCTCTACATGATTCAGTTCATATGGAGTGATTTGAATGATATTATTTCTAAATACATGGACATTTTTCTTGTATACTGCCTTATTGCAGCATTCATTAGTTTTTTAGTCTGTTACAGATTAGGTCCTGTTCAGAATGTCAGGACTTTTAATATTATTCAATGGAGTATGCAAGTAAGCATTAATATTTTTGACCATGCTTAAAGTGATTTAACATTTAAGTTTTTCCAAACTCACCATTTGATAATTTTTAACTTTTCTAGATTCTTGCAGTGATATTAATTTATCTTAGTTCTGAATATCGAGAAGTTTCTACTGCTATTATATTAATTTTGATTTCTGCCCGGGCTATTCCGACTAGTTGGTTTGCAAAAATCAATGTTTTGTGGTAATGTATTTGATTCTATTTGGTTAGTAATAAAATTTGACCTTTTTTCAAAGTATAAGCTCAATAATTCTTGCAATCATTGGAAAAAGCTAAATAGTAAATTACTGATTAAATGTTGGAATAACATATTTATTATGTATACTTTATATAAAATATGATATTGGGACTTTTACCTTGGGTTGACATTCTCAATTCTTTATTGGACCATTGATCAAATTCTGTCACTTTATTGGTGCACTTTTTCTTTTCTGTATTATTGACTTCCATTTATAATTTAGTTAAAAATACCATTCATGTTATTTTTTTGTTGATTTAAAACATCTATTAGATCTATCAATTCAGCATTAAAAATTTTGATTGAAACTGGATGAAAGAAAATGTAAGTTATCAACCAAAATATTTAAATTACAAACAAAAGTTAAAATAAAGTAACATTTAGGGGGTATAAATAATATGTAAATGTTATGATTTGGTTTCTTAATATACAACTGGAAAAATTAAAAAAAAAATAATCTGAAATTTTAATAACTGAATGGTTTATGCTTATTTTAAGGTATAAATGATTCCCACCAAATGAAGTTACACTTTAAATTCTTATTTTAGTTTAAAATGCTTCCCTCCAAAAGTAAAACTACTCACAGAGTTAGAATATATTGAACAAGGTCATGCGGAAACTAAAAGAGCCTTAGAGGACCTGAGGAGGTATTGCAGTAGTCCTGATTGCAATGCATGGAGAACTGTGTCAAGATTGAAAAACCCTCTAAGGTATGCATTAGTTCAAGTGGGCTTATCTTATAAAACCTTTTCAGCCAATAGTCATTTTAATAGGATAAAATCTGTCCCATTATGATGATTGGCCTATCAGCTGATAGGCCATGGTCGATAGTAAAAAAATGTTTTATTTATACTTATCTCATTAATAATGGTTGGTACAAAAAGCTGCCACGAGACATTTTATTTTTTATTACCCTTAATAGAGGGTGTTTGCAGTTTCTAAATATGAATTAAAACTATTTTCATTATTTAAATGTTGTCCTTAATATTTTAACTTTATATACTACTTGGATCCCACAGACTTCCCATGTTTGTTGTTTACTTTGACACTTAGTTTTATTTAAATTTTTAGACTAGTAAATATAAAATGGTAGTTTTATTGAGTTATTTGATATTGTACTTGCATGTGCTAGAATAGTAATATCTATTGATTGATACATATAGATTGCATTATAAAGAGATTTCTCTGTTATACGAGCACCTTTTTAAAAAAGTTATGGTACTCATAACGCATTTAATCATTTAAATCTCTCAATCATAGACTACCTGATACTCCATTAAATCCTATAGACAGGGTTCACATGCTTCTTGAAAACAATTTTCATTTTCAAGCACTATTTAAACCCCTCGATTTTGAGTCTTACTCCTTATAAACCAGGGTTGGCACGGTTTAAACCATTTGGTTTAAACCATGGTTTAAACCACGGTTTAAACCAAATGGTTTTTTTGGTTTTTTTTCCAAAAAAATTTTAGCTAAACTTTTGGGTTTAAAGTCATTTATTGATTCAAATATTGTCTTTTGAACAAAATATGTTGAATGCTTCTGACATTAATGCTGTAAAGCTATGCAATTTTTTGAAAACAATTAGCCAATTGAAATTTTCTTAGAAAGACTCCTGGGTTTTTTATAAAAAACCTGGAGTGGTTTGGTTTTGAAACTTGTTTTTTTTTTTTTAATTCATTAAGAACTAGATATTTGAATGCATAATAAAAATCAATTGGTTTTTTTAATCAACTAATCCCCGGATTTTTAAATTTGCATTATAAAGAACCACTTGGTTTTTTAATGCTCTAAAAAGACTCCCTTGGGTTTTTTTTATAAAAAACCAATTTGTTTTTTTTTTTAATTCATTTAGAACTAGACTAGATATTTGAATGTATCATAAAAACCGATTGTTTTTTTTTAATCCATTGGATTTTTAAATGTGCATTATAAAAACCAGTTGGTTTTAAATGCTCTAAAAAGAATCCTTGGCCTTGGTTTTTATGAATAATGCCTTGGTTTTATTTATAAAAAACAACTATTTGTTTTTTTAATTCATTAAGTAACTGGATATTTGAATGCATAATAAAAACCAATTGGTTTTTTTAATCAAATAAGCACTGGATTTTTAAATATAATATGCATTATAAAAACCAGATGGTTTTTTAATGCTCTAAACAGACTCCCTTGGTTTTTTATGGTTATGTATAATTTTAACTTTTTTTAATTAAATAAAATTAATTTTAATTAATTAATTAAGTCACTTAGTTAATAGCTGAATTGATGAACTATTTATTCAATGTATTCATAAATGAAAACAATCAGAAATATTTGTATTTATGTGTTAGGGAAGAATTTCAGTAAAAAAAAACCGGTTTAAACCAAAAAAACCTGGTTTAAACCAAAAAAACCGGGTTTTTTAGGTTTTTTTGAAAAAAACCTGGTTTTTTTCCAACCCTGTTATAAACTCCTTGAATTTTTTAAACTTTAATTATAAAACAAATGTCTGAAGTTACAAAATAAAATAAGATTCACTTCACAATGCCCCGAACCAAAACTTTGTGCAATCAGCAATTGTAATGAATTTGAAAAATATATAGGTTATACTTATTAGAATCACAAAACTCCAAATTTTAAAGAACTTGCTTAACAGATTTTTCAATCAGAATTATGTCCCACTTATAGGTTTTAATATCCCTTTCGTTTTCCTATCTTGCCAGATTTGCTGAATTTATTGAACAGGGAAAACATTGTACCGATGAAGAATTGCTCCATTATAATTTTGAAAGTGTTGACGACGATGATGATGAAGACGAGTCAGAAACAGTAGAAGCAAGTTTTAATTATGATTCAAACAGATCAAATGGCTATTCAAGATAAAACATGTATTTTTAGCTAACATTTTTTTAATTGCACTGTAAATACTTATCTGATTAGTAATTTGTTTTCAAATAAAACATTGTAAATATACCCATTTGAATAAATAATGAATATCTTAAAAAATCTCAATTTTAGACATTTTACTCTTGTACATTATTCAGTCCTAATCAAGAAAACAGTTAAACTTCTCGAGAATTTCAAATCACTAAAACAACCAGGGCTGTATTTAGGCACGTGCAACATGTGAATGAAGGATTTTTTTATAACATTACAAAATCTTCATAAGAAATTTTTGACAGCAGTTCAAAGTTTAGAAGTGATCCGATTCATCTCGTTTTACGGTACTTAAAAATAAAAAGATATTATGGGATTAAAGAAATTATTTTAATAAATTTTGAAAACATTAAAAACTCTGAATTTTTAAGTTTTTACCGGAAGTTATTTGAGTGATAATTGGGACTTTAGGGGAGAAAAGTTAAACATCTGTAAAAGTAAATAGACAAAACACACAGGTTCCAATCGACAATCCTAAATACACAACCTATTATAAATTCCCTTGAAACATGTATTAATTGACAGAACTCTGCAATATCAGATTTTTGAAAAGATATATGTAATTACTTGGAAATACCAGCATTATTTCTTTCTTTCTTAAAATGTGGGAATGGTAGTAGTGAGGGAAGTTTTAAAAAATAATGCAGATAAAGAATTTGAGAGGAGCCAGTCACCTACAAAAAAGGGCATTGAGGGGTGCACATAGTGTTTTTTATTCCCCAAAGGTCCATTTGTCAGGGCAAAGCCTTCTGTACCAGACTGGATATTGTTCTTTTTTTTTTTAAACTGCATAAAAATGACTCAATAACAAAATTATTTCTTAGAAAATATATTTATTAAACTTCACCGACATATATCACAGTTTAAAAATTAAGCCTTGTTTTGTTAGTCACACCACAATGAAGCACTGCAGTTTAGTAATGTGCAATATACAAGAAAGGGACATTACAGAACAAAAAAAATTACAAATTATCTGATGACGCTTTTTCTTTAACCTCAGCTTGATGGAGTTTCTCCTTTAAACTAACTTTCATCTCATGAGGGGATTCCTCACAAGCTGAATATCTGGTCCCTTCAAAGGGTCGTAGATGAATCTAAAAAGGTTAAATTTTAATAATAGTTCACAAACTTCAAATAACCTTGTCAAATTCAACTAGTTTTTGAGCAAAAAATTTTAAAATTATGGGTACATTATTTAACTTTTGTTAAATTTTTAAAAGACATTTTGAATGAGACTATTTATTTTTAAAATTTTAAAACCTGAAAAATAAACCCCTTTTTTACCCATTTGATTTTTTTTTCGTATATAGATAGATACCCAGATAAATGAAATTTCAAAATAATTACTACAAAGGTATTTTTAATTTAGAAGTAGTATACTACTTTCATAAAATTTCTTTCATTGTTATTAAAAATTATTTTACATTCTAAATCTATATGAAAATAATTTAATGTTTTTGTAAAACAATTCCTTAACAATACTTATTTAATAGAATAAAAAAAAATGTTTCAGAGTTCATGGTTCATGGAGGGAGGCAGCTGCCCTCCCTCTAAATTCTCAGTTTGTTAAATTTTTTTTGAAAAACTTTATTAAAGCAATATAGTACACAATTTTCCTTGAAAACTGCGTGGCTTACAAGAAGCGGTTCTGTTCGTCACAAAGAGTCTCAAAATGAGCTAAAACACTACTTTGAGGGGCGAATTTTAAAAAAATTTTTTTGGGGGAGGATCCCCAGACCCTCCATTTTTAAGCTCACATTCATTATACCCATATTTTTACATTAGGGTACTTATACAAAGGATTTGAACTTTTGCACACCTAAAATTTAGCGTGTAAAAGTACTCACCATGGGGTATGGGGGGACCTGGGAAATAATGTTGAGTCCACACCTAGTCACTAGTATTCGCAACATCAAGAGCAAAGGTAAGTATCCTTGCCCTCCCCCCTAACATGAAACCCGGCTACGCCCATGTCAGAGTTTATTCCATACTGAAGATGTAGATAATATGTTTATTTTGTACCTTTTCTTATTCAACATCCATATTAAGTTCTCATTTCCTTTGGTAAATTGCTAGCGATTTCATTTATAAGTCATACACTTAAGAACAAAAACCCGATTAAAGCAACCAATTTTAAGTATAATTTGTGTATAGGAAACTTACTTGAAGGTGTATGTTCACATCCTTACTACAATTAAGAATGGAAAGTTACCCCCTATTTTTTAGGTGAGCTTGTTTGGCAGGTTTCTGTTGACAGTAGTTCCCGCCCACAAGTGACAAGGTTCTTAAGCTCAAGATAACTTCCACCAGTTGCAAACCCTTGGCTCCTGCATTTGTCCCCCGAAATTTGGACTATGTGTACCGAAAGGAGGTTAAAACCTTATTTTGTGAGTCAAATTTCCTGGGAAAGGGAGAACTCCCAGATCCCCTATTGCACTTGGAACATTATTCACTATTTTTTATTAGGTTCTTCAAGATGCAAATACTACCTAAAAACATATTAAAAAGCTAAATTGAATCTATTAAATATGCATGGGTGCATAGGAATAATTTTGGGTCCTCTTCCCTGGTTCAAAAATTTTGCTTTGGGCCTGATAATGACTAAATGTTTTAGAATATTTTTTTCTACTTACTAATTTAAATGCACCAAAATGTAGTTAGTATTTATACGAGGAGATGAAAAATAAAATTTTAAATCTTGGTTTCATTAATATGAATAATGGACTAAAATGTTTTTAATTGTGGAAACCAAATGAACTAAGTAAAATGAAACATTCACTAAATTACACACTGCTTCAACACTTTTCAATAATTTACACATATAGGTAATTCGTAAATGCATAATAATACATATAATCACTGCCTGTATGCTTCTTCATAGTCATCCATCATAAAATGAGTTTCCCCTTGAAAAGTGCTAAGGGACCAGCACTTACTTGGACATAAATTTGCGCTTTCTTGTTGAGCTCGAGATTTTCCAAAATTTTGATGATAAAACCCGAATTTTGATATTTATGCGGTTAAAGAAATGGATTTTCAGGGGCACTAGAAAAAACAGCACCCCTGAAATATTATGAAAAATGCACAGAAAAAAATCCATGAAAATACTTTTAATAATAATATATAATTTTATAATATATAATATATAATTTTTATATTTATATACTTAATTTCTTTTTATTTATCGAAAAACTTTAATCGAAAAACTTTTTGTTTCACTTGGAAGGGCCAATTTCGGCCCCTTAGTGAACAATATAATGTCGCTTTTTTTTTTCTCTCTCTCTTTCATAATAAATTATTAATTAAAGAGATATTAACAAGTCAAAATAGCATTTTTTGTCCCCCTCCGAAAAAAGTTCGAAAATTTGCAAGGTAATTTCTTTGATTTTTTAGTTAAAATTTGTTTTTCTTCAACTAAAAAACAAGAACTGCAAGATAACAATGTTAATATAGCAAATTTGAACTTTTACTTTATTGAGACCTGAAAAAGAGCAATGAATATTAAAGATATTTTCATGAAATTTATTTTCTGTGCGCTTTAAGAAGTTGCACAGAAGTTCTTCCTCTCCTATAATTTAAATGTTAATTTTTGTACTCCTCATTTAGTCAATAAGAGTGCTGTAAGCTGTCTCAATTCACCATGGTCACCTTACACTGCCAGACATTCCTTCAAATCTAAAGCCATAAAACTGATTTTTGAAAAACAGAAAGAACAGTCTCTAATATGACCCCTAGTTTGACTTGACCTTTTCATATTGCCTTGCAGAACTTCTATTATGTTTGTTTGTATCTTCTTTTAAATAAATCATTAACATTTAATTTACTTTTAGCAGAATTTATTTTCATTTTCTTCCTATATGATAAAATATTTTTTCTCAGTTTAGTTCCATAGTTGAAATTTAAAAAAAAAGAATAAAGCAGATGTACCCTGTGAAAATAGCTTTCCACCTACAAAAGAGGGGCATTGAGTTTTTTTTTCTCTTGCTGAAGGTGGGTTAGTACGAACAATGTTTTTCTTAAAACTTACATTGCCCTGCAACACTGGGTTTGACGCTTTCATAAAATATTGTAGTGCATAAAGATGATTCGATAACAAGATTGTTTCTTGGAAAATATATTTATTAATCTTCACCAACACATATCACGGTTAAAAAATTAGCCTTGCTTTGCTAGTTATGCCACAATGAAGCACTGCAGTTTAGTAATGGGCAATATACAAGAAGGGGACATTACAGAACACAAAAATTACACACTATCTGATGATACTTTTTCTTTAAAATCAGCTCGGTGATGTTCGGTGCTCAGTGTTTCTATGAAAACAATTTAATGTTTTTGTAAAAAAAAATCTATAACAATACCAACTTAACGGAATAAAAAATTTTTATCCTTTAAATTAACTTTTATCTCATAAGGGGATTCCTCACGAGCTGAATATCTGGTCCC
Source organism: Tetragnatha montana (assembly GCA_963680715.1). NCBI lineage: Eukaryota > Metazoa > Arthropoda > Arachnida > Araneae > Tetragnathidae > Tetragnatha > Tetragnatha montana. The sequence continues at coordinate 30,009,013 of OY796680.1, forward strand.
TTCAAAAGGTCGTAGATGAATCTAAAAAGGTTAAAAATTTTTAATAACAGTTTACAAAATTGAAATAATTGAACTTTATCAAATTCAATTAATTTTTTTAACAAAAACTTTAAAATTATAAGTAAATTATTAAATTTTTGTTCAGTGGCATACATAGAAATTTATTTCAGGGGGATCCCAAAATTACTCCTCAGCCCCTCCCACACATCTTTAATAGGTCAAATGTAGACTTATAATACATTTTTAGGTAGAATTTAAACACTTTATATAAGAAAGGTTGTGAGTATTAAGTTACAAATACCAAAGTTCAGTCTGGGTGTCCTCCCCTAGAAAATTTTTGGAAATTTGACTCAAAAACAGGTTTTTAATTAGTTTTGTAGTCTGAATTTTGGATATGCATTTTGATGAACTTAATATTAAAAGAAGTTGTGAATAATAGAGTTCCAAGTACAAAAGGGGATCTAGGGGTCCTCAGAAATTTTTTGGAACTATACCCTAAAAACAGGGTTTCAATTAGTTTTTGGTACACTTATCCTAATTTTGGACACATATTTTTAGATAGGATTTGGATTTCGATGAACTTATAAAAAAGTTGTTAAAGATAGAGTTCCAAGTACAAAAGAGGGTCTGGTTGTCCTCTCCCAGAAAATGTTTGGAAATTTGACCCTTAAAAACCAGGGCTTCAACTTGTTTTAGTACCCTAAGTCCAAATTTGGGGGGGGGGCAGGGCCCCTCGTCCCCTTCTTATACACACTCCTGCTTTTGTTAAATTATTGATAACATTTTGATTGAGACTTAATTTTTAAAATTTTCAAAACTGAGATAAAAAACTTTTTTTACACAATTGAGTTTGCTATTGTATACAGATGGCCAGATATAATAAAAGAAATTTTAAAATTTAATTTACTATGAAAGTATTTTAAATTTAGAAGTACTACTTTTATAAAATTTCTTTTATTGTTATTAAAAATCTTTTTACAATTTATATCTCTATGAAAACAATTTAATGATTTTGTAAATAAAATCCACAACAATACCAACTTAATGGAATGAAAAATTTGTTTTGGAGATTATTCCACACTCAAGATGTAGATATGTTTGCTTTGTACCTGCTCTTATTCAACATGCATATTAAGTTCTTATTTCCTTTTGGTAAACTGCAAGCGATTTCATTTATGTCATACACTTAAGAACAAAAACCTGATTAAGGCAACCAATTCTCAGTATAATATGTGTATTGTATAGGAAACTTACTTGAAGGTGTATGTTTACATCTTCTCTACAACTTAAGTATGGAAAGTTACCCCCTTTCTTTAGGTGAGCTCGTTTGGCATCAGGATAAAATTTATACAGCTCCTCTCGAGCAGCAGTGCTCAAAGCACTATCATCAAATACCTAAAAAAAATACATTAATTTAACTTTGGGCACTAAGAGTACATTCAACTTTGCAAATAGAAATAGAAACTTGGATAGCTCCAATATCTTAAATTCACAGTTCTTAAAAATAAAACTTTCAAATCATAGCAACTTTTTATTCTTTCATCATAAAAAATCAACAAAGGAATGACTAGCACAAAGTTGTCACTTAGAAAGGAAAGGTTAGGTTTAGTTGTAATGTGGCAGGGTTTTTTTTTTCACAAAATGGTTACTCAAAACATTTGGAAAGTGATTAGTATTGTGAAAGTTTCAGTAAATTATCCCCTCAGTAGATTTTAAAAAGTGCTGAATAGAAAAGATCATAGTCTTTTGTCATGTAGAATTCTTACAAATTATTCACTGGATCTGGAATTAATGATGGAATTTCTCTTCAAAGTTTTAAAGTGGTCTCTCAAAATATAAATGTTCCAAGTTGTACTGTAGTAGTTTTATTTAGCATTGCTTGCCTAAATTAAAAAAAAAGTATTTTGGATGATGAGGTAACTGTTGAAGCTAATAAAAACCAGCCTTAATGAGGAAAAAAGTAATGTGTTACTTACATCAACAATAGTTATTGGAATGTCTTTCAGGTTTTGAGGTTCTACATAGCAGTTCATGCAGGTAAGAGTAAGGCGGGATGCAAGCTCTTGTTGAGTTAAGCTGTCCAACTAAGAAAATCAGCAAAGATTAATCCAAATCTTTAGAAATTTTAACTAATTCAGAAATACATTTTCAACTTAAGCACTTAATTTCAAAAACAGTAATTTGCTTTCAACTTAAATCTGATTACCCAAATCTAACTATTATTTTTAGTATATTAAAATCTTTCCCCCTATTTTTCTATTGAAAATTTAATATTTTTATTCAATTTTGATTTATTACATTATTTTGAGCTCTGTAAGTGGATCTTGTTTCTAAAAAAACACAGATCATACAGTAAATGGGAGTTTTGCTAACTCCTTGCAATATCATTTATTTAAGAACTGTTTGAATTTATTTAAATTTAACTATTGTAAAATTGATAAACCGTGTTGGAGAGCAAATGATAGTTCCCATGATTTATCACATTGCCCGTAATATATATATATATACAGTAATACCCCGACTTACGCTACCCTGATTTACGCGAATTCAGAGTTACGCGGTTTTGAAATTTTAAAATTTTTTTCCTAATTGTCTTAAAATATCGCACAACACCCAACCCTTTATCTGCTCAAATATTCTTATTTCATATTCCTTTTTTTGTCATCCAAGTTCTTTCCAGCTCTACGGAATGCAAACATTATAGTATCTTAAAAAAGGTGAAAATAAAAGAATACGAGTTCTCACTTGATAAAATAAATTCCGATTGAATTATGTTCTGAAACACATTTCCCCGGTGTTCTATTCTTGATCTGAACTTTGTTCATTGCATTTGTAGATTTGATTCTTTGGAATCAAATAAAAAGTGGAAAACTTTATCCTTGGAATGTAAATTAATTTAATCAAAGACTGGATGGTAAATTTAAAGTGTGGGAATTAGCCAAGAAATATGATCTCCCAGAGTGAGAACGATTTTAAAAGACAGAGGCAAAATTCTCGAAGCTGTGAAAAACGCTCAGTCCCTAAACTCCAGCATTATTCGTAAACGTCATGGCATGGCCTCCCTTAAGGTAAGGGAGGATTTTTTTCTCTGGTCCCAATTGAACAAATTTTCTATGTATTTCTATGGGAAAATGTACCCCGACTTACGCGGTTATCGCTCGGTCCCACCTATCGCGTAATTCCGGGGTATTACTGTATATAAAAATATATACCAGAAAAAAACTTCTAAAAAGCAAGAGAAAACCTTTAACTCTAGTTTAAATTTTTCTCATTGCACTAATTAGCAGTGGTCCTTGGGGAGCAAGTGTGAACCTAAAGCCCAAAGTTACCAACATTAATTAGAAAATAAAGAGTTTAAATTTTTAAGAATTTCAAACTATTCCTTACCTTTTCAACCATGAAGTCAATTGAATCTGCAATTGATGATTCTACATAACCTTTTGAAAAGTTACCCATGATCATTCTTTTTAAAACAACTGAAGGGAACATCCAAAGACTGAAACAGAAAAAAAAAATGTATCTATGTGATTAATTAATACATATGGACTAGTCTTTTCTAAAATGTAAAAATAATTAAAAAAAAAAAACCCTTGTAAACAAAATTTTGATGACAATTTTTCTACAATATTAAAATAATTTTATTTAAAATGGTATAGAGCAGGCTTGTACAAATTTAATTGTGATGAGGGCCAGTTATGACAGCTTGACAAACTTGGATGCAGTTCATAAGACTGATTTCCAGGGTCAAAAGATCAATAAAAAATTCTCTAATGCTGATATTATAATGATGGTAATTACAAGTAACTCATAGCTACCAACATTGGTAAACATAAATGAGGGAGATTTTTCATATCTAATTTTGTTAAAAATATAGTATTCTACAAAGATTCAAGCAAAAAAAATTTGAAAGTAATTTTATTGTTAATATAAATAGAATGGATTAAATTTATTAGCAATTCTTTCTCATTAAGAAACTCTTGGGAGGTTTTATAAAAATTATACTAATAAGATAATTCAAATAAAGATTAAAAAAGCTGCATAACAATGTTTAAGTAATGATTTAAAAGAAAGAGGCAGGACCCTTAAAGAAGCAACCATATTTTAATATTAATAACTACACAATTAACCAATGAAAATATGTAAGAAAAGAAATTGCATTGATGATTCATTACATACTAAAAAACTTACACACTAGCTGAATCAGACAAATTGAAGATAGTTGTGTCAGTAAAACTGTTACATAAAACAATGGATAATACAGTACGAGTATGAGAAGTAGCCTCAGCAAACTTTTGTGCTAGAAATCCTCCCAATGAAGCGCCAAATAAATGTACCTGCAAGAGTAATTAATTCCGAGAACTTAAAAACTAAACCAACACCTATGTTAATTAACATATTAGGTTATACTTTAATAATCACTGAGAAAAAAATATTTTATGGAAATAATTAGAAAATTAATAGAAACCAATTTTAAAATAAAGAATATATAAGGTCAAAGTAATTTAATAATCACATAATAATGAACTCTTATTTTAGAACACTTAAATTTTTTCAAATAGTATAATAATAATGCTGAAAACTCCTTACTTTGTCTAAGCTAAGATGATCAAGTAGTTTGCTAAAACCAGTGACCCAATCTCTCATAGTCCAATAAACTGGATATTGCACCTTAAAACAAACATATAAAAAAATGTAAAACTTCAGTTTTATTAAACCTTTAGAAATTTCAACAAAGAATATTAATAATTTTCTTTTAAACAAAGAGAAACTTTGAACCATCTAAAAGTTTCTTAAATATTTTGAAAAAAAATTAATAACTGCTGTTTGGAGAGAAAAAGATGATTTAATTAAAAATGACATGAAAACACAGAAAAAGTAAAGAGAACTAGATTCATTGATTTCATACTAAAAAGAAAGATTAAAATGTACTTTTTGTAAAAATAACATCCTCTTGTAGTAAAAAAAGTAATTTTTTTTAATCAGTAATTTTTTGTTAATTGGAAAGAGTGGTCTCTGCTTGGTGATTTACTGGTAACTAATTGTGGTATTTTAACATTATGAGAATAGGAAAAAATATCAGTGCCTTCAAGAATTGGTCGTTGATGAGGTGGTCGCTCAGTGAGGTTTTACAATAATATTCTTGCAAGATGGATGGTTATTTACAATATATTTAAAACAAGTTTTTGAAACTTATAATAAAAGAAAGTTTATTACAGCAATAACTCGATATCCTTTTGCAGAGAGGGCCATCATTTGATTAAAAAACACATCTGCAGTTCCACTGACAGGTGGTAGGCAAATCAAAGGACATGTTACTGTACGAGGTCCTGCATCATATAATGTCCACACTTTAGATGAATCTTCATCTACAATAATCTAAAAGGAACATAGTAAAATTTTTAAAAATGAATAAGAGTACTACAGGAATACTACTTTTAGCTTTAAAACTACTTGAATCATTTATGTTCATTAGTAGTAATAACACTCCTCAAACTTAAAATTTTTTAACAGGGTAGTGGCTTGTTTTGGTAGTATTTGAGTAACAGGGTTGTTACTCAAATTGTAACTGACATTTTGAGAAATAATTCTTAACATTAGCCTTATTTTGCGTCCCCCAAGAAACTTTTACTGTGCCTAAAGAGATATTCTCATAAGTAAATTACAGCAGCATGAGGAATTTGTACCTCACCTCCTCTCCAATGTTTCACACGTTAATATTTTATTATTTTTAGAGGTAATGCTCTCAAAAGTCTTAATATTTCACCAGGGATGCCTCACACAACACCAGCTAACAAATCTATTGGCAAAATAATTTGGGGGTGCTTCAGTTAAACATCAACCATGCACAAGCCACCAATGATTATAAAAGTAAAATATAAGTTCAGACTGTTAGAATGGAACTGATGAAACTTGCCTTTTTTTGAGGAACTCTGCTTCTAAAACTTATATATTCTGCAGATGAAGATATAGAAGAAGGTCTGTTTTCTAAAATCTGCATTCTAAAGGAATAAAATTAGTAAAAATTGTGAAAATCTATACTCATAATTTTGTAAATTTGAAGTTAGTGTTTAATTAGTTTTCCCAGTCAGGAGCCTGTTTTTGTAAATTTGTGAAAATAGGATACCATACTTTTAGTATTGTGAAAAATCACAAAACTACTAACACTATATAGCTCAGTAGAAATGGCAGAAGCAAAACTGTTTGTGAATTGTCTGTTTAAAGGCTAAAATACTTTGTGAAGAGTCCGTCATTATGCCAAAATACTTTGTGAAGGGTCTGTTTTTAAGCCAAAATATTTTGTGAAGGGTCTGTTACCACACTGAAATATTTTGTGAAAGGTCTGGAAACAGACCCAAAATGATGATGGAGTAAAAATAAAAGATCCTTGATGATGGAGTAAAAATATAATTGAAAGTCCAATTTGCAAACAAAATAAACACACTGATAATTTTTATCTTTTTAGAAATGTTTAAAGCGTAATCGAAACATTTAAATAATAAACTTCACAGCTGTAACGATTTGCTTATTACTAACAACATACAAGTAACTACAAAGTAGTAATAATTTCCGAATTAATAGTTTCCGAATAAAATTCGATATAAAATTTTAATAACCACAAATCTTTTACCTTTCATATCTTTTTAAGCAACACTATCAAGACCAATAATAATTGCCTTACAGCATGAAATTATATTATAAATGTAAATAAGCTAAAGTCACGCAATTTTGGGTTTTTGTTTATCAATTTTCAGTGTTGCCATGAATTTCAAAGAAATATTCTGAAAATACATCTCAGGTTAAAATAAAATTGAGGCGAGAAATCAATCACGAACTTTACTTTTTGGACGTTTTGAAACAGGCTTTAAGATATTTTCTTTAAGAATATTTTTCTTTCAATTTCGCCGCGAGATTTCTTACAATTTTAGACAAGAATCTGTGGTCTTTCTCTTTCTTCTTTCTGATCGCTCCATGCTTAAAGTGCATCTCAACTCTTCATTATTTTAAAAACAAAAACACACTTTGTTTTTCATTATGTTTGTCGGCTGTAAAGCTGTCAATTTTTTAAAAACTCTACTGAAAAGCGATTGTTTTGAAAATGCTTTGTTTCAAAATTAAATTGTGTTTACACAAAAAATAAGAATATAATAGATATAATAGAGTGTATAGTTTTATAAGTTATTTCTTACTGATTTTCTATTTATTTATAAAATGTGTTTATTAGGTTAAAATCTTAAATTCTATTTTAAAATCAATATTTACTATGAATTAGTTAGATTTTGAAAAATTACTTGTATTTTATAATTATGCTTAGAATTGTATATAGTTTACACATAAGTATTGATATTTCCATTGCCATTTTTGAATCATTTTGTGCCTACTTTATTTCCATTATTTATTTAAATTTTTCACTCTCATATTTGTACTCTTTTTACTCATGATTTAGTTGCATATTCTTTTATGATGGGGATTACCAGTCGGGGTTCATGGGTTCATGCTAAACCATATATATTGCAAAGACAATCAATGATTGAATATGAGGTGACTGATATCATCCGGTTTTGGCTCTTGAAAAATCTAAAAATTCTGAGTTTCGGCAGTCCCTGGTACCCTAGCATCCCATGAACCCTGTTTAATTGGGATTTTTCAGTGAAACACATTTTAATTACATTAATTTGATATTAATCTCTTTCAGTCATTGATAAGACTAATGATTGGTGGAAAAAAAGCAGCACACTTTCAGTCTCATCAAAATCCTTGGAAAAAATTGAACTTAAGTACTGTCCTATCTGCAGTTTCACCTCAGAAGAAGCTGTTGAATTACGCTGTCACATGGCGTCTCATGTTAGCTTCAGCCCTCCATTTAATTGCCCTGTTTGTTACAAAACATTTTCAAACAAATATAATGTGCAAACACATATGGTTATTCACACTGGAGAAAGACCTTTTGAGTGTAATATTTGCTTTAAGTCTTTTAAACAAAAGTCCCACATGCATGCACATCAGAAGAACACTCATTCATCATTAATATCTTGACTTTCAACTGTCTATTGTGTTGTGATTTGCCTAAAAATGTAGCCATCTTTTCCTTCAAATTTTTGTTTATCAATGCAAATATTCATAAGATTCATAGTTTTTCTATAATTATAGATTTCCTGCAGAAAGAATATTTATTATTATTTTTTAAGTCAATTCTGTTAACTGTCCATTTAAATATCGGAAAGCTGTTACAGATGTCAAGAATTAGAAATACTGCCAAAAATTGCAAACAAAACAGATAAAAATATTCAGTTATATAAATAAATGACAACTATAAAAATTTGGCAATATTTGAATATTTTGCATTTAAAACAGCTTGGGGACTTTTAACAGGACAATGAACAGATTTGAACCTACTTTTTTTCCACAGTTAACAGTTTGAAGTTAACTGTATGTGTAGTGTGGTTGTGTTCATAATATGTCACTAGCTATAGTATATATATTTTTAACAGCATATTATACTTATATTATATTTAAAGTTTCATATATCGTCCTAACTATTTTTAAATAAATAGGAATCTATTAATTATATAAACCCCACATTAATATAAGGAAATAAAATTTTATGAGAACTTTAGGATTAGTCAGGCTTAAAGCTCCAAATTTTATGATAAATAATCAAATGTCAAAATAAAAAACCTTTAAAATATCTCAACCAGCAGTATTGCTTTTGAATTCGGTTTGTCTATTTTGTGTAATTTTGCCAATATAGTCCGATAGGAAAAATTTGCATCTAACTAATCCTAAAGTACCTTTTTATGTATAATTTAACAGGATCTATTGTAATAGTATATGTAAACTTTATTATATTAGTTTCAAAAACTATATGGTTCTCTTTTTCAATGTCCCAAGGGTTTTTTTTTTAGATTTGCTGGTCCAATATCTTTTTGATTTACATTCATGCACAGCTTCTATGATATCAGTATTTATAAAATAAAACTGCATGCTCTCTCAATTAAAAGGTCCAAATCTACAAAGTGGCAATATAAAAGAGTATATTGTGTTCCCTGATTTTGTAGCCTCATTGCATAGTATTACAATTTAACTACTAAAGGTTTAAACATAGACCTACCTTCGAAAAGAGAAAAATGGGAGATGTGGGCATGGCTACAGTTAGGATATTTTTCTGTTTGGTTATTTTACGGTGCAAGAATCAGTCCTATTGTGCCATAGATAGAATATCTTTGAGCAAAATATATCACAACACATACTCAGGATGGCAGGTTTCTTTGATTTTGTTTCTCTCATTAGCTCAATTCTCATGAGATGTGTTTTAAAAACCACATGCAAAAAATGCGAAAGAATGTTTTCTAAAGAAGAGCATTCCTTTCTTTTAAAACTAGACTCAGAAGTAAGACTGTACCTGAATTTTGTATACCTAACCTACTTCTGACTAACATTTTTTTTGTTTTCTTATTAAGTTTATTTTTTCCATAATGATCCAAATCAGAAACAGCTCTAATTAGTTAGAATAATTTTATATCAATAAAATTAAAGAATGATTTAGATGTAGTACTGAAGCTAGTATTTTTCATCAGCACATACGAGAAAAAAGTAAAATATTACATTGTAATCAGAATTTTTCATTTTCTCCCTAAATGATTTTCAGTTGGAAAAGTGTTTTGTTTTATGTTCTTAAAAAAACTTTTTATGTCTTTTATTTATTTTACAACAACAGCGTCTATATAGGAAACTACATTCCCGCCTTGGAGCTTCTCGCTTTATGGATAAACTTTAAAATTTTTAGGAAAGGTACCTATGTATTAAGCAGTGTTTTAATTTTAGTGGATTCCGACTAATTGGAAGAAAAATACATGCTTCTATAGAATTTTAAGAAGTTGTAAAAGTTATTGTAAATTTTGGTGCTAGTGACCTCTAAACATGAGCGACCTCTAGAGAGCAAAATAAGAAACAAAGCCAGTGAAAAAAAAAGCAAGCAGTTAAATTCACTTGCATATTTTCAAAGAATGTATCCCATGAGAATTCAGCAATACTCCCAAATACCCCTTGTTAAGATTTGCATCTAAAGCAAAGAGACTATTCTCTTCTATTCAGGGATGAAATTTTTCAGACTTTTGGAGGATTTTCAGACTTTTTTGAAATTATCATAAAATTTTCAGACTTTTTACTTTTAAAAAATCAGCTTATGAACTGGAATTTTTGACTGAGAATTTCATTTTTCTAAATTCAAGTTGATGTTCTTGATTTAGGATGCTTTTTATATGGTAGTTTTTCATATTTAAGCCAATTTAGTATAACAGCTTAACACATTAAAACTTTAAATTTTGAAGTGTAAGAATTTATTGTTGAAATTATGTTAACTAATTATTTAATTATTAGTTTTTTCTGATTTATTCTCTAGATCAAATATCGTTCGCACAGTTTTCAGACATATTACTTTTTTGTCAATCTCATCCCTGTTATTATATTTTTAGTTGCTTCAATATAAATTTTTTTATTGCTTAAAAGGAAATATATTTTTATCTTTGAAAGTGACAGCAAATGTTTTGGTGATTCAATATATTGTATTCACAAGTCCAAAAATTTCCTTAAAAGAATATAGGTTACATTAATTTTGTTTAAAGTTCTAATGATTGTAAACATTAGCAATTTTAGTTATATTCTTATATCTTGGGAGTGTATATTTTAACTAACTTTGTAAAGGTAAAGTATTATTTAGATGTATTTTCAGAAACGCAAGCATTACATTATACTAGACAGCAACTTTAGTTGACCCTATCACGTCACTAACAAAGTAGTTCCCATCTCGGTATCTGAATTTTGAGTGAAATGAAGAACGTCAATTTAAAAAAAATATTTTGTTAAACCCATGTATATACTTTTTTATCACGATTTGCTTACCGAAACTCCTCATAGCAACCCAACAAACTTTGTGTTTACCCATTTTCTCCTTCTGCATAGTGACGTACTGGGCTCAGGAAACGTTGCTGTCAAGTATAGTAGTTTTATGAAACAAAACACATGATGTTGAGTTTTTTCTAGTATTAAAACCTGTTCCTATTTAAAAAGTATTATGCTTACAAAATACTCTGTGGTAAATACTATAAGATTATCTGGAAATGTGAAAATTGCTATTCACAGCTCAGAATTCCTTTAAAATGCCATTCAATTAATTTTATTGATAACATTATGGCAAGTAGGTATTACAATTTTGATAACAAAATTTAAAGAATTAAGATTTAAGCCAAATTTCACCATTTTGCTTGCTCTACAGTGACATGTACTCGAATGAAAGTTTTTTTTTTGTAAACCAAAAGCATCTTTTTTCAGGTTTTACCAAATATTATCTATACCTTATAACAGGGGTCAGCAAGTAATTTTATGTGGGGTCCAAATAATTTTGAAAATTTTTATCAAGGTCCAGAGCAAGAGTACATAGTATTACTCTTAAATTCCTATTTTCAGATACATATATCCTTACATACATGTAATTTGAGTATGCTTCCTTCTTAATTGAATTTTAACAAAAATGTTAATTGCCTGTTAAACTGTTACACATCACAAATGTTATTTAAAATATCAAATTAAATATTAAAACACCCCTCATTGATAAGGCTGCTTAATTGAAGGAGCATTCCCAGCAAGAGAATGTTGAGGGGGATAGTCTCTTGCATAAGATCTCAGTGGCATAAAGAACAAGCACTTTGAGGTTAGTAGTGGGCACATTTAGATGAGAAATCACTGCTCCTTTTATAATAGACATCAAAAAGGTGTTTCTCTAACATTTTAAAAAAATTTTGTCTCAAATTTTCACATTTCTAGAGAATCAACCATATACTATCTGATTTCTTATCAATGTTTCTTATATATAAACTGCATGCCTCAGTCAATATTTTGAAAAGTCATACATTGTGTTATTTAGTCAATCACATTACAATCTGAGAGTCGTGGCAAGACAGGCATAGGAGGTATAAGACAGGTTTGTATGCATTTAACTTTTGAATTTATCGGTGGCATGTGGTTAGTTTGTAAGTAATCTAAAAAATAATCTATGTTACTACTTATTCCATTTTACAGGATTGTTGGTCCTGGCGTTTGGACTTTAATCCTCAGTTGCAAAACATTATTCACCGTAGTTAATAATGTTTTTGCCTCTGATGATGCCTTCCGTGTCAGAGGGCAAAACATATGGAGTTAAAGTCCAAATGCTATGACCAACGATCCCAGAATATGAAATAAATAGTAACTGTTCAAGTCATGGAAGCTTTCATTATTTTCATCTATATGTTCATTAATTCATTCGTGTATAGTTGTGTGTACTCCAGTAATATACTATATGTCTTGTGGTTCCTCGAATGGTATTGACAATTGAGCTTTAATATACATATTTTTAGTTCTTTATACCTGTTGAATGATACATACTTGTGAAATTTTATTATAATTGTAAATAAAATGTCAATCAGAAAAATCAGTTTCATCATTTCATTTTTAACATGTTTCATTAGTTTTTTTTTTGCATGTTAAGAAAGGTGGAGTTAGTGTTTCCTTAATGTTATTCTTTGAATTCAATGGAATAATTAAGAGGAATTCAAACTTCAATTTAATTTAAGATTTTTAAAGTGTTAAATTTGCAAAACGTGAGGCATAAAACAATATTTAACAAAATAATATTTATTTAAGCAATTTTACATTTTTAATACTTGCAATTGAAGATTTTACCACATGAATTATACAATCATTCTATTTCAATGAAAAAGTTTTGTAAAAAAATACACAACTACCATTACATACATGTTAAATTGTACAACATATGAAGGCTTCTGGGGTAAACAATGATAACTCACATCTTATGTTCTAAAAAAATTACATTCAAGAAGAGCTTTCATCCTATTCAAGTTGGAGGAGGATATCACGTAAAATAAATGTTTGGCAAGAAGTTTTTCCAGTTGAATACTGTACTGGTCAATAGAATTTATGAAAATATAATTCAGTTTATCACAAAACTAAAATTATGTGGGTTTTCACTTTTTACCCTTGAGGTCTTCAAATTCAGAAAATACTCGATACCTTTAACTTCAAGGTCTTATTAAATCATTGGTGATAAAAAATGATTTCAAAATGTCAACCAACATTTTAAATGATTCTCTATATAAATATTTCTTTTTAAATTTCAAGTAAAAAATTAAAGTAATCTAGTTTTGCAAGTTAAGTGCAGGGAGCTGTGAAATTCTGTCTCGCATATTCCCAAATTAGAATGGCCCCACTGACATGCACATTAAGAGAACGGATTACTCCTTGCTGAGGTATTTCTACACACGCATCCAGTGATTGAATCAAATCAACTGGCAACCCTTCTTTTTCATGACCTAACAACAAGGCAGACTTTTTTGGAAATTTATATTCAACCAAATTGTGACTGTCTTCAGTTTGTTCGGCTCCTACTAATGTGTAGCCATCCTCTTTCAAAGACATTAAGTAATCTTTGAGGTGATGAGGCTTAACTTCTTTGGTTTTTACCCATTTGTCAGCTGACACAGCAAGGTTCTGGAAAATTTTTTCTTCTGTGAATTTAATGTTGCCAACTACAAACTCACTGACGCCGAAAACCTCACATGTTCGACACAAACCACCAAGGTTGGGAAGTCTATCAATAAGAGATGCTATAACAATCAGACCCTCTTTGTTAGTCTTGTCATTAATAAGGTTAAGGTTTTCAAGATCACCAATTATGTCTTTGGTTGGAATGATTTTTTTTTGGAAATTGAAATCTAGAGAGACATTTTCGGCAACACTATTATCTGTACTTGGTTTATTTGACCAAGTAGTTGAAACACTATTTTTCAGTTTTTCATCATTATTATAAACTTCTAAATAAGAGCTTTTATTTCCAAACAACGATGGGTTAATCCACTCATCTGGGCAAAGGTTGGATAGGCGTGGTAGTTCATAAAATAGGGTTTCCAAGGTGTATTGGTTGACTGGATCAAAAGATGAAAAGTAAAAATCCTGAGACAGCTTCAGTACATTTTTGAAAAAGTTACCTTGATCTGATATAGCAGATTGCATTTCAGAGACTTGAGTAACAAATTCATACTGGAGTATAGACTTTCCTATGTTAAGATTTTTACACAGTGTACATAAGTTTTTTAAAGTAAGCTGTGCATAAAGTCGAACAGTAAAATTCTGAGCCATACTAAAAACAATTACCAATTTGAAGCACCTTATTAGTTTATCTTCCTCTTTTAGAACTTGGTGTAAAATTAAAAGGTTTAAAATGGAAATAATAGAAATTATATAGCTGGGTCTTCTTTCTAAAGAATTTTCAAAGTGGGAAATGTAAGTGTCAAGAAGATCACTACATGAGCAAAGGTAAAATATTACCCATTCTTGCATATATCGAATTGAAGGCTGCTGGTTTTCACTTCCTAAGAAATCAAATGTTAACTTAAATACTTTTTCTAAAATCAAGTTACTTTTTATGCTAGGTAAAATAAATAGTATTGCTTGCCATGCTCTGTTTTTCAGTCGATGACAAAAAGAATTGGCAAACTGTGAAGAACGGGCATTATCTGAAGAGACTTCCAATTGCATCAAACTTACAATCAAATTAAAAGAGAAATCATCTTTGTTCACTAAATCTTTAGAATAACTCATAGAAAGGTAATTAATAACCTCTATTCTTACAAAAGAAGAGGGTTTATTATTGTCAAAAATTGACAAACAATTGGCAAGGTTAGAGTCATATTCAATTAAGTATATTAAAGTATCTTCCATTATTTTATGGGATTTCAGATGAATGGGTCCATATGTCAAGGCATTTCTTAATATAGGAACCAAGTTGAACTCTGCTTCTAATAGAGCACTGATTGAGAACTCTCTACAGAACTGTTTGATTACTGAACAAAAGATGCCAGAAGTGTTTTCTGAAAGGACTTCAAACTTATCTAAATAATTATAAAGTATGTCAGAGAAACCTTCGTGAAGCATATGTTTTTGAAAGATAACTTCAATCAGGGAATTGAGAGAAGGGCGGAATGCTTCATTGCCTCGAATCTCTAAACAGGCCTTCCAGGAACAGTCCAGAATTTGGTGGAGCATAGACTTATCTTTAGAACCGACAACAGACGTGATTTGTTTTAAGCAACGGATTGAGTGTGGAACAGCCTTTTTAGGTCCCCCGTTGAAAGTTTTTTTAATTTCTTCTACAAGTGGAAATGCTAAATCTTCCAAGTCTTTACCCTTCAAGTGCTTAGTAATTGAAAAAATTATATTCCAAATATCACAAATCATTCCATGTGAAAACTTCAGCCACAGTGTTTTCTCATTTTCTTCAACTACAGTAGGTTTTATTAGAAAGTCCAAAATCAGATTATTTTTCAAAACATGTAATAAAATAGTCTTATTTAAAGCAGTAATGAAGTTAAGATCTTTATCACTTAGTTTATACACAGGACGAATAGAACTTAATTCAGGTTTGAAAGATTTATTTTTCGTATTGCATGTATTATAAATAGCAGTATTTATAATTCTCCATATAGGTAAAATGTTTATATTTTGAACCATATTACTTTCAAGATGATGGCACATTTCAATGGTGATGTTCAATAAAATCTCTCTAAGTTCAGTTTTGTAGGAAAAAGTTTGAAATGCTTCAAAAATAATATTATGCAAAGAAATACTTTTACCACAGAGAGCAGTACCAATTGCTTTGTTGTACATAAATTGAAATAAATCACGCTCACCAGCCAAAAAATCAAAGATAAAAACAGAACACAGATTTGATTCATTATTTTCACTCAATTCTCTAATTAAAATAGTAATTAATTTTAGGGCACTTAAAAACTCATGGCTTGACATGTAAGGTCTTTCAATTGCACTTTTTAATGTAAATATAACAGGATTCAAAAGAGAGTCCCAAGTTAATACTTTTTGTGATTCTTTACAGTTGGATATCACAGATGAATCGGCTAACATTATAAGCAGCCTGGAAAACCTTTCAATTCGAAGTTCATCAACACCATCTGAAAGTTTAAAATATGTTACTCAGGCTGCATTATTTTAAAAATTTTGTATCATGGCTTATTTAAGTCTCTAAGATGAGAAAAATTAATGATTAATTTATTTTAGGCACTTTCCTAGTAATGTCTTACAAATGAATGCTCTACTCTGTATTAAAAACACTAAATTATACTAAAATTTTTCAAAAGACAGCACATTTCACAAATTCAGTCATGAATGAATGAATTGTTGCGGGGTGGCTACAAAAGCCATAGAATTCAGTCATACTAGGAAGGGGGCTACTGCCCCCTGCTTGCCAATCCCATTACGGTCCTCACAACCCAACTTGCTGTGCTCACTTACAAAAACATAAAACTTTCTTAAAAACTAAAATCCTAGTTGAGAAACTTTCTCTCTTATCTTTGGTCCTGATGATTTGGATTCTTAAGCAATATCATATGTACAACAATATCTTGACAAACGACATATAGTGGCCCACATTCAAACACAGGAGAATTTCAATCACCATAAATTCCTACTTTGACCAAAGTTTTGTCTTAAGCTTTATTAATTGTCATAACAAATACCAATCCGATTGGAAATTATGCATCATGCAACACTAATATTAAATACTAAAAATTACTAAATATAAATAAAAAAAAGTAATCTTTGCGGTATTTGATACTAACATCCACTTTTTACACTGAGCAAAACAATGGGATTGAGTTGTATCCTTCCTACTCAAAAAATGCATAGACAATTTCAGTGGCTGCAGCATTTGATTTTTAGGTATAGTTAGACATGGTACTGAAATTACCCTTAAAGTCATTGGAAATAAAATAAGTATGTTAAATTAAACAATAATGATATATTTTTTTTAAATATGAACACTTAAGGTAAAATTAAGAGACTGTTCACCTCAGACACCCTATCAATTGTTGTTGTTCACAGCAGCAAATAAAAGAGATACTACCAAAATATTTATAATTATCTACCCATACCTTCATATAGCAAAAGCTATTAACTTAATGAAAAAAAATTCTCTTAACCCTTTCATTCCCAACTTTTTAATTTTCATCAAAAAAATTTGAAATTTTCAGAATAGGCTTATTTATCACTCAGAAGAACATGGTGTAAAGGAAAAAAATTAATTTTAATATCTTCATAAAAATTTTTGATGAGTCCAAATGGCATCATTGGGAGTTAAAGGGTAAAATATGGAGAAAAAGGATTTGTGTCATTTGGATTCATTTTGAGTTGGATATTGTTTATTTATCACAAATATTGTTTAAATTTATGATGAAATATTAATTGTTGTTAATATATTTATGATTTAAAAAAAAATTACTTATTTAAATAAATTATTGCTCATTTTTTTTTTTGCTTGATAACACTTAAAAACTACTTTTTTCTTGCAAAATATCACTTTTATTGCACAAAATTCTTGACTAAAACATAATAAATAGGTCAACAAATTAATTAGATAGCTAATCAAGTGATTAATTAACTAGTATAATTTTAAATCAGTTATAGCTTATTTTTTTGCAAAGCAATACTTCCGTTCAACCTATTTATTTTGCAAATATCTTTTTCAACAATACTCTAGAATAAAATACATAATACTTCAGTCAAAAAATTAGTTAGATGTTGTTACTGCCTGTATTTTTTTGCTAAGCAATACTTTAAATCATCCATATCTTACAAAACATTACTTTCTCTACATTTCTTCAATAAAAAATAAGTTAATTAAATAACTTATTAATCATAATATTAAAAAACATCACATTTATTGCATAATATTGATATAGTTAATTTAACTATAAACTAGAATGATTTTAATTTAGTAATTGCTTATTTATCAGAAATATAAAATACTTAAAATGCATGTAAATTAAGAAATAATTAACTTAATAACTCAATAAGCTTTAAAATTAGAGAGCTTTACTTTTATGAATTGTTAATTATAAAATGACATATTTCCTACTTTAAATGGAATATTTTAAAACAATTTTTTTTTTTAGTAAAGCACAAGTGTACGTTACATTTTTCACACATAACTCTGGAATAAGATACTATGCATAATTTGCAACGTTTCTTGTCATCCGTTGTAAGGGGCCAATGAGCTATGGTATCATACCGGACATCTAGAATGGGCCTTAGTTCCATGGGTAATTTTGTTTCTTTCAGAGAGTAGTCCGAACTTTTTATGGGACGCCCAACAGGACGAGGGTATTTATTACACATTAGTAATGATTTAGAAATTGATGATTTGAAGTTATATAATGACATATATTTTGTTTTTTTATCAATCTGCTCTACATGTCTTCGATAAAGCAGCCAAGCATTTACCACACAAATGTCTATCAAATGAAATATTATTCTCAGATAGAACCTTTTGCCTCTTATATCCACACGATAAAGTTCTACAAGCATGTCCATAAGGTCAACACCCCCCATTCCATTATTGTACACATCAATGATGTTGGGTTTTTTAACATCAATGTATTCTTTTGATGACACTGACCATCTTTTAACATCTTTCACTGGTTCAATTCCACAAAATGTGGAAATCACTGTCACACATTTATTATCGAGCCATTTTACGACGGTTACATTTTTTTCGTCAGAAGCATAATCAAAACTTCCCCGTCCAGAAGACTTTAACTCATTTTCTGTTTTAGAAAACACGTTTCCCTTACTACTTGGTCTGAGAATTCGATTTTCTCTTATAGTCCCAGCCATCAACAAGTTCATGTCCTGCAGATGGACAGCCAGATGGTAGGAAGTGAACCAATTGTCCATATAAATTTTATGGTTCATGCTCGCTGGAACAGTATCTACTAATCTCACTACAATATCACCACTTATACCGAGTTTGGTTTTATCTACTATGGTATCCTTCCCCGTGTAAATTTCGAAGTCATATAGAATACCACTTTTCCCACACAAGGCAAAAACTTTTATTCCCCACTTGTGAGGTTTGTTTTTGTTATATTGCTTCAAACGGCTTCTACCTTTGAATGGGACGATGAACTCATCAATGCTGAGATGTTCTTCTTTTTCAACCTTTGCGAAGTTTTCCCTCAAGGCATCGACTAGTGGTCTAATTTTGAAGAGTCGGTCATGACCAGGTTGTTTGTAAGGTATGTTTTGACTGTTGTCATTCACATGAAGAAACTGTCTTAAAGTTTGAAAACGATTTCTACTCATATTGTCAGCTATTAGGGGAAACCGAGTTGATCCACTCCAATAATTGTTCATTGATGGCATTGACACTATACCCATCATTAGGTGAATGCCCAAGAAAACTTCCATTTCAGCTTTGTTTGTGTCAATGGTATTTGCATTTTTTTGGCAGGAGTAGATATTTGTCTGATCAGTAAGGTTCTGGATAATATCATCAGAGCAAAACATTTTGAAATATGAATAGGGAGAAGGTATTTCCTCTGGAGGCCTTGAAAACTGCTCTTTATAGCTAGTATCACACACCACATGATCTGTCGTTTTCCACTGAACATATTCTTTGAGTTTCTTTTCAACGAGTTTCTTCGAGATGTTTTTCACACCTTGATGTTTCTCAAGCGAAGGTCCAGCCTCTGAATCCTCACCTTGATGCTGCTGTAGCAAAGGTCCAATCTCAATATTCTCAATCTTGTTTTCTTTGTCATCATTGGTTTCTTCGTTTTCAATGTCACTTTCAAGTTCAATTTCTAAATTATTTTTTTCAATTAATGGATGAGTTTGTATTATCTCATCATTATTAGAGTTATTAAGATTTTCTAGATCCTCATCAGAGTCCTCCAATTCTGATAAATCTCCATGCATTAGCAGAAACACTGCTTGCTCAGCAGTCAAGCTTTGTGATTTTCGTTTATACATTTACCATATGAATATAAGAAAAATATAATTTAAAATCAATTTTAATTAATAATATAGATTAATAATTCAAATAAACTCCGAAAAATGTTTCACCGCATTGGCGAGGAGGATTGAAAAATCTAAACATATAAACACTGAATCAAAACAATCTGCCAAGTTGAAACGTTGAGTTGCACCCGGACTCCCAATGATTCCAATTGGACTCATGACTTTTGAAAAAAATATTACACTTAATATTCAAAATATTTTTTCCTCAAAAATGTGCGGAATCATTTTTATAAATCTTTATCTTTGAAATAAAAGAGAATCTGTATAGAAATTTTCCTTTGAATTTCTTTAAAATAAAAATAAAAAAGCACTGATTCAGCAACTTTGAAAAAACTTCAACTACTACCTTTTAATCGATAAATATAGAATATGCTGCCATCTACACGCAATCAGAAAAAATATTTTTAAAAAGGAAAAAGAATGGTAATTCTGATAGCATAATTTAAATATAACTGGGAGTCACAGGAAAGGAGAAAAAAAATTCTAAAAGTCATGATTCCAATTGGAATCATTGGGAATGAAAGGGTTAAGGAAATTAAAGTGGTACTCAAGAAAATAATTAATATCTTTAAGTGTCTTACCAAATTTTTCATCAGCTGATAAAATAGCTTTAATGCTTTTAGAGCAAAATAAATGAGCTTTATCCTTTGTGAAAGAACCTGAAGGATCATTGGTAGAAACATCAGATAATCTTGAAGCAAACTGAATCCAAGGCTTTGTATTATGCAGCACAATTGAACTTTTGAATAACATCAGAAAGTCAGCCAAGTGTTCTAAATTAATATTGCTCTGTAAAGTATGCACAAATTCCAAGGATTAAAAATTATAATAATCTTCAAAGCAGTATAATATAATTAATAAGAAGTGTTATATGATATAGGTATCTAATACAGGATGTTTCAGAACTAGTTTTCAGAAATCTACATGCTTAGGAACACAATACCAAGCAAGAATCATACAGAAATGTATGGTTGCAAATGCAATCTGGATGTGCTACAACAAGCCCACAAATCCACAGACTAAGAGATGTGAGGCATTAAAGTAATAAATTATTCATGGAAATAAGAATTCCTTGTAACAATATTAGTTGTATTCTAAGAAAATGCCTTTCTAAACTTTAAAAATATTTTTCTTATATTTTTACATCCCTTATCTAAGCTTAGCGGAGATGGGCACCGCCTGATGGGCCACTAGGCCAGGACAGAATTTGATTGATTTGATATCTAAGCTTAATATTCACAAATTTAAAAACTTATTTCCACTAACACAGCACCAAATTCAGATCTGCTGAAAAGGCAGTACTTGTTAATTTTGTGAGAGAACAAGTCGAGCCGAGTAGCAGAGTTTTGAATAATGAAATCCATTTGACAACTTTTCCCGCTATGATCGCCACATGTCCTATCTATAATGTACCATACGTATTGTATATAGATTTAGTGCTTTGCCATATGTGTCAGCTATTGCCATTGAAATTGCGTTGTTTTACTTTTATGACTTAATTTCATCATAAAATTCCCATAAAAGTAATTCAAACAAACAATTTTTGAAAACAGTTATGTCAAATAAAAAGTACAAAAATAAAATACTTTAATATTTCTGCTCGATGCTTTTAGTTTGAATGTTTTTTACTTAGTTTTTAATCATTGATGAATCAATATGGTACTTATTAAGTAAGTTCAAAAATATGTCCTAAGTTGGACCCAAGAAAATATGGTAAGCCTACCCATGATTCTTGCTTGTTTTCCTGACCTGCCATTATAGATTTTTGAACAATAGTTTTGAAATACTTTGCATGTAGCTTGCTATTTTGTATAACTATGAATAAAAATTTACATTTATTTCATTTAAAATTAACTGTAAATTCAGATTGAAAGCTGTAACTAGTATTTTGATAAGTATTTTAATAACAGGACTATTTATGTCACAAACAATTAGTTCAGGTAGTTCAAGAGTAAAATGTAATAAAAATATAAGCACATAGATACCCAATTTATAAATAGTGAACTACATTCCATCATGCACCATTCCAAGGCAACTCTAAATGCTGGTTCTTGACTTCTTTGACAATCCAAAATAATTTTTCTAGTTAAAAATAATTATATACATTAAAAAAGGTATCAACGATTCTTTGCAAATAGGTCATTTTCTAATGAATGAGGGAGGGAAAATATATCAGAAGTTTCAATTTTTTTTGTAGCAAATACTAGAAAAAGTGCATATGAAGAAAAAATTGTGAACCTGCTTAATTACAAGAAATAACTGATACTATAAATTTTTGTTTTTATGTACTAGAATGAGTCAAATGAAAAAAAAAGGAGATAACCTAGAAAATCAAGTTAGGCGTTTTAAATTTTTTCATAAAAAGATACTACCATCTTTCCTCACCTCACACGAGGGAAGAATGCTTCTCTTACGTATGAGGAAATAATGATCTGATGAACGAAAAATAAATACCCCTGAAATATATTCTAAAGATGTAAATCCATTTTATAAATTTATGTCAGGGGGATAACGGTACAATCTTTACATTAGCCAAATCTGTTCAACAATTGTTCTTTAAATACTGAAATACTTCTCTAAATGGCTAAAAACTAGACTAGCAAGGACATCTGCTTTGAACAAGCTTACAGCTGAAGATGTCCTACTTTCTTGAAAAATTTTTATTTACAAAAATTGAAAAATTTGAATTTGAAATATTTGAAAAAAGAATAGTAAACTTTTTTGCCAAATAAAATTTAGTTATAAAGACACAAAGAAAATAATTTATAGCACCGATTCTTTATGTCTACACTTTAAAACAGTAAAGTCAGAAAATGAATCAGTGAGAAATAATACATTTTGTAATGAAAAGTAACAAGTGTTGCAGTGAGGGAATAATTATTTCAGTAGTTTAAAGACTTTCAAATGTATATAATTTTCAATTAATTCCTTATTTTTGCTACGGATTCATAAATATAAACTGTTTGTATGTGATTAAAAATATTGAACTTTTATTTGAAGATATTAAAACAAATCAGTTACATCAAAATGACCTATTTGCACAGAATCACCCATATTGTTAAGTGAATTTAAGATACAACTGATAAACATCTAGAAAATAAACTTTACTAAACAATAAAAAAAATATAGACAAGTTATCTGAAATTGATTTCATACTGAACATTTAATAGATGCTCTTGATTCCAAGCAGGGAAATTTTCTAACTCAGTTAAAGCAAGAGACACATGTAATAGAGCTACAACAGACCAAGACTGAGATGCCATATTGTTGATCAAACTTCTTAAAAAGTTTCCTAAGAGGAAAAAGATACACAAATTAATGCCTTTCATCTTAAAAATTTAACACTCCCTTTCAATGAACAAAAAATATTTTTTTTTTACTATTTTACCCACTAAAAATATTTTTTCAAGAACCATTTTTATTTGTTCCTTTAAAAAAGGGCCATATATTACACACAGGAAATTAGACAATATAATTTCAGCAATTCATCAACAGAACCAGCAGATTTATCATTGCTTTATAGGGTTAAATAAGTTTAATTACCTTTTAATTCATCAGTTTCTAATGTGCAGATAAAATTCTTCAAAAACACTGATATTTTCTCTGAAGAAAGGAACAAAGAATAGTTATCCTGCTCACTATGTCTAGGATAGAAAAACTTCAAATAAAATTTAAGTAAAAAGTATGATAAAAACAGATTCATAATGTACAAAAATTCAAAGTTCCATGAATAAGCAACCAAGCAATAAAAGTGTAATTAAATAAATTATATTCTTAAATACAACACAAACCTTGAGTATAATGTCTGCTCATTCAAGACTTCAACAACAGTTTTAACAAAACACTAAAAAATAATAAATTCTTTGTTAGAAAAGTAAACAAAACTCATCTATATTATAACTAGAATAAAGTTAAATAATAGAAAAAAAAATCTATCTCAACTTTTGTAAAACTTTATAGATCAATCTCTATACATGAACCAAAATTTAAAGTGACAGCAGTAGTCCAAAACCACATATATTTAATTCCTAAAAAATAATTTTCAAAAGCTAAGTTAAGAGAGACAGCTTTTTTATGACGCTAATCACTGCAAAAATACATAAAAGTACCTACTTCTTAAATTGTGCAATCTATAAATCACCAAATACTGAGAGAGGAATCTAAATCAAATGTACCATGTCTTAGTGAAATTAAGAGTGAATGATTAAGTAGTTCAGTAATTCAGTTAGTCTGATGACATGTAAGTTTATATTTCTGTTACTTGTACTTTTCCTAACAGAAAAGTTTCTTTGAAATGAGATAATCTTTTTTGAACCAATTATCCTAGAAATTGGAACACACACTAAATGTAGTATAATAGTTTTAGGTTAGTTTTTCTAAAGGAAAACCTAACAGCTTATATTTGAAAATAAATGGTGCCTATGAACACAGATTTAGAAGCATTAATTATATTCAACATAATAAGAATGTTTCCAGAAATAATACAAAAATACTTACCTCAAAATCATATTTATGAATAGGAAAGGTGATGTAATCCATAGACAATAGAGTAGATAAACACCATCTAATGACATATTTAGTTTCATGCTTCAGCATTCGACAAATAAGAGCCATAACCCATGCTGAACCCAAATCAAATGTTCCATATCTTAAGGAATCTAAAGAGTAAACGATCCATTTAGTGATTTATAACAATGACATATAGATGTGTTACAGGCAATGTGACAAACCAGTCATTATTAAGTATTCCTAAACAATATCCTTATCATTGATATTCTCCAAAATGTAACAGCCAAAGTGAAAAAATCAACAGAACTTATCACTTCGCTCACTTACTTTATTCAGGACATTATAAATAATATTCTCATGAAATAGTCTCAATGACTTTTTCGACCACCCTCAAAGTTCATTCAGCAGGGGCAGAATGGACAGCTGTTTTTGCAAAAGCCATCACAAATTTTGCACATTATGATATGATCAAATAACTAACACATAGAACTAGTTTATCCTCAACATGATAAAAATTCTTAACTCTAAAAAAAAATCAGCTTCAAACTACAGTAAAACCTCACTGAGGGTGAGGGACCACCAGTGAGCCATTTCCAACAAACAAAATAAAAGAATGTACAGGTTTACAAGAAAAAAAAGACTATTTTATAACTTTATGATTTAAATAGATTATACGTACACCATAATTGCAAGTAGGCATATAAGCTGCAGCTTACACTTGCTTTTAAAGTTGAAAATTAACCTACTTTGCAGTTGATCTACCAGTTCTGCCGACCTGATGATATAGTGCACTTCTGCAGACTGTAACTTTGAAAAAAAGTTTGAATTCTTCTGAGAAACTCCCCTTTTCCTTTTGTTTCAGGTAATTCCTAACATTCGTTTATCTGTTATCAGAAAAACCATCCTTGATCTTGATCTCAATGCTTCTCTGACTTCTGTTAGGGGGTAGAGTCAGGAATATTGGTTTACAAAATCTTAAGTAATTAACTTTTTGGATTGTCCACTGAATTCCATGAACAGTAGAGGAAAAACAGATTGTCTGCAAATGTACTTGACAGTTTTGTAACTTTTACAATTTTGCTGACCAGTGTCCCTTCCCTTAGTATTATTTTCTTTCAAATTAATAAAACTACTACTGTGGTATAATTGCATAATAAAGTTACAGCAGGCAAGTTATTGATTATATATAGTCTTCATGGTGAAGCACATGAAATTATGGTACCTAATGAAGTTTCATTTTCTCTATTAATTTTATCATGTGTTGAGCTTATCGACCTGAAATTACGGTAGCTTAAACAATGTCTGGCTGAACTATGTGCATAATCCCCCTCCTAAAATCCTAAAAAAATAATTAATTAGTTGTAAAATGTTTTAGAATCATATAAGTACCATCTTTTGGAATCAGCAACAATATTCTTGAAAACTTGAGTAAAACTGGTTTGATGACATGAACCTAAAATGAAAAGTTGTTATATGGTACCTAAATACAAAAAAAAAACCCTATTAAAAATACAAAACGTCTTTTGAAATTAAATCAGGAAAAATTTACAAAACATTGAGAGATAATATTATTTTTCAGGTATAAAACAAAACATTAACCCTTTCAGTCTCAGACTGCCTGTGATTCACATAAAATCCAATGGAGAAATTGAGGCAGCTAGGACTGAGAGGGTTATAAAGCAT
The DNA here is from genome assembly GCA_963680715.1 of Tetragnatha montana. Taxonomy (NCBI): domain Eukaryota; kingdom Metazoa; phylum Arthropoda; class Arachnida; order Araneae; family Tetragnathidae; genus Tetragnatha; species Tetragnatha montana. Next base: position 30,035,128 of record OY796680.1, read on the forward strand.
TTGACAGCTTAAAAATCAAAACTCATTTCTTCTTTTAAAAAGTCATTTACACAGTGAATGTTTAAAACTAAATTTATATTCTAGGTATGAATATGTTCCTTTATACTATCTCAAGGATATCCAGGACAGTAATGTACTAAATCAACAAATCCAACCCTTCCAAAATGCTATAATTTCCTTTGAAAATTAAACAAAATTACACAGTTTAGTAAAGCTAAAGTTACTTTTTGGCGGTAGGTATGAGGTTGGATGAGATGTTTGACAGCTTATTGCATAAGTAATTTTTTTAATTCAAAGTTTCCATTACTAATAACTCTACTTCAGGTTCTCCAAGTAGCATTGAAGTATAAATGACTTATAGTAACCAGTCTATTCAATAATTAATTTTCTTTACAGATTCTGGTGAAAAATAGAATTTTTAAGTCAGAATTTAAAGGACTGGAATGCTCAATTTGCAGTAAAGTTTTTGGCTTTATCAAAGTCTGCTTGTGAGAATTCCCCATAATGAGGTTTGAAGGTAGGAATTTAAAAGATATAAAAAAGGGTTCAATTCCGTTAACTACCCTATTAAATATTGGCATGATGTTTTAGAGCCAAATATTCAAACATAGCCAAATTTTTTATGATTTTCATTTATATAACTGTATTTTAATAATTTATTTTGCAGTTTTTGGCAATATTTCTAATATTTGGCATCTAAAACTCCATGGCGATATTTAGCGGGACAGTTAACGGAACTGAACCAAAAAAAGAACAAAATTATTAGGAACAGCTTTATAAAGAGTCCTTCAGAGTTGCCATGTCCACAGCAACATGATTAAGTGTTATCAGCCTAGAGATCTAATAGTACTATTACATCATAATCTACTCCTACTATTTTACAGGAGTGCTACTGTCTTCAACTCAAAATCCCGGAAAACTATTTGAATATTGAATATTTTATCCAAAATTCGGAACATTTACAGATGAAATCATGCTTAGAACCGATGGTGGGACCGGATTCTTCATAAAAGATGTTGTTAAGGTTGCAGCCCTGCACTGATTTTTAATTGGACCTAATTTTAGGCTTTCTTGTTGAGCTTGAGATTTTCAAATTCCGGGATTCATGCTGTTAAAAACTGGGGCTATCCCGGAGAAGTAGAACCCCTGCTATTATTTTAGGGGGGATCTAATATTAATAATATTATTATTAAATCTCTATGGTTGTTAGTCATAATTTGAGATGTGGGTAAACAGAGTGGCTGGAGGACTCTTTCTAAAGCTATACCAGTTATTAAAACATATACCTGTTTTTCTTCTAGACATTCAAATAATGTTACTACATCATTCCAAACTTTTATATCTCTACATTTAGAGCTAATAGTTGGACCATTTAATGTATTTTTCAATCCCCTTTGGTTCCACCACAATAGAAATATTTTAAAAACGTTTAGTGCCCTTTTACGAGTAAAAGGATAGCTTGAAGTTACACCGGACAAAACAATATCCCAAAACAATTTGTCCTCATGCAGAAAAACATTATGATAATGAGAACTGAAAATGGTCTCAGATAAACAACACAGCATATTATAGGCACAAGAAGCTGCAATAGAGTTATCACCATCTTTTATACTACTTTTATAATGGAAGGTAATAATGTTCCACAAAGAGGTAAAAATCCTGTCTTTCAAAGGCAGTGATGAAATTTGGATGATGATAGGAAAAACATTAGCTATAAAAAATTTTACAGTGGTACTATCTGGAAAAGGCAAAACTTCAATGACCCTCAAAACAACAGTTTCAGTTAAGTATTCACCCCTAGCCTGCAAATGAATATAATTCAATATTTTGACTAAAAACTTTAGAGATGAATAAAACAAAGGGGCATTATCAATTTCTTGTGAAACATTGTGACAATTAGAATCTAGTGTGGATTTTAGCTTTTCAAAGAAGGCACACAATGAATCCAGGAGAATTTCGAAAGAGTCCACTTGGATGTTGAATTGAAGAACACTCATTAAATATGCTACAGTTTCTAAAATCAAATGTACTTCCTTGGAAGTATCAGCACCATCAATTTGGTAAAGGGATTTAAAATGCTTTGAAATGAGCAATTCTAGTATAGATTGTAAATTACACTTAAGATCACCGTGATATTTTTCATCACAACTATTTTCTAAATCTTGACGATCATCTCTAATAAGATTAATTTTGTTCAAAAATTGAACGCTTTGGTAAAATTCAGTCAATTTCTTCAATTCCAATATTTTATCAGACTTCAAAAGAAAACCACGAAACTCAGAAAAATATTGCAGCGTTTTATTTCTATCAGAAAAGAAACAAAATGCAAATCCCAAATTTTCATTAACTTCCATGATTATTTAATTTATAAAAATATAAGTTCTTGACCCAAAACACTACTAGAACAAAACGAAACGTGGTTTTACAAAATGTAAACAAAAATATACGAAATTTTAGAGTTAGCGACAGTATTTATCTCTTCGCGACTCCACCTCTTATGACCCATGGAAACTTCTTAACCAATGAATATTCAAGTTTTTCCGGAAACAAAGAATTGTGTTTATATATGGCAACAAATATCGTCTAGAATCATCCAATCAACCTCTTACTTTCATCTATTGTTAAGAGCAGCATTTGCCTAGTAAACAAACAAACCCAATAAATTTATAAATAAATAGAAGGAAGAAGAAAAAATGGAACGCGAGAAGGATCGGAATTCTGAGAGATAGTTTTGCTGATCGTTCTAGTGTCATTTTTTGTGTTTTTTCTTTGACTGTTCTGTATTCTTTTTCTGTATATTTTTGTTTGTTATTTTTGAAGTAAAGAGTAAATACCCAAGTTATTAAATAAGTATAACTGGTGTTCTAAAAACTGCTGGATAGTAGGATATCTTCCACCAGTATGGCGGTGGAGTCGGAGGAAGTTGGAATTGGAAAAGTAAAGAAAATGGAGTTAGAAAACGGGAATATATTTGTTAGCAACTTGGATCTCAAAACACAAATAGAGTACGCAGCTGAAAATGGAGCGGAGAAATACATAATAATTTTTAATCCCACTCAAGATAAAATCTCAAGAAGTCATCCAAAGTTACTTAAGGAGAGTTTTAAAAATAAAGTCACAAAAATAGGAAACATTGACGAAATTATCCATACAAGGAACGGGAAAATTTTGGCTATCACAAAAAACCTGAACACAGCAAAAGAGTTGATAAAGATTAATAGTTTGCTTCTAAAGGAAGTAGTTCCATCCCTTCAATACGAGACCATAACTACACGATTTCTATTATTCAGCATTCCGACAGAAGAAAACTTAGAAGATGTGAAAAGGGATATTGAAGATGAAAACCAAGTTAAAGTACACAGCATAAACAGGTTCACTAAGAAACAAAATAATCGATACATTAATACTGAAACAGTACTAATAACAATTTATGGAAGAATTCTGCCACAATATATAAAGATTTGGATGACAAGAAATAGGATCAACTTGTTTGTGGATAAGCCAAGACAATGCCAGAAATGTTTTGGATTCGATCATCCCACAAAATATTGCAAACAAATGCAACTGTGTGTTAAATGCGGTAAATCACACGATTCGGAATGTAAGGAAACTACATGCTGTCTCCTATGTAAGGGTAATCACATGGCAAATAATAAAGGCTGCGAATTCTACAAAAAAGAAGAAGAAATACTGAATTTTAAGGCTATAAATGGACTTACAACAAATGAAGCTAGGAGGATCTGGAAGCCAAGGACCTCCTATGCAACAGTCACTCGAGTAAATACAGAACAAAACAATACAACCAAAATAGAGATTGTAGAATTGCTGAATAAACACTCGGAAAACCTTAACAAACAATTTCAGGCCTCGTTACAAGCTGCATTGCAACAACAGGCAAATTACTTTATGAAGGCATTTCAAAATATAACCTCAACAATTGAAAATATGCAGAAGAGTATTACTGATATGAAAGAAGAAGACAGTGACCTTCCGTTCAAATGTAGAAACAAACCACCTAAAAAACTCAGAAAAGAAGAAAACCCCCAAAATGTGGAAATTCAGAAAAATACCAACCTTACTCCAATTCAAAAGGAAGAAATTGATCAATATTTCTCGCAAAAAGCTAAAACATCGAATTCCCTCTATCTCAATCCAGCAACCCAGCACATTCAAAAGAAAAGTAATGACATGAGTATTGCAGGAAAAAGAACATGATGTTACAACAAGAGGAAAAAAAAAACATATTTCTGCCTTAAATTCAAAGTTCAAATCCGTATCAAATAATTTCTTTTCAAAGTGCAAGTATTAACGTACGAAGCAAGTGACAATAAATAGGTTTCAACAATAGTAAAAGCTTTATCTTCATGAAGAATTATGTTCAATATTGTCCAGTGGAACTGTAGAAGTATTAGAAATAAGACTCATTGGCTTCAATGTGAACCTTTTATATCTGCTTCAGTCTTAGCGTTTCAAGAGACCTTTTTAGATGATAAATTTACATTTAATTTACAACGAAAGAAGATTTATAGATTAGACAGAACTGGTCAACAAGGCGGTGGTTTGGCATTCGCAATCAAAGACAATATAACATCCCAAATTATGGATTTAAATCTTCCACAAAGTCCTAACGAAGCCCATGGGGTGGAATTAATTTTGAAAAAGTCTTCTTTGCAAATTGTTAACATCTACTCCCCCAGAGGAGCCTTTACAAAAGTATGGCTAAACGCATTATATAATAAGTTAAAACCGCCTTTCATCATCATAGGAGACTTCAACACACACCATCAAATCTTGGGCGCACCAAAAAATTCAACAGGTGCTGAAGTTCTTATAGACTGGATTGAAGAAAACGAAATCTCTATTGTAAACACAAAGTCAATCACTCATGTTTCAAGGAATTCATCATCTCTTATTGATCTCACTCTTTGCTCCTCTGACTGTATTCCTAATATCTCCTTTGAAGTTGAAGCAGATAAATTCGATTCAGACCACTTGCCAATAGTGATTAACTATGAACCATGGAATTTAAAGAAATCTGAAAATATAAGATTTAGATATCATTGGGGGAAGATTAATCAAAGCTTAAATAGCAACCTTCAACAAAACGAGGAAGATGATTACAGTACTTTTCTTGGAGAATGCCAAAGATGCCTACAAAACAATAAAATCAAGCAAATCATGAAGGGGAATTCAAATCCCAATTGGTGGAATTCTGAATGTAATTTTCTACTTGTTCAAAAGAGAAGATACCTAAGAGATGCAAGGAGAAACGTTCTTTCTAATTATTGGGAGTTATATAAAAAGTTCGCAGCAAAATTAAGGAAGGCGATAAAAAACGCAAAAAGAGGCTATTGGGGAAAAGTTTGTGAAGATACGTCAAAATCCGGAAAAATTTTTAAAATTGTGAAATCGCTTAGCAATCGTGTTAACGAAACGGGTAAAAGTCATCTAATTATGTTAGATGATCAACAAAAGAAGCTGATAACCCCGACTGAACAGATTGTAGAGTTTGAGAACCTTTTTAAAAGTACAGAGATGGAAAAACTACCTTTGGACTTCAGCAGTGAATGGAAATCTGCAAATTCGGATAAACTGAACGAAGACTTCACAATGGAAGAACTCCAAGAGTCCATTAGATCTACCAAGAACAGAACTCCGGGCGATGACGGAATTTCCATTAAAATGTTCAACATTCTCTCCCAGGAGAACAGAAGTAATTTCTTAAAGATTATTAACAAGTTATGGTCAGAAGGAAATGTTCCAGAGACTTGGAAAGTGTCCGTGATTATGCCAATATTAAAACCGCAAAAGCCTCCTGAGAGAAGAGAGTCATATCGGCCGATCTCTCTCACGTCCGTCCCCTGCAAGATCGTTGAGAAAATGATACTGAAAAGGCTAATTGAGTACGCAGTAAGTTCGAACATTTTCCATAAGAACCAATTCGGGTTTTTACCTTTTAAGGACTGCCAATCTGTTTTGAAAAAGCTTTATGAAGAAATTAACAGACACAGAAATGCCTCGGAGTTTATCTTCTTGGTAGGGCTTGATATTAATGCGGCGTACGATTCGGTGTGGCAGGAGGCTCTTATTTACAAGTGTTTAGAAGCGGGGATATCTGGGAAAGCGAGTAAATTCATGCATGAGTTAATAACCGATCGAACAATAAAGATAAAATGGAGAGATAAAATTTCTCAGGGGGTAACAAATAGAAGAGGTATTCCCCAAGGTAGTGTGTTATCGCCCTTCCTTTTTTCGTTATATATGTGGGATATTTTTGAAGCTATTGATGGAGACGATGTTGAATGCTTTTGCTACGCTGACGATATTTTTATTTATGCACATGGAAAAGATTTTGATAGAACTTTAAATAAATTACAAAAGGCGATAAATCAGCTCCTGAGATGGTGTACTTATCATAAGCTTAAGATAATGCCACACAAATGCTCTACAATAAACTTTTCAAGGAAAAGGATTAAGCGAACCATTAACCTAAAGATAGACTCCATCCCTATCCAGGAAGTTGCTAATATGAAGATTCTTGGAATTTATTTTACCAAAAATCTAACGTTCAACTTTCATATCAACTATTTAAAGAAAAAAACATTTAAGAAAGTCAATGCAATTAAAGCAATTGCGTCCCACCGATATGGAGCTAGGACAAAAGACCTGATAAATATCATTAATTCAGTTGTCCGAGGCAGTTTAGATTATGGAATAATAGTTACCACTGAAGCTTCTCCCTCAGCTTTAGAAAAACTTGAAACTATCTATAACGAAGCTCTCAGAATTGCTTTGGGCCTCCAGAAATGGACTCCAATTCCAGTTCTAAGACAAATTTCGGGTCAACCTTCTTTACGAATTCATCAGAAGTATCTTGTATCTAAGTATTACATCAAACAAATATCTTTAAACCATATGTCTCCTTTGCACGACGTCATATCTAACAAACTTAATGACACAAGTTTGAATCCTCGGAAAGAATTGAAGAATATGCAAGATGTTACTGTTATCCTGAATTTGCTTAACATAGAGCACCAAGATATTATCCAACACACCACATGGTTTTCATTCTACTCCAAGAAGATAGAATTTCACTTATCTGATCTTCCGTTCCAAAAATTTGATATACCTCAAGCAATTGTTCATTTATATGAAGACTTTATAAAAGATTATAGACCACGATGGACAATCATAGCAACGGACGCATCTAAATCACCCAAAAACACGTCTATAGCTGGTATCAATTTTAAAGAAAATAAAAAATTTATTAAAAAAATCCCAAATATCAACTGCATTTTTACTGGTGAGGCCATTGCCATTCTCTGGGCAATTCAGAGGTTCATAACAGAAGATAGAGAGTACATGATACTAACGGATAGTAAGTCGGTCCTAAAATCGCTCATGAATATATCGCCAGCCATAATCTTGCAAATTCATAAGGGCCTTCAGGAAGCAAGTAAAATTTCAAAAAAAATAGTCATAATTTGGACTCCAAGCCACAAGGGTATCAAAGAGAATGAAGAAGTTGATAAGCTTGCTGTTTCTGCCAACGAACATACCGAAACATTGAAATGGATCTCACCGATGGATTTAGCAAGAAAAGCTAGAGTATACTATGACGAACAGACAGAGAACGAATGGATAAACTCAAAATACGCTCCAAATTATAACATCCTGAACAATCCCATAAATTTTAGATGGTTGAAGAACAGAGAACTTCCCCAGTAGCACAGCAGTACTGGACAGTATCGGATCGATATATTGAGCGATATCGCCTGCCAATATCGCCGCAAGATCGAATGGCTGACATTTTGGGCGATACTGTCCAATATTGCCAATCAGTATTGAGCAATATCGCATTGCAGTATCGCGCGGTATTGGAATTTATCAAGAAACCTGTATTGCCCAATATCGCATTTGGAAAATCCGCTGTATCAAGCGATATCGCTTCCCAATATCGCCGCAGGATCGCACGGCAAATTTTTGCCGATACTGCCCAGTATTGCTTACTTGTATTGCCCGATATTGCTGATCAGTATCGCCCGATAAAGTAACTAGTATGATATCCTGAATTCGCGATATTGCCCGCGGGATTGGCCGATATTGAAACCAGCACTGCTTGATATTATATAGTGGAGGCCACCAAATAGGTAATGTGCTTTTTGTAAGCATATACCTTAAATATCCAAAACCACAACTATTTGACAAAACCATTCAATATGGCATTTTATCAAGCAAAAAAATTACAATTATAATTTTTTTACTTGATAAAGTGCCATATTGAATGGTTTTGTCAAATAGTTGTGGTTTTGGATATTTAAGGATGTATGCTTACAAAGCACATTACCTATTGGCGGCCTCCACTATATAATATCATACAGTGCTGGTTTACAATAATTCAACCAATAGTATTAATTTAAAAGTAGATTAAATAAAAGTAACTGAGCTATGAACTTTAATTTTTTAATGGATCATAATATAAACTCTGTATAATAATTAAACTTTATATGAGGGGGAAAAATTTAATCACAGCATTTTAGCTGTCATTCTTATTTTAATGACATGTTAGTTACTAGGTTCAATTTTGTTACCTGTTCTGTTAAATATCACCAAGGTGCTACAAAGAATATTCATATATGTCCAAAATTCTATGGTTTTTATCAATATAACAGAACACACATTTTTATAAATAGTTTGGAATTTTTAGTGATGCTTCTAATATTTAGCCTACAAAAGGCTTGGTGATATTTAGTGGGACAGAGATAACTGAATTGAACCTCTTACTTTAAGAAGATAATAAAATACGATAAACTGCACTAAAAATTATATTTTCTCAACCAGAATAAATTTAAGTCTGTTACTTGCTTTAAAAGTAATTTTGACACTTTTAATTCTGACGGGTGAAAAAGTAAGAGGGGCATTTAGCAGTCTAAGTGATATTTTTGGTTAAGTCCATAATTTATAATTTTGGTTCCTTAATAATATATGAATTAAAATTTTCACAAAAGGTAACATTAAGAAACAAAAATTACCTATGGTAAAAATACTCAGAACCGGCCAAAAATGAAAAATAAAATAAGCAAAAATTATGGAGTTAACCACCTATATCATGAGTCAGTGACAATATTAATAACAAAAAGGAATTTCCAGGTATTACATTTCCATGTTTAATAATTTTAATTTATTTAAGATAACTAGAAAATCTTATCACAATTCGTACATAATAAAATTGCATAATAACATAGTTTACGCAATCACAAATTATTTCACCACATTGCTATTGAAGTGCAAGAACATGTTAAATTGTTCTTTAAGAAGACATTGGAATTTGAAGTAAAATACAATTTAATGAATTGTCAATGTAAGTAAAATATCAAAAAAGTTACATCTTATTATTTGTGCTTATTCATAATACACAATCATACTACAGACAACATAATTTAATGCAACGATCCAGACTTCTTAGTCTTTTTAGTTAGAATATGCATATAAAGATCACATACTTTTCACTTCTTTGTCCGATGCAGTACAATACAGCAGTATGATTACATAAAAAAGGTGTTTCAGAACTTAGGGTGGATAGAGGGGACCTGGATTGTATTTTTTAGTAGGAATGAGGGGGTAGAATTTTATCATTAACTGCTAGGATGTAATATAATGTAATAAGGCATAACAAAAAGCAATTTTCCCTGGACCGGTCTGAAAGAAAAACCTAATTGATTAAAAAAGATGATTGTGCATAAGGTACAACAATATGCCAGTTACTTTCCCCATGAATTTGAGTTATAAAAGTGCTTATCAATAATTTAGAAAAAATAATTGAGTTCTATTTGTAAGATGTAATTAAGTGCACAATGGTGAGACTAAACTGTGGATGATCAAAAAGTTTCCATAAAATGAAAATGATCAGATCTATACAACAGATGTTTCCCTGGAACTCATTTCTTTGACTAAACTATTAATAATGTACTTTTGTAACTCATTGTAGTTTGATAAGTGTTTCAATTCAGATACAATTTATGGTGAAATTATATTTTGCTGGAATAATGCTTAACCTTATGAAACTTTTCACTTAATTATGTCTTATTTATTTAAAAATAAACTTGGAAAATCGCTTTTAATCGTGCATTTACTTTAATACTTTTAATGGTGTATATATTATTGAGGTTAACATTTTTATTTCAATAATAATTAATGAAAATTATTCTACACTAGGGAAGTCATTGTTAGAAGGGAGGGACGGTTTTTCTATCTGACTAGGAGAAGGGGGGTAACAAAATATGACATAACACATTAAAAAACAACAATATTTTTTGGAAAAAGCAAAGTATAGGTATAAATCACATTGTTATAAAAATTATACAACTGTAATAACAATTCCATATGAAAGTATCAACTTGAAAAAGAAAACTTTCGGTGCCAGATTCTTGCCAACCTACTTTTAAATGTATTTTAGCCTCACTGATAATTACTCTAAGGAACTTTAGTTTTTTCCATAACAAAGTAAATTGTTCTTAGTTAATCTTGTCATCCTCCCCTTTTTCTCTTGTTTCTGATTCTACAGCCATCCCAGTCAGGAGCTCCAGCAAGCACTCTGCCACAATTAACTTTATAAACTGCAGATTTGTCCGCATCATCATATTTCATCTTAACACTAGCTAAAAATATAAGGAACTATAAACATAGATGTTTCAACTACACCCAGAAATAACTTTTACATCAATCATAAATACCTATTGATTGTTTTATGATAGAAACAAATGATTTCCACCTTCAGCCATTTGCAAAACATATTAATTCATAAAAGGAAAATTACTTGAAAGTTTCATAAAATAATTTCAAGTTATAAAGAAATTGAATGATCCATGATCTTTTAACATTATATAATTAAAACAAAAATGCAAAACCTTCAACACTTTCTCTAAAACTTATATTTAATTGGACTATATTATACTAGCAAATGCCATAGCTGTCAACTTTCGAAAACTTACATCAGTTAAACTTTTTGGATAGGAAGTGGTTGATGCTACGACAGTTGAAACATGCACAGTAATAGGAACTTGTTATTACGTGTTTTAAGTTTTAAAACATTAAAATTATGTTATTTATCAATCCTGGCATCAGCACCAGTGGTAGTGTGCGTCTAGTAACCTAATGGTCCCCGGTTCGATTCCAGGCTGCTACTTTTGAGTATTTTGCTTTATTTTAACTTGTAATTTTTCAGAAATAGCGAGATTAGAGTAAAGTTTAGTTGTTACTTTCGTGGATAATGTAACTACGTAGCTTTCTTTGCTTTTCTGCAAGGGGAAGCTAATTTTACCACCAGTAACCCACTAATTTACGTGCTATGCCTATAGCATCGCAACTTTTTTTTTTTTTAGAATTGTGATTTGAGCATGAGAAGAAGCACACTTTACGGGTGAGTGCAGGACAAAACGTGCTAGCAAATCTGAAAAACTTTACAGTCGTTTAAAATTCACTAAATATAAGGACTAAAATTAAAAGGACAGGGGTTAGTAGAGGAATTTGGTTTGGGGGCAGAGGTACAAGAGAATATAGTTTGCATTATGAAAGGTTTTACACTTCTGTGGATTGTTATAGTCTGTTCATTTAGAATTGGCACCTGAAACAGGATCAAAAACGCTCAATAATGCTTCATAACGGTCATCACACAACTTCAGTGACTGATTTTTTTACAGTATTTCAACTACTTCTGTTTCGGCTGCCTTGTCATTGCAGAAGAAAATGCTTTCGATGATAATTACAATAGTAACTGCTTCTAATACATTTTGTCTCAGGCGCCAGTTCTAAATGAACCAGGGTTGGAAAAAAACCAGGTTTTTTTCAAAAAAACCTAAAAAACCCGGTTTTTTTGGTTTAAACCAGGTTTTTTTGGTTTAAACCGGGTTTTTTTACTGAAATTCTTCCCTAACACATAAATACAAATATTTCTGATTGTTTTCATTTATGAATACATTGAATAAATAGTTCATCAATTCAGCTATTAACTAAGTGACTTAATTAATTAATTAAAATTAATTTTATTTAATTAAAAAAAGTTAAAATTATACATAACCATAAAAAACCAAGGGAGTCTGTTTAGAGCATTAAAAAACCATCTGGTTTTTATAATGCATATTATATTTAAAAATCCAGTGCTTATTTGATTAAAAAAACCAATTGGTTTTTATTATGCATTCAAATATTCAGTTCCTTAATGAATTAAAAAAACAAATAGTTGTTTTTTATAAATAAAACCAAGGCATTATTCATAAAAACCAAGGCCAAGGATTCTTTTTAGAGCATTTAAAACCAACTGGTTTTTATAATGCACATTTAAAAATCCAATGGATTAAAAAAAAAACAATCGGTTTTTATGATACATTTAAATATCTAGTCTAGTTCTAAATGAATTTAAAAAAAAAAAAAAATTGGTTTTTTATAAAAAAAAAACCAAGGGTGTCTTTTTAGAGCATTAAAAAACCAAGTGGTTCTTTATAATGCAAATTTAAAAATCCGGTGATTAGTTGATTAAAAAAAACAATTGATTTTTATTATGCCTTCAAATATCTAGTTCTTAATGAATTAAAAAAAACAAGTTTCAAAACCAAACCACTCCAGGTTTTTTATAAAAAAACCAGGAGTCTTTCTAAGAAAATTTCAATTGGCTAATTGTTTTCAAAAAATTGCATAGCTTTACAGCATTAATGTCAGAAGCATTCAACATATTTTGTTCAAAAGACAATATTTGAATCAATAAATGACTTTAAACCCAAAAGTTTAGCTAAAATTTTTTTGGAAAAAAACCAAAAAAACCATTTGGTTTTTTTATGAAAAAAACCATTTGGTTTAAACCGTGGTTTAAACCAAATGGTTTAAACCATGCCAACCCTGAAATGAACAGACTATAAGTGAAGGCAAACTTAAAATTCACAAAATTTTCAGATCCATCTGTAAAGTTAAATGAAAATACCATAAAAATTGACAGCTATGTCATGCATACAGCAGTTATTTTGCAAAAAATACTCTATAATTAAATTTAGAAAATTTCAAGAACTTAAATTTTTAAAAATCTAAAAACTTAACTTTTGAGAATGATATAAGCGATTTGTATTTCTTAATATTAATATCTTCAAAAAATATTAGGCAACTTTACCGGGTGTTTCAACAAGTCTGCCCAAACGCAATACAAAAAGATTTCTTGCATGGAGCAGATAAAATTTGCTTGAATAACTAGATCTCTATGGTAACTTATTTTTCCTAAGATGTGATGTTATAATCTAATACAAACTTAATTTTTTCATTCAAGGATGCCACATGTCAGCATAATGGATATATTAGTGTGCAAACATCAAAACAACCATGTTCACATTTTTAATATATACTGGATGTGACATCTCACCCTTTTCTTTTGCGATTTTCTCCAAAACTATGGGTCATAGAGGCATAGTTCTCCAGGTATTCTTTATGTACTCAATGCAGATAATATGGCTGTGCAGTGTTTGTACACACTTGTTGAAACATCTTGTAATAAAAATCATCGACCTTAGAATACTGATAGACGTAGCAAGCCGGCGAGGACTGTGTTGAAACATGCTGCGCCAATTTCCCATACCTCACGTGACCTCCCTCCTACCGAAAGAGCGCGTTTCCGATGTCGCTCTCAAAACGGAGCGCCTCACTAGAAAGTAGTTAATTTAATTTGCCGGAATAACTTTAAATATTTTACTATGGGGCATATTCCAAGGGTAACTGACATTTTTAAAGTAAACCACTTAGTATTTTGTAATTTTCTTCTCAAAAATAAATAATAAAGAAACATCTTCCACCCAGTTTATTCTTGTTAGCTAAATCTAATGACACAATTAAATTTTCAAAATTTAATTATGTCATTCGATTTAGTTAACAAGAAAGCAATTAACTGGGTGGGAGATGTTTCTTTATGATTATCTTTGGGAAGTAAATTACAAAATACTTAGTTTTTCTAAGAAAAAAACTCAGTCAGTTACCCGTAGAATTACCCTATAATAGCTATGTATTAATTCTAGATAAAATATATTCAGAAATATAATACTTCATTATTACCAGTTTCAGAGGCAATAATGAAATCAGGTTCTTAAGAATTTTATATGATTATTAGATAACTTTTTTTATTGTATAAATTGAATAGACCAGTGGTCTGTCCAGGGCAATTTTACTACCGTTTTTGGGTACCTTCACAAATTCATCATTTGGTAAATTTCACAAATTCAGTTTTAGGAAAAAAAGGTACCTTCACAAAATACATTTTTGAAAGAAAGTTCTTTAGTAAGCTATATTATCTCAATGGTTAAATTTTTAGCCATTCTAGACTAAATTTTATTTGGTTTTTAATGTTCAAAAATTATGTACATGATTTAATGTTGATTTTGCACTTAAATTTTCACAAATTTACAGAAAAATGTTTACGAAATTTCTAAATTTTCAGAAATTTGCCCTAAATTTTCACAAAATAGGTACCTTTTAAAAAACCTACAGACCCCTGTAGACCTAACACTCTTAACTTTTCTATTTTATGAATTTGAGCTTTTTGATCTTTGATACTGTTAATTACATAAGTTAAATCATTCTTTAAAACATGATGCATTTTAATTGAATTTATACATTTGCATTTAAAATTCTATAAAAATAAACTATTATTTTAGAAAACTGAATCAACAACATGACGAGCTTGAATCAACTACTTATCCATTTATTGTAAGTTCTTTATTGTTGACAAAATTTTTTGGGAGCATGTACCTAATTAACAAGTAGTGGCATAATTTTTAATAATACTTAATTTTAACAATACTTTTTAATAACACTTAACCAGGGCTTAAGTATGAATGAAGAATGAGTATCCTTGCCCCGATTTAGTCGTGCAATTAAAAGCAGAACAATAATTAACCATTGCTGTCAATGCAAGAGAAGCACACCGAGTCCATACATCACGTGATTTTCGAGCGGCAGATGTTTCAGCACGAGCACCGGTCCACCGCTATGGAGAAGCGCGGGCATGCTCCGTCTATCCGTATTCTAAGGTCGATGATAAAAATGCATAAAACAAAAGTAATTTTCTTGGGGTGTTTTTGATGCATTTTATAAGAAACAAATTTAATAATAACAGAGTACTAGAATTACTGTTAACCCAATAGGGGGCTCCTATTTTACAATATGTAAGATAACAGAACTTTTTAAAAATGTTACTATCATTAACAATATTTAATCAAAATGCTTTATTTACAGACAAAAAAATCTTTAAAAACTTTTTAAAGTACAATTGTTTCAGGGATACATTTGATCCCCCTTTGCCAGCAAAGATTGTGATTGCTAACAAAGGGAACCAAATGTATCCCTGCAACAATTGAACTTTTTAAAGTTTTTTATAAGCAAATAAAAAAAATTTCAATTTTATAGTTATTCAACTTTGCACAGTAGATTTTTAGCTTATTACTATCATTATTTAGATATAATCCAACAGTTTAGGGCTGTATTCTACTTTTTTGCAAAGTCGAACTCACCTCACCGTATTCACTTGCGTGTATTCTAACTAATGTGGTAGGTGAAATAGGGGGAGATTTTAAGTCAAAGTCAAATCAAAGTTTACTCCCAACAATATACAATGCAATGCATACAATAATACAAACAATTTAAGAAGGGAAACAATTTACAAGGGGGAAAACACAAAAGGCAAAAAAAATTGAATTGTTATTATTGTGTTGAATTGTGTCTCCGTTTATTAGCTGATGTCACAACCCTGCGAAACAAATCTAATTGTTTGAAAAGGGATGTAAAGTAAATATTAACAAAAATCAACAGATTTTAACTGAAAGCAAAAAGCTTGAAGGAAAAAAATAAAAGGCAAACTATTAACTCACAAAATTGGAGCGGCGAGATTGAAAACGAAACAACCCCTCTCAGCCAATCAGACTACTTTGATCGAAATTCAGCGTACTCCTTGAGCCAAGTGGTGGCTAACTCGCTTGAAAGCGGAACGAAGAAGAAAAATTCCAGCATTTTCACCCGGGGAGTTCGCTAAAGTGGACGAGTAGAATACAGCCCTTAATATCCCTACATAATTCTTAACAAACAAACAACTTACTAGTTTCTTTTCCAACTGAAACTTCAGATACTGGATTCTCTGTGTCGTTTTTTTTCTAGGGAATTGAGAAATGCATCATCCATCCCATACATTAGACTGCTCTGTAGGGTTATCATAAGGAACAACTTTCCCTAAAAATTTAAAAATTCTAGTATATTTTTCATTTAATTTTTAGATTTAGTACATTGAAAATTGTCAAAATTTTAAATAAACTTACAAATGACAGATTGAATATTTTCAGTCAATACTGTTATCTACATGAATAACTTCTAAAAAAAGAAAAATTTCATGAGTTTTTAATGTAAGTATCAAGTGTATATATAATTCAAGTTCAACAGATGATATATCAACTGAGATTTTAGAATTTAGCCCCAAACCCAACGTTCTCTTTACTAAATTATGAGTTGTAAAAATTACATTTTTTGTATTAAATTTCTCTTTGTAAAACTGCATTATTCTTTAACCAAATTAATGCAGCTTGCTAATTAGTAAAACAATATGTGATAACTGAAGCAATAGAGCTATTGCTGCTTATTTCTCATTACACTGCTGAAGTAAAATATATAAGAAAATCCTAAATTTCCCCTGTGACCAAAAAATTTCCAAGGATAACTTTTTTTAAAGTTTTTACCTGGGGGAGGTTTTTGGGAGGGTCCTCCTTTTCAAGGATTTTGATTTTGTAGGCTTACTTTGGGAAGACATTTCTGGAAAGCAAAAAATGAAAATTAAAGAATTATGGAAACTGTGGCTACACTATATAAGCCTGTGAAGTAAGCCCCAAGTTTTCTGATGTATTGTAAAAAATAATTAAATATTAAAATAAAATACAATTTTTTAATCGGCCTTTGTGTTAAATTTCAGGTTAATTAGATGATTTTTTCCATTAGAAAAAAATAAAATAAAAATAATCTTGTCTTTGAACTATTGGAAAATTTTGACCAGCTTTTTGAATTCAGTGCTCTAAAAATCCATTAGAAAATTTGCAATTTCTATAAAACCTCACACATGCATATCTTGAAAGTCCATGAAAATAATCTTGGAAAAAGTCCAAAAACTAGATGTATTTATGGAAAAAAATAAATGAACTAGAAGGTGAAGAAAATAGAGGGATGTAATGTTTAATTGGTATTTAATTTTAGGCTGAACAGTACCAAAATTAACCTAGTATTATAGTCTGTAGTAGTAAAATAGGCGGCTCACTATTAGTTGTTTCCCACTAGCCACAATGCTACGCCACTGAAAATTGGAAACAACCAACAATAAAAATTTGGAAAATATTAAGCGTACAAAATATTGTGGCGACTTTTAACGGGGCTTGATAAGGTACCAGTATATTATTTGAGATTAAATGTAATATATTGAAAGCTAAATTTTAACAAGATTTTCTTTAATCTATAAATATTACATACTACCTATAAACAACAATAACAATAGGATCATGTGAAAAAGATCAAATTTTTCAATTATCTTAAGAATAAGCCCAAGAAAATGAAATTTCCATGAACTAATTTCAACCTTCTTTAAACTATTTCATTGGATTCTCTGTCACTCCACAAACACAGTAGGCAGATAGTAAACTTGATTTAAATTTCATGTTTTTCTTTTTCCACCAAGGAAAGTCAGATTTATACTAGACTATTGGCAGGGTTTATATTTATTTTGCAATAGCGATGAGTCAGATCATGGTACGTATTAATAATTAATATAAATGAAATCTACAGTTTTTGTTAAAAATGGAATTTCCCACCAGGATTTGATCTGGAAAATTGGACAATCGAAGAAAGAAAAGCAATAATTAATGATGGGACTCGCAGTTTTACACAACCAGGGGTCATCCAAGTTTTTTTTTTGGGCCTCAATTTTTTTGAAAAATTGTGTGTGTAAAATTGAAGCGGTGAAAACTAACTAATAGCACACCAGTGCGCAAGTATTAAAAAATAGATTCGCAAACCAAGAAAATCGTGAAAAATTCAAATTTTTTGTGAGATTTCTAGCAAATAATCATTAAAATGCTAATTTGAGTTTTATGACAGAACCGTTTTTATGAAATGGAATTTTGTGAAGGGGTAGATTTAAGAGGGGGAATTTTGTGAAAAGCAGCAAAAGGGCTCGAATTTTCGGTTGGATGGACCCCTAAACAATAAAGTATTACATTAAGAGTAATATAGAAGGAAAACTTTTACCTTTTACAGTTCCAACGCCTTCAATCTTCAATTCAAATGTTAGAGATGGACAAAAAACTTCCAAGACCCCAACGGAAAGAAATGTTTTTGTTTGGAATTTGAGCTGTTTGAGCTCCGTGGGCTCCGTGCACGTCCCCGATTTTCCCTCCAACAGAGTTTGCGCATGCGTCAACTGTGCGACCGTCCCACCGCTCGCGATGTAAATCAGTGTCGGGCGATGTTGTGCGATATTCAGCAACATCGCGGTGCTACTGGGGTTGATGTACTTCTTGCGCGATTCTTCACAAGAATGATCCCAACCAATAGTCTATTACACAAACTAAAGTTAAAAGCATCTCCCCTGTGTGATGTATGTAAAGTTAATGAAACAGTGGAACATATTTTTACTGAGTGTAGTAAATATTCCTCATCAAGGGAAAAATTGCGAGGAAAAATCTTCAAGGATGATGATGACGATGTTAATTTTGCAACCTTGGTACAAAAATCCAACAAATCAAGGAGAGCAATACAAGCTGTTGGTGAATTCTTACGAGAAGCAGACATATAAAAAAAAAAAAAAAATCAAAATCAGGCTACCAGACCTACCAGACCTACCAGACTCATAGACCAGATTACGAAAAGAACACGAACTCTAAATACGTAAAGGATGAAGAAGACGAAAGCGACCCAACTTGGTCAGCAAGTGTCTCCAAACAGTTCTATAAACAGTTCTATAAATAGAAGATAGAAGTAGATGCACTCCTTCGCTGATAATGTTAATTTTTAAAAGATAAAGATTATTTTCCATCCATATATTAAGCATTCGATCTATTTAGCTCTTCTGTTAAAAATAGTCTTGAGTATTGATTATTATTAAGATTATTGACTTAGTTCTATGTTATAAATTTAAACTTGAAATATTTAAATTGATTTTAAAACTTGTTTCGATGTAAAAAGTTAAGTACTATGGCAATTTTGTGTAAACTTTAGTTTTCGCTTAAAAAAATACTAGATCAAAATGTCTGCACATATTCCAATTATTGAACTCAAAGCCACTCATTATAACTTTGTCTCTAAGAAATGGGTTCCTGGTACATTCATTCTTGATCCAACACATGTTAGATTTCAAGTAGAGGAAAATGAAAGTGATGATTCCTTTAAGAACCTTAGGCTTTCTATGCGTTCCATCTCAGGTATTGAGAGAAAGCAGTCTAGTCTAATATATCCAGCTCTTATCATAACGTCTGGACATGAGAAATACTGGTTTGCATCATTTGAAAATAGAGATGCTGTTTTCAATGTTGTAGAACTATTTTGGAAACAGCCTTTGTTACCCAATTCACCATCTCAGCAAAGACCTGCCAGCAGTGCACTTGGAAAAGAGTTATTAGGCATATTACATGAATCTGAGAACAGTTTGACAGAGGCAGCATCTGCACTATCAAATCAAGGTAGACAGTTACAAGAATCAGAGGTAGTTTTATCTGATGTGCATGTTGATTTAACAAAAGCACAAAAGATTCTAAGAAATATGAGCTTTCTAGGTTCTATAGGCACATTGTTCTCTTATAAACCACAAGCCATAGAACTGTGTGACGAACAAGAATGTCGCCAAAAACACTTCAGTGTGACTTATACATTTAATAAGTCCAGATGTTCTCTATACAGCTGGGAAGCAGGGACTTTAGTTGGAAGTAGTGATTTAACTCTTATGGATGAACATAGGCGTATTAAAATGGCCTTCAGTAGTGATGAAGTTGGAAAGATATCAGTAAGCTATACAATTGGTTCAATTCTGTTACCTTTCCTGTTAAATATCACCAAGCTGTTTGGATTGCCAAGGGTAAAAAATACTGACAGAAATTGCTAACCAACCTATTAAAAACATTAAGTTATAATATTGATAAAAACAAAATAAATCGTCAAATTTTGAATATTTGGCTACTAAAGCAGCAAGGTTATATTTAACAGGACAGATAATGTAATTGAACCTGCTATATTATCTCCTCTTTTATTCTTATAATTGCTTTCTAAACTAAAAGCACAATTTATTTTTTGTAAAAAAACTGTTCACTTGCTAGGTTTAAACTTGTTTTTAGAATTTTATTTCATGATAAATTGTAGGTAAAAATTTGGCAATAGCAGGTGGAGAGTTGAAGATAATGTAACAATTAGTAACAATATACTGAAGATCCTTACCCCCAAAAATTAAAATTTGAATGACAAGACAAGAGATAATAAGTTCATAGATAAACCGAGACAGTGCTGAAATTGTTTTAAATTTAGTCATCCGGCATACTGCAAAAATAAGAAAGTTTGCATAAGTTGCAGAAAAACACACGAAAATGAAGAAAGAAGAGAAAGGAAGAACTAGAAAGGCAGTGACATACTGATTGTTGTAAATGATAATTTTTCCTCTGAACAAATCAATTTAAATTCCTTACCTCCATCTGAAAATGAATACCAGGCAATAAACATAATCTTTGAGAAAAGCAACATACAGATTTTTAACATCTATTCTCCCAAAGAAAACTGAGAAGATCAAGTCTTAAACTATCTAAAAAGTATTATTAAACCTCCTATCATAATTGTTGGAGAATTCAATATCAAACACCCAATAATAGGATCAAAGTTTGAATCAAAGAATGAACAAAAGTTTTTTGATCGGCTTAATGATATTAACAAAATAATTTTAAACCCGAAAGATCATACATATGTAAGTCACATCAAACAACAACTCTGTTAAATGAACATTACATTTACCATCTTCTTCTGTTTGAGCCTTCGCTTAAAAACCTTTAAATTGATGCATTGATTAAAAGTAATAAATCTTTCAACTACAGAAAAATTGCATTTCAAATACAGTTTTGTAAATTTTTTAAAAAGAATTTTACTTAAAATCAACTTGATTTAAATCAAAAATGTTAAAACACCACAATTTAAAAATGTTATGCTTAAAAATTGGTTTGCAAGATTAGGTACTTCAGGATAAGTCGAGCGCAAATTTGGCCAATCAGACTTTATTTGCTACACTTAATTACACATAAATGGGATAGAGAATTTGTTAAATATACTTTGAAATGATCCAACTATTGATAGTTAACTATCAATAGTTAGACTATTTAATTTAATTTTTTTAACACAAATTTAATCATTATTTAATGAAATAAACAGGGGTAGGCGCAACTATTTCACTAAATATAGGACATTCTATACAAAAAATATAGGACCCTCCGAAAAGGGTTTAACTATATTTATTTACATTTTTCCAGAGTATGACTTTAAAAACTGATACCTCTCAGTGAATTTAGACTTGATAAACAATAAAGAAATGATATTTTTAGATAAAACTTAAAACATTCATTAAATGTTCTGAAATGCAGATTGAAACATAACATAGGGTGATCCAAAACTCATGAGCAAAATTGATAGGGGGAATAGATCAGATTGAAACTACTCGAATATAATTCAGAATTATCCTGGAAAGGAGGACCCTGAACCATTTCTAAGGTGCTAGGGTACTAATGAAAATTGCCAGAACCAATGTAAAATGAGTTATTGTGGGGGCAAACAATTGGAGGCTGAAATAAAATTATGATGTTTTAACTTATTTATAAAAACTGTGTAAAGTTTTTAATCTTAAGAGATTCTCTTCAAGAAGAGACAATAACTTTCTTGCTTTTTTGTTGTTAAACTTTGAAGATAACCTCTTTAGGACAAGAACTTTACATGGTTTTTATAAATAAGTTAAAACATGGTAATTGTCACTGGAATTTTATTTTTCTACGATCAACCATTTGCCCACTTTTCCATTCCACCTATTTTTCATTACTTTTGTACACACTTTAGTTTAATGCATCAGGATTGCTTCAACATCGGGTTTGAGATGAGAAATATAGGGTATTTGCAAAAACATAGGACAATATAGGACGTTTTTTAAGGTTTTTGGAAAAATATAGGATATATAGGACAACTCTGACCCCTGAATAAATGTATCACACTGAGTAACATTAATTTAATCGACTTTTGCAGCAGCATTTATTAAATTTAATTCTAATAAATAATACAGCTTAAAGTAGGATATTAAGTAACACAAATTTATGTCATGAAAAAATAAAATATAATTGTCTTTCTAATAAGCTTTAAAAATTACAGAACTCTTAATTCATTTTAATCAAATTAATCCGATTTTTAACTAAAAACCAGTAACCCTGTATTTAGGGAGGTTAACTAAACTAAGGTCTACCGTACAGGGTGCCAGCTCACATCAGTGAGTGCCTTGGGCTCAATCATAATGGTAACCTATTTTCTATTCCATTGTTAGTGCTGGACTTCATAAGTGTGTTTGACTTAATGAATGGACTTGATCTAGCCCTGCTAGATCTCGGGGATGGGCAACAACATTACATTAGATGTAGAGTTTCACTCATTATTTTTTCTCTTAATAGTTTTAAATCTAATTATGTTTTATTGTAGGTGCTTTCACCCTGGGAATTTTGCATTGTTTATAATTCTAATGATGCAACACAGAGCTGTCATATAATGTGCTCTCAACTCAAAAGTCTTATTAAATTTCTATCAAGCTTCCCTGGATGGAGAAGAAAAATTATCCAAGATAAAAATTCTTTCTGTAAAAGAGAACCGGGTCCCTCAGGAACATCAAGTGAGTTATGTTTCATGGTCTAACAAAAACCATAGATAAATGCGATTAAATAAAATACTAGGTATTTTGTATGGCAGTAAATTTAAATATATTTTGAATTTCTTCTAGGTACAATTTCAAGCCTGCCATCTGTATTATCTTTAGATTCAGTCCAAGCCTCCAATGCAGAGCAAATACAAGAACTGCAAGTCTCTAATACAGAGCAAATACTAGACCAGAAATCAGTCATTTCAGAACAAGACATGGACGAAATAAGCAACAT
The DNA here is from genome assembly GCA_963680715.1 of Tetragnatha montana. NCBI lineage: Eukaryota > Metazoa > Arthropoda > Arachnida > Araneae > Tetragnathidae > Tetragnatha > Tetragnatha montana. The sequence continues at coordinate 30,058,335 of OY796680.1, forward strand.
GCTGAATAATTTGCAGGCCCTAGCAACTGATGTGTGTAGGGAGCAAAAAGACCAGATGGACAGAATAAATACTCTTTTGACAGATGTTGATAAAACCGAACTGAGAATAAAAGCTCATAACAAAGAAATAAAAAAGTTAATGTAAACTAATTATTTTAATAATTACAACAATTTTTATGATACAATCTAATGAATTAAAAACTGATGTCAAAAATTTAAAGAATACAGAATTTCCCCCTCAAAATATTATCTGCCTCCAATTATTTATTTTCCCATACCAATTTATTAAAACTATTGTTATAACTACATAATTTAGTGATATGCTGTATTACATATTCATTTCAAATAAATGCTGAAACTTATACTAATGTTCTATATCAGACCCGCACAAACTAGATGTGATGAGGGTCAAAAATCTATCTGGGGGCTGATCTAGCATGTCACTACATTAATTAAAATTCTTTATAATTAGCTCTAACTAAATAACTAACTAAAACTAAATAACTGAATAGAAAAAAAGGTATTGCATGTAATGTATGTGTTGTTTTATTTTTGATAATTAATAGGTTTTCATAACACTTTTAACCCTTTCGGGACTACTGTCTCACGGGTGAGACGCCAGCGTAGTGCTTCCACCGGCCTACCGTCTCACGGGTGAGACGCCTGCTTTGAAAGGACCAGGGGACGGGCGTCTCATATGTGATACATGCTTTAAACTTTATATTAGTAATTTTTATTCTCATTAGAAATCGCTCTTTATCTGTTACAATGAAATTATTCGAAAGCGAACATCTTGACATTCATTCCCATAAAGTATTTTATATTTTTGATAATTTGTTTCCGAAAAATGCCGAGATTTATTTATAATCCATTGAGATGATGAGTAATGTGAATTAAGATTGCTTTCTTTCACCATCTCAGCTAATATAAACCTTACCATGTGTTCTAAAGGCTTGCAGATACTTTTTATTTTCATTTGATGGATAAATGGGAGTTTTGATATTTTTATTGCGACAGTTATGGGTATTTATTTCTTTTAGATTTAGATTGCGTTTACAAGGAATTATTTATTGCTTAAACAGGAATAATTGATATGTTTGAGAGTCAAGTGGAAATGAAGAGTGAAATAGATAAATTATTTGATATATTTCTTCGAATTAACAATGTTTCAAGGATTTCCGAGCGGTTTATCTATGCTGTGGCATCGCGCGTTTTCAGTAAAAAAGAAATAAAGTGTTTTTTCCCGGGATATGTTTAATGTATCTTTATAAATGAGTTGCTAGAGATATAATCTCTTCATTTTGGAATATTTTTCCCAGTTATATGAGTCTCAAGTTTGTGAAAAAGTTTATTATTTATAAATTACTTGTTTTGAAAAATTTTGTAAGAAATTAATGAGATAATGTTTTAAATTTTTCAGAAGTAACGTGTAAGGGGTTCCACTGATCATATCCAGAAAATTAGATATTTTGGACAACAATTTAAATTTTTGCGAATTTTTTTCCGAAGTTCGACATAGACGCGCAAAATGCCCGTCCCCTGGGGAAAGTTCTTTCTACTCGAGTGCCGTCCTGTGAGAGCAGTTCAGTGGCTGAGGCACCCGTCGCGAAAGGGTTAAAAGCTACCATTTCACACACACATAAGTAAAATATTCATTTCAACAATTTCCTTCAAAGATCTCTAAAAAACTAAAAAGATTTACAATTAATTTTTTAAAATTTTCATTATTCTTATTTTATTTTGATATTTAAAGACTTGTTGTGCAACACCTGTACTATATAATATTTATTTTATATGTACTGTGACTTATATAATCAGCTTTAAATTATGCTTGTAAAATCAAATATTAAAAAATAAATACTCTCCACTGAAATTTTTTTAAAGATCTCTTGTGTACCAAAGGGCCAGATGCAGCTTCCCAAAAACAAGGCAATCAAGTATATGAAGTTTTTTATTTCATTTATAATAGTTTTAAATCAAAAACTGGTGTGTAAAATATGAACAAACTCCAGTAAAAAATAAAATACCCCCACTCCAATGACATTGTCTGAACAACACGTTTTTTATTACTTTGATTATTTGGTTGACGTGTTTTGATACTTGAATGACTGGGTTTTTTTAAGCGTCATTTGCCTCTTACATAAAAACTTATTGTGTGAATACAGTTTAATCTTAAATTCATCATTTTTAAAATGAAATAAAAAGATAAGCAAAAGTAGTTACACAAAAATATCAATACATTTATTACGTAAATCAGGTGTATACTTTCTGCTTACATTAATTTTAAGATTTCGATTTTTACATTTCAGTCTGGGTCAAGGAAAAAAATTAAAAGGAAATTACAACTACATAATTTTTAAACAAATAAAATTGTACATTCATAAAAGCATTAAAACTTTTTTCTCATTGGATACACAATTAGCCTTAATAGTTATGAACTTTTCAACCGTTTAGCCATTTCTTGGAAACATTTTTCAGATAGTGACACCAAAGTTTGTGTACTTAAATGTTGTATCTTATTAGATATCAGCTCGCCAGCAAGACTTTCAAAAATCTCTCCTTCTGTGGTTTCAACAATATTTACATCTGAAAGAAAGTTTATTATAATTCAAAATTTTATTTATTAATTAATTTTACATACCATTTGGAAAAAAATGATTGTATTAAATGTTATAATTATGATATGATCAATAATTAAATCTAACACTTAAAAGCATTTTTACAACTAAACACATAGATCAGTGGTTCCCAAATCGGAGGTGCCCCTACTGACTAAATTTTTCCACGGCGCCCTTCTTGTAAAAAGAGCAAGCGTTTGAAAAATGGAAACTTTTAAAGTTTTTTTTTTTAAATTTTAAGCTGAATCTAAATTTTCGAATATCTTCTACTTTTCTCTAACTATTTTTATTAACCACCCCTCATTGAATACATTTCTTATAATGATAATAAAATCAATTAAACTATATCAATAAATTTAGCCTAAAATTTCCCTCTCAAATTTTTTGCAATTAAATTATTAAAAAATATTTATGTCTTCAAGTATTAGATTTCTTAGTAGAGATGAATGGAAGCAGATATATGCAAGGAGATAATTTTAAAAATATCACTGTTTCAAAAATTCTACAACAACCACACATCACACTCTCATAAGTTTAAATAAATTTCAATAAGAGTTCTTGAAAAGTTTTTGAAAACAAGACTCCAAAATTTAAGTTGTAAAAAAGGTTTTAGATTATATGGAATGTTGTTCTAAATTAGAAGAGGATGTGTAAATATTTGCAGTAGAGTTTATTACTCTTATTTTACAAAACAAAATCAATATGTAAATGCAAAGAAATAATTCAAAACAATTAAATGAAATGACTGTTTCACTCAGATAATCACCCAAATACATTGCAAATATTACGGAGCATATTCATTTAATTATTTCTTTGCATTTTCATATTGATTTTGTTTTGTGAAATATGAGTAGTAAAATCTTGAGTTGTTTGATTATTAATGGAATCATTTTCATTCAATTATTCTTAATTACTATTTCTTTTTTATTTAAATCAAATATTCTTAATTATGAAGGCAAAAAACATGTAGATCCAAAAATATCATTTGCAGTGTCACCATCTACCCTAAAACCAGTTAACTAAACTGGTGGATCGCACACTGCATCAATACCCACTATTCTATTAAGCCTGAAAGTGAAAAAGCTAACTAAAATTCTCCCACCAAACAACATAATCACAAGTCCCATACCATTACTTTTGGTTGCCTCTCCATCCTTTTCTTTGGGATCACTGGCAGCACATCCATCATCGATACTCTTCAGCTTTTCAAGAGTCTCTGCTTGAGTGCGGGTCAGGTACCCTACCAAAGCCTTGTGCAGATTGAGCACCTTGGGAGACCTGAAAGGCAATGCCTTCAACTCATGGATATTTAAACGGCACAAGTCTCCAATGGTTTCAATGCGGCGAGACTCCAGCAAGGTCTCCAGAGCACAAACCCTAAAACAAAAAGCACTTTCTATAGATCATTGTACTATATTAAAAACTATCTGGTTCTTAAAGTACCACATATGAAGGAGAAGTGGCATACAACAGGCTATCAAGAATGAAAATGAACAATAGGAAGAGCTAACAGCTGGTTTTAAAAATAAATTCAAATACATTATAACTTAAGTTAACAGTTGAATTTACAATCTACAGGGGTAAAAAAAAGGGATATCAAGAAAGGTGAACTTCCAAAGGGAATAAAAAAATTGTTCAAGTACAGTAGAACTCTAATTATCTGAATCAATTAAAACCATTTAGATTATCGAAAATTGGGATATTTGGATTTTTCTGAAAAAAAAAAGTGTATTTTTATTGATTACTGTATGTACGTTAAAAATGGGAGAAAAAAAACTATTTTTAAAGAAAAAGTGCTTTTAATTAATTAAAACAACAGATCATAAGCAGCATAACACGGTCTTCTCTTCACTAACTTTGTATTGGAGCACTACACCCCTTTTTAGATGCTATAGTGGTTTTAGGCAGAGCTTTCCAAACAAGACCAGTTTTATCAGCATTGTACAAACACTCAGGATCATAGGAGTCTGCTACAACTTTTTATTTATCAATAAAATCTTAAATATTATTTTGGGAATCTCAGTAGTACGTTTCCATCTTAATTTTTTTCTGAAATTCTGAAAGCGATTCAGGTAATAAAAAATTCTTGAAGAAAAAGAATAACTTTAATTACCAACATACTTGTATAAAATGAAAACCTTTCTGCAAACTTAATTTTTTTCCAAAAAAATTTCTGCAAGAATTTACACATTTTTAAATCTTAAAATTCTTTCTTAAATACTCAAATTGGTACCATAATCATTTTTATCTGTGCTACCTGACTATCTTGTACCTTTTTCCCAAACTATTTTATTTAAAATTTATGTTTGGAATCAATTTCAGATCTAATATTTTGATTGTTAGCTTTAAAAAATATTTCTATCAACATTTTCAGCAGGATGTGACAAAACTGAATTGGAATTAAGCTTGAGTTGCTACGATAGAAACGCTAGGAAAAGCTTTTCAATCGCGGTAAAGTTGTTTTCTCCGTATTGCGATCGGAACACGAGAAGAAGCAAACTTACCGGGTGGGCGCGACTCACAAGCGAATCCGAAAAAGACTTGAAAAAACGCCAAATTTGACTCAATAAAAGGGCCAAAATTGAAAAAATCCTAAGGACAGGGATTAGCAGAGAAAAATTTATCGATCAAAAAAAAAATTCTGCAGAAAAATTTCTAAAAAAATTTATTTTTGTAGTTTTTCTGCAGAAAATTTTCTTCAGAGGGCAAAATTTTCTGCGAACGCCGTTCGCGCGTTCGTGTATATTATACAAGTATGATTACCAAGTAGGGGTCGTAAGTTCATTCAATATAACTCTCACACTTTCTTTACAGTTTATAAGAAGGGGTGATACTGGAAGGTTGCTGTATTCAGTTAAAGGATCAGAATTTTCTAATTCAGCAGATGCATCATCAGGTGGCAAATAAGAGGATGCATTGGATGTAGAACCCTGAAAAAAAAACTGCTTAGTAAAAAATATCCATTTCTGTCAAGCATATATTTGTAAAAAGTTTATTAAATTAAAAATGTTCTTATTAAATTTCAATGCAAAATTAACACAGTAATCAGTAATAAGTATTTTACCACACAAGACACTTATATATTTAATAACACCTGATAAAATAATTTTGTAATCTTGAAAAAGTGAGATAGGTTCATAAAGAATTTGTATTAGTTAAAGGTTTAGGAGTTTTTAAGAATTTTTAAGATGCATATAACTCTGGTTACAATAGATAAAAGCAATCAGGGGTTCATCCAGGTTTTTCTTCCAGAGTCCTGTTTTAGGAATTTTGTGAAAAGTTAAACGGAATTTTTTGAAATACATTTTTGTGAAAATGAAGGGCTTGAAGTACAAGCACAGTGCTTATAACTTTTAAAATTGGTCCAAAATCTGGCAAATTCCATTCTAAAGTGATAAACATATTTTGAATACAATTTTCAAACCACTTTTGATCTTTGCTTTGGACTTTTGTGAAGGGTCCTTAAACAGACTCTTTTTCTCTCTAGATGAACCCATGGCAATGTTGATATCTTTTGTATAGATATTTTAAACAATAAAGTTTAGTTTTTAAGTTAAGAAGTATGTATTAGAATTTTAAGTTTGTCAGGTGCTAAGTTGTGAGGATCGGTATAATTGTATACTTTTTTAATAATCAAAACCTAACTGAAAATAAACTTGAGATAAAACCCCCAAATAATATTAAATTGATCCAACTAACAAATTCAGTAGTACATTGTTGTCAACATACTTTGCCTTTTTCAGTAAGAGCTGCAGCATTCTCTTCCTTTGTAAGGACTGGAGGATTTAGTGATTTTGAACACTGCAGGCTGTTTTCGTCTTTACGAAACAAAAGCTCTTCATACAGGGGGTCAGCAAAAGTCACTCTTCTGATCTATAAGTCAAACATCATAAACTCCAAAAAATACAAACAACACATAGTTTATAAAGCCAAATCTAAAAAATATATAAATCAACAATCTTTAAAACTCAAACTGCTAAGTCAAAATTATATATTTAAATTTCTTACATTTTAAGAAATTTATAAATATACAACTAAGAACTCATACCTTAGAATAAAAATGTTTTCATTCAAACCTTAAATGAAATAATATTTTTTTCAGTTATTGGTAATTTTTTCTAGTTCCTTGGTCCTTTTGTATAAAAAGCCCTTTTTCTAGATTTTAGAGCAGGGGTCAGCAAGTAATTTGATTGGGGTTCAAATAATTTTGAAAATTTTTATTGAGGTCTGCAGAAAAAATAGGTACTTATTACTACTACTTTGAATTCTTATCTTCAGACACATATTTTTTACAAAGATGTAATTAAGGCCATCGTTCAAACGAATGTTGAGGGGGATGGGCAAGGAATTTAGTATTCCTCCCCGAAAAAATTTGCAAAACCTTGATTTATTGACTAGAAAGTTACTACATACTGATATTTCAGCACTCCTCCACACACTGAAATTTGTCTATTAAAAGCAAGTCAAACTAATTTTTATTGTGTAAGAATACATATTAATGATTTTCAAAATGTTTTGGTGGTTCAGGAAATAGCCTCTGCATTCTGGATGCAGACCACCAGTTGCCGACCCTTGTTTTAGAGGCATACAGTCTCTGATATTCAGAGTTAATAAACCTACTAATAGTTCATAAATTGAAATTAAATTTTCATAAAACAAGGACATTATTTTAAATTCTATACTTTGTAATAAATGAGGATCATGTTAATTGGGGCACCAAAAGCATTGTTTGAAAAGACAGGATTAAGTCCTAAGCAGGGACATATGTCTTGTCACCACAAAAGAAAGCTAGAATACTTGGCAAGACAGAACTCAATTTAGCCTATTACTTAAATACAATGATTTTATTACTCCCTTACAGTAGAAAAGTATCTGACTGCAATTCACGCATGATGACATCTCAACTTTATTCAAAATTGTAAACAAAACTTTTTTTTTATTCTAAGGTAACCTGAGTCATTGAAAAGAACTTAAGTAAAGAACAACTAACTTTTGATGTTAAGAAATCAGAAGACAGCCGCTTTTTCAAAATGCTGCCAGCTATTGATGAAGAAGTATCCATGGCAGAATTTTCAACGCCATAGTTCCCTACTTCTAAAGGTTCCCCTTGGGACTCCACATCAATCGACTGTTGAGAGGTCGCCAAGAGCTTCAATCTTCTCGTTTGAAGGGTAGTGCTAGCATTGGCACGAGTGTTCATGCTCGTTAGCTCATCAAAGTTCATCTTCGACGGATCTGACACTTTCTTAACACATGTGACATCAGAATCTGTAGAAGCAGAGCTAGATGGGGTGCTACAAGGGAGGGTTTTACCTTTTTGCATTGGTAACATTTCTTTATTTTTGCCTTTGGAATGCGAAAACTTAATTTTCTTTGCTACAGTATCATCTGGTTTATTAGAGACACTCAAAATGCTTCTTTTAGGAGGCTCATTTTCAGTCTTTTTGAGAGGAACAGATGATACAAGGATAGCGGAACGCTGTCTAAAATTAAAGGGAGACCGCACAGGGCACTTGAGTTTTCGTTTCCTTGATGCCCCTTCAGATATATTTGCAAGGGAACTTTCTATCTCACTTCGTACATCAACTTTGGTCTCTTCTGTTCTCTTCTGGTCTTTGGTCTCTTCTTCAATCAATACAATAGAGGGATTTGAAGCCACATCACCATTTAACAAAATTTTATCAACGATTCCTTTTGGTTCAATTTTGTTTTTCTCATTAACAGATTCTTCTAATATCAAAGATTCTTTAAGCTCATCATGGGAAATAATTTCAGAAGCACTGGTTTCTTGTGGTTTGGGAGAGTCTTCACTACTGGATGAACCATAATCACTCAAAGAAATCAATGCAATTTTTTGGGTACACTTGAAGGGGATTTCTTCAGGTTCTGAATCATTTTGTGTATTAGATAATACAGGAATTTCCAACTCCATCATCTCAGAATGAGGTTGAATTGTATCAGAGCTGAAAACACTAATTTCTTCACCTAATTCTAAATTAAATTCAGGTCTCATACTTTCCTCACAGTAAGATCCTGACTTGAGACTGGAATCAATGTTCTCTTTAGATCCAAAAATGTCATTGCTGTGAACTATCAGTTGCATATGACTTTGTTCTTCTTGCTTTAGTGGTTTGTCTTCAATTTCTAATAAAGCTTGACTTTCTAATGAGTTTTGGCCATCAGTGAACTCCATTTCATCAACATTTGATTCTGAGCAAGACAAATTAACTTCAACTTCAAGAGATTCAGATGCTTTTTCAACAGAAGAATCACTAGTTTCACGAAATGAAATCTTCTCAGATGGATAAATGGAAATATCTTGGTCCAAAGCTGCTGGAGATTCATTACAACAGCTTGTATCGGTTTGTTCAGCGTTATCAACTTTTACATCCGAACAAGGCTCAGAATTTGGACTCTTACCATGTGGCAATTCTGATTCCATAATATCTTGGGAGCTAGGAATAAAATCAGAGATAGTTTTGTCTGAAGTTAAAGGATCTGCATGCACTCTAGTGTTCATTTCTATGTCGCTATTAAGATCACAACTTTCTTTAGAATCTAATGGTAATATTGATACTTTTATATCTGGACCATCTAAATGTGAATCACTTACAGACTTGGGTATAGGTTCTTTTTCAGACAAATTCTCAAGAGAGGAACCAGAAGACAAATTTTCTTCATCATGTGTTTCTGTTCCATCTTCTGCTTTTTTTAAACCATCTGAGTTCTCAACTTTTTCAGAAGAATGAAGAACACAGTTATCCACATAATTATGGGAACTTAATTCAGAAGTTTCATCCATAGCACCTACTAATTCACAAGTTTCTTTTGCAGAGGGCGAAATTTCCATTGGTTCAACAGTTTCTGCTTGACTAAACACTTCACAAGAATTAGGTACAGAAAAGGATGAGAGTTTGTCTTGTATATCAGATATTACTTTGGTGACATCAGTCATCAAGGAATCATCTGTAAAGCTGTCCGTCACAGATGGTGTAGAGTCACAGGATTCTACTGAATTTAACTCTTTTTTCTCTTCAAAACTGATGAATGGCTTTTCTTGGTTATGTTCTAAGACCACATCATTTTCATTTTCAGATGCATTTTCTAAGATCACAGTAGCTGAAGAAGATTTGTTTTTTTTGCAAGTATGCTCCGTTTGAGACAATTCAAACATGGTTTTCCTCTTGGACACCCTCTTCGGAAGTTTTTTGACAGGGTTATCCAAAGACATACGAGCAGCAATCCGAGCAGATCTGCTCCTTGTAGCCTTACTGGAATCCTTGTTTATATCAGAAGAGCTTTGAAGCTTAATCTCAGAACTAATCGCTTTGCTTTCAGTTTTTGTTTTGGTTTCAGATTCCAATAGTGCACTTTGAACGACAAACACATCTTCAAATAAGGGAGGTGTGTTCTCTGCGACATTTAGACAAATGCCTTCAATAGGCTTTAAAATGTCAACCAAAATTTCTGATTTGGGAATCGGTTCTTCAGAGCTCAGAAGGTTTTCTGATGACTTCAGAGGCATGACTTCGGCAGATTCATCAACAACAGATTCTGGCTCTGGTTTGGAATGATTCTCAAGTTCAGATGCAGCAGTTTTTAAAGGTAAGCTCATTAAATCTGCAGGAGTCTCTGGGCATTCTTCAACATCATTCGATACTGATATCAGAACAGGATCTTCAGTTGAGGGCACTACACCAGGAAGTTCGTTTTTTCTCTTTTTTGCAGCTGCTGATTTGCAAATGACATTGCCCGATGTTCTAGCAGAACTCTCTATAGGATTTTCACTCTCAGACGAACTTTGAGAACTAGGTATTATTTCATCTGAATCGTCAAGATCAATGATATCAATAGGTTTTCCAGTAGATCCCTGAGGGGACAAAAGAGAAAAGGTTTCAGAAAGAGTTCTTTTCCTACCGGACAATGATTTTCGACCATAAGTTTTTCTGACATGTGGTGTAGGAGGACGAGCTTTAATGGATTGTTCTTTCTTGCAGTCTTGATTGGTGTCAATGCATTCAGGAAGAACATCCTGATTTCCGTTAACTGAAAGAGCTTCATTTGTACCCCTTTTGAGCTCTAAATTTTCATCTACATTGGGCTCCTGTACTAATTTTTCTTGACTAGAGATTATTTCTATTTCTTTAATGGAGGCTGAATTTTCTTGGATTGGATCATCACTATTGCTTTCTTTTGACTCTTCTTTTGATAAGTTATGGAAGTCAGGACCAGGTACTACTTCCACAAGTTCCTCTTTCACATGACTTTTTTCGATCTCAGAAGTAACAGTGGGCTTTTGGGGTTCCTATAAATAAAAAGTAGAAGAAATTTAAAATTATAATAAAAACTAGGCGGTCGAAATTTTTAAGATTTGCTTACAAAGTATGAGGGTTTCTCTTTCCCAAAGAAAACCGTGTATTGCCATTGTAATACCTAATAAAACTCGCGAAGCACAACCTTGTTTATCTGGACTAACTGAGAACAAAGGTAACCCAGAAAATTGAAAACCTGGATAATCTTGTCAGTAAGCAAAACAAATCCTTGAATATGCAGACTTGCTATTTATTAAGGTAAACACCTCTATGTTTTTAGCAACAAATTTCCATAAAATTGTTTAATGAACATAAATAATTTTTGATAAAATTTCCTAACGAAGAATTGGCCTACTGCCTAGTTTCTAACACGGGATCCATTTGAATAAAGTATGGCCACGTCTACTAATCTGAATAGGATAATCCAGAAAATTGTATAAACAAGGGTAGCATAAAAAAAGGTTATGCTATACTCAAATACAGAATAGTGGATATACTGAGGAACTTTAACTCACCAAGTTAGGCTTTGATTCCAATATTTCACAAGAGGAACTAAAGGAAAAAAGTAACTATGTTTAATAAATAACACAAACAAATTGAAAATGACTAAAATTATAAGTTTTAATACATTTTTACTGAAATAAAATCAAATTTAAATAAACTTAAACCTTTTGTCATTGAGTGATAATATTTTTGAAAAAATGCTGAACGCTTACTCAAAAGATTCACTGGATCCTCCAAAAGTAGCAGTGTCTTGAGATTGTGATAGGTCATTGTACAAAGCAGGAACAAAACTAAAATTTAAAGTAATACAGATAAGAGAAAGATACTAAACTACTAACAATAAACAATTTATGAAGTAGTTGGAAAAAATTTTATTGATTATGAATAAGAATAAAAATAGTTTAACTTCTTCAAACCTGTTTACTAATGTTTATATTTCATAGCAAAAAAAAAGGATAGTACAATAATTATTATTGCAGTAATTTTAAGAAAAATTTTGTGAAAATAAGGCAGGTGTGACAATTTAATAACCAGGGTTTTTTTCAGATAAAAAAACACTTCACAACTGTAACATTAAGCAACCAATTTTTTAAAAGTACAATCAACTCTAGTAATTAATAAAATAGTAATTGAATTAATGATGAATAAAGTAGCAATAAAATAAATACTTATTTATTAGATACTGAATCATTTGCATAGGCAGATGTTAACAATAATAAATTCTTGTATATAATATAAATACTTAGTTCACATACATATAGTATTTCCAAATTTCCATTACTCTGTCAATTTACAGCAATAAATAAAACATTGTAAAAATAGCCATAAATACCTAAGGATAATCCCTAGGACAAATTTATTTCTCCAGACAAAAAACTTTTACTGACAATGATAAAAAAGGTTCTTTAAATAAGCAATATAATTACCCCTTTCTTTTTCGAACACTCTTCCGCCTAGTAGTAGATGGAGAACATATTTTCACAAACTCCTATACAAATTAAGAATCAAAATAGTTTACTCAATCACACTTGATGAGCACAAAAATAACATTTTGATGAAACATAGTAAAAGAAAAGGAAAAGTTTTACATACATCATCAGGTAATTCATCTACACTCTTCTTCAAGCCAGTTTTGATCATTTTGGAGCCACTGGGCTGAGTAAAACTTGAAGGTTCTTTGACTGCTTTGAGGGTCACAACTTCAAATGGTTTCAAAAAAGTGTCTTTCAATCCAGCAGAAGAATCAATAGTTACTTCTTCACTGTCCTATCATAAAAAGCATAATCAGTATTAAAACAAAGAAGACTGGCTAAAGAAACTTCGGAACCAATTTTAAAGGGTAATGAGTAAAATGGTAAAATTGGATCCATTAAAAGGCCGAATAAAAGATACATGTGGTTACAAATCTAACTCACTTCAATAATTCCAAGTTCTTGGGAATAGCTCATATCATCCAAAGGACTAATACTTTCTCCAGTTAATAAAGGAAGTTTATTTTTCTTCATGACATTCCTGCAATGAAAGGATAGTTTTAAAGTTAAAAACTTTCCTACATAAAAGACAATATGAAAGATTTAAATATTTTCTATTTGCAATAGCAGTAGCCAAACTTTTTTAAAGTAAAGTATAGAAAATTAGTACAGATAACTCACTTTAAGGATTCTGGATACTTGAGTGTAGATGAAACATTAGCAAATGAAGCAAACCAGAACCTTCTACATCGCTCTTTGATCTGTCTCCTGTTATGTCCAAAGCATGCTTCTAGCAAGGGACTCATGAGAGAGAGGAAATCTGAATCATAGGGGCCAGCATAGTACATCTCAATGGAAGACATCATTACATTTAAAAGCGTCTCCAGCTAAAATGCAATTTAAACGGTTAGCAATTTGGAAGTATTCAATTGTGGATTAACATTTCCCATAGCAATTAAGTTAAATTGCTAAAAATAAAAAAAGTAGTAATATCAAGCTGTGAGGGGGTTAATTCAAATCAGTGGCGTATATAAGGGGGGGGCGAGGGGGCCCTGGCCCCCCTCGAAATTCAGACTAGTTACCAAAACAAGTTAAAACACTGTGTTTTAGGGTCAAATTTCAAAAAAATTTCTGGGGTGAGGACCCCCAAACCCCCCTTTTGTACTTGGAATTTTATTATTAACAACTTTATTATAATAATTCATCAAAATCCAAATCCTACCAAAAAATATATGTCCAAAATTCGGACTTAGTGTTCCAAAAACAAGATAAAACCCTGTTTTTAGGGGTAAAGTTCCAAAAATTTTCCCCCCAATTCCCCTTTTGTACTTGGAACTCTATTTTAATATTAAGTTCATAAAAAAGTACATCCAAAATTCGGACTTAGTGTACCAAAACTAGTTCAAAACCTGGGTTTTTTTAGTCAAACTTCCAAAAATTTTATGTGGGAGGACCCCCAGACCCCCCCTTTGGTACTTGTATTTTTATTACTAACAACTTTTCGTATATTAAGTTTTTATAACCTAAGTTATCACCTAAAAAAGCTACATTGGGCCTATTAAATATGTGGGGGAGGGGCTGGGGAGTAATTTTGGGCCCCTCCCGAAATAAATTCCTATATACGCCACTGATTCAAATAAAAATTATTAAACAAGAGACAGGTAAAATTACTTTAAAATTCAAAACATGTTTTTTTCTTCTAATTTTTAGTATGTTAAAAAAATGTTTAATATATATATTTAATATTTAATATTTTTTACTATCCACAATTTAAACACGAAAGATAAAAGACTTTTAAAGAAAATTGTTTTTATTGCTAAAACTTTTAAGGAGATAGAAAAGAAAATACTTTGAAAATGAACAGAGTTGAAACAGAAATTAATGGCAGAAAGGATTACAAAATTCTTAGTTATTTGAAATCTGTTGTGTATGTATGTGCTGTCAGGATATAATCCTAGAATTAATTGAATAAATCAATTGTAAATAAAGTTTACTTTTAATAAACTTTCCAAGTAACCTAGGAAGGTCAAAATCATGATTCTTTTCCCCTTTAACATAGCACATTTTCCTAATGTGGAATTAAATATTTGCACCAAATCATACAAAACAATTTTACAAATCAATGAATAAATTTTAATGAAAATGGTTGTGGTTTGAGTCAGCCCGTTTCATGAGCAATGAGAACCACATAGACTCAAAATAAAGGGGAATATTTACCTTTGAACAAACCACGTTTGAATTGACTTTTTTCTGACCAGTTGAAAATAACTTTGAGATTGGTTGAATAATTTCTTCCAGAACACTTCGAATTATAGATCCAGACTTCAAATTTTGGAAAAATGTTTTCAAAATATCCATTGGCATGGCTGCCTTATAAACATGGCCTCTTTTTTGGGCTTTAGGAGTGCAAGACTAAAAGAAAAAAGATTGAGTACATAAAATACATGTATGAGAACAGTTATGCTCAAAGTAACTTACTTTTTACATTTTAAATTCATTTACAATTGATTATACATGAGACAGGGAAAATCCACAAAGGAAATAGTTTAGAGATTATTTACGTGTTAGGCAAGGGTCCAAACTAAATTGTAAGTTCAAACCATCAAGAAAACAACAATTTAAAACCTATATATTGACTTTAAAATAAAAAAAAATAATAATGAATTTAAATAATAAATAAGAAAAAATTTACTAGTACAGATAGGAAATTTAATACCATTTCTTACAAACCTGTTTAGGAGACAGCTTGGTAGTTTTAATTTGGTATAGAAGTAACTAGCTCAGGGTTTCCACTCCTTCAATGGATTGTTAGGGCCTTATCAAAAGCTATTTAATTTTTGCACCATGACTAAACTAACTTTAATTAAAAAAAAAATATGGTCACATCACAATCTGGCATTTTGCACATACCACATCACTGATCTGAGCATTTTTAAAAAGTCCACAACCCAAAATTTTAGTATTAGCATGTTGGGAAAACCACATTGGGATTTTAAGGCCCCCTTACACAGTAAAATTCCATTAAATTCCATAAAACAGAAAAGAAATCCATTTCCAATAAATTGTTTCAGTGCCAATTCAAATAGTTGGGAGGAATAATTCAAGGGACTATGTTATACCTGTTGTAACTTCACATGAGGCATAAAAAAAGGCTTCATCTAAAAAGCAAATCATACCTGATATACTTCTTCTTCAACATCAATAAAATTACCGTAGAAAGAATTTAACAAAAGAGATAAGAGATCAGTGAATGACTTGATATTTCCAAGAGGTTTCTTTTGCTTTGCAAATATATTAGCAATTCCTGAAAATTTAAAAGTAATAGATTAGTAGATGCAAAGATACATAAAAAAAACATAACAGCCATATTGACAGCCATCAGCATCACAGTTAACCATCAGTTAAAAAAAAGAAAAATTAGCTTTTTGCTGACTCTGATTGGTGGAATTCTACTTGATCAAAGATATAACACCAATGCTGTTAGCTGTGAATATGGCTGGAAATGTCTTCTTGCCTTCCTTATTAATAATACTTTATTCAAACTTTTAATGATCATAGCATAATAATAATATAGTAGATAATAATACAAGTCCATATATAAAACATACCTTGTGAACTAGTAGCTGAAAATGATGAAAAATCTATAGATTCTAGTAAAATTTGAAAGAGGTGGCAAAAGTTTTCAAAAGTTTGAGGATCCTAAAGAAACAAGAAATATAAAACGTATATTAGGAGTTTTAGAACTATTATGTAAAAAGCCATAAAATTACACTTTTGTATCTAAAAATTAAAGATTATATTAAATTACTGAAATATTTTATTAGAAGTCATGACTGAAAAGCAGAGACATACAGTAGTAAAGAGAGACATTAATTACCTTTAGTTCTTTCTCGCTGACATAATTCTTTAACTTTGCACAAAATTGTTCACTGGTCTCATTAGGGAGGGTTGTGGGGACAAGCTCAGCATTCCGGATAAAACATTTGTACAAGTCGGACCACAGTTGAAAGGGAGGTTTTGAATGAAGCTACCAAAGACAAAACTAATTAATTACCAATACTAACAGAAATTAATATTTATGATAACAATCTGGATATTTCTTGGTTTTATTCAATACTTTGCAAAAAAGAATAATTAAAGGGATTGAATATTGTTTCACATCCTTTTTTGTGACTGATTTCATAAGACTTAGTTTTATAAATTTTGACAAGGTTAAGGTCATGGAGATTGTCAAAGGAAAAACAAACAGAAAACAAAGCAGGATAAATTGTTAAAATAACTTTGAATTAACTAATAGGAAAAAAGCAAAAATAAGGATTAGATAAAAACAACTATGAACAAGTAACTAAGAAAACATACTTGTGAAGCAGAGAAAGGAAACATTGGTTCAAAAGGACACAGTAGTACAGCATAAAGACAGCTGAAATCATGCTCTTGCTTGTCACCTTCATTCACATCTTGTGTCTACGAAAAAAAAATACAGAGTTAGACAAGAAAAGAGCATATCAATGTTGATGGCATTGCACTGTGAGCAAGATACATACATACATTAAAACTTAAGTATATGATGGAGAGAACCTAACACAAACCCTTTAGCCCTTTACCCTTAGAAAACCCTTCAGAATTTTTATCCAACCACAAGTATTTTTAGGACAGTTGTTTTTAAGGTTACTATGAACTATGCTGATTTGTTTTAATGACTTAAGAAAATTTCTGAAACACCAACACTTCAAATGAACTCACCTTTTCAATTGTGGCTAATAATGATGAAGCTATTCCTGACCATAGTTCAAGAAGGAATTCCGGTGGACAGTTATCAGATGAAACCACAGACTTCAGCATTTGGATAAACTTCTGAGTCATGGATAGGGGATTTTGAGATTCACAGATTCCAGCTTGTACTAATCGACTGTATGCCGGAAGATACCTAGTCACATAGAAATTTTACTAAGAAGCTAGTTGAGGTACATACAGCCCTAGTCTTGTAAAACAAATATTTTAAAGGCACTGGTTATTTCCACAAAAGTAACAACTTAACTCCAACTAATCTCACTACTTCTGAAAAATTACAAGTTAAATTAAAGCATAATAGTCAAGAGTAGCAGCCAGGAATTGAATCAGAGACCACTGGGTTACTAGCAGCACACTCTACCACAAGGCCATTGGTGCTGATGCCAAGTTTGATCAATAATATAATTTTAATGTTACAAAACATGGAATAGTACGGTCAATACAAACTCCTATTACTGTGCATGCTTCAACTGTCGTGGAAATAACCACTTCTTATTTTAAATCATTGTTTCCAAACCATTGGCTTGTGAAATAATATTCCAATAGCAGAATTCATATAGTCAGAGGTGTAGCAAAGAGGGTAGTATGCCCTTGACGAGAAAATAAATATATCTTTGAAGAGTCCTAAGTTTTTAAAAAATGTTTGGAGGAGAATACTTTTTATCTCTTTTCATCTAGGAAATACAGATAACCAAAAATCAAACAAAAAAGTTGGGTCAAAATAGTATTTGGGAATAGGCTCTTAGTTCATTGCATACTAGTGAGGAGCTCTATCTTATTTACTTGGAGCAGCTAAAAAGTTTAAGAGAAACTGCCTTAAAACTCTTCTTGAAATGCTTTAAGACAAAAATGGTAATGGGTGATACCAACAGTTTTGTCTCCAGGTGACAGGCACGCTATGCCTTGACTGTTTATCACTGATTTAAAAAGTTTTTGATATTTAACATTAATTTGCATAGAAACATTTACAGGATTGTTTTATTAATTCTAAAATATTTTCTGTTTCTGTTTTTCAAATTTTACATTATTTCTTACAAGTTTGTAAAAGCAAGAGTCATTTATAAAAAAATATAAATTCCAAATCCAAATAAAACTAATATGCATAGAAAAATCATTACAAACTGTATATCAAACATTGTTTATCTCTCAGAAGGAACAGGATATCCCAAAATGTATCACTTTGCAATATTTTTACAAAGAAAAATTTTATTACCTTTTATTTGAAGTTTCATTTTCTACCAGATAAGGATGAAAGAGAAGTTTTAGTAGATTTACACATAAAATGTTCTGAAATAAAAACCATAAATTAAAACTGAGCTTTTGAGTAGAGTTGCAGGTTTTCAGAAAATTTCCTGAGCCACTATATTTGTAAGGAATATATAGCAAAATAAAACTATCATTCACCAAGCCCAACAAGTAAACAAAACTTGAGTGTTTTCCTAACTCTGGATTATTGCTCTTTTGAGTTTCCCTTTCCAACAAAAACAATACAGAAATTTTAATTACTAACAAAGCAAACTTAATAATTAACAATATGTAATTGACTTTATAGACCTCAACAAAACATTTCCACACCCTTGTTTTATTCATTTAACCCATTCTTCTACAGCAAAACAGAATAAAACTTCATTTTGTTCAAGTGGATTACAAAGTTTGAATTATAACCTGTAGTTTTTGTTTTATGGCATAGAAATTGACTAATAAAAGAAAACATGGAAATTTCAAATTTCCTATGAAAAGTTAGTTGACTAGAAATATAGCCTGTTGGATATATTTTCAAAAAAAAAAAAAAAAAAATATCCTATATAGAGGAAAAATTTCCTGCTCACTTTCTTGAAATTACTCTTTCAAGTATTTGAAGAAGTAATTTCAAGTTAAGCTTTCATGAGAGATTAAATTAATTTTAGCAGTTAAACTTGTCCCCACATTCTGAATGGTCAGAAAGGGTTAAAAATAGTTAATGTGACAAGGCCTTTTCCCTTAAATTACCTTAACTTTCAAAGCGTACCAAAGTATAATTGTTCTACATAATTTAATCACTCAATTTCTTTTCTGACAAATTGTGTATGCTTGGATATCATATGCATATGGTAGGTTTTACAATGCTCCTAGTATTGGTAGCCTAGTTTGCTCTTAACAAGAAAAGCATGCTTACATACATAGAAACCAACTTTATTTACCTGGGGTTTGCAAATTCCTCCATTAAAACAATGAGAGACTAATATTGATTTCGGAAGCTTACTTAGAATATCAATGCATTTCTAAAGAAGAGAAAATATATTTTAAAAAACATGAATGAAAGACAATAAGACACAGTTAACTATATAGCTTTCCAATTAAAGTGGTTTTATAAAATGAAAAATTACCAAGCATGTAGATGATGGACATAATTTTGAATCAGTAATGTCATTGACTAAATTTATGTAAGCCACAACAACATCAACTGATTCCTTGGTATCCTCTTCAACAGCAGATGATACAATAAATAGGAGAGATTTCATCAAACAATCCACTTGATTAGCTATAAAAAAGCCAAATTGCAAAGATCAGTGAATGAAATAAAATATTGTGTACACATTAAAGCATTCAAAATTTTAAGTCAAAAACAAAAATGTGGTAAGGAAGGTGACTAGAATAACCTGTAACATTGATTGGTTACTTCAATGGTAAAATAAACTTTAAGGCATTTAATATTTATCAAATCTCAAGATATTCTGCATTTAAAATAATTCATTAATAATATTGCTTACTCATGTCCTTGTTGTTTCCAAATGCTTCAATAAGAGTTCGGATCATAGATAACAGTTCTTTGAAATGCCTAGCTATTTCTTTGACATTGAGAGGGGTTTGAAGAGGAGCTGAAATTAAACACAACATTAAAGTGGAAAGTGTCTTAAAAATAATGAAATGATAGATTTACTACAGTGTAGATACTTACGAAATGCAAGAGGTGGTATCTTTTTCGGACTAGATATTCTGCCAAAAGCAGTATTAGGAGGTTGTTCAAGCAACCTAATTAATATTTCACAACCCCTTTTCATCAAAGCAGGGCTAGCTAAAAATTTATAAACAAATGAGTCTTTAAGTTTCCTTTCAAAAGGAAAACACAATTTTTCATTTTCACAAAACAATAAATTTGAAACCTTCTTACCTGTTTTCGAAGTAGATTTTTCACCTAGACTAGAAAGAGATTTTCCTATTGTATATTCCAGCAATGGGATACAAACCTAATCAAAAGGAAAAATTTCAGATCAGCACCATAGAAAATTTGGTAACAAACCTACTCTATAAAACAGGATAATTATAAAGCTTGACATCTAAATACAATGATTGCCTGAAACTTTAAGATGCTTTACAGTCATATTTATTATTAGCAAGTAATTTAAAGATAATTAAACAACCAAGTTTTAGTGTTATCTTTAGAATCAAAGATGTCAAGGAACATGAAACTTGGCAGGTAGAAGTATCTCATGTAATAGGGGCTAGGTATAAAAAATTCAAACCAAATCAAAGCAATGCTGAGATTAGGGGAGGATATGTGGAAACTACGTCCCAAGAAATTTTCTCTAAATACATGGGCTGTACCAAAAATATTTGGTTTCTAGCTTAACAATAAAAAGGAAAGTCCCATTAGGTGTTTTTTTAACTACATCACTGGAATATTCTGATATCAACTCTTGGTTTAGAACAATTTAAACAGTTTTAATCCAAAGTAGTCTCATCAAATTACTTAGAGGAAGTAGTTTTATTTCCTTTTTTCCCTCTCAATTGATCACTTTTAATAATTCATTTAAACATCCAGGCAACCTCAGCTTTGTTAAAAAAGTAAATGGCAAAATAATAATAAAAAGAAAGGATCATGAGTTTGATGAATTCACTGCAGAATTTAAGGCTTCGATCTTTCAGAAAGAAAAATTAATAACTTTCTTTCTACAAACCTCTGTAAATCTAGATGACAAATTTTGATTAAGACTCCACACTAAATGCCACCATGATTCACATACAGTTGATGTAATTAAATCACTCGTTCTGGAGACATTTTTGAAGGGCTTGAGTACAAACCGAAGTCGCTTAGAGTTGTTTAAAGCTTCTGCAAATATAAAAATTTTAAATAATAGATACTTCATACTTGTAGACATATACAGTAATTAATCTTCTAACTACTTAGGTTGATAATCATTATACATAAAATTCACACAATTAATTCTTTTCTTACCAAATAGTAAGAAGGGGTGAATCTGATTACTTTGCATTCAACTTTGTACCAGCACCAAAAATTTTTATTCAAGATTTTGAGATGATTTAAAAGAGTATTTCAAATCACAACCTTTATTTTAACAGCCCATAAAAATATTTATGTATCACAGACAGTTGATTTCCTACAGATTTTTAGGTGCTGTGATCTGATTCACACACTAATGCATGATAAATCAGATCACTCCAAAAAATCCGATTTTGATGGGGTTTGATTAAATAGGGTAATAAATTAAAGCCTCAAACAATTAAAAAGGGTTAAGCGAACAAATTTTATTTAAAATAATACCAATAAAGTACCAAATAAAATTATAATGCATATAGTTATTATAAATAGGATGTTATAATTATTTAATTCAAAGTAAAGTTATAGTATAGTTAATTATTTATAGTAGGGATAGTTTAATATACCAATAAAGTCTATTATAGGTTCTAAGGATCATCAACCATTAATTTAACCCATTAACCACATTGATTAAAAAAACCTTTTTTCAATCCACCCTAACCCATAATGGATTAGAGTGGATCGACAATGCAAGGTAATACAGTCGAATCTGCTTAATGTGATCAGGGTTAATGTTATCAATCAGATAAAATTACCAAAATTGACAGGTCCCAATAACTCCTATTTAATTTAACCTAAAATGCATTGTTTTATGTGATCAACACATATTCTTTTAATGTTATAAAAATTTATACATAACCCTTAAAAAATCTTCCTTTTATGAGTTTCGATGGTCAATTTTAAGAATCATTTGCCACATTTTTTTTTCCGAAAACCAGTTGCACTTTTTTTAGGATAAGGAAAATATTTGATTCTTATTAGAAAACATTGGAAGAAAGAGAATGGTGAGGGGTAGGGGGCTCTAAATCCATGCTTGTGACTGATAGGGGTATACATGATTAGTCCAGGTGAAAAGCCTTTAATTTGAAAGGTTTTCATAAAAATAATAAGATTAAAATTGGATAATCTAGATTGTTTCTAAAAACTAGCTAAAATGAGTCAAATAAAGTGATTACTTTATTATTTCTTTTAAATTTTACTAAAAGGATTTCAAGCTGCAAAATACATTCTAGAAAATTGCTTTATATACTTTAATTAAAACTGAATGTCTAACAAAACAAATCAAGACAAAAGAAAAAATATCAGGATCCTGTTTCACACCCTTTTACCCTCTTTTTGATGGATGAAAAAAACTAATAGGTCGCCCATAGATATGATTTCAGAATTTTTTAAAACCTTTTCTATTATAAAATTGTGTAAACATTTGAAGTCATTGAATTTTTCTTAAATATTATTTTTTTAGTGCAATATTTTAGGAACAACATTTTCTTGCTAAAAGATTCATCACCCACATTGCAACCAATTTTGAATTTTGTGCTTTTGATGATTGGTAGACACCACGTTATAACAAAGAAATTAATGTTGAAAAACTATACTTTAAAATTGCATAAACATGCCATACCACCATCTAAAGCTAAATTATCAATCAGATGTTTCCATGACAGAAAAGCTGCTTTGCACACATCATCAGATGGACTTTTAAACCCTTTCTCCACTAGTTGAAAAAATGAAGTTACAGCTGGCATGTGCATATGAAAAGACTATGGGAGAGAAGAAAATAATTAAAGTTTGGCATAGAAAAACCAACAATGTCATCATACACATATGGTATCCTTTGAAATTGCAAATAAAGTAATATTAAAAATCTAGAGCTTAAGTTTCAAGACAATGAACTTAACTTTGGAAGATTTAACCACTGAACTGTTTTTTTTTTTACTGTTATAATGTTTTTACTGTTATAAGGGAAAGGGACAATTATTGTGTAATAAACAGGGTTGGAAAAAAACATGTTTTTTTCTAAAAAATACAAAAAACGTGTTTTATTTGTTTTAAACGTGTTTTTTTTGTTTAAAACGTTTTATTTGTTTTTTTTTTACCCACGACACAGAAATTCTAAAAAAAACTCCATGATTTTAAAAAATTAAATTAAGTTTTTAAAATTGAAAATGGATTAACAAAGCTATCCCTGACATCAAATGTCATCTTGAGCTTTTTAGCACCTGTTTCTTTGAGCTTGGTGGAGTAAAATGATTGTTTTGGAAATATGATACTATGTCAACAACTTCAGCTTTAACATTAGAAATGTAAATATATTTTGCTAAAAGGTTTAAGATACGAGCTAAACATTTATAAGTTATTATATTCATATTCATTTCAGTGCTTTTCAGTTCATTGGGTATTTTGACGACATTAGCAGCATTGATCGTTTAAAATATTAAAATAAAACATAAAGAACAGGTCAATTATAAAAAAATATGATCTTTAAACAATTTTATTTGTATTTTTTATTAAATAACTTTCGAGACAAAAATCAAATAAAACAGTTGAAAGTAAATACTAAGTTTTATATACAAATGCCATCTGTTCATAGAAAAAAGAATTATTAAAAAAGTGCGTGTTTTAAACAATGTTTTTTTTGCTTTGTTTTAAACGTGTTTAAAACAAGTGTTTTAAACTAAGTGTTTTAAACGTAACAACCCTGGTAATAAATAAAATAATACATTTTTTTTTTAAATACTAAGGTATAAGTATAGCTATTCAACTTCATATGTATTCTATTTTTAATTTATTTACAAATTGTAATCAGTTCTCATCCAAAACAACCTCTAATGAAATAAACATTCCAACTAAATAAATAAAAGTGAACCTAATATAACAAACATTTTTGGAGCCTTGCATATGAATAAAACCTAACCTAATGAAAACAAACAGGGTGATTTTAAATTAAACTGAAACTTGACACATTTCAGCCCTTGAAGGAGGAGTTTTGTCATAGTAACTTATTTCAGTTCAATGTGACAATCTAGTTTAGGGATGAGTTTTTTCCTGCAGGTGTAAAAATAAAAACTTACAGGAAAAAATAAGTTATGTTTTAATCTAGTTTAAAGCAGTGACCATAATAATGATTAAGACAGACTGAATAATAAAACCAAAATTTCTAACTTGTAAGTTAAAATGGAAATAAAAAAAAACAACCCTATTTTGAGTACTATACTGAAATTCAATGGGCACCTTACCTTAGATGCCTTTTAACATATTGTAAGGTTTATAGTTACATTAAAATAGCTATGGGAAAAAAGTATCATTAGTTTTCATCAGTTAAAATTACCTTTCCAAAAGCACCCACTATAAGACGCCAAACTTTTAAAACGTAATGTTCCTTCTTTGCCTTCATTATTTGAACCAAATCTTTACAATAAGACTGGAAATAAAAAAAAAATTAATGATTTCACTCAAGACAGCCTTTATTTTAAAAATAGTAGACAATATAATTTTTACAAACTAGTTTGATAGTATATCAAATTCATATTTATTAAAAATTAAATATTAATACATACCTGCCAACTTTTGAAAACTTGCATCAGTAAAACTTTTTGCATAACGTTACAAAGTACTACAATTTGAATTGCTTCAAACAAAAAAAGGTGCAGAGTACAGATTGATGCATTATTACCTAAATTATTTTTATTAAGTATTTAAAATTTTCACATAATTGAAGAAAACTGTGAAATTTCTTTGCTTAAATTTATAAGTATGTTAAGTTAAATTTTTACAAGCTTATAATCAGCTTACTGCAATTGCATAGAACTTATCTAATAACAAACTGACTTATCCCCCTTCACAAAATTCATACTACAAACCAATTTGGTTACATGAATATCTAGTACCCATTTGCCCAAACCATTTGATTTAAATTTCTGTTTGGAATCAATTTCAGATCTAATGTTATATTAGCTTTTATAAAATTTTTTCTAAATTTCCATCAACATTTTCAGCAGCATGTGATAAAGATGAATTTAAATAAGCTTGAGTTGCTACGAATAGAAAGCGAAGAGAAACATTTCCAACAAGCCTTAATGCTAATTGAGGGAGGCGCGATGATGAACCACAGGTCCGATCTCGGTAAAGTTGTTTTTTCCGCATTGCGATCGGAACACGGGGGAAGCAAACTTACCGGGTGAGCGCGCGCCAAGACTCCCGGACGAATCCGAAAAAGATTTGCAAAAAAATTTAAATTTCACTCAATAAAAGAATCAAAATTGATAAAATCGTAAGAGCAGGGATTAGGAGATGGTTTTGGAGTAAAAAGATATTAATTAGAGAAAATCGTTTAGGTTGCGAATGTTTTGCATTTTCATGGATAGTTAAGTGGAAAGAAATGCAAAATCCGGAAAATTTTCTGATCCATCCGTACAACCGTAAAACTAGACAGAAATCCGTAAATTTTACGGACAATCCGTAAAAGTTGGCAGGTATGTTAATATAATATATTAAATAATTAATGCAAATATCTAAAATACAAATTTAAATTCAAACAATAGTTTCTTAACAACATTATTTAGCAACAAGAAATTATTTTATCTTTTTTATTCAGGTTAAGCAAATTTTAAAAACAACAGGTGAGATTGTTGTACCTATGGACAAAGTTCTTGTTTTTATTTGTCAATGAAAGATAAATCACATTTTGACGGTTATCTCGACCTATAGTCTTAAATTTTAGGATTTATTTTCTTAAATAGGGTTAGCTTAAATTTTTAAAATTGGATTTTTAATAATACATGTCTTGATTACTAACCAAAAAAGTGTAAATTGCATGAAATTTACAAATTGAAATAGAAGTAGTTTCACTGATTGTGCTAACCCAAATAAATATCCTACAAAATTTAGTTTGGCTAACATTTGGTGGTAGAAACTTTCATAAAAGATTTTTGTTAGAAACTTGAAATTTTACATAATGATACTGATATAGGATATAGTGCTACATAATTTTCCAGAACTTTTGGTTCAGTTACGCAGACTAAACAAGTGATGGCTATGTCTTACGAATTACACAAAACAATAAAAGCAATGGTGAGATTTTGAAGTATAAATACTTGTCTATTGTTTAAAATTTTTAACAGATACTTTTGTTTACTTTAAAAAGAGATCAGTTGCTGATTCCTTACTTCTTTAACAATTTTCAAAAGAACATTAGAAGCTTTATCATTTTCAAAGTAGAAGAGAACTTTGGGAAAAGTATCCACTGTTTTTTCTGCTATACTCTGCACTTCATCAGAGCTGTGACTCAATGGTAGGAATATTAGTTTGGGTAGAATATGGATGAAGGGCAATAAATCCTTTTCATGGGATTTTATAAACCTGAGGGAGAAAGAGAATAAGCTTTAAAATATAATGATCACTTTAAGCATTGAAAAATCTGATAGATGGAATCTATGATATAATTTATAAATTAAAATGTAAAAGTCAATAAGCCAAGAATTCCCAAATTTAGGGGGTTACTAACCCTATGGGAATTAATGTGGTCTTTAAAGGGGCAATGAAGCTCCAAGTTTAAAAGAAGTTCAATATAGATTTAAAAATCAATATACAGTTTAAGGCTAATAAAGCCTTTATAACTTCATTAACTCTGAGAAAAATACTTTAGATAAGTGAAATGTTATTTTTGAAATTTTAATAAAATTGTGTCCTTAAAAAAATCTGAATCCTTTAGTAGCAAGCTCAGAAACTAATATTGAAAAATTGGTATCAGCAAGTAAATAAGAACCAATGGGCCGGTACAGCATAATAAATTTACAGAATAAAAATCAGTGTAGGATATTGCAAGAAAAATATGGATACTAATGAGCATTATTTCTGGAACATACAATTTAAACTCGAGTTATGATTTGTAGTTTTTTTCTCTCATACCTGAATACAAAGTTACAAGCAGCAATGCAAACAGGAACAGAACTGTTTCTGTTCAATAAATCAGCTGTTTTGCTTAAAATATTTTCAATCTGAAACAAAATGTTACATTTATACTCCATAAAATAATATAATATATAAGTATATATTAAGAGGATTTATAAGGTTTTAAAGTTTAGTGCATATGAACAATGCTTATAAAATAAGTGAATTTTCATTTTTTTAAGCAGTAGCTTGTGTTTTCTAAAAAGGAATTTAAATATGAACTTGATATTTATTGAATATAGAAATTTAAAAAAATATATAACTGACAAAAAAAAAACAAATATCATATTGCATAACTTACATCTGCATTAACAAAATTTATCTCAGACAAAAAGTCATCTAGATAAGAAAAACAGAGAAGCAGAACATTTTCTTCCTGAGAACTTTTCATCAAGTTTATAATACCTAAAGGATAAAAGACAAAATTAAAATGTCCTTATTGTTATGTGTTCTTCCCATTATGCATTAAAATAGTATTATTGAATTTATGTGGCACTGTTTTAAAAAACAGTACATGATACAAATTTACAACCTAAAAAAAGTTTATAAGCATAACCTACACATACTATTTTTAGCAAAAAATACTATACTGCCTAGATCACTAATTAAGTCTTGCACCATCTTCCTTACAAATGAAAATTTCAGCTCACAGGTAAAATATTGGATCATCCTTCTGTTAGCAATGTTTTGATATTTGCTTATAAGTTAGAGGCTAGTTTGCTATTTTTTAAAAACCAAATTTGAATTTTTTTTGCCATAACATTTTTTGGCAAGTAGTGATTTAGGGCATTGAACAGGGGCACCGGGTTTTATAAATCAATAGGATTGCTCATTCACTTCATGAAAGTCAGTGTCAGGCCCGTAATCCAAATTTTGTTGGTTTTTTTTAGGTAGAGGGGGTTACACATTAAGTTTTAGAGTATTACTTATACGAAGGACTTGAATTTTTGGGTTTGGGGGGTCTGGGGGTCATCCCCAGAAAATATATGAAAATTTGCCCCTTTTAGCTCATTTTGAGACTCTTTGGCCTGAACAGAACCGCTTCTTGTAAGCCCCAGGATTTTTAAGGAAAATTAATATAAAAATAGGTTTAAAAATTCCCCCCAAAATAATTTTGAAATTAGCTCCCAAAGAGTAGCGTTTTATCTAATTTTGTGACTTTTTGGGCTACCCTTAAAGAGAATTGCCCTTTGAAAGTTGCAGGATTTTCAAGGAAAAAATGTAGGAACAGACATGAAAATTAGTTAAATTCAACAAATTCTTCTATTTTATATCACCTGGTGAAACTTTCATATGTTTGGACTTTAAAAAAACACCAAAAGCTTTAAGAAAATACTCTATTCTTTAATTAATAATTTAGAAGAGAATAAAGAAGAATAAATAGTTACATGAAATTACTTTCTCACACATCTCTTTCAAATTTGATACTATATGAACCACCAAAACTATTTAAATAGCTTTAACTTATTTAAGTAGCTTTTTTTTAAATTTGCTCAGATAAAAATTTATAGGCACTGATTTTCATGGGGGTGCTGCACACCCCCACAAAAATTATAAGGGTTGCTCGAGCACCCTAGCACCCCCGGAGTCGGCGCTCCTGACATTGAACCAGGTTTGCTTAGTTTGGGTAAAGTGTTTGGATTTTCTGCACGTGTATTTTAACCAAATAACCACAAATAAAACACAGGGTACTTACGTATTATCCCGTCGACCGTGTAGCTTAATCCGTAAACATTATCAAATCCCATTGACTTTACTATTACTGTGCCGCTGAATTACGCGGCCGCTGAACGATCAACGGGCTAATACGTAAGTACCAAACACAGTAAGAAATATTTTAAAAGAAATGAGGGAATGAAAAAAAAAATTTAACATCACTAATTGAGAATGAAGAGTAGAAATGGAAGTGTAAGAATATTTTAAGATGTCACAGAGTGAAAAAGATCTTGCCAATTTTACCGACAATTCTTAAACACAAAAATAATAATAAATAGTAATAAAATAATAAATAGTTATAAAAATTCTTCTCTAAATTTTTAAAAAATAATGGGTTAGGATTGCAACCTATGGAAGAAAATTAACAGAAAGATCTTTAGTCAATACCACAAGTACTATAAAACACTTACTTTTAAGAATATTCAGTCGTTGTTCATCAGTGAAAAAGCTGGAAATCAAAACAGAAATGGTTTAACTTAACATTAAGTAATTACTTCCATCAAAAATTAATACAAAGAATTAATAATAAGAAAATTAATAGTGAATTTTTAATAAATCATAAACTTTTTTACAATAGAATCAAAGTTCATGTTTGTAAAGGTCTATCCTTCATACAAATCTACAATTTTAATATAGTCAGCATCACAATTGGTAAATACACGAGTTAAAAAAATCAATGAATCACCATAGACTATAGTAATTCAAGTTAGGGAAATCTTTTTTGGTGAACTAAGTTTATTCTTCCATAAGAAAAAATATGCTGATTTCATAATAACAGAAAAACAATAATTCAAAACACAAAGTTTTAAGAAAGAAAAACTACATTTGTCTATTTAAAAATATTTTAATGTTAAGTATTTAAAATATACATCCCCTACTTAGAAATAGAATTTCCGGATTTTAGACAATCCTATTTTGAAAATAAAATTTTTTAGAAGTTGTTCAAATATTATACGCAAGCACTTCATGGTTATGTAAAACCTCAAAGCTACTGTTATCTTTAAAAAAATCTTGTGAAACTTTTATTTTTTCATTAAAGTTTGAAATTTTCAAAACTAGATCCTAAGGTGCTAAAATCTTTGTTCAAAAAATCGGTGGTGGATTGTGCAGTTGCTTATATAATTTCAAGAAGGGGTTAAAAATTTGCTCATTTTTACAAAGAAGGGAGTTAAATTAAAAATCACCAAAAATATGCTTGCATAATATTTGAAAATAACATTGTAAAACAGACTTGATGGAAATTAAAACTGTCTTATTACTTTTAAAAAAAAGTTGTTGAAATACTTTAGGTTCAAACAACTTCCATATTATTACAATGTTTTACAAACATAAACTTATTTTTACTTTCTGCAGTACTAATAATCTAAAAATAATTATAAATGTTACGGGCAAATTAGTAATAAACCGGGCATTATTAATAATGCCCAAAGTTGAGGCAGACAATGTGATAAATTCAATGATATTCATGAGTATTTATCACTTTGCCCAAAGTACACAGACATTATTAACAATGCCAGGATTTATCACTTTGCCTAAAACAAATACACTCTCAAAACTCACTTTTGTAACAATGTTCCAAGTTTTTGAGAATCCCAGTGAAGGTTGAGAATCAGTGTTTTACAGGATTTTAGGATTAGCAATTAGCCAGGTGTAAATTTTGCCAATAGAATTTAAACAGCAAGGTTTAACAGATTACTCAAAATATAGCAAACGGACCTGGAAAAAGTGCCCGAACCTACGAACCTGGTTCGGGGGAAGCCCCTGTCAGCTCCATAGGAGCAATACATTAGGTTTGGGTAAATTTTATTAGGTTCAGGGGAAGGTTACAACTTTTTCCAGGTCCGATAGCAAATATTAAAAGCAACACAGCTAATTGAGATATTTTAATTGATTTTTACTTTGATACTTTATTTTTTTTTACAATCAATCATAACACTTGTGCCCCAGGATGAGAAAATAAAAAGCCTATGAAATGAAACCCTCAAAACTATCCACTTTTAACAATGACAAAATACAGATTAAAAAGTATTTATTTTACCAATTTGGTGCTTTAAGCTTCAGTATGGACTTCAACTGCTCTAATAACAAATACACCATAGACAGGTCATCACTACCAAGGTCTTTTATAACTTCTGTATAAAGGCCATCCACAGTACTGACATCTAAGTCCAATTTACCTTTTTCTTGTTCATCAGAAATTTGCCTAGAAAATAGAGCTAAAATGTTAAATTTTGCATAAAATTGATTTTAAAATATATTCTTGTGGATAGTGTAGTACACAGCCGGAATTATAATTATTTAAATTCTCTTCTGGGCTTGAAGGCTGTGGTCTAATATTAAATATTGAATGTTTTGTTCACAGCTCACCGTAGCTGTGAAATGATTTTTTTATCTGAATGTTAAATGCTTCTATACCGATTTAAAGATGGTCAAAACAAGTTATCAAGAAAAACTGATCATTAAGTTTCTCAATCAGATTAACAGACATCATTAAAACATAACAGTTTCAGTGAGCAGGCATTCAATATCTATTTGACTATTTAATAGTTATCATGAAAAGATACAGCTAATAAAAGAAATGTTTAATTCAATACATACCAAGTGCAAGCCTGTACAACTTAAATTGATATGCTGGCCAAATTAAGACAACTTAACTTGGACAGGAAAAAAAATATATTTCATTTAGCAGTTCTAGATTCCAGTTAGCAAACCAAAATATTGATCAATATTCACTCTTGCTTGCTAATGATATTGAGTTCATAAAAGTAATTCGGAGATTGAAAAAAAAAAACAATGAAGAAGGGGTAAAAATCACTTTATTAATTAGATTTATTGGGCCACATAAATAGGGCTGATTGGGTGCATCTGGCCTGCATGTTGTACAGATGTGAGCAAGTGAATAATTTATAAGACAATTTCAACAATCACTTGATAATCTAGACTTAGATACAGAAATTAATATTTGCTAAATTGTTAAGTAATGAAATTTTTCCTTAAAAACGAAATACTCATACTTTATAATACGTAGATAAATCTCATGCTTTAAAGGAGCTTGAGTTGTTTTCAAGGTAAGAATATCTTGATCCACACCCATCTTCAATCTTGTGAAATTGTTCTAGAAGGCTAAATAGAACAATATTAAATGTTTAAAAGACAATCATGAGTAAAGTAAATAAATGTGAAATGTTTCCTGAGTATTCAAAAAGCACAAAAGTACTTACAGAGAAAATGAACTTAAAAGCTCTAGAAATTTATATTAGACTAAACTAAGTTTAATTTCCTTGAAAGAGCTTGATCTAAGTAAGATTTCTAATTAACCAGAGAAATTTATCATAAACATTCCTTGAATGTAAAAAATAACCTTTTAAATTGTTAAAAATTTCAAAATTAAATGTGCTACCACGGATTAACCTGACGAAGTAGGTAGGGGAGACCGGGGCAGGGTGGACCACTTTTGAAACATTTGACTCTTTATGGGCAAAATAATTATTTTTTCAATTAGATAATATGCATACATATTAACCATATATTCAGGTTTATAAAACATCCACTGAAAAGTAAAAGTAATGCTTACTTTTTTTTATAAAAATTTTTAAATGAAAAGTGACAAAGTGGTCCATTGTACCCCGGTACCGGGGTACAATGGACCACAGGACGGGGCACAATGGACCATTAGGACTTTTTTTGCAATAAATGAAGTAAATACATTTTTTAATAATACAAAACATATAGTAAATGATTATCTGGTTTATTCTGAGTATTTAATTTATTCTGGTTACATAATTTATTTAAACATATTATCCTAATTTTAACGGATGTTAAACCCAGCAAATGAAAATCCGAAGGATTTTTGTGACTGATAGCCTACTGTTCTCTTTTGGGTCTGGTAGACGCATAATGATATCTTCCAACATTAATATGATATTCATCAACATTCTCAGGGAAAACAAAAACA
Source organism: Tetragnatha montana (assembly GCA_963680715.1). Lineage (NCBI taxonomy): Eukaryota > Metazoa > Arthropoda > Arachnida > Araneae > Tetragnathidae > Tetragnatha > Tetragnatha montana. Next base: position 30,091,250 of record OY796680.1, read on the forward strand.
TTTTGGTTAGGTTTAAGCAACCAATCAATAATAAACACTCAATAAGGACAGTAAAAATGTCATTATTCAAATATAGTAATAGTTAGTAAATCAATAAAAATATTAGTAGAATTAATTGCAACCACATTATCTTACAAATATTCACTTTGTGATTATATTTATTTTTTAAAATATGAAATGGGATTAAATTTATGACAAGACTCAGTTCAGTAAAGAAAAACAGTTCAGCACCTAACTTTCTGAAACCCTTACATTTAGATGAAATTAAGTGTAAAAACAATGGAAAATGTTATAGAATGAACAATTAGTTATTATGCAAGTAAAAAAGTATACTCTTAATTCCACTAATTTTGTTCACTTAAAAATGAATGCATAACTAAGTGGTCCATTGTACCCCGCACCTAAGTGGTCCATTGTACCCCGCTTAGAGATTTAGCAAATATAATTCTTAAAAATACATAAAATGTAAATGTAACCTTTTAACTTAAATTGAATATAATAGTTTAGTATCTTATCTTATGATTGGAGCTCAGCAAAGTTTTTCAAATCCAAAATTTTCTGTGAAAAAACGCAGTTAACTTTGAAGGGAAAAAGTTACTTTTGCATACCTTAAAAAGACTATCAGGAATAAAATGACTAATTAGTCAAATAAAAACATGAATTCTGGTTTATTTTAACTGCTTTAGGGTGGCCATCTAAATGACAAAATTTGAAACACATATACATAAAATAAATATAAAAAACAGGGGGTGGTCCACTGTGCCCCGTGGTCCATTGTACCCCGGTCTCCCCTATGTGTAGTTATCTAATTCACTTTTCCGATCAATCATAAAAATTTAGTTGAAACACTGTTCAGAGACTTGAAATATTACTTAGTAGAACAAAATCAATAAAGAATTTAAGCATGAAAATCTTGATAATATATCAAATCTTAAATCTAACAATAACATTTGCCATTAGTATTTACATAGCCTTCTTAGTGAAACAAAATTAGGTTAACTAATGTAAAATAGTACTTTACCTTTAGACAAAGATGTTTTAAAGCAGGTAAGAGTTTGTTTCTCGAATTATGAGCAAAACTTCAAACTCATTTCAAGAAATTGACAGCGATACCGCATTTAAATAAATATTATGATTAATTTCAACAACACAGAAGAAGAAAAACACGCGGGAAATCTAAAAGAAACAATAACAAGCGCACCTCAACTCAGCAAAACAAAATAATACGAGGCTCAAACTAAAGATCTATTATTAAAACTTTTCAAAAGAAAAGAATCAAACACATTGTAGAGAATAAATCTTGTGAGATATTTCTACAAAAACTTAATATTTCAAATCAAAACAATTTAATTTGATAAAAGTAATAACTTAGACATTATAATCGATATCAAACCATTTTTAATCGATTACAATGTTTTCATACATAAAATGTAAACAATGTGCTGAGATAAAAAATTCGTAGAACGTAAATTGTATTTTGAAAGTTTAATTTGCATCACATTACTTTAATTTGCTATGAGCTTTTGACTAAACGACGAAAAATCATGTCTCGCAGTCTTGGAGCTGCTACAGTGCGTTTAGTGGAAAGAACTCGTAAGATTCCAGCTAAAGCAGCATTGGTTCTTACACCCTCAGCCGTCAACCAGATCCAAAAATTGCTTATGAAAGAACCTAAAGCCATTGGATTAAAAATAGGTGTTGCTCAAAGAGGATGTAATGGACTCAGCTACACCCTTAATTATGTCAATGAGAAGGGAAAATTTGATGAAGAAGTGAATCAAGATGGAGTAAAAGTTTTGATTGATGCAAAAGCTCAATTGACGTTGTTAGGAACTGAAATGGATTTCCAAGAATCTCCAATTGCAAGTGAATTTGTTTTCAACAACCCTAACATCAAGGGCACTTGTGGTTGTGGTGAAAGCTTTACTATATGATGCAATACAAGTGTTTCATCATGTCTTTTAGACTGTTTCTAAATATAGTATGCAAGTTATTTATTTGATTGCAAGGAAAATATGTAGCTTATAAAATAAATTATCTTCAAATATAGTTGTTTCAATTTTTATCGAGTTTGAAGTTGTATTAATATGTCTTCTGTAAGCCCTTAATGAGGTATTTGCATAGGTGAGGGATTTGCTTAATTTTATACTTTTTTGATACGTTATAGTTTAAAACTCTCACATATCAGATTTTTAAGTTCAAAAATATGTTTTAAATAACTTAAAATTCAATTTAATTTTTACCAAAACACTAGTAAAGTCATGTGATCAAAAAACGGGATTTGACGTCACAACACCCTCGAAATTAGTGAATTGTTAAAAATAAAAGAAATCAGACTTATTATAAAACCAAAATGCGCATAAAACTCGTCTGTTTCTCTAGTGAACGGCTAGAAAAAGAAGAAATTAAAACTTTGTATCCTAATAATTCCAAAACCAATTAATATATTTGAAGAACAAAACGGCAATCTTTTTATAAAAAATATTTTTATGTCTATTTTAGGTCGTCTACAGAGCCGTACCTACAACCAGACTTTTGTTTTTCGGGAAGGGTTTACGATTCCCATATTTTCCCCTAGGGTCTCTCCACCTGATTATTTTATTGATGTACCAGAGAAGGAATCCAGAAAAGTTTTAAAAATTATACCTTAAAATGTGGTGTTTGACTTATTTTTGAACTTTTAAGACGGAATTTAAGGTCCCATCCTCTGAGAGAGATCCTAGAGATGAGCGGTCATCTCTGCTCTGGATGTCTAGATGGTCAAGGGATTGACACATGGGGCTGATTGCCCCACAGGTCTCCCTCTCTTTTCATCACTCCAGACTTATTTAGGTAGGAGCCCAAATATCCTCCTAAAGTTTAAAAGATTTAGTCATTATCAAGCCAAAATCTAGATTTTTGCAACGGGGGGAGCGGGAGAGGAGTCAAAAATATTCCTAAGGCCCCTCCCACGCATATTTAAGGGACCATCCATAAATGATGTCCCACTTTTATTTGAACCCCCCCCCCTATGTCACATGTCACGTTCTTAAACCAACAATATGTCCTAATTTACGGTTTGAAAATGCCCAAAACCAACTGTTTTATTTAAGCTTAATTTTACCCCATCATATAGTTTATTTCTATTTTTCATTCATGGGGTTTAAATTGGTTTGTTTTGAAAAAAGTATTTTAGGAAAAATAAATTGTGTTTTTTTGTTTGTTTTCAGCTGCAGGATGTGATGTCATAACTTTTGCCCCTCCTCCCCCTTGTCACAAATTGAATACCTCCCCCCTCTGAGCGTGACGTCATTTATGGATGGCCCCTAATGGATTCAATATAGCTTTTTAATACGTTTTAAGATAGTATTTGCATCTTGAAGAGCTTAATATAAAAATTCTACATAATAATGATATAAATACCAAAAGGTGGTTAAGGGGTTCTCCCCCAGAAAATTTTGGCATGAAATTTATAGGTGTAATAAAACAAGAAATTTACTGAATTTTTGTTTCATTTTATTCAGCAAAATGTAACTTCAATAAATATGAAAGAATTAGTTTCATATTTCTCTTTGAAAAAATGAAGCAGAAAAAGATGATAGAAGCAGTTGATCAGCAGATAAAATTTAAAATAAAGCAGAGTGCGAGTTGAATAGAAGCCCTTAGGCAGTGCTGGATTTGTCCTATTATGACCCTTGATTTAAAAGTTTATCTGTGCTCGAGATATTTTTTAAGTTTAAATTATAAACTTTGATTTGCTTTTTATTAAAAAAAAAAGAACATTTTGGTTTGTATGTAGCGAATATATTTTCATATAGCTGTTAAGTTTAGTAGAAACCTGTAAAAAAAGAAATTATGCATTAGGTTTTAATTTTAGAAGTTTTAAAAAGTCGGCTTCATTGGGTGCATTAACTCTTTATAAAACTCATCAACGATTTATCAGTTGATTTGTTCTTTAAGAGATGTTTTAAACATGAAAACAAGTTTTTATTATAAAAATAAATATATTTATTCATATAAAAACACGTTTGTACAAAGATCTTATCATTTATCCAAAACGCATTTAATAATTGTCCTGAGATTAAAATGCTTTTGTGCCTACATAAAGAAACATACCTTCATAAATACTTAGCAGACATTATAACACATATAGTTCTTAAAAACAAAATTCTTAAATTTTGTTTTAGGACAAGATTCATCATTTCACTTGACATCAAATCGGAAAGAACCGAAATGAAAAGTTCCAGAAGTAAGCACTTTCATCAATATTTGGCTTGTTTTATGGAATGTCAATCCACTCTATCGCATAAAAAATCCCTTGGATGTGACAAAAGTTCTACAGAGCAGCCCATTTTAGGAAGCTGAGGGAGACAGTGAGAGACATCAGTGCCAGCACGGATGGCATAAGGGACACTGCCGAAGATGGCTTCTTATGGTCATGATCTGTATGGTCATGGTCCTTGTGGTCATGGTCTTTGTGGTCATGATCTTTGTGGTCATGATCATGTCCTTCGTGATGTCCCTCGTGGTGGTCGGGACTTCTCTTCTGCCTGTCGTTCTTCACGTGCACTATTTTGACCCCTGGTATGCTGTGCGGCTGTGCACTCAGAAGAGACAACAATTGCTCCAACGAATACCCGTCGCTCCCTTTCAGAACAAGAGGAACGACATTTTTCTGTGGGGGACGTTCCCGATTCCGGTTGCTGCTCGACCGGCTCACCGGTTCTTTGGCAACCCGCACCAAAACCGGCACCATGTCCTGTTTCGTCTGTCCTTTCTGAGACCTCTCTGGCCCCTTCTGGGGCTTGGATGGCACTAATACCGGAGCCCGAACGTTGGACGCCGAGCCCCTATGGGATGGATTTCTTTCGGAAGTCCTTGGAGGACCCCTCTGGTTGTTTACTGGCGCTCGCTCAGTGTCCCTCAAGGGTTTGGATGGACCCCTTTCGCTTGTTCTGGTAGGTAACCTCTGGTTGCTGTATGACACAACCTCGGGCTTTCTCACAGTGTGGGTTGGTGGCCTTTCGGGTGCTCTTTGGTATGCAGAGGGTTGCTGAACGGCAACCACTTGGTGCTTTAGTGTGCTGAGACGGTCCACCCACCAAGGCGACCCTTGTGGAAGGACAGCGTCCTTCAGACGGAAAGACTCCATTGTTGGTGTCGCTGCAGTGGACGTGGTGGTAGTGCTGGTGGTGGTTTGGAAGTACCTCCTCTTTGGCTTCTCTCCACCCCGCTTGAAGTCGCTGGCTAGGGTGTTGTAGGTGGCGTGCTGGATACTGGCCGAGGGCCGCAAATGGTCACAAGAGTCCACCACGTGAATCTTCCATCCTAGATGCCTGTGGGTGTAGCACTGAAAGAGATTATGTCATCTAAAGGTTAATTGGTTGTTCTGTTGTATCTAAATGATTTTAAGATAACGTAGGGAAGGTAGTACGTACTTGGTAGTACAGCAAGTCTGGAGTAGAGTCATCTGGGCGGAAAGTGAATTTTCCAGCTTTTCCTCGGTCACACTTTAGCTCCAGATTCTCTTGGAAGGCTTCAAAGGACTCGAAATCTTCTGATCGCATGTCTTGTGGCAGTTTGTATTCACACATTCTGCCTCCTGTTTGGAAAAATTCACTGTTCAGTTAAAGGATCTAAGTAATTTAACTTTTTTTTTTCATTTAGGTATTTAAAATTTTTCTGCCTTTAGTTTACAGGCCTATAGGTTTAGAAAGGCCTCCTTTCGTTGCTATTAAATATTTAAGCATTTTTTGTACTTAATTTTAAGTTCGATTGAAAGCTTCTTAGAATACTCATCTACCATGTGTGTTTTAACCTTTTCATTGATTTATTATTACTCCTTTTTTACTTACTGCCTGTTGGTACGGACTTCCCTCTTCCTAATTCCGTAACACCTCCGTACACTTTCACTTTCTGAAAAAAAAATCATTATCGGACATTTTAGCTATCACTAAATGCTTAATTTAATAAAAGATTACAAGTAAAACTAGTCACAAATGGGAGCATGATAATAACCTTCTTTTCGGCTGCCGACTTGTGTTCATATCCTCCCTCAGGATCATCCGTGATGTAAAGTGGGTGGCTGCGAGCTTTGTTCTCTGGATCATAACCACCTTCTACGATGAATGTGTAGTTTTGTCCGCGCTCCACAGTAATCTCAGGTAGGAGGACTCCATTGATGTAATACGCAATTCCCCATCCGACGATACCTGGAAATTCGCCGCTCATTTATCTAATGGTTTGGATCTATTCTAATTTTTCACTGCAAATCAAAAGACTCACTCACCTGTGATCGCCTGGAATCCCTTCTTTCCCCCAGAAGGTCCTATCTTGGCCCTGAATGTCCGGTCGGCCGGACAGACGACGGGTGGTACCACCCAGGCGCTTTCGACCTGGGACTCGCTGCTCCGGAGTCCGTGGTACTGGTGGTGGGACCTCCGCTTGGTCGGCTTGGGGGCAGGTTTGGGTTTGGGACTGGTGGTCGGGGGAGGACTGGGGGGAGGCTGCTGATGCTGCTCCGGTTCGGCAGGCTGAGGGCAGTTCCATTGAGGGGATCGGGCGAAGTCGATGAACACGTCACCTGTTGGAGGAGAGATAGTGGTATTGATTGGTGATTGCTTCTAAAAAGTTTTATACCCAATATCGGTAAAAGAAGGTAACAATACATACCCTCCGACCTCATAATGCTGTGGTAAGATACTTCATTTTTTTCGTTCAGGGGTCCGATAGCCCATATGATTGCCTGTGGGCCATCTGAATATACATGCTGGTCGTATTTTTCGTCAACTGAAAGGCAAATATTATCAATACACTATTTTCTAAATATTACATTAAATGAATTGGGGAGCACATTTGAAAAATTTCGGTTTACTTCATTCCTCGACTGTATTATAATATTATATCATGCACACGCATAAGTGAGAAAAATATATTGTTAAATTAAGTCATTATGTGATCTGCTCCTTATAGGGAAACATTTTAAAGCATTTAAATTAACCAGTTAACTATTGGGATGCAGAGAACCAGGGAAGTAATGATTAAAAGCTATCTGTGAAGAAAAAAAGAAATAATCAACTACAATATCATTAAAACTCTTATATCGTAGGATTTCACCTAATATGATGACCTAATAAGTGTCAAGAATACTAAAATATAAAACTAAAAATTTTTTTATAACTTAATAATTTGGTTTAATTGACTGATGGAATTTTATAGGGCTCCAATATTAAAAAAAAAAACCATTGAAACTACTTCTAAACGAAAAGTGTTACTCACCGCCCACTTGTGGCCTTTTGAAGGTCACCATGGTATATCCGTTGACTTTTGCGGCATTGAGGAGTGTGACGCTGTCTCGTCCGTTGGTCAATTTCTTGTCTGGACAGCTACCGAGCTCCCCAACGCACTAAAATAAATCTACTTTTAGTGGCTCCTAAAATATTCAAGTCAGACCAAGCGCCTCTGGAATTTATATTTCATACTATAACTTAAAATGATGCTTACAAGAGGCGTTACAAGAAAATAGCTCATCATATGAACATTGTTTAATACTGAAACAAAAAATAATTTTCGCTTAGGAATTGTGATGTCGTAAGCTTTAACCTTTGTAATGGATACTCTGGTATGAAAAAACCATCCCAATTTTAAAACAACTATTTTTCTTGCATTGACTGCATTTATGTCCCTAATACTAACACTTTGGAGACTGACTGTGAATTCAGTAAAAAGCGATAGACTGGATTCTGAGGAAATACAGTCAGCCTCCACGGTAGTGAACTGGAATTTAATTTTAGCTTATAGACCAGTCTTGGCCGCAGGCTATAAATACCCAGTTCACTGTAATGAAACTATTTTTAAAATAATAGTTAGGAATATGAGATGATAGGATTACGTGTTCTTTGCTAGCAAGATAGTAGTCCTGGGCGTGTCCTTTGCCTCTTTTGTCCATCCAAGCGACAATGGCGTCTGCTTTTGTCATTACAGAATGAGAGTCATTCTTGCTTAAACCAAAAGCCATGTACTCTCCAGTTTCTATAAAAAAAAGGTTTAAAAATTTTAAGTGTGCAACTCAGTTTTTTAATACAAAAATAAACACATAAATCACTTGCATCAGGCAATAGTTTTATTCTCGTTTAAATGTTTCAGGGTTTATTTGAATATCATTTTGAAGCAATACTACCAGCTATTCTTCAATTAAATGACCAAGATTTTAAAAAAGTGAAAAAAAAATTATACCCGTAGAGAGGAGGTAAAATCATTATAGCGGGATAAAATGGATATAGGGATTTAACACTTTATATTTATAAAATTTAATGGATTTTTGTCATGCTGATTTTTATTGAGGCTAAAAAAATAACCCTAGTTCACATATTTTGGGATTTTTTTTCAATTCATGTCTTATCAAATATAACTGCAGTCAGTGCATTTCTGCCCTTTGCCTACAAGACTTCATCGGAACTCAACTAAAAGTAAAGTTATTTTTTTTATAATTTAAGAAAACACACTCACCAATTTTGCCAACGAGTTGAACCACAATATCTTCCCCGTCCATGATCCAACGAATTTCAAAGCCAAGATCATCTCGTAGTACTTCGCAGTTCAGTTTGTACTACAAAAGAAGAAAACAATGTTTAATTTTAAATTAAATGTGTAAAATGTCGACGTAGGTAATGTTGTTTTGGAGAGTGTTTTTTTCTTTTTGTGGATTAATTAGTGGATGTAATCAAAAGATCCCTAACATCATAACATTCTACGATATGTTCCTCTTACCTCTAGCTCAATCCCAAGGGCTATGGGGGAAGGAGGTACCAAAAGATCTCTGGGAATGCCAACACTGCCCAGGTCTTGTCCGGTTTCCTCGCTCCAGAGGCCAAACCAATCTGCATCAAGGATGGAGCGTCCTTCCGGCAGGCTGATCACCACTGTCTTACCACGAGATGGGCCTAGTGGTTCAAAACTAAAATACAAGTGCAATCAATAGATTTTAATACTAAGTTGATTATCGGAGTGTTTTAGCTGATTTTAAAAGATATTTTGATAAACCTGCCTTCCGTTTTCGTCAGGAAGACGCATGCCTCGGGGATGCTGCCTGGATCCTCGTGACATCCACCAATGTGCAGCTAAAGCAGGAAATAACGTCGTCAGTAGTTCGTCGCCTTAAGACGCATTATCACATAACACAATTTAACCAACTCCTCAGGAGAAGGAAAAGAATAGCTTATTTTAACATGTAGTTCTATGGGTGTGTTATAGTGATGGCAAACTGACAAATAAAGAGATCACCAGTACTTTTTTTTGCATAACAATTTATTTTGCGACTTGGCGTCACATTTTTGGCAAGGATCGATGCATAATTAACTAGCTTAAAATTATGTTTTGTGTGAATTAGGTTAGTTTTTAAGTTAGTTAGAATTTAAGTTTGTTCTCCTTGGCCGTCTTTTGCATAAGCTCTTCGCTATCCAGACTGTCTTCTAACCAACCTTACTCAATTTAAACGAAAAAAAAGGAGGAAATAAGTATGAAAGCATAGTTATTTACCAAATTCAAAAATAAAATAAAAGGACATTTTTTTGGGTAAATTTGTTTAGAAATAAAAAATGTAGTTTAATAGAGTTGTACAAAAGAATATCAGAATTACACCATCTACTTTTGAAACTTATACTTTCTTAAACAGTATTAAAACTATAATTCCCGTGAGAAATCCTTAAAGATAAAATCAAAGCAGTTTGTTACTTTCTCCTTCTTAACGCGCTTTCTCCTTCTAAATAACTACATTAAAAGCATATTAGGAAGAGTTGAACCATGAGAGACCTGGTCCTTTTCCATCGAAAGTAAAGTCAGAGACAAGCAAAGTGTGCGTGTCCACCACAGTCACTGGTCCTGATGAAACACCCCTGGTCCCCGCGATTTCCCCTATCTCAGCTGGCCTGGGGACTACCATCGACGAAGGGATGAAGACTTCACCAAAGTTGGCCTGAAAGAATGGGACATGAGCAGTCGAGGAAATTCACATCAGTGTCTAATGAATGGATGATGTTGGATTACTCACACTGAACTTTTTACACCAAAGTGAAATCCATTTGATGTTCTTGAGGGTTTTTCCTGATGGGAGCCTTAAGAGAACGTTCTTGTCCCGGTATTCACCCAGTGGCGTTTTTCTGGAAAGATATTTTAGAATTGGGAAACCATTATTGTGGTAAGTGAAAAGGAAGAAACTGATAGTAATTGAAGTGTTCGTGATAAAAAATATTAATAAACTTTTCTTTCATTAAAGGTATTGTAGATGGGCTTAGTTTGTGCAAGTATTGAGGTCGATTATCTCCTGGAGATAATCAGATCTTTAATAGATGAAGCAATGAATTATTTCTGACATAAACTTTAAGATTATATTTTCTGAACGTATAGTAATTGAATAATTTACCCTTAGATTTGAAGTAGATAAACAAGGATGGAATAACTTTAAGCTGAAGATTTAAAAGCTATTTTGTGATTCCAAGTTTTCCATGCATTTTGTTTTATAATTAAAGTAATTTTACTTACTTTCCTTTCTCATCAGGAATAATAAATCCTGACGTGTCTGGTTTAGCTGTGGAGCCCGCCCAAAAGTATGCATCTGAAAGAAATTCCATTAATTCTTGTTACAGACACTGAAATCAAAATAAATTGCTATTCACAAGGTTGAGGAATTTTAAGTATTAGATCTCATAAAATTGTGAAAAATAATGAATGATTTCGCAACGTTTGTGATGTGAGACAGTACTTTTTATTTCATTTCATAAAAAATAATATAGTTAAAAATTTAGAGAAAGTATCTTCACTATCTCATTTTATGAACTCATGAATTTGGATATGGATAAATTTCTTCATGTGAATAAATTTTGGATATTTTTTTTTAGATCCAAAACTAATTAAATCTAGAATTTTTGAGTTAATGATAGTTACTACTATTTAAATAATTATATATTAAACCTTACTTACATTCACAGGAATCACTTTTTATAACACGAGGATTCTCATTACGTAGGACTTTTTTTACTTAGTTCTTTTTACTTAAAATATCGAAAGTAAAACCCTTAGTTATAAAGATCTGCAGACAATGCAGTTAACACAAGACATTACCTGGACCAAGACCGTCATAAGATAATCCTTTGATAAAAATTGTCCTATCATCAACTGCAAACACTTGTCCTTCCACGTCGTGAGCATGGTTCTTGAGGTGTCCTATCTCCACTCCATAGTAAGGGGTTGCGGCTTCGCACCCTATCAGAAGCGTTGTGCCTGTAAGAGAATAAACTAATGAAGCAAACATTTACAGGATTAATTACATCTATGCATGTTTGATTATGGTGAATTCATTTGAAAAACGATATGTGTTCTCAATGGGGCTACAAATCCCTTCTCAGAACTGAACCATGATTCATGACTTAAAAAAGAGTAGAATCTTTAAAAATGTGGATAAGATAAAGAAATTGTCTTTATTCCACTATATGTATGTGTAAAAAATTTGGAGAAGAAATGATGATACAAAAATAAATTTTATGTTCATAGCCTGGTCCTTGCAAGACTTAAGTTTGTAAACGTATACATAACAAAACTTCATTCATTATAGAAGCTTCGAACTTCAAATTAGACTTAGAACTTTTTTCAGAATGTATAGTTGATCAGGTAAACCTCATTCAAATAAAATATTGTATTACTTCCAAACAACTTATTTAATGTTTTTTTTTGCTTTCCATATCTTTACATGATTGCCCCATTTTTAAAAGAAATTTTTGGCCCCACTCGTTTTGAAATTCATCAAACTTATCTTAACTGTTCAGCTTTGAATTTTTATAGAGATTCAGTATTCAGAATATAATTAATTCAGGAATTTTCACCCTATAAATAAAGACTTGTTACCTTATAAATACTCATATCCTATGTACAGTAGTACAAGCCTAGGAATATTTAATTAAGGAAGAGAAATGATATAAAAGCAGCCTTAGAAATTAAAAAAAAAAAATCTCACTGGTTCAGCAACAAATTAAAATAAAGATAGGCTTTGTTCTTTAAAATGAATTAATAAATTACCAAGAAAATTTATTTAGTATTATTCTTTTTTTTTTCTAACATAAAAACTTTAATGAATCGCCGGACCATTAATAAAAAAACTACTCCAATGGTACTCCAGCGGCATTTTGGGAGAATTAAATATTTTTTTAGAATATGCATCTGAAGAGGGTAAAATAAAATAGGTAGCCTCATAGATTATTTAGGTATGTGTATTTCAATTCAATATTGAATTGAAATACACATACCTAAATAATATTAATATAGTTATTCTAAAAAAATATTTAATTCTCCCAAAATGCCGCTGGAGTACCATTGGAGTAGTTCTTTTTATTAATGGTCCGGCGGTTCATTAAAGTTTTTCCCGTAGTAGTCCGAACCAATTTTCCAGTGGCGTATATAGGAATTTATTTCGGGAGGGGCCCAAAATTACTCCCCAGCCCCTCCCCCACATATTTAGTAGGCCCAATGTAGCTTTTTAGGTGATAAAATAGGTTCTAAAAAGAACTTAATATCGGAAAAGTTGTTAGTAATAAAAATACAAGTACCAAAGGGGGGTCTGGTGGTCCTCCCCCAGAAAATTTTTGGAAGTTTGACTAAAAAAAACCAGGTTTTTAACTAGTTTTGGTACACTAAGTCCGAATTTTGGATGTATATTTTTATGAACTTAATATTTAAAAAGTTATTAAAATAGAGTTTCAAGTACAAAAAAGGATCTGGGGGTTCTTCCCCAGAAAATGTTTTGAATTTTGACCCTAAAATACAGGGTTTTGGTAACTGGTTAACATTTAACTGGTTTTGGTACACCTAGTCCGAATTTCGGGGGGGGGGGCAGGGCCCCCTCGGCCCCCCCTTATATACGCCACTGCAATTATTTTCAGTGGTCTCGGATCAGCGGACCACCGAGGATTTCGAACTCTGAGTAAAAGTGAAAAGAAAATGCACTATGTCCCCAGATTCTCCCCTCCTGACCTGTAACCTGCATTTCCAACAACTAGTAATTTAAAAATACTGAGCTTCCGCAATAGTCGGAGAGATTTAGAATAAACAGACTCTTGTGCGATAATACTAAGATAATGTGAGCTATATTGAGTAAAGAATGCTGTTATTGTAGAAATTAAATACAAACAAAATGGGTTTCGAGATATATTTGTTTTAGAAAAGAAGGTTTTTGAAACCGTTTTATTCAGACTTGAATGGTGCAGTGAAAGTTAATATTATGGAAAGAGAAGATATTGACCGTATATGGAATAAACAAAATACCGCATGTCAGAGAAATTCATATTACACATTTGCAGTTAAAATTCGCTTTTAATTTTCATTGAAGAGTGCTTTCTTTTGCATATTCATTTAAGAAGACTATATTCTTTTTTAGGAAGAGAAGCAGGCTTGTCTTTTTTAAGTAAATCTGTCATTCAATTTGCATATAAAAGAATGATTTTTATATCAGTCTGGAGCGTATATAAGGGAGGGGACTAGACCAAAATTCAGACTAGGTGTAGTACTAAAATGAAGCAAAATCGTGTTTTTTAGAGTCAAATTTACAGAAAATTTCTGGGAAAGACCCCACCTATTTGTGCTTGTAAACTTTCTATTAAATATGCATGGGATGGAGCTAAGAGATAATTTTGGGTCTTCTCCTTTGGTGCAAAAATCTAGCTATATAATGGCAAATTTTTTTAGAGGATACCTGAAATAACTTTCTATATAGGTCATTGCAATCAGGCGGGAACTATACTTATTTTGTTGAGAACGTGACTCTTTTGGCCTTAACTCTTTCAGACAGCCACCCCAAATTTCCCATAGTATTCAATGGTAATCTAGTGCGGACTAGGATTGAAAGTGTTAAAGCAGAGTAAGCAAGAACGTTGACTATGAATTAAACGTCGTGAATCTTCTAGGCTAGGCTGTCAATGACCCCGAAAAATCACATTCTCGAAAACAGGCGGTGTTCCACAACGGAATATAAACATCATTGTTTCTGACTCGAAAATTCTCTCAAAACGAGGTCTGGCACTCCTTTAAGAATCGCCTGTCAAAGCAAAGCCGAGTTCAAGAGTAGCTAGAAGCCATCACGCGGCAAGAGTGAGTGAGTCTTGTCATCACGTCTCGCAAGTTTCGCTCTTTGTCGCGTGCGGAAGCTTCTCTCGTCCCGGAAAGTGGGACATTGACACACATGGAAGGAATTTCGGCCACGGGTCACCTTGAACTTGAAATCGTTCCACCGCGGTGTGTTTTGGAGAAAATCCGAGACGCTCCGGGAGAGTCTTTCGCTGCCAATTAATCGTACTTGCCCTTCTTGAGGGATTATACGAATAAGCTCGCCAATGGAGGTCTTGAAGGGCATTGTTTTAAATGAAGTGTGTAGGTATAGGATTTCCGTAAAAAGGCATTCAAAGTGAAGAATCAAGTTGTGGTGTTACGTTTTCTATGAATAGGTTTGGTGCATGGATGGATTTAGAAGAACAAAAGAGACTTATTTGAGGGGGCGTGCTGTCCCTGCCTTATTGCATTCAAAGGGGGGCATTTCTCTACCCCTATAAAACCCATCCATGGGTGTGAGTAGGATATGAACGTAGGGTGAATAAATTTACTTCTCAGAGAAGTAAAAATATTTAAATTAATAAAAATGTTGCTTTTTGTATCTCATAAGGAAAAATAGTTTTCCCTCCCTGAAAGAAAGTTGCTTATTCTGACTATCTAATGACCTCATTTTCTGTGGTAATGCTAATTCTTAAAAAGTTTTTAATCATCTAATTAATTCAATTTGTACATATTATGCATTCTAATTAAGTAGGAGGATATAATCGCAGACTGAATACTATAAACATTATTATATCAGTGTTCTCCTTCGGACCCAGAGCATGAAATCCAAATAAATAAATCGTGTTTTCGAGACAAATCAACCACCCACTAACAAAACAAGTTCCCTTGAAGCATAACGGGAGTAATTGAATCATCTAAAATCAGCGTCATAAAATTATTCTTTAAAGGTTTCGCTTTTTTTCTGCTTTGAAATAATGATGTATGAGGTTTTAAATGCTTTTAGAGAATGTCCAGGTTTTAAGAAATTTCAAAGGAGGCATTCTGCCCGATTTTTGCCTCAATTATTGACTTTATTTCTGAAAAATTGAAATGATTATCTTGAGGTTAGAATCAATGTAAAAACAAATCAAATGGAGCAGTTTAAAGTCATCCTTAATGGTTATTTAATCGTAATATCATTACAATTTACTGTAGAAATTTTAACGATCATCTTTAATTTCCTTTAGAGCAACACTTTTATTAATTTGTTTATTCATCAAATTTGAGTTTTAAAACATACATTCAAGATCAATAATAATTTTAAAATGTCCGCCAGTGTCACAAATATTGAAATTATCAGTGGCAACTGAAAAAGAAAATACAAAATTGGAAATGTCCATGGATTTTTTAAACTAAACAACCCCCCTCAATTATTCTTAAATCTAGTTTCTTAAGGAATGATGTAAGCTACGAGTAAGTAGTACCCTGACTTTTGACATTCGCTATCCTTTCTGAAATAGGGTCTTTTGAAACAGTTTTTTCAAATAGAAGGAATTTTAACCAGGGGTCAAATAAAAGCCTAAAGCTATCACCTTCCGGAACTGTTCTTTTGAAATGTTACCATCTGGTAACCTAGGAGAAAGAAACGAAACAGTTTTCCTACTACTTTAAGTCATCCAACTTGAAAAGGCTTTCATAAAGACGGCCAGGTTTGATGGCATCAAATCATACGTCAAATCGTCCCATACGAGTATATAGGAATTTGAGTCATTCGTACAAAAAATAATTGAAACAAAGGAAAATAAAAGTGGTTAATATGATAATAACCTTCATCCGAAAGTAAAGTGCAGAGCTAATGAACCTGTTTCACAACCTGTGATATACAGTAGAAAATGAATTTTGGACATCCGTTTCATTGATAATAAAAACCAAATAAAATTTTTTACCTACCACGCATTACATTGATTAACCTACTGTCTCAAAAAATAAAATAATTAAAATAATCTACCCGATAGCGAAACCGACGTTTTCGCTGTATGTTTACGATCATTTTGAAATGAAACCTTCTCTTAATAGCCCATTGTGTTTTGCGAATGGATTGGGGCAGTTGAATAACCAACCCATTCATCAAAGGGAAATAACTCGGAAACGATGTTAAACTGCGTGATTGAGGACGCAACAGTCCAGTGGTCTTCATTTTGCACTCTCCAAAGAGCAACGGAGCTATGCTAATTCATGCATGTGAATGTCCTTTTCTTCATTAACAATGGAAAATCATTAGCAATGTAAAGAGCACAGGATTCATTAAACAGATGTCCGTGTCGAGACAGTGAATTT
Source organism: Tetragnatha montana (assembly GCA_963680715.1). Taxonomy (NCBI): domain Eukaryota; kingdom Metazoa; phylum Arthropoda; class Arachnida; order Araneae; family Tetragnathidae; genus Tetragnatha; species Tetragnatha montana. Next base: position 30,107,639 of record OY796680.1, read on the forward strand.
CAGAGCCAATGGCACGAAGTTAGTAAATCAAGATTGAAAACTCGAGAGAAAACCACCGAGAGCTAAATCAAGACTGTTATTTGTCACGCTTGAAGTGAAGAGATAGCAACAGGATAAGACTAATAGCGGAGGATGCAGCAGACTACTCATGGCAGGCAAATCAAGAGCATCTGCCTTCAAGCGTTGTTTCGGACACGCAACAAATAAAATATTTAGTTTGATACAAATTGCTGTTCTTTTCTCTGCGCTCATTCCCAGGGAAAAGAGGAAGAGAATTGTCCCGAAGAGGAATTGAAAGGGATCTATCATGGCTGGACATGATAATGGAGATCGTATCCTAGATGAAAAGAGATAATGGAAGTGGTCAGTGGTTGTTGAAATAGTTCCTGGAAAGTGTTAGAAACGTCTATATAATGAAGAAAATCCTTTCACGAACGCAAAGTTTTGAAATGAGGGTAAATCGATACATCGATAAGGAGACAAAAGGTAATGTGAGAGCTAGGAGATACCGATCAAGCACGGACCCACTGTTGCTGTCGGCTTACACACTTTTTGGTGGTAGTAGTGTAAAAGAAGTTTCAAAAGGTACGAAAGATGATGAAATGGGAGAGGATAAAGGAAATAAATGATAAGAATCACCGGGAAAAAACTAAAGGTTTTATGTGTTTGAAAGTGACATAAAACCACCTTTTAAAACTGTATGAACGCGAGAAACAATTAAATCTTTTATTATGTTGCGAAAGTTTGACAGACGTTTTATTACCTTTTGTTTCGATTATTGAGGAAATAAATAATATATAGTTTGAAGGAGAATCCAAGCAAAGAATATTTTAATGCTAAGTAAGTTCATACTCCTAATTTTTTTTAGAAAACCGTTATTCTCTTTTTAATAATGTTTCTCTTTATGTGATTTGGATTATAAATTTTTCACACAGGAAGTGTACACTGTAACACAATAAAGTTATGTGTTCACAGTCAAAATATTCCAAATAGATTTGTCACTATTTTAAGCCACTTATTTGTTACTAGGGATCTAGAGAATTGATTCTTTATAGAAAAGTTTCCATCATATTTTTGAATTTTGGAAGGACAAGCTTTATTAAGCTTATGAACTTACGTATATTAAAAGCTTACTTACTGTTTACAATAATTTTTCTTAGCTACACTTTTTGTTAAATAAATTTGTTTTTTTAGTGAATTTTCTAAGGTTCAATATTTGAGGGAATGAATTTATTTCACGTTTAATAAAACCTAAGAATCCTCCCCATTCTTATTTTGTCAAGATTCCATCTAAATAATGGAAAAATATGCAGGGGAAAGGAAGTTGAAATCAGCAATCTCCAAAAGTACTCACTGACAATGGCATTCTTTCACCACTGAAATACACACGATGTTGAAATTATTATTTTGGCAAACATGGCCTTGTGACTTCAATTTTGTATCACTCAGTCAAATATACATATTTTTTAGGTAAGGTAAAATAAGTGGTGGTCTATTTCAAGCAATCTTCAATAAAATATCAGAAACATGAGCTAGGGATGATCACATAAAGAGAACTGGTTAATTTTCGTTCCATCCATAATTTCTCGACTGTTAAGTGTCCTTGACTTTAAAAATCTATTACAATATCGCCTGTATTTACAGAAAAACACAAATCGCGAATTTTACTAGAAAAAGTGAACTTAAAAAATTGAATTGTGATGTACAAGTTTAATAATGTAAAAATTTTAACTTCAATACTTATTTAGATATTTTTCATCTGTGGATTTTGTATTTTTTGTTCTTTTTCTCCTTTATGTTTTCTTAGGTGAAAGAAAAATGAATTATGTATTATGAATGATATTTTATGTATTCTTTATATTTATTGCTCAGAAAGCAATTATTATAGTTAGCAGTAGTATCTTATAAAATATGGATATCCTTTAAAAATAAGCTTAGTGCTAGTTTAGAAACAACTGTTAAAAATTCATGAGTTGGTTTGGCTCGTGTATTAGTACTTAAAAAATTTCTTGTTCTATTCAATTAAATATACAGTCGATAACTGTAAAAAATTATATATACACTAATTATATAGAATTCAATAATATAAAAAAAAATAAGATATTTTTCCGTAAAAACATAATTTAAAGGTTTCAAAATCTACGAGAAAATAATATACACGTTCATTTTGTTACAATCACTTAAATTATTTTACTTATTCTATGAAACAAAGATACAGTGAAAATTGATTAATTAAACTATATTAGGAAAAAAACATGTTAAAATACATAATATTGATTGGTTGTTCAAAATATTGAAACAAAAAGATTAATTTTAAAATATTTTTCTGGAGTTTTGTAAAAACATGCACCAAATATATGTTTTTTAATTCTAAAATATGATACTTTTGTGTAAGAAAATGTTTCCTAAAATACAAGTCAGTTGCAAACAATTATACAATGGAACTATAAGGTTTATTGTAAGTAATTGGTAGAACAAGTTAGGATTTGAAAGTAAAACTCCATTGCTAAGAATAACAGTAGCTTACAAAACTTGAGGTAAGTAAAAATTTACGTATCTGTTTTTATCTCTTACTAGCTGATATGCCCGCCGTTGCTCGGGGGATAAAAGGCTTATCAAACTGTGTGTTAAAATAAATAAGAATTATCGTTTAGATGCAATAAAGTCAACAGTCTTCCCGCTAGGATTCTTTTTTGATGTCATACCACTTCGTTAAGATGTAAAAAAACCCTTTAAAAATACCACCTGTTTAGATTAAATGTGTGAAATCCCCATCCCCGTTTTTAAAGAGTAATTTTTCAAAATAGAAAAACAGTCAGAGGACCTTCTGAACCCCATTATTTTTTTCTCTTTTGTCCTTTTCTCCCTCCATCCATTTCTGCAATTGGTATAAATGTATACTTGAGGCAAATTTCTCCGCCTTCGCTCACAATAAAGATTATTGAACAGCAATGTTTATAGATAAAACTTATTTCTCCCTCATCCCGCTAAGTTTTTATGAAATACAAAACAATTAAATATACTACATACTTTTATACTTTTTTAAGATCTTAAAAATCCGGTTTAGAATTAGTGTTTATAATCATTTTTTAATAACGATAATTTTTTTTTAAAAATCAGGGGGAGACCCCCTGAACCCCCCTTTGCTGATTTCTCACCAACTCATTCATTGAAAGAAATTTCAAACATGAAATGAAAGTAAACATCATTTGAATCGACACTGAAAATGCCTGTGATAAAATATTGTTTAATTTGAACTTTGCTGGAAATACTTAAATTTGATTAAATAGAAAAAAGAATAAAATTTTTCAGTGGAACTGTTTTTGGTTATCATAAAAAAAACTATTTAATCAGTAAAAATTGTTTCTTTATCATATTTTTTAAAAAATCACCTGTTATAAAACATTTCAAAATAAATATTTCCAACAATAGAGGTTTTGCGTGTCCTGGAAAGAGCAATAACCGCAATAAATTTAACATTGAAGGCTAAGCATAAGAATTTAGAAAAGGGACAAAAAGGCTCCTTGGAATGTTTTGATTCAGAAAATTCTTTTTCGCAAACCTTCCTGGTTGTGTGAGGAACAACACACTAAAATTTCATAACAATCACATTAATAATGTGGGTGCTAGGATCCAAAAACTAAAAACGGGAGTGAATATTCAAACCCCCGTGCACCCCCTCCAGAATGGAATATCGAAAAATCCAGAAATTACTTTCTTTGAAATTCTCTCAAGAAGGCATTACCAACAGTTCAATTCGTAATATCGATTTCTCGGTATTGTTTTCTTCGAAAATATAAAACTTGGTTTATGCTCAGCAAAAACGGGTTTTTGGAATATTCAGACCTCTTAAAATTCGAATATCCAAAATCTGAAAAATGCCTTTCTAGAAATTGTTGCTAGGTACCTTCTTGCGAAATAACAAAGATCTGGGGTCATTTGGGACGCCGCTGGGCTCGAAAACGTCAAAAACGCTCCAAACCCCCCTGTGGGTCAGAAAAAAGATATTTCGAAAAATCCCTTCTTAGTGCGCGTATACACCGTAAGGTCTTTGACCCTACCAAGTTTCGAGTCCTTAGCCCCGGTAGATTTTGCTGTGCGTTGATGAGTGAGTGAGTGAGTGAGTGAGTGAGTGAGTGGTAAAGCTCTTTTATTATTATAGATTACGTGTGATTGTTGTCTAGTCATAATTTCAATGATTGCTGATAATTTCAGTAATTCAGTAATTTTAGTAAGAGCCAGAGCCGCCCCAAGGAATGTTTTCTCCGTAGGAACAACACAGATATTGTTACAAAAAAAACCCTTTTCAATTATTCAAAAATAAGTTTGGTGGACTTCCCACTATCTTTCCCAGATCGATTGATAATTGTTTTTTATAAAGACTATCATTTTAAGATGGCCTGTCCTGTCCCACGGTTAAGTGAGGTGTGATGGACAATATTAGTCAGAAATATAACTTAATTGAAAATTTAAGGGGTTATATCTGCCTATAGGGGTAGCTATTTTGTCCCTCTTCCCACTCATGTGTGTAGCGAAACTTGGAGATTATTTTGAGCGCAAAAAGTAATTTTCACAATTTTAGTATTTCCTCCTTTTTTAAAACTGGCGATTCAATTAGGCATACTAAATATGGGAATTTCCATCTTAGTATTTATCGATATTCTGATAGGAAGTTTTGTCATACAATTACAACGTTATAAATAAACTTTTTACAAAAACGACGACGAAACACCGAATAATACTTCTCACAACAGAAAGGAAAAAAAAAACCCACGCGTCCGGCAGAAAACTGAAAGCAGAAAACGAAACCCTCTCGCGAGTAGAAAGGGACAATTGAGAGACTCACCGCAGCAGAGGACAACGAAAGCGAGGAGCGACTCCATGAAGCGTCCTGGAGCATCTGCGAGGAGCGATGACCGTCGGAGGGGCGACCTGGAAACGGTCAGGTGGCCTACTAATCCTCATTCCCCTCCGCTGCAGGCACTGGGCCACACTTCGAAGAAGGTGATGGAGAAAACCGTGGAGGTAGAATGCGAGGATGGACCTTTGAACAGATGCTCCCGTTGCAGCAAGCGTGGTCATCGTCTTGCCACTCGAACGGCAGGTAAATTGCTTGGGTGGAGATTCTCGCCTTGCGTATCCAAGCCATTCAGAGAAAATAACTTCATTTTCTATCTTGATCACTGAAATGACGATTTTTCTTTCGTGGCGCCGTCGAAAAAAGGATGTCTTTTTTTTCTCCACATTCCTGACCCCCTTCCTTTTTTATGTCACAAATTGTCACCCTTCATCATATCCCTTCCTCCCTCACGTGTCATATGCCAACAATATTTTGAGCACAATGTTGGAAAGAACCTGAGACCCCACATTTTTATCCATTCTTAATTTACTCCTTACTATTTCAAAAGGAACTCTTACTTAGATGGTATAATTTTGAAGTAATGTCGATTATACCTCCATGTAAACAACACTGAAAAATGTTGTCATAATGTTGAATATTTGTCTCAAGAATGTTGTCTCACAATTCTTGTGACCCCCTCTCTTTTTTGTCTGACACAAATTGATACCTCTTCCTTCCCTCCATGTTGACATTATTAACAACCCTTATCGGAAAAGGATCAAATCGAATATAGGCATAGGGGGTTCCTGTTGTTGAGCATTTTTTTCATTAAATTCGCTCAATACAATATGAAATTACAGTGGAAGTCATTCCTTCTAAAACTGGCGTGTTTTAAAAATCATCGCAAATAAATTAACTTGAATAGGGAATTGTCTTTACTACATGATTAATTATTGTCTCATGTAGTAAATCTATTAGTAAATCTAGTAGTAAATCATCTTTTTTTATCTTTTATCCTGGAGAGAGAACGATACTTTGAAATCCATCTGTTTACAGGATTTTCCATGTTGCGGGATTCTTTTTGCCACTAGAAATGCTGGCCATGGGGTTGCCGCACCAAAGGTCTCTCTGTACGTATTACCTCTATGGAGAAAACGAACCCGTGAGAACGCGTCTTAAATCATTTGGATTGGGAAGGGCTTGCGTGGGATCAAAAAATTAATGTCCTGAGACTCGTGTTATGCAAATTCTGTTGTAGACATGCAAAGTAGGGTTGGGTTTACGGGGAGAGGGTTTAGTAAATAAAGATGATTTTTTTGCGTGTAAGGAGAGGTACTACACATAAATTGGTTTTATTGTGTAGTTGGAGAATCATTTGAGGCGTTTTATGTGTTGTGTGATAGAAAAAAGGGTGTTGACTGGATTTGTCTACGTTTTAGGGAATTGATGACTTTCCTTATGCAATTTTACGGTTCTAAAAATAAGAATCAGTGGGGAACTTCAGGATATAGGTTTTGGATCTTTTCGGTTTTTAAGCTTACTTAGTTTTAAAAGATCGGTTTCAGGGAAGGCTTTCACGGCAGGAGAAATGTCGCAGAAAAAGTTTCGTTGAGTTTTAAAAATTTGAAATAAAAACTACAGAACAGGTTTCAAAATACCTTTTAGTCTCTAGAACTTACTTGACTAATGGTTTTAACTACCAGTAGCATTTAATTTTATAAAAACACATTTTTATTAGCAAATAATTGTATAATTCCTAAACTTTAAAATCCGTCTTACTCGTTACCTATTAAAAGTTAAAATGAGCAATTTTATTAAAATCATATAATTCTTCTATACTTTACTCTTTAAAAAATAAATGAATTAAACTCTGTATTAAAGTAAATATTTTTTTTGCGATCCTATTGATAAAATTTTTTCCATAACACTAAACTTTTACTTAAACAATTCTTTTTTAATACCTCTTAATATAAGTTGTTTATATGTTTATAAATCGCTGAATTGGTTTTTATATTAACCTTTAAAATAATTAAACTAAAAAGGGAAAATAATTTTAAGTTTTTATCTACAAATCTTGAAATATCGTAAAAAATAAATGAATAGTACCAAAATAAATATTTGTTCATATAAGATGGAGTTATATGTTTGAAGTCAGGCTTCTATAGAATTCTCCATTAAGTAGCTTCTTTCAAATTAGTGCTATTCATGAATGAAACTAGTTCCCAGTTTGACAAATTATCAAAATTTAAAGAAAAGCGGGAAAAAAATAATCCCTGTTAAATTGATTTTTTTGCTAAGAAGGAGTGAATTCTACTCTATTGACTGACCTCTATTGAATTCTACTCTACTTGAATTCGCTCTACACGTGGGATGAGGGGAAAAAAATAAAGGAGTGAATTTATCGGAACCGATGTCTAATGTCCATTCATTGTAGTTTTTTTTTATTTAATTTTAAATTCAAGTTAATTTGTGTCTCTTTCCTTATTTTTTGTGCCGTTAACTAAGCCAAAAAAAATATTTTTAATTTAAAAGTTTTTTTTACCTTGTTTATATAGTGAATGTTGGAATCCATTGATATTTATTAACTTCCTTAATTACTCAGTTTTAAAATAGTTTTGAATTTAGTCTTCCTACTTCTCACTGTTGTGCTGTGAACTAACTAGAAATGTAATTTAATTGCCAAGTTAAGGTTTTTTTTTTAAATTTAAGTTGAAATTTCTTAAGTTTAAGAAAGGGAATAATCCCCGCTCCATCAACGTCTTTCAACTGTACAATACTTTTAAATATAGTACTTTATATATTTTTCCGATGATTGTTCTGGATTCTAAATAGCCTGTGGGCTAAAGTGGATACCTAACTTAACAATCTCGCTCGCTTGTATGTGGTGTACAGAAAAGATTGGCTTCGGGGGATATCCCTCAAAATTTTGGTAAATATAACTTTGAAAGGGTTTTTGGATTTCAATGGAACATTTTAAGTTATCTACAGACCACAGTGTAACAAAGTAACGTTACCCCAAAGAAGAGAGGGGTGTAAAAAAGTCCACGATGCCCTTCTTAGACCCTATGTGTTACATAACCCTTTGGGCACCACAGTGTGGGAACCACTGAACTAGCTTTATCCAGTGATGGTCAAAAACCTTATACTTTTTCCCAATGCGGTACAGAGAAACTCGCAAAACAAAAGACGCTTCTGCTCTTACAGAGCAGTCCTTTTTTTCAACATGTACCTATCATTTAGACTTGAGACGTGATAATGAAACTCGACCCCATTGAACCTCTTCCACCCGCCTGCTTCATCCGGGATTCGTACCCGGTGGCGGAAGACCACAAATAACGATGCCAAAGTGACCAATCTAATCATCTTTCAGGAATGTATATAGCCTGGTTCGGATCCTCGAGATACCTTTTGCGGCTCGGCGTGTTTGACCCCTGCTAGAAACCCTGGTAACGTTTTAGGCCATGTTATAATAGAGCGACCTATTGATTTATTGGGATGGCGGGCGTTTACCATTAAGGACTTGTACTGCCGGATGAAATAAATTGTGTCTATAAATACAAAACGTGTGGTGAAGAGAACAATGAACTTTAGGAGTTTTTTAGTCATTGTTTTGTATTTTATTATTTATTAATATTTTTTTTTTCAGTTCTTTTTTGCCTTTGAAATATCTTTAGTCTTATTTATAAGAGAACGTGAAATGTCCGGTGGTTCAAGAAAGAATAATCACCCATTCTAATAAAAAAGGGGACAAATCGGTACAGCACAATTTGATCCCATATTTCATGTAGAACAAGCGTTTATAAATAAAAATATATGTAACTGAGTTACCAAATAAAGAAAAAAACTGTAAAAATTAAAGAAAGTAAAAATAAATAAGATTACAAAACATAAAAAGTAATTATAAGTTATTAATTAAATTTTACGAGTAACTAGCTTTTTAATACTCTCCATTATCACTTAATATATTCGACTTCGCTTAATGTGATCACGTTTGTCCAATAGTAGATTGATAACAATATTCGATTGATAACAATAAGCAATTTGACACTAAAAAGTTTCAAACAGTGTCACTCGATTTTTGCATTAAAATTCCAACTATGTAGTCCTGCTAATTGAAGTAGTATTTGAAACGATTCCCTAGTTTGTATTTTACAAATTATACATTCTTAAAGAAAAATACGAGAGAGAAACAGAAACATATGTTGCTAATAAATGGCTCATTTCAAATCAAAGTTTATTCCCAGCAATATGCAAAGCAGTACATACAATAATATGAACAATTTAAGTAGGGAAACAAATTACAAGGGGGGGGGGACACAAAAAGCAAAAGGAAAAAAACACCATTGAATTGTTATTAAATCCCAAAGGAGCTAAAAGCTCTTCCATGGGTTGACGGAATTCTAAGTAAAAATTATGATGGAAACAAAAACAAAGTGAAATAAAATAAAAAAAGGAAATATAATACAAAACATTATATGGAATTACAATTATATTTCAAAACCAAAAATAAAATAAAATAAGCGGGTTGGCGGGGCTGGCTGGATGTTTTCTTTCTTTTTTTTGATATTTAATATTTTAAAATTAAATTTTCACCTGACTGAATTCAATAAATTAATTTGTATGCTTTTGTATTAAAATTGGCCATTAAACGGGGAAAAAATGGAGGTTTTTAGGGGATTTCACAAATGTTTTTATTTTACAATTAAGGTTTTGATTATACAATTAAGTAAAATGTTGATCACATAAAACGGCGTATTTTACATTAAATTAAATAGGAGTGATTGGGACCACAGTCAATTTCAATAACATTATACGATTTATAACATTAACCGTGATCACAATAAGCGGAATCGACTGTATTTTGATTGTACTTGAAACACATTTCCTGGATTGTTTTAGCTTTATGAAAGGAAAAGGTCTTGAAGAAGTGCTACTAAGTTTGAATTTTTTTTCTAATAGCCAAGTGCGTTTCCTTAAGATCTATTTTTTATTCTTTTTCATGTGCAATGTGTTAGAAATTTCTCTCTTTTTAACATTATTCTTCCATTGATTTGTTTACAGACACTTAATTGAGTAAAAGTTTTTATTACTGACGCTCATCAGGTAGAATGTCAAGGATTAGAAAAAACCTTTGACCTAACTCCCGTATTTATATAAAAGGCGTAGTTAGTCGCCTTAAGGAAAATCTGCGAAGAACAAGGAGTTCGTTAAAAAAACCTTTCGACAAACAAACCTAAGAGAAGAAGAGGCGGTTATTTGTTTAACCTAATAAGATGTCGTAAAGGTTAAAAAACTATGCTTCGAGTTAAATGAACCAACCTAGAAGGACTATATGGTGAACATGATAGAAAGACGGTTTGATTATATGTTTATGTCTAGAGAAACAGGTTTTGATATGTTTTATCTTTAACTAATCATCGTGTCTGATGAAATTACATAAAGAAAATTAAGCCTTATGGAAAAATTCTATGAAGTTTTAAATATTCCATTTAGTTACATAGGGCTAATTGAAATGGAATTGTTCTTTAATTAGTATAAATATTAAAGATAATTTGTGAAATTATCTCCGTGCCCCGAATATATCGTTTAAATTATGAAAATTATAATATTTCCATGATGAAATCATCTTTTGAAATGATAGAGATTTGCTTTTCTTTTGACAGATAACATTGAAATTGACAGGAGATTTTGTATATCTTGCATTTGGTAGCAAACTTTTTTTCAATGTTTTGAGTAATATAACGTGAAATAAATGTTTGTAAGTTGATTTTGGTTTATTATTAATTGAAGATAGACCTCTTCCTTAATGAAAAATTAAGTTGTCTTTAAATTATTCTTTTTCATTTCAGCCAGTTAATTTAAGTATTTACAAAATCATGAATAGAAAAATGAAAGAAAGATTTGAAACTGTTTGAATTTTGTAAACGGATTTAAAAACGGAGAGTAGAGAAAAATAAACTAAAATAGTTGTAAGCTTTTTAAAATTAATGCACGCTATGCTATAACTAAAACTATGAAAAAAAAAAGTTGTTTATGGACCACACAAGTGGAAATTTTTCCATTTTAATTTTGGAATCATTTTTAGTAAATGTGAATAATGCCATCCTCTCATAGGCATTGCTGGTTTTAAGAAGATTGATTAAAGCCAAATTAAAGCTAATAGTAGGGGAGCCCATGATGCTAAATGTGGATTTACTCGAGCGCGTCAGATAATCATAGGGGGGATACCTCTTGCATGCTTTTGAGTAACTCCACCAAATATAAGCTCTCCATGTTGGTGGGTTTGTTTAGAACAGCCCGTCAAAATTTGAAAGAAAACTAGTTACATTGACATACTCGAGCGCGTCAGATTGGCTACCAAGACAGTTTACAACTAGCTGAGCCTAGTATCCTGGCTACTAGTCTATAAACATTTTGTTTCGTACATTTTTCTCAAAAAGAGCGATAGCGTCTTACCAGTCTTGGCTTTACTTTGCAACTTTGTAACCCTCCCGCTCCCTTACCCACCGCTCAAATCGGCAGATTTTAGAAAATGTACACTTTTTAGCTGGTAACTAACCTACCTTATCATTATCTGACGCGCTCGAGTATGTCCATTTAACTAATTTTTTTTTACAAATCTGACGGGCTGTTCTAAACTTACCCACCAACATAGAGAACTTATATTTGGTGGAGTTACTCATCAAAAGAATGCAAGGTATCCCCCCTATGATTATCTGACGCGCTCGAGTTACTACCCAAAAACACTCTGGGCTCCCCTACTATAAGGGAGAGTGGGAGAAAATATATTTTGTGAAAATAAAAAGCAATTTAAATTTTTTAAGCTACAAAGTATTTACTAGAAATAGATAAGTCCCTTAAATATAATTTTAAAAAGTTTAATTAAGATATCTAAATATTAATTATTTTGTAAAATTTGTCTAAATCTGTTTTTTATGATGTATAAATGATGAAGAGAACAGATAGTCCTAAACAGACATTTAATTGTGTGGTGTTAAAACAGGCACACCACATAACTTTTCTTATAATGTAACTAAAATTGTGAAATAAAACCGAGAAAATGTAATTTAATGGAGAAATCTCCTGGTGACAATTGCAGCCGTTGAGCCAACGCCCTACCCCGAGGGCAGAACATAGACCACCCCCAGAATTCAAAAACCCAGGCTACCGTTAAGACCTTACAGTGAGAGATATCACCACCCCCGCGTGCAGTGTGATAAGCAAAAAAAGCATAGGTTTCTTCTACATACCAGGGATCGGGGAGACGCAACGCGAGAAGTTCATCGCCCCCCAAGTATAATAAGTAAAAGACGTAACACCCGCCTTTGTATCTTTCGGTATTATGTTTCTCAATAACTTCTCTCATAATCATAATGACTGTAAACAACAGTTAAGCAAAATTACCATAGGGTGTTTTAACATATCATCCATCTGATCATAATTTTGGGAAACTGAGAATTAAAGTTAATCAATAGAAATTAAAGAAATTGTAAATACGAATTCTCTAATTAAAGTAAAATAACAATTAATATAGTAGTATTTAGACTCTTTGCAATCCTCTCATCAAGAGGAGTTGATTGGAATTTTTAGTTAGACTCTAACTCTCTTTATTAATGAGATATGATAAAATTAGTAGTTCATCCCTATTTTGGAATTCAAATCCCCCGCCAAGTTGGCGACTCACAAAAACTGATAACAGCCAAAAAGGGGATCCTAGTTTTTAAATCCTTACGTCTTGATTGGTTGGGTCCAATCACATAACACATTGTTGGCGGATTTCTCAACAGATCTTGGCTATGGGACCCTGAGGGAAGGTCCACGCACGTCTCGCTCCTGATTTTTAAATTTACGTCGCCGCGGGTCCCATAGGCAGTTTCTCCACCATCAGACCCCGTTCGGACTCCCACATATATTATTATCACCAATCCAATTCCTAATGTTGCAATTTTTTTGCATTGAATTTGATGCGTTTCTTTTTGAGTGGACATCCTCTTTAATATCTCGATGCTTCAGCATAAGTGGACGGAACTATGGAATTTATCTTTACTTATGAAGAATAAAATATTATTATCACTAAGAAAATAACATCTCCGTTCAATTGATCTCAAACACCTCCAAGCCTTTTCAGTGATCTCCAGAACTATTTAATAGTTAATGATGAACTCTTCAAGGACTGTCTTCTCTTCAATTGCCGACTTTATCCAACTAAAATGATCTTCTAATGACTCTTCGGATTAGTCCAAAAGGTGAGATTTCTCATCTCAATTCTTTTAAAATGAACCAGAACTTCACCTTCAAAAAGGTATGTCACCAAAAGTACGATTCTTTTAAAAATGCATAATGTGTATAATTTCTTATTTTAAACTACCTAATGGAATGCACATATATTAGGGGTCATTTAAGAACTTAATCTCTTAACATGGGTTATTGGCACAAATATTGATGATTACCATAAATTCCTTTCCCACTATACTCAAAGGTAAATCATAACCTTTTCCACGGCCAACCTCTTCATTACAAATTGCTCTCTGGCTCTGGTTAATTTTCTAGCTTCTACTTCGCTCGTGTCTGGTATACTTTTCGAAAAAAGCCATTAGATGGCAGCATGACAGCTAAACCATGGAGTATGCGGTAAAAGCACCAATACTCAGGTTTTAGAAGCTGAACGATTAGTTAACCGGATGATCTCACATTATTACAAAGTAACTCGAAATGAAATATTATTTTTTAAAATTCTGTGTACCTTTCATTTGAGTAGTTTTACTGAAATCTATTTTTTATTGAGTATATATTACTCAACTGAAGCAATTTTAACTAATTAGAATTACTAGAATTTAAATACACCGAAAATCAGTAACTGATGAGAATGTAAATAATCTTCTGTTCGACAAAAATTTGTGTTTCTTATTTCTAAAAAACTGTATAATTTTTTTACAAATTCTTTACATTCTCTTTCATTTTTTAAGTTCTTCTTTATACTAGGAAGCTATTACATTTTTTATTATCATTTATATTTAGACATTCCAAGGAAAGACAAAATATTACCGAATAGAAAAAATAGTTTGCTGAAAAAAGAAATTAATGTTTAATTTAGTTTTTTTTTTCAAAAATGTGACACCAAATTTTCTAGCATGAAGCTAAATTCCTCTCTTGCATGTAAGAAAGTTTTATGAACAAATAATATTTAAAATTATCACCCTATTCATATAGTCGTACTACTTAAATTTCCTTAAAAAATTAAAAGACAAGTGATCGCAATATGAACAAAAATGTGTGCTCAATATATTTTAAATACCTTATGCTGTATACTATACTTCTCTTAATTCTTTCAAGGACACTTTAATTACATAAAAATCACAACCTTTTCCCCCTAAAGACAGAGATCACTGAGCCATTCCTTAATCTTTGTTTTTTTATGATTTTGACAACGTTGTTTCTTCAAGCAAGTGAAAGGGGTGATAAATTTAGATTAATTTTAATTGAAAAGGGATGCACACAAAAATATCTTTTCAAACCAAAGATATAGAGGTAATAGGTGGTGAACAAGAAATGATATGCTCTTAACTAACTATTCAAAGTAAAATTTGCACAAATAAGTTTTAGTTAGGGAATAAAAATATTTAAATCAGATAGCTTTCAACTCCAATATCATTTTTTAATTCCATGTGAATTAGTCATATTAGTACAGAGGTTCTCAAACTGTGGGCCGCGACCCACTGGTGGGTCGCCAGTCAAATTTTGGTGGGTCACGACAAGTTTTTGAATTTAAGTCTTTCCTTAGGAAATGATGTTGTAATTGCAATTTATCCCAGATTACCAAAAAACGTAGTTAAAACCCTGTTTTTAAGAGTCAAATTTTGATTATGGGAGCAACAATTGTTGCTCCCACAATCAAACAATTTGATAAGCTTAGGTTCAAATATTTTTTCTTAAATTTCTATGAAGTTTATATAATCTCAAATAATTACATATAATTTATTATAGTAACAAAGTAGTTGATAACCAAACCCCAAGCGCACGGAGCTAAAGTCTTGTAGGGGTATGGGAAAATTAACTGAAGATGAGGTGGTTCGCGTAAGAGTTTTGTTTATAAAAAGTGGGTCGTGATGTTGGAAAGTTTGAGAACCCCTGATATAGTTATATGCATCTCTGTCAGTTTCACTCTCTCTTCCTCTAAAGGCTTATTTACACTGTTTCACTTCAATGCTCATCAGGAATCAATCATCATCAATGAACCAACCCCGCCGATGAATCACTCATTTACAAAAATAAGAGTATAGAGTGAAAAGACAATTTGCATTTTTTCATTTTGGATGATTCCTCTAATTGCGTCTTTCGCTTTTACTCACTATCACTCTAGCTCACTTCTCTCTCTTTATATCTACACTAGCTGAACAGCAACCCGATGCGTTGCGCCGAGTAGTTTTAATTCTACAGTTTTCACGATGCATACTTTAATATTATATTTTTAGAGAAGAAAACGATATGAGAAAGAGAAATTCAATAAAAATTCTGTACCCACTTTTGCCACCTTTTCCAGCCTTGCACTTGTGGAGTAAATAAAAAAAAATTCAAAAAAGTTTTCATCAGCAATTACAATCCTCCCGGTATCCCAGGCGCCTTTTTCATATTCCGGTGCTCCCAGTAATTTTTCCTTTCTCGGTTTTTACGATAGTTTACCTATCCCTTTGTGTCCGATATCTTTCCTATTCCGGTGTTCCCGGTAATTTTTCCTACACAGGCTTTTTAAGATATTATACCTATCCCGGTGTTTCCGATATATTTCCTGTCCCGGTGTTCCCGGTAATCTTTCCTATCCCAGTGTTCCTTGTATTTATGAAATTTTCACTTTTCCATAAATAGTACATATGTTATGGGCAAAGTGATTAATGGCATTATTTTTAATGCCCGAAGTGGAGGCGGGCAAAGTGATAAATTTCATTCATAAATTCCACTGAATTTATCACACATTGCCCGGACATTATTGATAATGCCCGGATTTATCACATTACCCGTAACATATATTTTAATTTTAAGGAAAAATCTTAAATAAAGGTAAATAATGTTAAAACAATGATTTTAATTTATTTTGGTGTTTTCACAACTGAAAATAGTTTTTAATAGACATTTATATGATTTTTCTCATTAAAATAATTAGATTTGAGGTTTTCATCTCATTTACAACAGTGAGTGAAGCAGATCTACTCTAGTAGAGAAAAATTAAAAATAATGTAGAATAAAAAGCCCTAGTAAATTTTTAAGTCTAGTAAACCGTATCTTTCCAATTTCCATATCTCCAGTCAATTTATGGAAGTTATTCCATAAATATTTCTATTTTAAAGGAATAAATCTTAAAATAAAGGAAAATAACGCTTGAAAATAAATTATTTGAATTTATTTTGGTATTTGCATAACTGATGGAGTTTTTAAATCGACAATTATCGAGTTTTTCCTGTTGAAAATATTTAATTTTGTGGTTTTCATCTCATTTTTACAATAGTGAGTTAAGCAGATCTACTCTAGTAGAGAAATGGAGAAATAAGCGTAAAAGAGCAGAAAAACGCAAATATCTCGAAAAGTATTTCGAATTTCGGAATGAAAATGGGCGACTCGGCTTCCCTGGGTCATTTGCCGTCTTTTGGTACCTCGGGCGCCCTTCTGCGTTCAGTGGTTTCGGAGGAGATAGAGGGACATACGTTTGTTTACTCTCGGATTTTAATAGTATAGATATCAGATTCTTGCGTTATTAAAAATATTATCTTTTCCCCGGTGACTGTTTCACTTTCTTTTACATAAACATACACTCCCTTGAATTTAATATATCTTAATCAATTCCAAACATTCTCGTTTTCATGACCCCGCCTGGTAAAACAAACCCAGAACAAAGACACAAAATCGGACAAATTTCTTCTACCTTCATTACGTCACTCTGTTTACCCTCACATAAATTAAGTTCTCCTTCCCGCGCGCGTGGGTAAATGCAGCCATACTTCCCACATTCCTCTCCCGAATTCCTGAAAGCGAGCCATTCTTCCCGAGCCCTTTGTTTCCTCCGAGCCCCCATTTAGAGCCCCGGCCGATAGTAATGAGGTGTTGCCCCAGAAGAGAACAGCGAAAATAATCGTCGTCGACATCCATATAGATCCTCTGTTTTTCTCTCTTTCTCCTTTTGCCGTTTTCTCCGCTGATGTTGTTGTATGCCTGAAAACAACGCGAGCAGATTGATTCCGGGTGTCGATGCAGAGGTTATCAAGGAGGCATCTCGCTGGATTGATGGCTTTCTTCGGCATCAAATGATTCCATTAGGGGACTTTTTTTTTTGTGGGCCAGTCCCCGTTGAAAGGTGGTGATGGACGATCGGATTATTCGGAGTTGAGAGGTCGGGGAGTTGGGAGAAGGAGGATTAGGGTTAGGAGATGGTAATGAGGGAGACGGATTTCTGTATTAGGGATATTTCTTTGAGAGTTGTATAATGGATACTTATGTCTTACTGAAATTCCTATAAGCTACACACTGTTTGAGTTACTCGATTCTACTATTTAGACTGGAAAGCTATATAATAAGGCTCAATAGAAGAAAAAAAACCCTCAAATTTTTAGTTTAAGTTGGATTCAAACTTGACACTGTCTATTTTTGTGTTGTTGTACACAAAATATTTTAAATAAGGGACTTCAGAGGTGGATACCTCCTACACCTACATATTTAGACTTCCTAGCAAGTTTTAAATAATCCCCTTTTACTGGTTAGGGAATAATAATGAAAACAAATAGCAGTATGATGGGTATTGTTTCAAAGAACTAACTAGTTTTCCAAACTATAGAGTGTTTTCTGGTGATGTCACAACCGGTTATTTTCTTTTAACTGTGTATCTACTGTAGGGCTTTTAACTGTTGCTAAGGCCGTTGTTTATCTGTTGCTAAGGCCGTTTTTAGGTATGGGATCACGTGATTGCAAATCCTCCAATAGAAGAATTCCACGGCTAGTCATTTTCTGTAACTGTTAACCTCTGTAGGGCAAAAAACTGTAACATTTTCTGTTTCTAAGGCCGTTGTTAGGTCCGAGTCATGTGATTGAAAATGCTCTATTGAAGGAATAAGCCAAACATTATATTGGAAATGCAGTTCAAATCAAAACTGTGACCACATTCAAATTGAAATTAAACTGACCTAGGATGTTTTAAAATTTACTATAATATTTTGATAAGGTTCATATACTTGGTTGCAACGTTTCTTGAACCCAGTACGTCACAAATGCGGAAGGAGAAATCGGTAAACACGAAGCCTGTAGGGTTGATAGGAGGAGTTTTGGTACGCAAATCGTGATTGAAAAGCACCTATATATGCATAGGTTTAACAAAATAATCATATTTTTAAATTGACGTTCTTTATTTGACTCAAAATTTAGACACCGCGATGGGAACTACTTTGTTTCTTAGTGACGTCGTAGGGTCAAGTTAAGTTGCAGTCTAGTATAGTAAGTTGTATCAATAACAAAATATTTCAAAAACTAAATTTATCAATATTTCACATTAATCTAGAGAACTTCTTCTTAATCTAATAACTATACATTTTTAAATGCTGAAATAGAAATACATGTAAAAAATAATTTTCGATAAAATGGAGATGCAGTGGTTTTCAACTTATAGCATTCGTTTGATTTTAAATCAAAACCACAAAATATTAATTTATTATTAGGTGACGTAGGCTACATATTTTTCGGAGGATAAATAGTTTTTGCAAAACACTTTTATCTCATTCATATATCTATGAAAAATCCAATGGAAATTAAATATATTTAATACAAGATTTGCATATATTTTGTGTCTTTAAAACTTCCAAACTAAATTCAAGGAAGTTCATTCCTCTTTTACCTATAGTATAAAACAGAGAGTTGTTATACAAAGCCTTCAAATTTCTCTTTGTTTATCACCTTTAGTAGTCCTACTTGAAATTCGTCCACGTAAATTGAGTCTTATCACTAATTCCCAGTCCTTTAGGGATGGAGTTCTCATTCAGATTCAGAGTATTGATGCCTCTAATCGTTCGTAAGTATCCAGATATTCCGAATCACGTACTAACACATCTGTTTTAAAACAGATAGGAGAGGGTGGCTTCTTAGTACACGCCATTTTTGGACACTTTGAATTCAGTTAAATAAGAACTTTTATTAATACTACTCGTATGTCCCCTAAAATGACGTTTAAACACAGCAGTAGGTTACCCTTCTAAAACTTAAAAACCTTTTTCAGTGTTTTAATATTAAATGGTCATAGCTTGTTTCCTTGTATAAAGAATTTTAATGTAGAACAGATTCCCTTTTTATAAACGAAATTAGACTTTTAGATGACACCTTTCAAAAGCGTTTCAAATTAAAACGTTCATATTTTTTAGACGTTTTGTTAGTTATACGTAGATAAATTATAAGGTTTTGCTTATAAAAAATTCTTTCAATTTTAATTCTGCCTCTTTTTATTCGTTAATTTATAAAAGAAAATTTAAATTTTGTGTACTTTAATTCATAATGCTTTTAGAAAAACGTGAATCTATCATGACCATTTTTACCATAACAAATACATTCTTGTTTACTGCTTGAGATATACTGTCATGTTCATAATTTTAATGTATGTTAATAATGTAGTGTAACTTTAAAGAAGTTAGGGCATGAAGTTAGGGCATTAGGGCATGAACATGATTTAAATACTTATATTAAAAATACGTTCCAATATTAACACTGAAACAAACTTCTTCAAAAGTAAACTAGGACAACATTTTTTACTAGGAATAAAATTAGATTTAGGAAAATAAAATTCCGAATACTCATTGAATTCTTTATTTTAAAGCATCGTGATTGTTCAATAAAAGTTGAATCAAAAATAAAAGTTGAAATAAAAGCTCTTATATAAGTTAGAATGTAAGACATTTTTTGTTCGCAAGAAATCTTTACTAACTTTATCTTGCTATTAAATTGATGTATTACGGATATTGGAGCTTCTAGCAATAGAATTAATGGATTTTAGAAAATCGTTTTGGAACATTTATTGTTAGTTTGAGAAAATATTTTATTCTTTGCCATCCAAAGAGCGTTTGTAAACATAAATTTTAATTTGTTTCAATCTATTCAGTTTAATTGGGAAAGTGTATATGTAGTTCTTACGTAGCAAAGTGTTTTTAAATTTTTTAAAAGATCTTTCGTGATTTCATTGTATAGAATAAGATGTCAACTATAAGTGTTTTGAGAGAAAGTTTAAATTATTTTAACATTGAATTTTTAATAGTATTGAGTGATTTTCCATCATCATGGACCTTCAAATTTTACTTATAGGGAGTTGTTTTTCTTTAATTAAAATTTTTTGTTGATCGTGATTTCATTTATAAGAGAAAAGAGATTTAATAGTGTTATTAAATACTATTGGCCGTATCCTTCCTCCTAGATATACCCAATCTTCTCTAATAAATCTTAAAGAAAAAATGTACTTTAATAATTCAAACTGTTATAAACACAAACTTCAGATTATTATAACTGTATTGAGTACTTATTGAATTGATCAAACGGGTATTTAAGAAATTATTAAAGTTAGTCGTAACAATGGTTTTAGGATTCAAAGCAATTGTGATGACTTTTTACTTTAAAATATTGAGTTTACTTATTTTTTTTTTTAAACTCTTAGAGTTGATTTCTAAATTTGAAATTTTTTTTACGGGAAATGTGCATTTTTTCTGTTTTCTATTAAGCTAGTTTCAATAAAGTATGCAAATAAATCAATGTTTCTCTACCTTTTTCGGTTCACCGTCACACTTAAAGTACAATCTTTCATTACTGGCAGCACACTTGCATATGAAAAGTTGTATGATAAAAAATATTTACAAAGTAATTCTATAATAATTCAATAAGGTATACCTATCTAAATTAGTTTTAATGTTCATTTCTCAAAATTGTATCAAAATATCCAGAAAAGTTCTCTTTTTATTAAAAATTTTTAATGGTCTTTCTAGTTTTTAGGATGGATTTCTAGTTATGCTGAAATTCAAATTCCCATAACCATGGAGATGCAACTAAAAAGATAATTTTAATGAAGCACTGATTACAGAAAGATTTAACAAAAAAGCTTAACACTTTCAGAAGGTAAAACACTTCTAAGTTTTTCTTTGAAACATAAACCTTATTATTTCTCAAATCCATGAACTACATAGTTTCATTTTATTTTGTCAACTTTGGTATTTCAAATTACAAATTAGTAGAAAAATAAGTTTCCTTTCATTTTTCGAAATTTCATTTGCAGCTTTTTCACCCACTGGAGATTCATTGAGTGCTAAAAATCACTCAAGAAATTTAAATGAACGTCAGTTAAAATTTGGAAAAAATATAATATAAAAGGTGAAAAACTCAGTTTGGATTTTTTTTAAATAACCGTTGAAGTAATTTCAATTTATAATACATATTTCAAATTTACAAAACCAATTTTAATAATAAATATTTGCCGCAGCGCATTTAACAAAATCTTGAAGCACACATGTGGAGAAACACTAAAATAAATGAATTTTTTTATTGATCTTAATTTGTACACCCGAAATTATGCCACCTTGAGCTTAATACCCTTACTGCTCTTTCCTAAGTACGGTAATGAATATAATTAAGTAGTTTATAATTTCAAAGCAAAAAGTTTCAAAGAGAGTTAATAGTTTTTTTAGAGACCAAAGATGGAAGATCATGACAGTTTGTCGCTGCAATTGGATTTATTAGCTTCGAAAGCCACGGCCAGATCACTTGAAATCAGCTCTCAGGTTCCTCTGATCCATCGAACTATTTGAAAGTCCATTTGGCAGAATTTATTTCTCCCCTGGAATTCCTCCCTCCTGATTGTTCATTCCAGAGGGGGGATGTTCCTCCGACTGCGGACCATTTGTTCTATCAGCGAGCGGAGTGAAAAAGGGCAGAGCCGAGGTGGACAAAGTAATTGTACATGTCAGTTGGCAACGCGGACGAAAAAGGGACGTAATCCTTTCCAATGCAATTTATGCCCTCTCTCGTTTATTTGAGCCTTGTTCTCGAACTGGCGTTTTGTTAGGGGAGGGAGGGCTCCTTTTAGTGATTAGAAGGAAGGAAGGGCGATTGCTGACGGAGTGCTTTGGCCCTGTAAACAAGGGCCGGGAATGATTGGATTAGTATGCAGTTGGAAAGGAGGGGAAAGTTTATATTATGAGGAATAGAATATAAGCGGTATAACGCAACATGTATGCAACCCTCCACTAAGGATTATTCGTTTATAAGCACATGACACAATTATTTTGGAATCACTTTTTCCCTTTCATTCATCTCTATAATATAATATGAGTAAAACCCTTTCTTCAAAAGAAAAACTATGTACATAATATTTACTTAAATAATCTAACTGTTTTGTTTTGGTATTTCCTACCTAATTGGTCCTGGTTAGTTCTCGTAAGTGTTTTAATGATGTTTTAGGACTTTTCAGGGATAATCTGCGATGTATATCGTCCGCCCGGCAGATGCCAGAGTTAACTGTTAGTACATATTTCCAGAATCAGACCTAGATGGATTGTACCCCATGCAATGCAATTAATTATCGAGTAACTTAAAGCACATTCTTTTTGGTTTAAATGTTTCTTTATATAGGTCTTTTAGTTTCTTGTCCTATAAATTAATACCTTAATATTTAACTTGTTTTATATTTATGACTTAAAATGAATAGATTGTATTTAGTTCATTCATGATTATAATGACAATCCAGTAGATAATATGGATAAGATTCTTAAATCTGGTTCTGAAAATATTCCATTCATCAAAACATTTGCATTGAAAGAGAAATTGTTATTTTCTTAAAATCCCAGGTATTTTTAATTAAAATGTAGCTACTTAAATCAAGACAACCATTATCGCAAGCAAAGTAGTTTTTACTGGAAAAAATATGTTCGAGTAAAGAGTTTCGTTAAAGTATCTTAAGTACCTATTAGAGGAGATATTAGACAGTGAAAATAGGCACTTTTTGGGCCTCTAAGAAGAAAATATTCGCAAATTTGCAAGTAATTTCAATTTTCAATAAATTTATCTTTATTTAACTAAAAAAACACGAAACTAAAACTGCATTAGAATACTGAAAACTTGCAAATTTGCAAACTTTTTTGTTAGGCCCCAAAAATGCTATTTTCACCTTTACTCCTCGGAAATTATATCGATATTTTCACGAAATTCTTTCTGTGCGTTTATGATATTGCATAGTAATATATACTAATTATTTTTAATCGAAATTTGAATTGCCGCCATCAGAAAATACAAACATGTGTTAAACAGAACCAACCATACGCTATAAACCTTATCAAATAAATGTTCATGAGATGGTTCATATACCGATTTTCACATTCGGCTGCTCATTCTGCATTACTACTCCAAACTCAATCAACATACAACACACACTTTGATCTATCAATACCCGCAGTAATTCCAACCCAATGAGGCTTCAAAGCCTGCTATCCCCGGTGAATACACACGAAAACCGTACAAATCCCTGAAGCTATGTGTGCTAAACCACGCCTACAATATTTAATATATGTGCGATAGATTCGCAGTAACTTCATCCTAAGTGGGAATGGAGCTCGTGACTGGATGGCGAATCCAGGGCAAAGAAGCCACCTCAAACATTCCAGATTGTTCCATTCGCATTCAACTTGTTGCGCAAACATTCGCTTAAACTCGGCACGGACGGAGAGTCAATACTGCAGGCGATATAATTCACGTAATTACGTACTTTGGCGATGGCAGCACACTAGCAGGATGTTTGTAGACCAAATGCATTTGGTTTCTGGAAAGTGAATGATCGTTATCATCTGGATCATTATTTGATCCAGAAAAGTCTTCTAATTAATTGATTTACTGGACCTATTCCCTAGGCTTAATGTATCCTAACCTCTTTCAGAAGAACTGGGATCTTCCAATGGGCGCCCATACATATGGACAAGGTGGGGGGCCTGGCCCCCCTTGCACCGGAAAAATTAATGTAAAATCTTCCTTTGATCATAATAAATCGGTTTTGTTAAAGATTTTTTATTTTTTATTTTGAAATGTATTAATCCTTTTATTATGATTGTAAGCTAATTCAAAAGCAAAATGTAAATAGTTCGTAATAATGTTGACCACTATTTATATACTAGTTTATCACTTGGAATTTTGAGGCTCAGCATAGGAGCGATCCTATTTGGATGTCACTGGGTTGGTTGATGTTTTATGGCACATGGTTCATATCAGGACAATAAATGCGCCAGACAAGACAAAATAAAACAATTTTATAAGTCACCCGAAGGGAGTAGAAACACTACTTTTAAGAGTAAAATTTCAAAACCTCTTCTGGGGGAGGACCCTTAGACACCTCTTTTGTGCTTGAAACTCCAGTATTTTATACAAAAAATTTGCGTTAAGTTGTGAGGGGCCCCTTAGAAATAATTAATGAACCAACCCTTTAAAAAAGAAACTTAGTCTAGTTACGTGCTTGACAGGCTAACTTGCAAATAATTTTCTTGGCCCCCTCCTAAATTCATACATATGGGCGCCAAAACTTCTAATCTCCTGTAATGTTTTTGAAGAAAGTTAGAAATCTATTACTATCAGATTAGGGTGGTCACAAATAACATGGGGAAAAATTTTTTCAACGTTTTTTAGGTCTCACCCCCCTAAAATGTGCCAATAGACTGAAAAATGAGATTGGTCAAGTTTTAGCTCAATCCGATAATATTAACCCGTGCCTCATTGAGGTCAAAGTTCAGAAAAACAGCGATTTTCAACAAAAAAAATCATAGTTTTTCTGCTATAAAATCAAAACTATTCGTCTCAAAAACCTGGTTTAGGAAATTTTATTATCTAAAGTTTGATACCCTGCACTAAGTGATAAAACTGGAAAAAAGTGGTATTAGACATTTTTTAGGCAAGGTTGTAGTGGATGCCTGCAAAATTGCTTTAAAGACCAAAATCTTTATAATATGTAAAATGTGTAACAATTTTATTGAAAATAGTTTAAATGTATTAATACATAGTATAAATTGTACAGATGAACCTTTGGGCGGATTTATGGGGGGTCATAGGGGGGCAATGCCCCCCTACCTTTTTGAGAAAATTCCATTTTTATAAGGGTTTTAATCATGCTTCCAAAGTTATCAGGGACAGCTTCCCCCCCAAGGTTTCAGTGTACCCCCCTTTACCCCCTAAATCCGCCCATGAACCCCTCTATAGTAAATTCTCGTTTAAATTAAATTTTGTCTGAACTGTATACTGCAAGAAAGTGGTATATGACATTCTTATTCTGTTCTCTGTTATTCTGTTCTGTTATTCTGTTATTATGACATTCATATCTTAGGTATATTGTTAATTCAAGACTTTTAAATACGTTACAATATTTTATTTAAAGTTATCAACTTTTTTTATTTAAAGGTAAAAAATTCATAACAACATTTATGAAATCTAAAATAAAAAAAATAGTAGTTAAGAAGAGAAATAAGAGGAATTTAAGTTACAAAAATAGCATTCAAATGTATTTTAGTATTATACATAGTTAATTATATTATAGTTAATTGATAAAAACGTCATAAAATAACTATAGTTTACAATCACAAAATTAAGGTGGTAACGGTGATATGGATGCTTTAGAGTCTGGGAAAATATTCCTACACTCAGTTACACATTGCAGTAGAAACTGCCGCTGATCTTCATCTTTTGTCAGAGAGGAATTAAAGTCTTGCATTAATTTCACTCCCCTCTCTTTCTGTGTCATTTACAACTCTTAAACAGACGACTACGTTTTTACCTGTTAAATAATCTTGGTTTTCATACCATTCTTCAGGATCAGTGTTTAAAAAAATCTGTATTAATATTAAATTGCTCAAAAATATTAAGAGTTTTAGGAGAAACAAAATGATCAATGTAATAACTAATAACTTGTAGTGGATTCAGTTTTGTCTTAACATTTTTTCTTCAAAATCATCATCGTCATTTTCCATAACTTCTTCGGACTTATGTCTGCGGAAACCATATTTATTTTAACAATTTTCTCCACGGTGTCGTCAAAGAAAGAAAATACCACTTGCTCTTAATTTAAGTACCATAAATGGTTTATTAATTTCGTCATAGACTTATCGCAACTTCTTTATCAATTTTCTTATACTGAACCAAAGATTTTAACAGCTTTAAATCTTGGTTAGGAGCCATAGTAGGTTTGGGGGCATTGAACCATGCTTTAACAAAAATATTGATTAAAAATTAACAAATTTCTTTAATTCCCTTTTTCTCTAAATTAGTTAACTGAAATTGATTCATGAAGAGGTATATTTTGAGAGAATGAAGTAGGAACAATGGTATATTTTGATTTAATATAATGGTATATTTTGAAAATATGTCTTTTGGATGAAAGTCCAAAAGACTTATAAAGATTATTATAAAAATTATTATTATTATTATTATTATTATTATTATTATTATTATTATTATTATTATTATTATTATTATTAAAGAAATACTATTTATTTGAAAGGTAAGAAAGTAGTCAGCTGTTTAAGAGTTGTAAATGACACAGCAGAGAGGGGAGTGAAATTAATTTAAGACTTTAATTCCTGTCTGACAAAAGATGAAGATCAGCGGCAGTTTCTTCTGCAATGTGTAGCTGAGTGTAGGCATATTTTCCCTGACTCTTATAAAGCAACCCTATCTAAGCCGTTACCACCTTAGTTTTGTGATTGTAAATTGTAATTATTTTAAGAGATGTTTTTAAGTATCATAATTATTAAAATACATTTGAGAGCTATTTTTGTAACTTCAATTTCTCTTTTCTCTTCTTAACCACTATTTTTCGAGTATTTTTTTGGATTTTTTTTTACCTTTAAATAAAAAGTTATCAATGTAAAAAATAAAAAATATGAAAAGAAAATCTGGGGTGGGAATGTTATAAATTATTGTGACGTTTTTAAGACTTGTCGCGAAATTTCACTTTTTTAGATATCTACAACAACCTTACCTTAAAAATGTCTACTACCATCTTATTCCAGTTTTAACACTTAGTTCATGGTATCAAACTTTAGATAATAAAATTTCCTATAAAATGAGACCAAACCCAGGTTTGTGAGATGAATAGTTTTGATTTTATATTAGAAAAACTATGATTTTTTGCTGAAAATCGCTGTTTTTCTGAACTTTGACCTCAATGAGGCACGGGTTAATATTATCGGATTGAGCTAAAACTTGGCCAATCTCATTTTTTAGTCTATTGGCACATTTTAGGGGGGTGAGACCTAAGAATTTCGAAAGTTAATTTTTTGTAACCACCCTACTATCAGATATACATAAATTCATTAGAAGGAAGTGTAGGTAATCAATGAATACATTTAAAAGTGATAATTGATACCTAACTAATAATCTGAATCTTGAAGAAGTGTAATATGAATTTTTGTAATTGAAAAAATATTTTCAGTAAACATTGTCCACACTTAAATGTTCAAGGGAGTTTAATTGAGTTAACTAACAGATTTTACTAGTGAAAGATCAATTCCCAACCTTCTCCCTAGAAAATACTGGATCTGCCTTTTTTGGAAATTAGTTGTACCCTTATTTAATTATACAATCTAGTAACAACACCAATGTTTAGTTTAATGTTGTTAGAATATTTGTTTGAGGTAAAAAACATTTTCGGTTTTGTTATCGTTTCTTGCTAACTCTTTCACTAACTTCAACTTTTAATAAACTTTCTTCTCATATCCATTAACAAATGAGAATCCTCCTCTTTCTTTCACTTATTAAGAGAAACAAAAGTTTTTTTCTTTAATGACAAGTAGTAAATGCTCAATCTTTCTCGAGTCTGAAGAGCTCTTCTTCCAAGGTCTATGTCTTCCTCTCTTATTGATACTTCTACGTATTGAATAAAAACACTTTCTACTCTTTGATATAAAAACAAGGAAAACAAGATCGATCAATATAAGAATTCTCGAAATAGCTGATAACACAACTTTTACTGTAACTGCAAACTCGGACGTATTTTGATGGATGGAGAGAAGGGGATCTTTGACAAGGCTGCCAAATCGAAGCGGACGAATTTCTAGAAATCCTCGCTGATTTGATGCATCAAAGAAAAAAAAAAGGAATAAAAATAGGACAAGATAACATGGATGTAGTTATGAAGCTTGTTATGGAGGAGATCAAAATCGGGAATATTTAATTCCTTTCTTGAGAGAGAAAATTTGGAGCGGAACTTGCGAATAGTGAGTGACAGTTGGTGCTAGAGATGTCTAAAGTGCTTTGAAAAAGACATCGATGAGATGGTTTTACAGTGCTGTCAGATGAAAGTGAATTATGTTAGGAGTTTAGATCAAAAGAGTTTTCTGAAAAGCTTTCACATAGATGTAATGCACTGAAATGTTTTTTTAGAGATATAGTGTTAAGATGTGTTCTTTGTCCAATAAAGAAATGCCCTTTTTACGAGCTTACACATCAAAAAGTGTTTTTAACTTTTTTTTAAAGTTGTAGAAAAAGTTTTTTGAATACCTCCTTGAATTCTATAATTCGTATGTGTGATTCCAATATTTTTTAAAGCTAAAAAGCAAAAATTGTGTTGTAAAAAATGTAATGAAACAGTGAGGGTTTAGAGTACAGATAATAATTATTATCAAAACGTTATCTACGATATTAGATTAAAAGAAATCAGTACAGTATAATTAACTATAAAGGTTAGTATTATCCTCAAATTTAACTTTCATCATTTTTTTATGATAATAGACTGAAGTAACGTAACCTTATGATGGTATTAAATGAAATTGCCATTTAAAACTGTTTAAAAATATTTTAAACGATTATCATAAATGAAGAAATAGAAAGTCTCACTCCCTACTATTTTTTTATAAAGAACCTTTCTTGGCAATTAATTTAGCTATTATCAAAACATATTAGTAATTAGAAACTTTGTTTGGACTGCAAGTATTTATCTTTAATGCTTAAAAATAATTTTGTAAGACCAGAACAAATAACAACGAAGGATTTATCTTTCATTTTGAGATTCTTATGTATTATCGTCTTAAATTACCCTAGCAACGAATCATACAAGTATATAATATTCAGCTCTGGTGTATTCCTATAGAAAATATTTCTGAGAAACTTTTACTTAGATCCTCAGAAATCTGCGGCTTAGAATTTAGCCTTAAATCTATACAAAGCTTTATGTTATGTAAGTACCTTTTCCGTAAAATATAAGGAATAGACCAAGAGGATTCAGAAAAGCTTTTCCTAGAAATCATCTAAATCTGCGTGCATTACCCTCGAATATTTTCCGTAGTCGTTCTCTCCTGAAATTATTATCATTGATCAGAATAAACACAAAATGTTCTTCATAAAAATGATTCCCCGTTCTTACTTAATGTTTCTTGGTTTATTTTATCTCATTTAGGACAAACACTGTGCTCTTGGGACGAAAAAGAACGAGTTCTGAAAGAGCTTTGAAAAATGATCTAGTGTGCTTGCAATATACATGCCAATTAATTTTACTGAAAATCTATTTCGTTATAATACCATCGCTTTCTGAAAAACCGAAATGTTGCCCCAGCGCATTCAACAGTAAATTTGCGTAAATATTCAACAGTGGGAAAAAAATCCTAATTTTCTATTTTTCTTGATAAATAAGAATCACTCGATTTGAGGATTGGTTTGGAACTAATATCCTTTCGGCAAACGAATCAGAGCCTTCCCTAACATACTATACCAAATATAGGATCTGTAAATATACTTAGAACATTGAATGAATATTTCAGAGTGAAGTTGAGTTGTTGACAATATCAATCGTGACGTCCGTCAGAATTTTTGTCACACTTAGGAGCTTCCTTGGCCTTATTAGTCTATAGTTAAGGCATGGAAGATCACAGTATTGGCTCCTTACCACCCACTCTAAAACTTCTCCACCGACATTAATCCAACACAGACGACACCCCTCGGAGAAGAAAACTCTCGCAAAACTTGTCACTCTCGAATCAATATCCTTGTCGATGACACCCTGTCTGTCGGGGAAGAAGAAGGGGGATGCTCGGGATAAATGGGGCGGAAGGCATGGGGCGCATCACTGGGGGGCGTCGCGACGCGAATTTCTTCCGGGCGGCTGCCTTGCATATGCGGCCTTAGGAATTCACTGGGGCGCCTGCGGGGAAAAACATCTATAAATGATCTCGTGTGTGGGAAGAGATGAGAAAAGTTTTGGTGGTGAAGCGAGGGGTTGTTAATTGGAGGGGTGTTTTTTTTGTGGGTGGGGATAGTGATTTGACACGCTTGAAGAAGTGCGGAAGTGGTGATGGGGTACTTTTGATGCGGTGACTTAACTTAATTTCAGATGTTTGTATAATTCGATTTGATTCATTCGCTACCCTGAATGAATGAAAAAATCTTGTGACTTCAAAGTAGATTTTAGTTGAAACAGATCTTAATGATTTTGAAACGCTATGTTTGTTCAAAGGAGTTTGCAAATTTGTAAAGATGATCTTTATGAAGAACGTGAGTGATATGAAAAATTTGTGAGATAAATAAAATCTATGTAATCGTGCATAAGACTAATTCTGTATCCATTATTTTAGAACTAGGCGTAGCTTTTTTTCGATACGTCATGTATAGTCCCGCTAGAAATTTTCTACATTACGCTTATTAAATCTTAATTTCCTTCTTAAAAATAATTTTCAAAAATGATCGTTAATGTTAAGAATGTCCGCATGCTAAGCCATTCCACCCGTATCTCCACAGAATTACCATACCGCTGGAACTTAAACAATAAGAGATGAGCCTTCTTAGTGACCTTTGATTCTAACTAATCAACATAATCTTGCAAACTTATATTACACTGAGCAACAGTAAAAATGTAAATTTGATGAAAATATTATAAGGGTATATAAAATTATATGGAATGCCCGGCCTTTTGCGTTGGTAGAAATTACAAATTTGAACTTTAAAAGTTTATTTTTCTGCTTTCTGGTTGGGCCAGCCCGGTCTTGCGCTTCTTCGCTGATGCTCCAGCTGTTACTTCTTTTTTATTTACCTTCCCTTGTTGCGGTTTTTCCGTGAGACACGTGCATCATTGTTTTGGAAAGGGATTGTTTTCGGCAGATTTGCGAATAGACAAATGCGTTTTTTCTTTGATATGGAATATCGTCGAATGTTTTTCTTATCTGCCAAGAATATTTATACTTTAAATTAATCTTGCTTTGATATATTTTACTATTACTCAAACTGTTTTATAAGCAGCTGCTTTTAAGCACGTTTTAAATATTAAGAAATAATTAATTGCAACATGCCAGTCCTGGTCAATTCTCTTTTTGACTTTTGAATACAATGAGGCTATGTCTAATACACAATTGTAAAAGTTTTGGGGGCATAGCCCTTTGGGAAGGGTCTTAAATTCCAGTTTTTCCGATACTTAAAAAACTCTTTAATTTACTTAATCCTTTGGTTATTGACTGAATAATAATTGTACATGGGAGTGTCCTGAGGGTTCACCAATGTGTCAAGTTTCCAAACCCGGGCATATCAGGAAGTGGTTTAAAATCGAATTTTAAGATTCCACCTGTGAAACGCGACCCAGAGCAAGTCTAATAAATATGTTTAGAAAGACTCAACTACTTTCAGAATTCACTTGTGATATGACGAATTTTTAGGCAAATGACTTCATAAAAACGTGTAAAACATTAACGTTCAATAAGACAATTCCTTCTGCCTTCTGTTCCCCCAAAATAGGAAATAAATAAAAAAAATATATATATTTTATTAAAAAAAAAAACAGTTTCTTTTAAATACACTTGCCCTTATAGTGATCTGTGATTTTATACTTTTTATTTAATCCATTTGGCCAAAAATCCAAGCAACCTGTTTGAGAATTTCCAAAAAAGTGTGCTTTTTGACCCACTCTTTTGACCCACAAAGGACAAGGAAACACTGTTGGTACTGGGATAGTAAAAAGAAGAACGGGGAGATATCTAGTTTAATTAATGTTTATTTATACGCTTTATCAAACCGACATTTCTTTTCAAACTCCTAAAAAACAAAACATGCGGTTTAAGATAATGACTTCGCATTTTACAGAGATTATCTTAAAGAATAAAGTTTTTTTTCTTGATAAACACATTTTAATCTTGTGTGGTTTTATGAAATATATGAAACTCTAGATTTTATAAATAACATTTTCTCTTATAAGTATTAAAAAAATGTAATTTTCTGAAGTGTCTTTGGCATAGTTAATATGCCAGGAAGTAATAGTATCAAAAAAGTTTGTAAATGTGAGATGAAGAACTTAATAAATGCCAAAATAACAATGCTTTTTTGGTGGAGGACCCCCAGTCTATAAGGTGCCAAACTCATTATAACCCACAAAATTTTGAAATTGAACACCAAATTGAATCGTCAGTTTGAAAAAGGTATTAAGTCCAAAAGCCAAGTTTTGAGAAAATTGATAATGATTAAAAAAATAACATGTATGAGAAATGGAGTTTTCGTTGAACCACAAAATTATTTTATTGGAAATTCAGCACCCTATTTAGAATACAGAACAATTATGGAAAAAAGAAAAGTATAAGATATTCATAAATATTGTACAGTTGATAAAAGTCGATGGACTTATTCCCATTTTCAAACTTATGTAATTACAGCTGAAAAAAATATCAAGAACTACTTAAATTTACAATTAATTTATATTTCTGCTTAGTTAATAGCACAAAAGTAAAAAATGGAAAGACTAAATAAAATTAAAAATTATTATGAAACTGAGTCATTAAGGCAGTTTCAATAGAGTTTGTGAACATCAATGTAGTCAAACATTCACTGCATAAAAAAAGGTAAAATCCCTTTTAATTTAAATTTTAAAAATTTTTAGTTTGCAGTACAAAAAATAAGAAAAGAAAGACAAATTAACTTAAATTTTAAAACTAAATAAAAAACCCGATGAATTGACATCGATTTTGTGAAATTCAATGGGCTATATCTGAGGCCGGAGTTATTTTATTCCCTCTTTATACTCAGTGTAGAACAAAGGTTGGAGATTTATATGGGCACAAAAAGTCCATTTGCCATTTTTTGTATTTATTCTTTTTTCAAACTGATGATTCAATTTAAAATCCCATCCCAAACTTTTAATGTTGAAACAGCTACATTTAACCTATTGTGGAATTAATATCTTATATATTTGTTTTTCACTCCAAAAATCTAGTCAACCACCTCATCTCATTCAATGCCCACACTCATCCTTCCTAAAACCTCAAGACAATTGTTTATTAGTAACTCATAGGTTTATTAGAATAGTCCTTCTGTTCTAAAAGTAAGTTTTTGGTGAATAGTTTCCAGAGAAAACTTCTTAATTATGTACTGAATAACACATTTTTGGTATCAAAGCGTTCGGATTCTTTTGAGGGTTCCGAGTGAGCTGTTAAAATCTATCTTTATTTAAAAAAAAAGTTACCGCCGCTGCCACGGCTGTATCAGAAAATTTTCACTTTGACCTGACCCACATTGACTTTTACTATATTAAATGTTTTACAAATTCCAGATTAAAAAAATTAAAACATTAAAAGCGACACTGCTTGTTGAGGAATCCCAGTTATTTATTTTGATATCTGTGCTTATTTTTGAAGATATACATAAAAGGGAACACTTGCGCCTGGCTAATCCTAAAGTATTTAATGAAACAAACTCCTTTCGCGTTTTATGAATGTTCTTTAAAATACTTTGCAAAATAAATAGAACTATCGGTAGATAAAAAAAAAACATCCTAATTCCTTCTAGAATTTTTCCAAAAATAATTCTCGCATGTTTCGAAATGAGTCACTATGTGAGATTACTAAGTATAAATGTAGTGAATATTTCTCTCAACTCTGAAATTAATTTCCGAATGTCCACTCTAGATTAAATCTTATCTTTGTGGCTTTCTGAGAAACTTGAGTGATAAGTAAATTGTTGATAACATCCATATAAAAAAGGAGTACTGGTTGATGTGAAACTACTTCTTTGTTGTGATCCGATTGACACTAAAAGTAAGGAATTTTATCATATTTTCAATATTTTTACATTTTTAAAATAAATTTATATTCACTTGGCAACAAATCAAATTTTAGACTCCAAAGAATAATGAGCTGAACAGTTGTTAATCCAAGTAAGCACTCAGGACTCAGACTCCCGGCGGAGTCTACGCGCCAGCGTTCGAGCCGTTCTCGGATCGGAAACGCTACCGAATCTAAGTCGAACTGAGCGCGGCAAGGGCTTGGCCTGCTTTCTTTGAAAAGGGCGCTTTTGCTTTCCTCCCTGAGTTTTGAAAGCGTGGCGCCGTAATTTCAGAATTTAGAATTTTTAGAATTTATTTCATTTTTATATTAGAATTGTTACATGGAGCATGCAAAGAACAGACAAAACAAAATTAAAAATGTACATAAAAAACCGCATATACCTACTATAAAAAATAGAAACAATTATTAAAGTTGTATTGACTACTCAGGGGTCAACACAGTGACCCATATGAGCAACTAGTGATAGGTAAAAAATAAAAATTATTTTAATTTTTAATAATAATTACATTTAATAATATTAATTAAAAATACAATGGAGTACACGTTTTTATTTTATTGTATTTATGTAATTGTATTATTGTTTTGTAATTATTAATTGTATTATTGTATTGTAATTATTAATTGTACTTATTTTTTATCTATCTGAAAGTAGTATTTACAGGGTGTCTCAATACTAATGCGACAAACTTCTAGGAGAGGTAGGGTACATGGGTACCTTGAGGCACTCATTTCTTCCATGACCCTAGCTAGGCAACGTTAGTTCTAAATAGTTATGAAACACCCTGTATAATGAAATAATACTATCTGAAACTGGTTTTGGTTAAATCAAATGTAAATATTCCTTTTTTAATAATGTTTAAGAACTGAACTTCAAGTAATATTCCTTTTGCCTTATTTTATTTACACAAAAAAAAAGCTTTTAAATTTGTCGCCTGATGTAATAGTTAGTGATAGTTTTGTTTTTTGCTTTTTAGAATGAAGGTCCTGGTTGTGTTATTAGTTTTGATGGCTGTAGCCTCTGCAAAATATGTCATTCCTGAAAATGTTCATCCCTTGTCACAAAAAATGATTGATTCCATCAATAACATGAACACTACATGGAAAGTAAGTTTGATTAGATATGTTGATTTCCATAATACTCTCAACTGCATAATGTATTTTTTCATTAAAAATGGTGGAATAGATATTAGGCATTTTTTTACAGTGAGATAAAATAAGAACCTCATCAGGTGTAAAAAAATTCTCTTAATTAGTAGTTAACTGTTTAAAAGTATTAATGAAGTTCATCGTGTATTATTGTGAAATTCTTTACACACAATAAAATGTTCTTTAAACTTGCCAACTTGGAGTACTATTGTTATAAAATTTGAGTTTTTCAAGATGTAATTTCTTATAATTTTTCTGAATTTTGATTTTTCTGAATTATTTAAGAGAAAACGTCTAAAATCAACTAATAAATTACTAAACATAATATAAATGCATATTATTATACGAATTTATCTTGTGATTAAAGAAGACTTCATACCAATGTTACAGAATGCTTTCTGGGTCCTTTTGGTAAATTTCTTATGTGGAATTTCGCTATGACAATACAGAATGTTATTTATATAAAAGTTTAGGAAATTTTGCATAACATTCAAGAATGTTAGATCTTGTGTAAAGAAATGTTTCTCTTTTAGGCTGGTAGGAACTTTGATGGAGTCAGCCTAAAGTATATCAAAGGTCTGCTTGGTGTTCTCGAAGACAACCACAAGTACAGGTTGCCAACCATTAGGCATGTAGTTCGTGAAGATCTTCCAGACTCTTTTGATGCCAGACAGCAATGGTCTTACTGCCCTACCATTAGTGAAATTAGAGATCAAGGATCCTGTGGATCTTGCTGGGTAATGCATAAAAATTAGAGTACTTGTTAAGTTAAGTTGTTTTATACATAGCTGTGCAATAGGCAGTTTAAAAGCTTCATGATTTCATCTTCGTGAATTTAACAGGGTGGCGACAGATCAGGGAACTCAGGGAGATCAGGGAAAAGTCAGGGAATTTCATTCATCTGGAAAAATCAGGGAAAAGTCAGGGAAATTCAGAAAAAAGTTAAAAAATCAGGGAAGATTTTAGTAATTCACGCCGCAAATACGCGCGATCCGCGATCGCATCCTTCACTCATTTCAGTGGCTGGGAAAGTCTGGAATTCCTATAAAAATCTGGAATTTCAATGAAAAATTCCAGATTTCTGCCGGAAATTCGGATGCTTCCGGACGTTTGCCTGTAAAGTTGGCATTTTTACGGCGTGAACGCGGGCGGAAAAAACAACTTCACGGTAGGTTCGCGATCGCGTTTTTCAAACTTCGCGTCAATATCCTTGGCTTTAAATGCTTGTTTTTGGAGAAATTTTGGAGATTGGTAGTTCAAATGTGAAGAATATTTAGCTGGCAAATTAAGAGGTTTTTTAGAGGAATTTCCTGTTGTTTGCAAGAAGGCAAATAGAAATTTGTAGTTTGAACTTTAGAGTTTTAATATCAAAGAATTACAAGGTGTATTGATAATAGGATATATGAATATTTTAAAGTATCAGAAAGGAAATCTTACAAAATCTTCCATATGGGTATTTTTTTGGGGTTGAAATTAAACTTTTTGGACTTAAGTTTTTTTTATTCCTTTCAGATTGTTTTAGTTTTTCATTTTCTGCAATTTATACATTTTGAGTCAATGCATTAGAATAACTATTGATCATTATTTATAGTTTTATTAAAAGTATTAGATAGTTTTTAGTTTTTTGAAATTAAATCTGTCTAACAGTGGCGTATATATGGGGGGGCCGAGGGGGACCGGCCTACCCCCCCCCCCGAAATTTGAACTAACCTGAAATAATAATTCGAAATTTGAACCTGCTTTTAGGGTCAAATTACAAAAAATTTCTGGGGGAGGACCCCCAAACCCCCCTTTTGTACTTGGAACTTATTATTAACACTTTATTATAATACATTCATCCAAATCCAAAATAAAAATGTATGTCCAAAATTCGGACTACCCTGTTTTTAGAATAGTTTTCCAAACTTTTTCTGGGGAAGGACCCCCAGATCTCTTTATGTACTTGAAACTCTGTTACTCGTAACTTTTTTAATACTATTAAGTTCATCAAAATTCAAATCCTATATAATAATGTATATCTAAAATTTGGGCTAAGAGTAGTACCAAAAGTAGTTAAAAACCTGTTTTTTAAGGCAAATTTCCAAAAATTTTCTGGGGGAGGACCCCCAGACCCCCTTTGGTACTTGTACTTATGCTCCTCACAACTTTTCTTATATTAAGTTTTTTAGGGCCTAAATAATCACCTAAAAATGTATTTAAAAGCTACATTGGACCTATTAAGTATGTTTGGGAAGGGCTGAGGAGTATTTTTGGGCCCCTCCCGAAATAAATTGCTGTATATGCCACTGCTGTCTAAAGTTCATTTATTTCAAAATTACATGAAAATATTTTGTTAATATACAATAATTAATGTAATAATAATATGTAATTACATTTTTATTCAAACCCTTTTTTGTAGCTAGGAACTATATGATAATTTGCTTTTAGTATTAAACTATTTAGTAGATAAAGTTGTACGAAATGAAATACACATACTACTTTAAAAAATGGTTGCAAACAATATCGAATTTCTACATAAGAAAAATATATATATCATTATAATAATTATTATTTTAATATGTTTACTGCGTTCAAGTATATTTGGGTTTAAATAACTTCTCGTTTACAGTGTATTAATAATTATCGTTGGAAAAATTTTGATGTAGGTATATCAGGGAAATTTTAAAATTATAGTCAGGGAAATCAGGGAAAAGTCAGGGAAATTTTTTCCTTAGATTCTGTAGCCACCCTGTTTAAAGATCCATGAAGATGATTAAACCTAGTTGCAAGGTTCCCACTCAATTTTGGAAATAATTTTCCCTGACTTTTCCAGGTTAATTTCGAAGATTTTTCGATAATAGCAATCCACAGCATTTTCCGATATTTCTTGCTTTTTTGCACATAAATTTTCAATAAATAGTATGTATTTTGCTTTTCGTGAGTCAAAAATAAGACGCAAACATTAAATGTTGACCAATTTCCATGTGTTCTGTATGGTTTTTCAGGTTTAAGGGAAAAATAAGCTTTTTAGGTCAAATTAAAATTTCTTGGCTTTTCCAGGTTTTCCCTGACCCATGGGAACCCTGTAATTGTGCATAGATCAGTCTATATTATATCAATATTCCTTGTTGGTGAAATAATTGGCAAGAAAATAGATAAGCAAACTAAAGTCTTAGTTAAAATTGTGAAAAGAATTGATAAAAAGTAGGTAGTAGTCTAGGATTTCCTTCTATTTAGCACTAAGAAAAGTTGGAAATAGGGGAGGCAATTTAATGTTGTACTATCTATATCACAAATTCGTTTAGTTATAATATAATGGAGCACATACATAGTAGCAGAATGTAATTGATGGCTAAAACGGTAACTGAGTGATATAAGTGCATAGGTATATACTAGTTGTGTTTAAATTTCTACATTTTAAAGATGAATTGAGAGAAATTTCTTAGTTTTTATTTTTTTCCCATTTTTTGTGTATGAAAACATAATAATGCATAGTTAATTAAATGCTTATGATTTTAACATTTCTAGGCATTTGGTGCTGTTGAAGCCATATCTGACAGAATCTGCATTCACAGCAACAGCAAAGTCAAAGTTCAAATATCTGCTGAAGATCTACTCTCTTGTTGTTCCAGTTGTGGATTGGGGTAAGATATAAAGTTAATGGTTATAATTTGGTAAGCAGTAGATTAATGTTCCATGTGGGGAAATTTTTGCCCGAATTTATTAGTAGTACTATTAAAATCCAATGAATATCAATCATAAATGTAAAAAAAAGTATTTAAATTAATTCTACGTTGTATCAGCACTTAAAGCTGCTTGATACAAAGACAGAATTTATATGCAAAATTTAGGATAAATTAAGAAAATATATATGTTACGGGCAATGTGATAAATTCAGTGAAATTTATGAAAAAAATTTATCACTTTGTCCACCTCCACTTCGGGCATTATTAATAATGCCCGATTAATCACTTTGACCATAACATATGCATTTTTCATCATGCAGGTTGGATCTTTTCATATTTTTTTTTATTTTATCCATAAAATTTTGTACTAAAATCCAATTGATAATAGTGATAGTCAAATATTTTGGCCAGTGACATCCTACGCTCAACGGAAATTAGGTAAAAACTGCGAGATAACGAGTTGAAAACAACGAATCTACGCCGAAAAACAAACGTAACACGTTTGTTTTTCATCAGGTATCCATGATGAATACCTGAGGAGTGCTTTTCCTTAAATTGCGATTGATATGCAGGAAAAACAACGTATCCCTGACAGGATCGGTGATTTTCACTAATATTTAAAATTGCGTTCTTGTTTAATCGCATCGATGTTCTTGTCTTATAAGATTGTTATCAGCTTAGTACTTTGATAGACACTTAACCTAACGAAAATGCAGAAATATTTTTGGGGAAATTTGGTCGAAACAAATTGTGTTCCGGGGTATAAAATATTGGGCCCTGAAACATTTTCTGCACACGGACTTTTGAAACACCCTGTATATTTCCCATTTGCAGATGTGATGGTGGTTATCTTGGATCTGCCTGGGAGTTCTGGGTTGACAAAGGTTTGGTCACTGGAGGACTCTACAACTCACACGTAGGATGCCAACCCTACGACATTCCCTCCTGCGAGCACCACACTACCGGCAGGCTCCCTCCCTGTGGGGACATTGTCAACACCCCCAAGTGTGTCAACATGTGCGAGAGGAGTTACAATTCCAGCTACCGAAATGACAAGCACTTTGGTAAGATCATTTTACTTTCTTATGTGTTGTATTAAATTTTACTAAAGTATGATAGTGAATGTAAGTAGATAAAAAATTCGGTTAAATAAATCCGTAAGTAGATGTAAAATACCTTTTGATGGGCTTAAAATGTATTAAAAAGGTATGTTCTAATTGTGTATAGTTGATACAGTTAAATTATTCTACTTAATTATTTTCTAATGTTAATGACAATATTTATCAATTCAATTAATCTTTTGTATTTTTTCTCTTCAGGAAAGAAGTCTTACTCTGTAGCTAGCGATGAACAGCAAATCAAAACTGAACTTGTTCAGAATGGTCCAGTTGAAGCTGCCTTTACTGTTTATTCTGACTTCGTCACCTACAAATCAGGTAATAAAGTTGTTTAGAAAAGTTAATTTAAATATAGCTTTTCAAAAAATTATTTTAACTTACTATTTTAATGACTTTTGCTACACCTAGATTTCACCATATCTCATTCTCCCCAACCAAGAATGTTGCCTTTAATTTATCTAATATTTGGTTTAAATTTTAGGTGTGTACCAACATCACAGTGGAGGAGTAATGGGAGGACATGCTGTCAGGATCCTTGGCTACGGAACTGAAAATGGAACTCCATACTGGCTTGTTGCCAACTCCTGGAATGAAGACTGGGGTGACAAAGGTAAATTCAATCCTTCTGATTTTTGTTGTAATATTTTTAAAAACAGAATAATGTATATTTAAGTTGCTTTGAAAACTGATTTAATACCTTATTAACCCGTAACAGGGGAGGTGAAAAAAT
Organism: Tetragnatha montana; assembly: GCA_963680715.1. Classification (NCBI taxonomy): domain Eukaryota; kingdom Metazoa; phylum Arthropoda; class Arachnida; order Araneae; family Tetragnathidae; genus Tetragnatha; species Tetragnatha montana. The sequence continues at coordinate 30,148,198 of OY796680.1, forward strand.
GGAACATACCAGGGGACGTGGGGTCTCACAGACCGCGCAACGTTATATTTTTTAAAAAATTTTCTAATCAAGATATGATTCTGATATTTCAGTACACTGTTGTTGGAACATTTATCTCTTCATAGAAAAATATTTATTAACTTTATGATAAAATAAAAGTTTTCACAGACAATTTTCCAAGAGACTTAAATTTTTCGATGGAAACCCCATGGTGCAGTAAATTCTTTATAATTTAAAATAAAACGCATCTATTGTGAATTAACTGTGTTTTTTTATTATTTAATATGTAATGCAAGTTTTAATTGGAAAAAATTCATTGTAGAACAATACAAAAAAATTCTGACACTACCTGAAGTATCATTTTTTCACCAGTGTTTTAGAAGCAAAAAATTTAGAATTTTTCACAGAAATCTTATTCACAGTTACCTTAACCACTCTAAAATCACTCCCAACTTCATATAATTTGTTTCAACTCTTCCGCATAACCAGGATCAGAAGGATAAACTAAACTCCGCGGACCGAGTTTCAAAGCCATGCGTACTGGACAAAAACAGTTACACTGAGTGGGACCTGAGGTCTGCTGGACCGCGTGGGAAAGAATTTGTGGAATTTCGAAGGCATGCACTTGGAAAAACTTGCTGATAAGAAGGGGTCAGTCTCAAGGTCATGTAAGGGGAAGGTAGGCGAAAATTCTATTCAATTCGACCCAGTATGTGGTAGGGGGAAGGGGAGGAAAATGTTGCGCGGTCTGTGAGACGTCACGTCCCCTGCTACGGGTTAAACATTGGGGGAACCAAAAAATAATTCATTAAACAGTATGGATGGGTGAATAAAGTATTTGATTAAGTAAAAAAAGTGCACCTAACTCAGTGCTTCTCAAACTTTCAATATTTTTTTTTCCAACTCCACTTCCCTCGTCCGATCCCGCCTAGCATAAGAGGCACGAGGTCGAATGCCAAAAGTTATTGACCACTTAGCCGCTTAGAGCGTTGAAAAAAAAAATATTGAAAGTTTTCAATATATTGGGGATCCAATTTTTAACAATAAATTTTATCGCGCCCTTCTGTAATTCTTGTGCGTAAACGCATTCTTGTGAAATTATATTTTGCTGTTTAACCCATCCATGAAATTGTTTCAGGATATTTCAAGATCCTTCGTGGAAAAGATGAATGTGGCATTGAAAGCGCCATTGTTGCTGGATTGCCCAAATTTTAGGTTGTGAACTACGAATTTGGTGAAATAGACTGGTGAAAACTTTTATTATGTTGCTATGAACATGCTTCTCTTGTATATTTTAATTGTTTGGAAGTGTATTATGTACAAACATTTTTTAATAAACTTTTTATTTTTTTTCTTAATTCTGTTTATTTTATTTAACAATCTCATCTTGGTTGTTTTTGTGTTTCAAAATAGTGAATACATCATGCCATGTTAATCTTATAATTTTCAAAATTATTTTCACCATTCCTAAAATAGAGGCATAGTGTATCAAGTGTCTTCGCAGAAAAAATAAAACTGGTCTTATTTTCTGGAAAAAACTGTGCATTTTAAATGAATAGTTATTCATTTTGTTAAAAGATGGCGCTTCCAGTATTCATTATCAGATCGGGTGTCATGTTTCCCCTGTTTGAAAATGTTAAATGTTTATTCTATATTTAACACACTTTTAATACATGGCATTTTTTTCAATTGGTTATTTTTTTACCTGTTCAATACATATTAAATATTTTAAAATTTATAATTCTTTTTTTACCTGGAAATCGTTCAACAAATTTTTTTTTTAGAATAGAGAGATTCAGATATAAATTTTCCTCTTCATTTACTTACATATACTTGTTAACATTTTTTAATCACTTACAATTGTCGTCGTCAGCAATAAAAAACAGGTGAAGACTTAATAGGAACTTACGGTCCTTGTACAGAAGTTAAATCTCCACCACCAATCGAATCGCGTACTGGCATAAAATAGGGTTTTTAAAAAAGATATTTAAAACACTGAAGGGAAAGTCTCTCTCATTAGAAAGACCATCCAAGTGAAATAAAAAGATGTTAGTAATAAAGGGCGGTTTCAAGGAACACGTGCCCCCCCCCCACAGAAAGATAAAGCTTGCACTGTGGGTAAAATGACTTCTAAAAAAATTATGAATCAGATTTTTGGAGCTCTGAAATGCTTTAATATGTACTATAGTTTCATGGCTGAGAAAAATTACATGAGTCTTCAATACTCGAAAAAGTCCCCGATTTTTTATTGAAAAATCTTTGCTTTTCTATTGTTTTTAAAATCATGGTAATAAGGAAGTCAAACTTGAGATAGAGAGCAACAGAGAGATAAATTCTTGAGATAAAGAAAAACTTGAGATCTCTTGTAGATATTTAGTATAGTTTAAATCTTACTAAATAGAACAGAAGATTAGTCTTTTTTAACACTGATTAAAAATATTCTGCCAATTTTAGCAAAATTTATAGAAAAACAATCATACCTATTGTTTTTTGAAACACTAAAAAACTGGGGAAAAACTAATTATACTAAGCTAATTTACAGTAACAACGTAGTGTTTTCATTGGTATTGACAGCATAGAAACAACATTCCTGGAAGTATTTGTGTTTCTTTCCCTCTTCTCCATTCTCTCTTACTTTAGTTTCTTCCTAAACTTTTAATTCTCCATCTCCCTCTCGTCTTCCATCTTGTTCAATCATTAAATAAAACCCTATACGCTGTCTGTGCTTATATACATACGCAATGCAGGCAGCGACTGAAGAAAAGTCTGACTCAATACTTCACAAAAAAACTCCTCAAAACAAAACATCCATAACGATGCCATTATACATACCTCCAAACCAACAAAACCCTCGAAATAAAACACCTCTCGTTATTCCGATACGCTATCCAAACCCAAAATTATCCCCTCCACTCTAGGCCCTGAGACAATCCAATTGCCTTCTTTCCTCGGAAGTCAAGATGTTATTCTTCCCCCTCTCTGAATCCGGAATCAATGTCCCAATAAGCATGTGGCCCTCCACTCAAAAAGCCTCTCCACACACAATCCCTTCAAAAAAGAGCAGCAGAGACCTCTCGAGATGTATCGATCCCGAACAACTAATCGCATAATTGTCCCTCGGTGATTCCCCTTCCAAAAAAAATCATCCTGCATTCATCTCCATCTGAGGCTAAAAGAAAACACGGAGATTAAGGCTCTATTAAACGAATCGCACTGAATCTTCCCTCATTGTGATAAATTTCCCTCCGTCCGCTTTCGATTGCGAAGCCTGACGGCAGTAATTCGAGATAAGTCTCCTTCTAATTCTTCCTTATTTCTTTCTGTCGAGGGTGGTTTTTCCCTCGAGTGGGGGAGGGATTCGTCTTCTTCCCGGGGAGTTATATATTGATGTCATCTCGCTGGAGGAATACAACTTTCGAGGGAACAAATCTGGAATTAGAGGTTTTTGTTCTCTTTTGGGGGGCGATAAATTTGGAAGATGGAGGGGTCTCTGTGGGGAGGGGTGGAACGATAATCGTTTGCGACGTTTCGCCCGGGGAGTCAACCTCCCCTTGCGCGCAGGTTGGTTTGTCGATTGAATTAGATAAATCATTTTAGGTGGAAAGTTTGTTGAGGAATTTTTCTTGGTAAAGAGAGTGTTGGTTTCATCTCGAGTTTTGTTGCCTTAAAAAAGTCCGTTACATGTACACTCCGCCCCTCTTGAGTTACTTACAGTTAAATTGTTTTTTATTTCAACTAGAAATATTCGAGGCACTTATAAATTTAGCGCTCATTAAGTCGAATACATTTATGCTAACGTGAACAGAATGAATTATTAAGAAGTTTAAGATCTACATACGAATTAAAAATGATACCTAAATTCATTGTTTGAACAAAGTTTAAATAAAGTTTTAATAGTAACCAAATAACCAACAAAAGTAAGAAATGTTAAAAATGTTAAGGATGCTACTCTTCATTTCTGTGAAATATTAAGAATGAAGAAAGATTCGCTCATAATTATAAAAAAGATATTTAAAATTAAATCTATTCTTAAATAAGTGAAAATTACATGATGTCCCAAACTTAGGTTAAATAATATAGTACACAGTATCAGGAAAAATAAATTAAATAACCTAAGTTTTCAATCTGTTTTCATCTAAGTAAGTTAAATGCATGATCGATTTTGATGTTACTTTTCAGTTTTTCCTGAGTATTGGCACATTAAAGTTAGTTTTAAATAAAAATATAGGAAAATATAGGAGGATAATTTTATTTTACATTTACCTAAGACCACAATGAGCTTGGATACAAAAATGATTCCTAATATCCTGAACATGTTAGTCATAAATAAATTTTTTGTTTTACGGTGCTTTATAAAGAGTTTTTATATTGCATTAGAGAAACTTTGAGGTTACATACCAATTTCATTATTTCTTTATTAAAAATCTTATTTCTCTCTATCTTTACCCGTATTATCATTCATTTCATACTCCGAATAAAAAATACGTACCCTCCCTCAAAGGGAATCCCATCCTGCAAAACTAAAAACCTAATTCCCAACCTTCTCTGTTATCCCAGTTATTGATGCCCGAATCCGGAGCCTCTCAAATCCCGGAAAGCGAAATTAGAGACTTCGCTCCCGGGATGAATCCAGATCGCCCCGGGATATCCAGGTAATCGCTCCTGGCAGCGCCTTGGGACTTTTCATTGGCCTTGGCAAGATTTCGCCAAATTGAATTTGACTAATCAGTTCAATTAGGTCCTCCGTTGTGAAGGATTCTGCAAAATTAGACCCCGAAGTCTAAATCTCCCCTCTCTCATATGCTCTAGGGAGGAATGTGACGAGTTTAAAACGGAGTTCTTTAAGCGACCGTTTTGGAGTATTATTAGAGCAGTTTGGCTCCTTGGAGGGGGAAGCGGGAATTTAATTAGAGTTGGCTGTTAGTCGAGGTTTTGGGTTTCTTTTCGAGTGTGTGTGTGTGTTAAATTGGAGTTTTCTGTTATTAATCTTTTGAGTGTTTTGGGAAAATGCTGCTGTGAATGGTTTTTGTTGATAGGGGAGAATATTGAGAGCTCGTGTCGTCTAGAATAGTAGAGTTGCGTTGTTAGTAATATGTGTTATCATCGTTCTGTTGGGAATAATGATTAAGTTGCTAATTTTATATGAGTAGCTGCTGTCAGACTTTGAATTTATAAAGATATTTGTTTCGAGAACCCAATTAGAGAATGATACACGATATTATTTGGGAAACAATGTTGTGCGTGCGAAGTCTAAATGCAATGATATTCTAAGATTAAATAAATTTAAAGAGACTGTTTAACGAGGAAAACGTTATTTAAATGGTATTTTAAAATAATATACTTATTATGTACTTATCACTGTAATTTGGTTCAGTGTATTCTTTTTTTTTTGCTAGAGGAATATCACATCTTTTCTAAGAATTAATAACTTTCTAATCAATGTATATGGATACTTTCTGGCTTAAGGAGGTCATATTAATGTAAGCTATAAAGCCATAGGATTAACAGTTCAATCCTATCATCATCAATGCTGATTAATTTAAAATGATTTAGTATATGATTTAAAAAAAGCAGGTGCAATGAAGCATCATGCAAAATCCTGCGAAATCAGCTAGTCTCTTGGAGCTGAAGAAACAATCAAAACCCCTTGATAAAGTTAAATAAAATGATAATACTTTACTTCTAGAAATAAGTTCTTACAAGTTACCTAACCTACAAAAATTAGTGTCCAATTGTTTGTTAACTCATCTTGTCAAAATGAAAGAGATGGCATAAAGAAGCAATTGTAAAAATTCCTCCTTGAGTTTAATAAATTTGCACACCTCTCTAACGTTCCCGAAATGAGCGGTGATAACAATGCATTGGAAACCAGGAACTAATGCATCCCCTCACACCAAATTCCCAATCACAAATCCATTAGCTGTATCAATCGCAAAGTGCCCCCGAAACACAAACAAGATAAACCCCACTTACAAAATACCAGATCCCTCCCTCTCCGGATTTAATGCTTGTTCATGGCGAAATAATACATACACATGTCCGCATCTGCCCGGCTCCAGTTGTATGATTGGTGAGGCACCATCAGACATCTCTTATCACTTTTATGGTAGCCATTCAGCGGCACATTCCGAATGAGGAATGGATCTTTTGCGACCGTTTTGACACTCCCCCGTTCGTTCGAACCATCCCCAGAGCGAGCGGCTTTTGTCAAGAGAAACCGATAGCCGGGATTTTAGCCCCCCCTCCTCTCTTGGCCGTGATAGATAATTTGTGTTTTGGTCTTTTGGGTAAAGATTTCTTCTTTTAGTTCTGAATTTGTTTTGTGGCAGATGTTTTAGTCGTGCTTCCGTTGCTTTAATTTATATTGCTTGAAAGGGTTGAATCCATTTGAAATGTTGAGATGGAATGAGGTCTAAACTGTGAAATTTTTTGTTGGAGTTATGTTTGAATTCATTGTTATCAGGATAGACCAGGGTTCGTCTAGCTACGTCCTGAAAACTTTCTTACTTTTTTTAGTTATTAAACCAAAATCCTACTAGAAGGAAATTAAATAAAATAATCTTAAAGCTGATATAGTACAAGATAAAAAGTTTTATTCTTTGTAAAACTATTCAAGGTTATATACAAAACAATTTAAATTGAAATTCAGTAGTCATTTATTGGTGGGAAAAATTTGAAATGGTAAAGCAGGAATTTAATATCAAGGTGTTGTATGAGCAAATGCATATTTGTATGACGAGGGTACCTACTTCATTTTCGTGGCTTCGGTCCACTGGTACCCACAGTGTAAATAAATATCTACTTATCCCATACCTACACATAAATATCTATTTATGATGGACATCTAAATATCTGCCAACAGCAAAAGAGGAAAACACCTTCAGAGTTTTCCAATAACAGTTTTAAACGTGGAAAAACATTATTAATAACAAACAATATTAATTCATCCTTAATCAAGATGTTCATTTTTGTTAAAAAAAAATTGAGTAATGAACTACAAAAAAAAAAATGAAAAGAAGCCCACCACCCAAAACAGAGTTCATCTCAGTTTTGACATAATGGCCACTATAACAATCCTTGACCTTGCACAAGTTGCATTTTGTTCTATTCCAGGGTTAAGTGTTTAAGGTTTAAAAAAAAGAACTATAAGAACGGGAAAAAAAGATTTCCACAAAAAAATGTAACAACATGCTTTAAATCCCAAAAGAAAGGTCTTTTTGAGCTGAGAGATTTCCTGCTATATTTTAACCTTCAAGTTGACTCACCTCACAAATATTGGTAAGGAGAAAATATAGCTTTTGACTTTTGAAAATATTGCCCAGCAGTCAACTGTCGGCGGGTGGCCACAACAACATATTTGTCACATTTTGACATTTTAAAAGGATAAAGTAAACTTTAATATATTTTCTAGAGCAAAAAATAAAACCTTTCTCCTTTTGGAACCGAAAATAACGCAAGGAGAGTATTTGCTGTGTTATAGAGAAGGAAATAAAGTGTTTTGAGGACTCTTTAAAATGCAGCCAAATGAAAGGGAAATTGAGGAGTAAAAAAACAACGATTTAGAAAATTTCAATATAAATGATCAAATGTTTTAATTGATTGTACCGGTGATCATTGTACTGACATTTTAGTGCATTTTGTAAGATTTTTCACATAGTTATATTTTTGAGTCTACTAAATTAGAATATTGTCCAAAGAAAGTTAAGAAACAGTATTTTGATAGAAGAAAAATTCCATTCGTGTAAAAAAAACACTTTTAAGACCTTGTTTCTTTTTATCTATTATGTTTTTGATGACAAACCGATAAAAATTATAATTTTCTTTTTAATTTATACGTTAACAAACTCACAAACATTTCTTACCTTAATACAGTGCTCAACCATTTATCCCTTTCGGATGCAATAAAGATATGAAACATTGAAGGGAATTATATTTTCCCCCAATACCTTTGTACAGTAAAACCTCATATTTCTTTTAAAGAAGATAATCTTTCTCCTCTAAAAATTTTGTAGGATTCCTTAACTCAGTTAGTTGAAGAGTGCTCGTACGCTAACCATTACCCGACCGAAACCAAATAATCAGTTTAAGGTAATAGTCAAAGCTCTCTAACACGGTTAACGCTTCGGACTTTGTTTTGGTAACGACCGAATAAGTAAACAAAAACCGCTGCATTTCCCTACAAATTGTTTTTATGGGGGTTCCGAAAATGCCCCTCTAATGGGAATCGGAAGCGAAGAGAAAAGACTCCCATTTGATACGAGTCAGTAAATAAATGGGACACTGTAACTGATGCCAGCCGATGTGGGCCGCCAAATTCCGATTGACTTGCCACCTGATATCGTAGTCATGAACCTCCTGGTAGCTTTTATTAGCTCCTTCTTATGGGACGAGGGGCTTCATTTGCAGTAAGAGGGAGATGCTATCGCAGGAGGAATGGGATAAAGCTCCTAATTGTGTTGGGTAGGAGGCAAAATCTGTGTCGATAACCTTTGGTAATAGAGGGATGTGTTTTTTTTAATAGAAAATGAAGAAATTGCAAGAATGTATGCAATATTCCCCCCGAACCCTTGCATATTATAGAGATATTATATGCAAGGGTACATAATATGTTCGAATCCAAGTATCTAAGATTGGGGGAAAATTTAGCCATCTGAGTAAATTTTTCGGAAAATATAAGATTTTACCAAGGAAATACAACATTTCCGAAGTAGAAAAACTGCAGATTTTTAATAGTTGACTATTAATAAAAAAAGGTAATCAAAACATTGTATTTGTTGGTTAAAACTGTGCATTTATTAATAAATAAGGAAAAATTATTAGGTTAAAACTAACATTAATGCATTAAACTTACATCCAAATATTTTTATGAAGAAAAGATGCTAAAAGAATATTTGTTTGCCTTTAAGAATGCTGAAATTTCTTTTGAAATCATATTTGATGAATAAAGGGTGTTCCATAAATGTTGGGTCACACTTCTAGGGGGGATAGTAGACAACTAGGGGGAACAAATTAATTTCCAAAATATTCAAAATTATATTCCTCTAAGTACTCAATATGAAAATCTCTGTGTCCCGGGCTCCTGGAATTGTACTCCTCTGCCCCCCCCTCTCCTCAGGCCTAGGTTTCAGTACCTACAAATGGGGTAAAACACGGGAAGACTCCCATTATTACGTAAAACTCAAAGAGGTACGGCCAAAAAAATTTTATATTCTCAGAAGTATTTGAAAATATAGTAGTACCTTCACAACATGTAAATGAACTTTCTTCTCTTTCTCTCCTTCGCCATAATACTCTTCTCGCGAAAAATGTATATTATCACGGATACGAAAGGAGCCTGATTACTGTGTGGCCCACCACTCGACGTGCACTATCGACCCTCAAGAACTTGTAAGTTGGAAACCCCTGCACTATAATAGTACTATACCAAACAACATTTCTTATAAGAAAAAGTTTCAGCTCTGTCGTTAACTAGAAATGAGAGGGGCAAGTAATCTAATTTGAGAGTTGTTATTTTAGGTGTTTCTCTTAACCTAAAATTACTGTTATAATTCAGGCTTTTTTATGATATGCAGCTTAGAAGCAGAAACATGTCCTATGTCTAAAAATATTGGATTGGATTATTGTGGGTACATACATTTTCCGGTCTATGTGTTTGATCTCAAGGATCCGCTTATAAACCTTCGTCAAGAAAGACAGACACAACAGAATTTTTACTGACACAAAGAGGGAAAGTACACCCAGGGTAAAGAACGGAATCGAACCGACGGCTGATACAGTGCGCAGACAGTGTGGTTGGCAGAGTGTAAACCGCGGCCGCTCAGCCCCCTAAAAATATTATGATGCAAATCTATCAAATAAGCTGATTTTAATTGTTGCCATACAGAAGGTAATTTTTTTTTATAAAGAAGAAGTCTACTAGAATGAGTGTGCTTTGCGTATCGGATAATTTTTCTTAAATAGCAGAACCAATTCCCATTGTGGTAGTTTCGTCTCTATATTACAAACAAGCTTCACTTGCTGAGGGATTCAAGAACCTACGAAATTAGCCATCGGGATAGTTTCGTATCGTGACTTCTGTGCGTTGGGACTGAAAGTTGCCATTGAAAATACCGAGTAAGCTTGTGTTTTTTTCTTTCTAGTGATTCGAGTGCTAATTTGTAAAATAATGTGTTTGAAAAGCTTCTAGAAATACTTTTTCCCTTTTGTATCCCCCCATCTTGCACATACTGTTCCTTCAATTTCAAATTTACACTTAAAAACTTTGACAGTTTTATTTGTGCTCTCGAGTATCACTTGCTTCAAATTTGAATGTTATATCCTTTGAGATCTTTTGGGATGTTTCCCTTTTAGTAGTTCATTAGATTTCTTCCAATTTGTAGTAATCTTCAAATTTCTGTTACAATCGGATTCGTATAATATGAATTATAGTTAACTGGATGTTGGATAGGAATTTGAAGAAAGCCAGAAATTCTTCCGGATTGATAACTTTTGCTTACTTCTAACGAATATATTCTAGGTAAAGAACTAAATTGTATTAAGAGTGTCAGAATCTTTAAAATATTGAATGCTCGAGATACTTATAGACTCGTGTTTAACGATGGTGTGGATTTTAACATGACGCTACTATATTAATTTAGTAGAAGTGGAACTTTTGTAAAAATAATTTTGTATAGTTTTCTAGAATGAAGGAAAGTATGTTACTAATGATTTTTAATGATTAAAAAATAAGAGTTTTCGATACAGGTTCTAATCACTTAAGATTTCTTAGCAGCAATTTGAAAGTTAGTTCTTATCATGTTCAGTCTCTTAAGTAAGTTCGGGATAACTAATATTGAGACTCGTTGAAACAAAACCAGCAAAAGCAATATGTTTTGCCTCCAGACTCAGTCGTGACTTTCTTTTCAGGTCATCATGAAGAGTTTATCAGTTGTAGTCTTTGTTTCGATGATGACCGTTGGATATGCCCTGACCATTTCCACTTTGGTCACTTTGATGTCTTTGGGCTCCCCAGCGCATGCTTTTTTCGGTATGTTCCGTCGCCGCTCGGCTCCCAAGACCCAGATCAGGGAAGAATCTATGGCTCCTCAAGGACCTATTGGATTCAACAATGACTTTCAGCGCAGGCAAAACTTTTTTGGATCATTCGGCTCGTTTCCCAATATTCCAGGATTCACCGGGGGCTTGTTTCCTGGTAACTCGTTTAGGGTGAGTACTAACAGAAATCTTTGTGCTAACGTCTCATTGACAAATTTGTCAAGCTGCCAATTTTTCTCAATTTAATGTCCTTGTGTAAAAACCGATCCTCTTTCTTTTTGGTTGGAATCTTAGCATTTAACCTTAATATCTCAACAGATGTTAATTTTCTAAAAGAGTTCTGTTAGTGTTGGAATTTAAATGAATTTCAAGGTTAAGAGCTGACATTTTGTTCTGGAAGAATATGGCTTTTCGATAATGTATAGAGGATTTTAATTCATTTTAAACTCTCGGATTTGTGCAAACTGAATTTTTAGTGCTCTACTAAAAGGAAGTAACGGGCAGTTATTTAAGGAAATTGAGAAACTCATTTAATAATCGTTGCGAAAAAGGTCGCCAAGAACTGGAAACCAGCGAATGGCCGCTGGTATAGATTGGCGATTGCTCTAGTTGCATGCAGAAAAAACAACTTTACATAAGTTCTTTGGACATTAGAAAATTACTACAACCAAAATAACGGTGATAAAGAACCAAAACCTGTAACATTAGATTTATCTATAACGTTAGTAGTTTCTTAAAAAAATCATAAACAAAATGAGAGGATTTAATCTTTGGTTTTTTATTATATATCCGATATTAAAATCGAAATGGTGTAAAAGTTTTCATGAATCCTGTAAATTTAATTTCTTTGTGGTTTGTAGTAGGGGGCTGCAGCCCCATAGCTCCGTTCTCCAGAATTCGCACCTGACACGTATTTACTATCACACAGATAATCCATTTTTATACTTAAAATATGGCATTGCATTACACCTTTATTTTTTCTTGTTTTTCCCGTTATCTCTTGATCGTTATGGTACTAATTTTAAAACACTTTTTGCATTTTGTTTGGCTAATTTTAATAGCTTATACACTTAAAATATTAATCTATGGTCGAATTCGCCATGAAAATAATTTGCAAGGAAATTATATAAACAAAGTGTTCAGATTCCCCTCGTGTAACGGCATATTTTAAAACTATCTAAGTATTTTCTTCGACTTAGAGCTATTAAAAGATTATACAGTGGAAGCTCTTATAGCAACCTGCTCTTATAAAAATACTCTTATAAAGACTCAAAAATTAGTCTCTATAAGAGCACTTTTGTGCTCTTATAAAGACTAATCTTCGAATCGATTCAGCTTATCGAATACTTTTCTGGATCGGTTTGTGTGCGTCACACAAGAATTAGCCAATAAACAAATATCAGAGTATGACAAACAGCACCAAGTAACGATCGCATCTTCTCGCTTGCTTTCGCCCGGGGTAACCGGCTACAATCCCAAACGAAACCTTTCGCTACCTAATGTCCTTGTTGATTTTAGACTTTAAATTTATTAGCGTATTCACTTATCTTTCTTTATTTCCTATAAAAAGCAAATATTTATACTCTGTAAAATATTGATCTTAAACTTTATATAAATTAAAATAAAAGCAAAAAATACGGTAATATAACATTAAATTGGAAGTATCAAGACTTCATAAAATAAGAAAAAATTGTTTAAAGTGAATAAAGATCAATTGGGAAGATTCGTTTTCAAGTTGAGATTTCCTGCAGACTTTATAAAAGTCTACTAAAAATACATCATTGAGGGAATCGAGTCCACCTTCCCGAAAAGCATCAAAATTGATAGTTTAGCTTAACGAGTTTATTGCTTTTAAACGAGTGATATTCTACACTCGAGTGTATCACTCGAAGTTTGCTCTTATAGCGACAAAAAACTCGGTACGGATTAATTACGCTATAAGAGCTTCCACTGTATTGCGATTGTTTAAACGCCAGGTCCCCATGTTTATTTTCAGCCGTTTTGGCAATCTTTCCCTGGCAATCCCCAGTTCCAAGGTGGTCCCTCCCAGTTTCCTGGCGGACAGTTCCCTCCCAACTCCATGGGGCCAGCCGTTGGAGGGGCTAACTCCATGAGGCCAGCCGAGATGCGCTCTGAGGACAGTGAGCCGCAGCTCAACACCGAGGAGGCAGAGAGTTTCTTCACGCTCCTGGCCGAGACGGACGAGAACAAGTGCATCTCCCGACTGGTGTGCGAGCTGGGGGCCGACCCGCAAGGGGCAGGGGAGCTCGGCACCACGATCAGCGAAATCATCGGGTGAGTTCTCTGTAATGAGCAGTGGCGGCTCGTAACTAAAATTATTAGGAGTGCAGCTCTGACGCACCAACATATCTTGGCTAAGCGATCAAATTCCAAATAAAACTCTGGAAAACGGGATTGAGTTAACAGAGATCATACGACCAGGCGCCTACAGATGTAATATAACGAGGCATCGCAGTCTCTTTTTGAGTTCATCATTCACAGATCGTAGAAGAAAATCACGCTGTCTTTTACTTGCTGTTTTCTACAATTTTAAATTAAAATTAAACAAGTTAATAAATAAAAGTTTGTAGGAGAATAAAATCACTTTTACTTAACCGGTGTATTTACAGCTTAATTTCAGTCTATTCATGTGAAAATAAAATTAGGCTAGTAAAAAATCAGCTATAATAACAAAACACTTAATATTCATTTGAAATTAAAATCTTGTGCTCTTCCCTTGTGCATTATACCATCCATATACGATTAGTTCATCTCTAGATCGCTACTAGAGTAAGAGTGAAAAGTTATTTTCTCCCAAATCAAATTTGTAATAAAAAGAATAAAATTCGTGCATACAAAAAGTTATGAAAAAAATAAGATATATTATTCAAAAGCCAAGTTAGCTTAATATAATTATTTAGTACTGTTTGAAAAGAAGTTAGAGGTATCAAATGTCAAAGTGCGTTTGGGGTCTAAATGACCCCAGAAGGAGTAGAAAGGTTAATGTCAAATTTATCTCTTGCAAAATTCTTCAGCTTGATAAAATTTGTAAACTCTGGGGGGAAAACCTTTCCAGTGTCTGGGATAATATGCTGATTTTTAGTTTGAAAAAATCTGGTCGCATTACTAAAGTTCGTGATAGAAAGGTTGCTCACTTATAATAAATTTTGAATTAATATTTGGAAAGCCAAGAGATTTGAGTACTAAAATTATTTTTATAAGTATTTTAAATAAAGAATATAAATATGACTACTAAGATAAGACATAAGACTACTTGCCGTTGCGGATAAAATCAGAAGAAATAAATGTTTAAATCTAGAGTTATACACACGTTAAAGAAGAATCCTTAATTAATCTAGTCGCGCGTTTAGTTTCACAAACCACGTATACATAGACTGCAACTTAACTTGACCCTACGACGTCACTAATAAACAAAGTAGTTCCCATCGCGGTGTCTGAATTTTGAGTGAAATGAAGAACGTCAATTTAAAAATGTGATTATTTTGTTAAACCCATGTATATATAGTGCTTTTCAATCACGCGATTTGCGTACCGAAACTCCTCCTATCAATACAACAGGCTTCGTGTTTACCGATTTCTCCTTCCGCATTTGTGACGTACTGATGGGTTCAAGAAACGTTGCAACCAAGTATAGGACTCTTTATTTTTCATTATTTCGCCACAGTATAGAAAGGTAACCCGTATACTATATTTTTCTGGGCACTAGAATCTGTGTTAGTTTACAAATTGCAAGAAGACTGAAAATCTTAAACCAAAAATTACCTCTTACGTTAACACTTAAGATTGAAACTAATTTTGATCATTTGTTTAATCGAACTTCTTCCAGGTCCCTGACTAATTTTCCCGATGGTAGTCGAGTTTCTGAATACAACGAAGTTATCAAAAGTGGAAAAAACAAAGGAATATCTTTTTGTGGAAACCAATTCTCGGCATGTGATGAAGAATCGTATGTACTGATGAAAAATTCCCAAGCTGAACAAGTGGCAGAAACGGATGAGAGCTCCTAAAGTTGCACTTTAAGTGAACTGTTTGTGCTTAATATGGAATCGTGTGGCACAGAAGAATGTAAATAGCTGAGGGTCTTGTATATTTATTAAGAATAAAAATTAAAAAGATATGTGTGTGAAACTAATTTGTTCAGTCGTCAAGCTTGTAATTTTTTCTTGTAATATTAGGACGAACCCTCAATTTCAACAATTATTTCTACCTTTTAAATATCTAAAAATTAAACCTTGTTTTGTGTAGGCCCTCTGATGGAATTGTTATTCATTTAAATATGCATCCACTCATGGATAAAATAGTTATTACAGTGGAAGCTCTTATAGCGTAATTAATCCGTACCGAGTTTTTTGTCGCTATAAGAGCAAACTTCGAGTGATACACTCGAGTGTAGAATATCACTCGTTAAAAAGCAATAAACTCATCGTTAAGCTAAACTATCAATTTTGATGCTTTTCGGGAAGGTGGACTCGATTCCCTCAATGATGTATTTTTAGTAGACTAATTTATAAAGTCTGGAGGAAATCTCAAACTGAAAACGATATCATTGGTATTTAGAACACAGTTCGAATCATCCAATTGATCTTTCCTCACTTTAAACAATTATTTCTTATTTTATTAAGTCTTGATACTTCCAATTTCATGTTATATTACCTTAATTTTTGCTCTTATTTTAATTTATATAAAGTTTAAGATCAATATTTTACGGAGTATAAATATTTGCTTTTTAAATTTTGATTTTGATATTAATTTATTGTATAGCTTAGCTTCCTTAGAAAGGTCTGATGCATAACAAAATTTATTACATCAATATCACCTGCATCTGCATGCAATTTGAAAAATTTATGTCTAATATAAGTCAAAAAATTGGAAATAAAGAAAGATAAATGAATACGCTAATAAATTTAAAGTCTAAAAAATCAACAAGAACATTAGGTAGCGAAAGGTTTCATTTGGGATTGTAGCCGGTTACCCCTGGCGAAAGCAAGCGAGAGGAAGATGCGATCGTTACTTGGTGCTGTTTGTCATACTCTGATATTTGTTTATTGGCTAATTCTGGTGTGACGCACACAAACCGATCCAGAAAAGTATTCGATAAGCTGAATCGATTCGAAGATTAGTCTATATAAGAGCATAAAAGTGCTCTTATAGAGACTCGTTTTTGACAATCCGTTAAAACCCACAATTCCGAGTGTGACGTATGAAAGTGTATTATAATAAGGTGCATGTTATAATAAGTTTTGAAGTTTCTGAGTGCCCGCTGGAGCAGTGGTAAGATACTTGCGTAGCATGCGGCAGTTCGTGGGTTCTATCCCCAGTTATTATTTTATTAAATTTTTTAAAATACAGCAAAAATAAAGTCCACAAGCATGCGCAATAAACTCTGCTAAGGAAATTGACTCAGACGTCACACTCGGAATTGTAGGTTTTAACGGATCGTAATTTACGGGTCTTTATAAGAGAGTATTTTTATAAGAGCAGGTCGCTATAAGAGCTTCCACTGTATATAATACTCTTTTTATTTCAGTTTCTATCATGCCTTTTTAAAGGAAAAGGAATATTATAAAAGAATTTTAAAGTATTTTATTCTTATCAAATACCTTGAAATTTTCAATATCTTAGGGTACAATACTCTAACCTAGAAATAGGTAAATATTTTTTTTGTTACGCACAAGGGGGCACGTTCTGGGGTAATCTTCAAAAATATTTTATAATATAGAATTTTAATAATAATTTATTGAGGATCTTCCATCTTTAGAAATTTGTATGGCTTATTGCATATCCTCAAAAGAATCCGAACAGTTTAATACCCAAAAGGTTTTGTCTGAAAACAGTTTACCAAAAACTTTTTTAGAATAGATACTTTACACGAATTAAAATTTAATAAATTTTAAGACGATATTTATTTACAAACATTACACATAAGAAGGAAAAGTAAAAAAAAAAGCTAATTTAAATTGCATGAAACAATGCGTGTCTGCTCTGAAAAGTAAAAATAACTATAGTATATCTCGTTTAGAGGTTCAATACAATAAACGGTTAAATTTAGTAAAAATAGCTTGGAAAAAGAAGTTTTATTGAAAAATAAGTGATTATTTGATTTAAATTTTTAAATCATTTAAAAAAATGGCTATGAAAACAGAATATAAAGATCTAAAAATTAAGATCAATGTTTGTATGAATGTAAGAATTTATGTGAGAAATTTTATAGATGCCTTGAGTAAATGCTAATTTAGAATAAAGCTTGATACGCTGTCTATGTTTTTAAAATTTTAGATCGAAGACTCGTGTATTTGAAATAACCTTAACAGTAAAAGTAATATTTTTCGCTCGAATCACTTTCATTTTCGAGGTGTTACAGATAAATTCATTATTTGCAGTAAAAAAAAGTGCACTTAAACTACACTGCTTATTTCAATTTAAAATCTCTCTGAGAAAATATCGCAGATATTCAGCCCAAAATGTTATATTTTCGTTTTGCATAGAAACTAGATTTTCACAAATCCAGTTTCCATGTAAAGCGAGTTTCTCCTTTAAAGTGCTGTGTAGGCACAAAAACAACGCAACATTTTGAAACGAACGGCCTTGTAACGAAGCCAACTTTACTTCTCACTTCCATATAACAAGAATCCTTTTTGAGTATTGCGAAGCATATCAAAGTACAAATTGAAAGAGGAACAACACTTTGTAGAGACAAGTTTTTCATCACTTTCCCTTCTTTTACGATATTCCGATATTGATATACAATTCTTGCTGTTTTGTGTAAAACGTTTTTTAAATTTGATAAAATACCTGACATTTTATTCAAAAGATTTAAAACAAGATAGATTATACTAACTTAATTATACTATATTTTAGGCTAAATAAGAATATGCTATTTGATTGAAAAAAGTTAAATATTAATTAAAAAAAATTATTTTCATAAATTTAATCATTGTAAAAAAAATAAAAATAGCGCTCTAAACCTCAAAAATCATCAAAAAATGACCTAAGTAATGACATACAAAGAGAAGACTAAATTTGGACAGTAAGAAGCTTAGTTTTTCAATGATTTTCAAAAATAGTCCTCTTTCCAAATTTATGTTAAAACGTTTTAGGATTTTGCCAGGTAATTTTTTCCTTGGATGTATTACATAATATGTAATTATGTAACAGTTGTATTACATAAAATTTCATAACTGATGTTAAATCATTAGTTAACTAATAAATTTAATAAACTGAATAAAAAAATTGAATATGTCTTCTATTTATCATCAAAATAGTTCACATTGATTCAAATTTCTTCTTCATAACCTTCTGAGATTAAAACTATAAATGAGTTTTAAATATAATTTAGAACAAGCTGAAAAAGTTAACAATAGTAAAAAGAGGGGACACTAAAAACGCAAAACATGACTTTGTTTACTGCATGTTTGATTTTACTTTTAGTTCGTTTTTAGTTTCAACGAAGTGAAAACGCACTTTTCCTCTGGAATAGAAATTTTCGAACGATTATTATGTAAGTTAAATTAAAGAACTTTTAAAGTATTGCTTTTTATGAAGAATCCAAATTAAATGAGAAATTTATTTTATTTTAAATTAAAATTATGTGGTGCATTAGGAGGGGTTTAGTTGAAAAATAAACTTGGAGGCATAAATTATTCATTAATTTTATATAGCGAATAAAATAATTTATCTGGTGTATAATTAGAATATTTTTTTTAAGAACTCACGGCTATGAAAAATCTAAAAGATTGCATACCTTAACAGAAAATAACAAAATATGCATTTTAGTATTTACCCATACACAATTCATTAAACACGCTTGAATAAAGTAACATGAACTAATATTTAAAAGGATTTTTAACAGAATATGAGTTTTACTTACTTCTTTCTGCTAATATTTTTTTAAAGTTCAACGTTCTTTAATAATTTTCTATAAAATTATTTTACAGCTACTTCATTAATATCTAAAGCTTTTATATTTTCAGATGTTTTAGAAAGTAAGATAACAAATTTTAATTCTGAGTGAATAATTCTAAAAATGAATACGTACATAAAGGCTATTTTTTTTTACAAAACTATACAAAGATGGTGTTTACCAAATTTGGTTAGGCTGAATGGATTTTATATACACACACTTATTGCATTTCAAAAGACTTTCTTAGAAAAAAGTGCTTTTGAATTTATAGTATAAGGTATTTTCTGTATTCAATATTTAGTAGTCATAGAGAAAGTGTACGTAGTAGATAATAAAACCTTTTGTCTTCTATCACAAAAACAAACGGGCTATAAAGAAGCCGAGATGTTTTAACAAATAAATGTTTGAGGTAAAGAAATATTTTAAAATAGTAAATAAGAATATTTTTTTTCAAAAGGCTCTTCAGTTAAAAAGGGGGAGAAATCCGGTTTTGACGGTATAATGACCAAGGAATGTGATTTAAATGTGCTCGAGGACCTATTTTTTATTAACCAAATAAAGTTGAAACAATTTTCATTTTTTAGGAATAATTATTTTAAATTATCAATCATGATTTAATATCAATGATGATTTTTAAACAATGATTATCAAATCACTGTTTGATATAAACATAAAAAAGTGCGTTTAATGTAAAATATTTGGAACCGAAATACAAACTTATAAGTCCTTCACTCACATACACTCATAGATCAAACATACGTTCCCTAACTAAAATTAAGGGTTGTTTTATATTAGCTCAGTAAATGCGACGTGATTGTAGCAATGCGTAGAAAATGACGTAGCTACTGCGTAGTAGCTTCATGAACCAATGGTAGGACCACATTCCTCATTCGTTCACATCGTTGAGAAAAACGATAGGAAATTTTCCTCTCGTTGCTTTTCACGAAATCACATAAACCCACCCTAACCCCATATGGAACGAAAATCACGCAAAGCAATAAGTAAACAACTCCATTAAGCCCCGCTAGCTAAATTATTCACAACAAACATCAAGCAAACCCAGTTCCAGTTCGGAAGCGTTATTAAATAACGGCGATAACCGACTCCGAGTAAACGAGGAGGATTTCTTTCATCCGACCATCAGATAACGGATCCGATGGGGTAATCAGGACTCATCAGCACTTTTAGCGCGGCCGACTCGCATTAATGATTCAAGACTATCCCAGTTATAATTAACTTTCGTTAATATGATTAGTCCGGTTAATGCGAGATTAATGGGAGATTAATGTGATCCCGAATTAACCGCTGCATTCGGACATTTTAATGGCGCTGATGCCGGCATTGATTGGGATGTGAGTAATTAAAGCGGCAGAGTTGTCGTGTAGGATCATTGAAGTTTAATGGTTGTTTTGATGGGGAGGGATTCATATGCGAGGGTTCAGTCAGTTTGTTGTGATGTGTGGAATGCATGCGACAGAGGGCTGGAATAATATTAGAGGCAGTTGCTGAAATTATCTCGGTAATGTGGTGAAGTTTGTGTCCTCGATGCAGTGCTTACTGTTTGGTGATTAGAAGAGGGTATCTAAGCTAACAAAATGGGATGCATTTCTTCTTGATATATTTTGGAAATAAATTCAGTCATTCGAAGTATACATTTCGATTTCTCATTTACCTTTGAACTGAAAACTACTGTAAAAATAGGGAAATTAAATAAAGAATATTAGTTTCAAAGAATGGATTCAGTCGGAATTCATTAAAAAGACGTTGATTATTGTTACTTATAATTAGTCCGAATAAAATAAACTGGTCTATTAATTATATCAAAACGACTTGGTATGTCAGTCAGAATATTACAAGCCAGGGGATTTCTTCGTTTCTATCAACAAAGCAAATTTAACGTTTGAATGGTTTATGAAATCAATTATTCTTCAGGTATAGATGGATTGGTCCCCTTCCAGTCCCAGAAGATTATCATCGATTTCTATCTCTTTTGTTAGTAAATAACCAAAAATCTCCTTCTAAGATGAATTGTTCTTGGTATTTATATCATTACTATCTTCATCCATTCAGTTCGTTGCATAGATTGATGGTAGGATGCCAAAATGCTTTCGAATCGCAAAGAATCCAACGGCGAGTCAAGGAATACCTTTTCATTACCATGATAACAAACGCACAAAATAGATACACACACAGACATAAAGGGAAGGAAGGCACCACGAACCATGCACGGCAATGAGGGAAAGGGGATTTTCTACGCAATTACTCCCTCACGGTGGTAGAACTAGATGGATTCTCCCCATTTTTCGGGGATAATTGCTCAGAGTGTAGAATTAATCAGGATTTACGACGAATCCCAACATCTCGAGGATATAGAGTTTCTCGCCAAATCCTCTCCGAAAGAATTCTCTCATTAAGACGACGCACGCAATTAACGAAGAAGAGAGTTTCTCGCGCCGAAAGAAGAAGAAGATGAGGCGCGAATATGATCGGGAGAGATATTAACGACATTTACATTATTTTCCCCACGACATTGCTTGATTGAAGATGATGAGATCCTGAATGCCTCCTAAGCTGTCGTTAAGACCTTCTAATGGAGTCGGTTCTTTTGGTGGAGGGAGCGGAGTTTTGCAAACAAGGGGTAATTTTCCCGCCACTGGTGCTGCTGTCGAATGTTTTCTTAATTGCTGGCACGCGGGGAAATGTTAGTTTTGACTTTCGGTTTGGGAGGGGATGAAAAGAAATATCTGTGTATGCACACTTTGGAACTTGTTTGATTTATGAGACTTATTTGCGAAAACTTTTCAGAGAATGCCTCGACGTAAAAATGTTGGCGATGGTGCTGTTTACAAAAGACGTCAATTGAGCCTATAGTGCCGTTCACATGAGCCACTCTACCTGGGTAAAAGGTTAGAAAAACCGGTTCTACGCAGTTTTATCACACCGCTTCCCCTACGCAAGGGAAAAAGTGCGGAAGTAACCGTGCAAAACTTCACCCTAGGCTAGGGTAGGGGAATAAAGTACTCCGACCAGAGTTTGTTTACAAAAACAATATGGCCTCCTCTTACTACACTGCACTTCACGTTAATCATAAAAACCATATTATTACTTACGAAATAAAATATTCTTGATCCTCAATATTCTCAAGGTGTGTTTTGTCTCGTTCAATGTTTATGTTATGATATTTTTAGTTTTAAAAGCTTTTACTATTGCGTTCCGAAATGTTCTGATGAAATCGCTTGCAATAAGTTAATAATGTTTCAGTGATCTTTTTTATGATTGTTCTTCAATTTTATTTTTTACATCATGGTCATCCTTTGAAGGCAGCTAATATATTCATTAGTATAATTTTGTATTACTTCGATGGATTAATTTATTTAATGATCAAAGTATAAACATGACTGGCCGATTCAATATTCCAAGTTTCCAATGTTGGCTTAGTTTTTATATTTTAATCAAGGTTAGAATATTATTTAACTCCATTATAGTGTTAATTAAAATAAACTTTTATTCATAGTATTTTTATTAAAAATGTGTTTAGAGAAAATTATTCTTATAAAATCTGCGAATATTCTGATTACATTTCTGATGCTTAATTTCTTTCATTTGTGTTGTCCATTTGTTTGTTTCTTTTCATTTATTAGTTTTTTGAAGCATTTGAGTTTTCTTATTTTTCAGTTATTTTTAGATGCTGAGTTTTTTTTATTACGTTCTTAATTGTGTGGAAAGTGGATAAAATTAGTTATATTTATTTTTAATTAGAAAGCCTTTAAAAATTGTTTAAATCTTAGTCTTGTTAAAATTTGAATGTCTCGGGTCCCAGAAAATGGATAGAGCATCGTAAAATAGATGGTCTCACGAAGAGAAATAACCCTTCTAAACGTGTTAGAAGCCTTCATACTGGCAAAATTTTCTGAATACTATTTTATATTTACATTTGATATAGTGCTGAACAGTGCCAGTGTTTACTACTTTGTAAATGCAGATGGTGCTTCTTTTTCTTGATTGCTACCTTAATCTGTAAAACAGGCTTTTATTTACCCTAGAAATGCAATAATTATGTTACTCATACTGTTAGGAAGATAGGTTAACATTCTTAGACCTAAACTCCATTGAGTTTTAAAGGTAGCTTTAGTTTTCTGAGGGATTTCATATTCAAATTTCTAAAAATGCATTTTTATCAAATTTTTTTGTGATAATCACTGGTTTCTATTAACTAATTTTTTGAATTGCTCATGACAGACTGTTGAATCTTTTAATATATGAATTTATACATTTATATAAGAATTATATTTCATATATATTCTTAAAATATTAGTTTGTATTATGAGTCCTATTAAGAATTATGATTAATATATAATTATTTTTAAATATGTCAAAAAGTGTTCCAATTAAGAATTTTTAAGCCTTTTTTTTCTCAATGCGCTGTTATAAAAAAGCATTCAAATAAATAAAGCAATAGTTTGAGTACTACCTACTAAAACTAAATTGACAGTTTTGTAAGAGTTAAAAAAAACTTTTAAAACTGAGATTTTTTAACTTTTAAAATATGGTTTGTCAAACTGCCCCACAATTTGGAATAAAAAATGTTTATAAACATTCTTTTAAATAAAAACTACTTTTTACGCTCTGTTTAATTGCACATTATATATGTATTCAAAATAGGGTACTTTGTTGCCTTCATGCTTCATCTCATTTCTCCTAATTCATTAATAGAAATTCTTAAGCAAAAAATTTACTTAAAGCATGTTCCTAATTCAAAGAAAAAATATTCCTCCCAGGGTTTATTTCCCATAGGAAAGAGCCTCATAAGTCAGAAACATCAACTCGAATAGAGAAAAATGCAAATTTGAGTTGAAAATTTCAGCTTATAGGCTGTTTTATAAATAAATATCTGTAAAATAATTGTTTGATAAATAAGAAAACACTAATATTTTTGTTGAAAATTATCCCAAAGTCAGAAAAATATCATTCCTCTGCTTCAAATTGTAAGATGATATTTAAAAAACCCTCATTTTTGGGTGAAATGAATAAGAACCCACCCAGTGAGTTAGAAACTAAATTTCTTTTGAAAATACCCTATTCTTTAACAAAGTGACAGATTTTATTATGATCTATTAATACATTTTTGGTTACAAAACTATCCCTAATAAAATTCCTAAATATATTTTTTGGCAGAAAATAAAAAACCTGCCAGAAAACGGATAATAATTAACCATTTAAAAGAAGCTTTTGAACAGGTAATGAAAGACTTAAAGCACAGCTGAATACAGTGAAAATTTGCTAGCCCAAAACCAACTAATTATATAGGTAGGTCAAAACCAACAAATAATTGACTTGATGAATAGGTCATTTGAAAAATTTTGAAAAAGTTTATGTTTTTCTGAAATAAGGATTTTCTATTACAGGATTACCATCTTTTCATTTCCTAGCACTATGGAAACAAATTCCTTGAATTTCTTCAAACATCAGAAATTTAAAATATACTTCTTAGGTTACAGAATTAAATCTTATTCACTTCTAGCCTTCTCTAAGGATTCTCCTCTATTCTAGTCTGTTCATGGCTACAGTTCGCCAGTTCCTAAATTTTAGGACAAGGAAGTCCTTGTCATAAAAATCAGACCATCTGAGTTTGGGTCTTCCTCTAGCTTTATTTCCAAATGGCTTAGACATAATAATTATTTTTGTGGTACATTGGTTTGGCAACCGGAACTTTTAGAATGAAAACCCTTCAGATTTTTATAGAAAAAAAAAGGAACTGGATTTTTAAAATTTGAATAAATTACCTATTAATATAAGTACATATTATGAATGAAATAAAATTATCTTTAAATATCATTATTTCTATAATAAAATAATTGGTACTTTAAATACCGGTCGTTGTATCGGGAGGGTCGTTATAAAGGGGTTCTACTGTATTAGTAGTAAAAAAGAAAAAATGAGAGGGTGTCACTTAAAAATTTACTCATTGAATTTTTCCTTCATTTTTAAAGGAACCCCATAATTTAATACTCATACTTTATTTTTATTAACCATATAGTTAATTAATTTAAATGCAAAAATTGTCGGGAATTTCTATCTTCTTTCTCATGTAAATTATTAAAAACAAACAAAGAAACTCCATGATTTGATTATAAACAATAAAAAACGACGCATCAACAAGAATCCAGTTGTCCACGTGTTACCCTCATTTCCCATAATACCTTTCGAATCTCTAAAAGATTGCTCATCACGTGACTCCTTGTCCGGGTAAAACGAGTGTGCATGTGAACGGGGCTAATCAACAGTCACCCGGGTAGTCTTCAAAAAATCCTTTCTCCCTACTTCACTACTCTTTTAACTGGGTAAATGGGTTTGGCCATGTGAACGGGACTTATATCTGATGGTTTAGATACTAATAATCTCTCTATATTAAAAAAAAGTAACAGTGACCGCCGCCGCGGCCGCCGCCGCCGCCGCTGCCGCTGCTTTTGAAAATTTTATTTTTGAACACTTTGAACTCTCACTACGCAAAAACTATTCCACGGAAATTTGTGAAATTTTAAACATTTCTATTCAAGTGTATGAGGATCGTTTTCGTTCTAAAAGCTAATAGATGAGATAATTAGTTCTAGAGTTATTTAATGTCAAAGTCGAAAATTATTTTTTTCTGCTGCGAGTTCGCCCCCAGCAAAATCTATTAGCAGCAGAAATATGATTTTTTGCAGACACATACTCTTAGATGTGCAGTTTTGCACCACGTCGCCCTTTTTTCGAATTTCGAATTAGTTTTGGAGTAATTAAGTTTTAAAGTTTCGAAAATTTTGAAGATTTTTCTGTTTTTTCGTTATAAAAGCAAAACTAATCACAGTAGAACTATGATATTTTAAAGACACATAGAAATAATTTTTATAAAAATATTGGCTTTTTGTTTTTTCAAAAATTCTAATTAGTTTTAGAATTATTAAGATTCAAAGTGTCAATTTTTTCTTCTCTTTCTCGCCGTTCACTAGAGAAACAGACGAGTTTTATGCGTGTTTTATTGATGAGTCTGATTTCTTTTATTTTCAACAATGCTTTTTTCTACAAAGTGGTTGATGGTTATTAGTAGACTTGCTGAATATTTTTTTAACATTTCAATTAAATTATTCGGAGAAAAGGCTTCTGCTGGATTGTTGAGATGAACAAGCGAGCTCTGCTCGCTAAGATCGCGAAGTGATCTGAGAAGAACTGCGAAGCAGTTCAGAGGGTTGGTGAGCGATAGCTCACTATGTGTGATTTATTTTATTTTCAATTTAAGTTAGGAAAGTAATATTTCAGCAATAGTTTTTTTCGGGATGATTTGGATTAAATTATTTATCAGCAAGAGTGATAAGTAGTTTCGGTTGTAAAGGAGCATTAATTAAGCCGACCAGCGGGGTGATTGGTAAGATGGAACAAGCGAGCTTTGCTCGCTGAGATCGCGAAGCGATCTAAAAAGAACTGCGAAGTAGTTCCGGGGGTTGGTGAGCGATAGCGAGCAGGGGGCAGGCCCCCTAGTGAAGAAAAAAAAAAGCATGGCAGAAGCTATTTTAAATAATTTCTTAACGCATGCAAATAAGTGTAAAAAATTATGCAATGATAAGGCCATTTATCTTATGAATGGGAGATATTATTCAGGCTTAACTTTTATTCAAATATTGTCCTATAAATTAGTGACTGATGCATTTTTGGAAAAAATAATTACATTAGTAGCCGTTATTTTCGATAAATAACTGAAGAGCATAACTTTAAAAGCTTTGTGATGCTAATTTGTGATCTCATCTCTTTTAATTATCTGTGAATTTTTTCGTTTAGCAGAAATGAAGGAGAAAAATCTATGAAAGGATGAAAGTCAAGTCAAAAGGGCTTAAAGTACCAGAATGTATTTATAAGTTTAATTCATGCCACTCTGGAAATTAAAGGATTTTAATAATTACTGCATTAATATTTTTCCTATTATCAATTTAAACTACATGCGTATACTCTTGCGATAAAATATGAATTCTTTTAAGTAGGGATGATGAATTTTTGTAAATACCGATTCATAGTAAATGTTGCGAAGTGTTGTTGCAGAAAAAGAGAAGAACACTTCTATCAGGCTTAAGGAATCGTCTCACTTCTAGCAAATGTTTGATTAAATATGTTTTATTCCCAGAGGTTTAATCGCATTTTTGGTTGTTTTTAATATAAAAACAAGGCACTTCCGTGGTTTTAATAGAATTAATTACACCTCATAAAGAAATATGAAACTTTTAATAATTCAAGAAAATCTATGAAATATTATTAATAAAAATTAAATATTTTATACACTGCGATGTATTTTAATTATAAGGCAATTAATTGTAAATTTATCTATAATTTAGGTGCTTGCTTGTTATCTTCTTCTTAGAAAAGACTAACGAAAAAAATTCCATTCAAATATTAAGCTACAAAATAAAACGTTTTTGAGAGTGAAGCCTAATAGTTACAAAACGTTTAAAATAAAATTTCGGCATTCATCCATCCATATTGTTTTTGCCTTAATTCTATATATATTATTTAAAACTGTGAAAATGTTTTTCTTCTTATAGTACAAACTTGTGTTCAACACAATAAATTAATCTAAAAACGTCACCTACCTGTCTCTCCAGCCCATTTTTTAACTTCAACAAACTCATCCAATATTTGGAAACCAGTAAAAAAAAACCACACCAGCAAGATTTTCCTCCAAACTATCTCCTCCAAAATCCCCCATAACGCATTCAAGCAATTAATTCAACCCACCAGGAAAAAAAACCTCCAGGAAACCACATCATTCATCAATCCACGAAAAAAAAAACCATCATCCAACCAAATAACAAACCAAGCAACCCAGCGTAAGGGAAAAGGGGGAGGAAAAACCTCTCCGACGGGGAAGAATCACATTTCTGCAGGTGTGAGCGGAATTCCCGGAATAAAATCCACCGGAGAATATCAAATTTATTATATCAATCCCTTCCCTCCATCATAATGGCTAGGAGCTTGAATAAATGGGTTCCGTCCAAAGGAAGTTGATACCGTAGCGCGTATGGAAATGCCTACCGTCCCCACAATGCGCCTTTCCCCGTTATTGAAAATATTTGGTTAGCCTCGCTGTTTCGCCATTTTTCTTTATTGGAGAAGGGTGCTTTCCGGACATAATGCGGGTGGAAAATATCGCAAATAAAAAATCCCCCCCCTTTTTTTATTATTTTTACCGGCGGGCTTGTTTTGCAGGGTATTAAATTTCGGGTGATTTTGTGAAGATGGGTTTTCGGTTTTGGGGGAAGGTTGGAGGGGGCTGATGTAATGATGTCGTTGGATATTAAGGGGTGTCGTGTCATGAGTTTGAAAATAATATTAATCCATAGAGGGGTGGATGTGGGTATTATTAAGTATCTTTTTAGAAAGATAACTGTGTGACAACTACTTAAAATGGGGTAAGAGAAAAAACTAAATAAACGCAGAATATTTCTCAAAGTTAGAAGGATTCAAAGATCCCAATTTTATTTTTAATTAAGAAAAATATTTGTCGTTAGAATTAATAGAATTGTTCCTTTTTGTAAGGTTTCATACAAATTTTAATTTCTAAATATTCATAAACATAACTTTAAAAAATAAATATAACGCCAAAAGCTTTACCACAGTTATAATTAAATGCTAATTCTTTATGGGTTCAGGAATTAAAGGTGAAACAAAAATTAAATGTGTCGGTAACGATTTAAATAAATAGATTTGGGACGTAAACTCTCTTGTTAGCAGTAATTTAATGAATGCGAAGAATCTAGTTACTTTGAATAGCATACGTGGCATTAAATCCGAAATTTAACATGTTTCGTACTTTAGCACGATTATTGATTTGTATACTTGGTATGCGCAAAATTTTGTGAATTAAAGAATCACATAACACCGGTAACTCATTTTAAAAAATTTGCATTTGAATAGGAGTCTGAAATAAACGGTTTCAAAAACTGAAGATACAAGATCTGAAGATATTTACATACTTAGTGGAAAAATAACAAAGCTGACTCCTCTACCCATCTTTGGATTTTACGTATTTACACTGAAAAATCAGTAAAATTGGCTAATAAAAATGTATGATGAATTAAGTTTTTAAAAAGTTTCCTTTACTATAAATTATTACAGTATGAAAATAAGATTTAAATAAAAAAAAAGCTTATAATTTTTAAAATAAACTTATCAGCAAGAGAAAAAACAGAGGCAATAAAGCTATCAACCTCAATCTTCTGTATTTTCGCAATTGCTAAAATCTTCAAGGCGATAAATTTGTAGAGAAAGCTATTACTAAGAAAAATACCAAAACTTTTAACCATACAAAATACATTATTTCTTTCAACACCGCTGTAAAACCTGGTCCTTATTTTTTCTTATATAAGTCTTATCCTAACTATAACAGCTCCTTCTTATGTTTAATGAAACATGTTTCTTCTTATGTTTATTCATTGTCTAGTTAAACTATTTATATATTGGAGACGCAGTAATAAGCCGAACCTAATTGAGTATGATTATGTATGGTTTCCCCAGAAAAGGTTTAATTAGGTAGCAGTTTGTCTTAAAGATATATAGTTGAGAGATGGAAATTAAACATAATTTTTAGCTCAACAACCAAAATCAATTTATAAAAATATAAAAAACTAATTTAGTGAAAAATTTAGTAGTACCTATTAGTTTTTAAAGCTTTGGGCTTGTAGTACTTCGAAAATACTTTGAGCTTGTATTTCTTGTTCACTTATTTAGGAAATGTTTATGATATTGATCTTCAGCATTTACTAAGCAGCCTATCAAGGTTGCTACTTGAAGAATAATTAATTGTATTCCTTTACAAATAAAATTTTCATTTAATCAGAAAATAAATAGTTTACATGAACATAGTTCTTATATTTTTCAAGAATTTAACTTCCATGCCCCTGAAAACATCAATCGTGATAAAACTGTACGAACCTATCTACTTCCACGAATCTATCTACTTAAAAACTATACCTACAGAATCACCCTATACACAAATTTAAAAAAATTGTTAATGTATTTTACCTAACAATAGTGATATTTGTTTTTGACAAGTTTTCCAAAAATAAGGATGACCTTTTTCATTATATTTTATAATTGGGTTTAATTTTTATATGTTTACATCAGTATTCTTTGATTTTATATTCTTTCCCTCACGTAAATGTTAACCTCTTTTCTGTGTAATAGAAAAAATGTAATTAATTAAATAAATTTAAACTCTAGTCAGGGTCACAGCTATGTTACCTAATTTCAATAAGAAAGAGAGTGTATAAATTGTGTCACATAAAACTTACTTTACTACTTTCTTGTGGTTGTTAGTGTAAATCTGCAATATTTTGCCCTGTTGGAAAATGGAAGACACTAACGACAAGACTCCCTCTTAATACCGTCGAAAAAATCATAAGATTTTATTTAAAAATTATTTTATTTCATCACAAAACCATTTTCCATAATTTAAACTCCAGTGTCCCGGATACTTACCAATTAACACTTTGTTTCCAAACAAATTCAAATGAATTCTTTTGTTTGAAGTAAACAAAGATCAAATTTCTATAGATTCAAAACTATCTTCTAAAGCAAACGTATACCTAATGATAACTGAAGTGTCAAATTTTTATTTCATTATCGAAATTCGATTACAAACGGTAATAAACACTTCCATTCCACTATATCACTAAAAAGTTGTAAACATCCCACTTTTCATTCAAGTTCCTTATTTTTCGCACTTTTGCCAAAAATGAATTAAAACTCAATTAAACACGGAGCGAAATGAAGTTTCAGTTGCTAGGCGATATCCACCCTGGAGATTCCAGATGTCGTTCTCAAGTACCCATTCAGTTTCTTTTTTTTCATTCGTGGGTTTGTAACATTTCGGCACATAATTACCCTGAGGATACGTTATTATGTGGTGTTCTCCGTTCCCCCCAGATTTTCTTCTTGCAGATTGGATTTCAAGTTTTATCTGAAAAGTTCGGTCGAGGAGGATTTTAGTTGTTACTTAAGTTGTTTTCGAAATTCAGCTTGATTATCTATATCTGTACGTTCTTCTTTTGTAATTTTGATTCAGTTTGATGACACTAGGATTTATTCACGTTTGTAAAATTGATTCATTTACATTGTTGGTTGCTAGTGCCGCTCGCCACAATAGAAAGCAATATTTTCTTAACAGGAATTGTAATTTAAAAAATATCAAATATATATTTGACTTAAGTAGTATTATACGGCTACCTAATAAGTTTCGAGAATACTAATATGGCATTCAGTTTACCTATGATTTTCCTTTATATATATTTATAAAACGTGGTTTCTTCAGTAAAAAATAATGGGACAAGAGACATGTATAATGGTACCGGATGTATTTTCAAACTCAATATTCGTTTACCCATGAAAACCTTTTTTCATATATTTTGAAGTATTCCAAGAAAAGATGATACAGAAGCAAAAGTTATTTCGCTTTGAACCTTTCCTGGAATTTTTCGTTCTGAGACTGCCTCTTGGGAATAGACAACCTTTGAAAAACAAGAAAATAGTCCGAAATAGATATAAATGGCCTACACATCAACAAAAAATTATTATTAAAAATTGCTTAACAATTCTGCTTCTATTTCTAACCTTGTATGAACAGTTTTAAAAATACTTGATTAACGACTGCTGAAGATATTGCAATTAGCTATCTAGGCTTTTTTCTTAACCCTCAAGGAAAAAAGAATATACCGTCACGGTATTTAATGAAACTTAATATTAAATATGACATTTCCAATTAAAAAATAACCTCCTTAGAGTCCTTAGAAAGAAATATCATCATTAGCCGTATTAATAATTAATCTCTGCATTTGTTCTCTTATTCTTCGGTTTCGATCTTTTTTTCGAAGTCCGAATGCTGGAGAATTACGAGCGGCCTTGTTGACTCATATTTAATCTGACAAATTAGAAAAACACGTGTTTTCTTTGGAGAAAAACATTAGTGAATCCATTCCCTAATGAGTACACCTATGAAAAGAATTCACAAAAAGCAACTTTGTACTTGAAATAAAAGAAGCAGTTCACACAGAAGAAAATAAAATCGGATAAAAGGAAAAGTAATTTTTAAGTGTTTTAAAAAGGACCAAAAAGAAGAAGGAAACAAAAAAAGAAGACAAATATCTCACAAAGCAGCCTAAAACTTTACTTTATCTCTAAATCGCATACCAGTTTTTTCTCCTCATCCTCTTTCCCTGACATAATTCACCAAGGAGGACGGTATCACCCTTTTCAGCAGCTCCAACAAAAGGTCTTAAGGCTGCATTTTTTCCCGGTCTCCGCAGAATTCGGCTCGAGATTTTTAAGACTTCATATTGTTTGGTAAGAAGGGGGAAGCTCAGCCAGAGAGAGAGAAAGGACGGAAAGTGGTATTTATTTTTGAAATCAGAGCAAAGCTTTCGCTTTTCGATGGTCGATACATCAGAACGGAACTCCTTTTAAGACTGTCCCATTAAGCGGACGGCACTCAAGGGCTCTTGTTCGGAGGAGTCCATTGTCGAAGGGAGTGCCTTAAATGTGCGGAGTGCCAGAGAAGTGGTTGTTGAGAGCTGGGTTTAGTGCGTTTCGGGGCTTTCTCGAGTTCATCGGATTTGTAGTTATTCAAGACCGGCAATCGGTTGCTTGGAGAGAGGAGTTGTTTTTTTCCTGACGCCCCCGCCACTTGTGTGTTTTATGGCTCGGCTTGTCTGGAAAAGGGATGGTTTGGTTGCGGATGACGGAATAGGAATAGAGTGTTGGTTTGGTTTGTTGAAGGCTATCTTCGGTTGGTGGGGAATTTGTAAAGCAGAAAAAATTAATTCACAGATAAATTAAAGGCTATTCACAAATTACATCATGGAATTTTATACCCCTCTCTTTTTTTATGCCACAAGTTGTTACATTTTGAAGACTCTTGTCCCATATTGCTATGTCACAAGTTTTGAAACTAAATTAAATCTTCATTTTACATAATTTAAAAAAGTCATGCTTTATTTTTTATAATTGAAGATTAGTAACCACTTCAAACTCATTCTAAATCAGAACTAGGTAAAATGAGTCATAGCATTTTAACATGAGTGAAAAACAGATTTTAAAGTGTAATGCTACAAATATTTCAACTCCCTCACCCCTCTTGTCACATTGTGTCACATCCCTACTCTCCCTAAACGTGTGACTTAATCTGTGAAGGGATATGTTAATCATCAAATGCCTTAAATAAAGCCTTTTACACTATATTTGACTGATATTTTATTATTTTTTAAAGTACCAGGTGTATAAAACAATTTAAAAAAGTTCTTCAATTAGAAACATTGTTTCACGAATGTTTTATAAAAGTATAAGTGGTAAGTAAAGTGGGTTTTGTGAAGATTGCTATGAGATTCGATATATCCTGCATAAGCAGTTTACGAGGGTGGTAACCCCCTAGTATTAAAAATTTATATACAGAGAGATTAAATCGAAATTGGTAGAAAAGAAACACCGGTCTAAGTGGCCCGATGTTTCATCTGAGTACTTCTTAAGCAATGATATACTCGACTGCAACGTTTCTTGAACCCAGTACGTCACAAATGCGGAAGGAGAAATTGGTAAACACGAAGCCTGTTATGTTGATAAGAGGAGTTTCGGTATGCAAATCGTGATTGAAAAGTACTATATATACATAAGTTTAACAAAATAATCATATTTCTAAATTGATGTTCTTCATTTCACTCAAAATTCAGACACCGCGATGGGAACTACTTTGTTTGTTAGTGACGTCGTAGGGTCAAGGTTCAAGGTTCTACAAGGATCAAGGTAGGGTCAGCGTTAAGATTTTGACCCTTTTATAAATCTTGTATGATTATGGACCCGATTTGTTAAGCTCTGTCTCTTGATTTGAAAAAAAAAATTGCAATTCCTAGTAAAAATGGAACCTTCTTTCGTATAATTTTAAGGGAGGGATAAAGACATATGAGTCTATAATCATGAGGTCAAAATGTGCAATTCAGAATTTAATCAAGTAAATAAAAAAAATGTGAAATCAATGCAATTAAGTAGTCTGTATTTTTTTTTTAAATATTTTTAAATTTTGTTAACTATTTCCCTCTGAAAAAAAATTCTATTAATTTTACATAAAATCTCTTAAAATTATCGCATGTTCATAAATGAAGTTTTTAAAAAAACACCCTTTAATTTAATAAACACTCGAGAAAATTTTCATCAAGATTTTCTAATCGTGATATCTTTAACATAAATTCTTCCTCCAGATAAAATCTGAAAAGGCTCCTCATCCTTGCCGGAAGTTTTAGGGCTCATTAAAACCAATAAACGTCCCCAGCGCTTCCTCCACGCATTATCTCCAGCTAACTACGCAATTAACAAAACGTTACATCCCACAACAACAAACAAATCACAAAATCCATCCAGAAAACAACAGGACCCCATCCATAAGTTGACAGGTCGAAATGACCTTCCACTCTTTCTCATAAAGGACATCCTAAGTGCCCTTCCCAAAGTTTGGCGATAAAACCCAGCATTCGGGACTTGTGCACGTTTCCCGGGCTGTTTTATGTGCCGCCGCACCCGGAAAATGCTTTATCACCATTTCAGAGTCCCTTGAAAAGTGCGGGGCTCTTAGGGTTCTTCGAGTTTATTGTTTCCGTTCTCGTAACGAAGGGCTTAATTAGGTGACGGGTCCTCAAACGTGCTTCGACGCTCTGCCGGTCTTAAAACTTCGTCTCTCTCTCTCTCGGTGTTGCCATTCCGGGGAAGGGTAATGAACGAGAAAATGTGGGAGAGTTTTTTTTTGTTTTGGGAAGTTTTTCGGGGGAAGAAGGGATTTTTGAGAGGATGTAGATTGAGGGGAGTACTTTTTGTAAAAAAAAAAGTTTGAAGGAAAGAGATATGGTTGTTGTCAAGGTTGTTGTTGTTGGTGCTTTTGTTTTATGACACGGCTTTGTAAGATAAGCTTTGTTTCTGGGAGATTTTGTGAAGAATGATTATGTATACGGGGAGATTTAACATGAGGAGAGACAGAGGCAGTTTCAGCGGAGATAAGTTTTTAATTACTAAAAGCAGTTCACTGTTGTACATACAATGTTATAATCTTTTGAAAGTTAAATAACAGTTCCTTTTCTCAAGGGCAATTTTCTGACGTTGTACATTTGCATTGCACAATATTTTAGTTTTGTTCTTCAAGAACCTTTTAAAATGTTCGAACTCAACAAACTATAAACTGTACACATAATAATTGTCTGTTGTGTTGGATATAGAATACATAAAACTGCCCACTTTTATAAAAGAGCTTACTACTCTATTTATACGGCACATACACAAAATGACACTCGAAAAGTTTTAACTATTAAACTAACTTCAAAATTTTATTCATAAATTTTCTGTATTCTATTTTACTATCACTACCAAAGTACAGTTGAAAACTCTTCTACAAAAAGACAAACGGCCTTTTCCATTGAAGTAAACTTGAGAATAAATTACCACGATTCAATCATACGTACGGACGTTTAAAGAATAGAAATCGTTTCCCTGAGTTTTAAAGCCGATTGATTTTCGATTTGAAACTCTTTACTTTAACTATTGGAAGTTCTATTTGTTTGAAACTATGCCATTTGTTTCCGTTGAGTGAATTTCTCATCTTCTCACTCTTGAGTATAAAATTGGAGAAAATTTGTTTATTTATACTTAAGCTTATTCAAAACTGTAACATATCTATATTTTAATGATAATTTTATTCAGAAATGTTAAATATTTAATAAAAACTTTTTATGCCGAACCGTAAATTGGAGAGTTGGAACTATAACTAAGAGTATCAATATCTAACTACATATAGGGTAAAAGAAAGGTTATCGTCTATGAACTTATAATTATCTTGACTTTATTTTATTAAAAACTAATCAAACCTAGCTCACGTTGCTACCCCTTGAAAAAAATCTTTAATTTGAATACTTTGTTTTATATCTTTTAATTGAATTCAAAGCTAACACGTAAATGTATGAATCAAATTCACGCACGGAATTAATTGGCACTATATCCGTCAATATTGAACCGGGAACACACTATCAGAATGAAATAAATTTTTAATTTCAAACTTGGAATAAAGTGAACATAATTTGATGTGAACACGAACTATCTAAACCGGTTAAAAAAAGCTAGGGATTGATCTTGAAACCTCTAGTTCCTCAGCTAGTTCACTATAACTCACCAAACCATCCGAATTGTCTTCTAGCAATACCCTTTAATAAATTGAAAGTTACATTAGGCCTTGTTTACGCAAAATAAGTTGGCAACAAAACAAAGTTTCTCGAAAGCAAAAAAAAAAGAGACATACACCTACTCTTAAACTAAAAATATAATGTTAAATTAAAAAAAATAACATTCTAAGCATTTAAATATTAAAATTCTAGGAATATAAGCGTCCTCATCGTAGATTACTCATCCACGATATTCAGCTTCAACATTATTTTTTTAGGATGCAACAAAATGAATGATTTGAAAAAAAAAAAAAGATTCAAAACATCATTAAACGGTAACCTTTCGCAAACTCACTCCTGTGGAAAATATTCCACTTTTTCAAATGGTTTGAAAGTAGAGGAGAAAGTAAGGATGCAGCAGGCAGATAAGTAGAGGACTCATAAATGGGGAATTCCAATAAAGTCCTCAAAGTTTACCGTTGTCAAATAAAAACGCCGACGCAAGCGGATGCAAATCAACAGGAAGAAAAAAAACCCTGCGAAGAAAGCCAGAGGCGGTTTATTTGACATGCTAATAGATTCGAACATTATAATGTTTGGGTTTATTTTCGATCAACCCCTCCCTCCCTTTCTGAAAGTGAATAGTTTTCCCAATCCCAAGAAGTAAACGATATGAAAAAAAAATCGGTGAAAGGAACAGAGGAAGACTACAAACATTCCCCCCAGATAAATCGATTCGTTGGCTTTCTATTGCAGCTTAACTCAGTTTTGTGAAGTTCTGACAAAATCCGTTTTATGCGTCGGCTTCACTTCAAAAAAATATAAAATTCAATAATCCCCGCCACTGCGTTTTAAAAATGGTATCCAAAGAACGTTTCCGTTTCCAATATTATCTAAAGATTTTTCGTCTATCGCCATTTTCGTGGCTTCAATTGGTTGCTTAAAGTTTTAATGTTGCCCACAGCTGCAGGGACATCTCATATTTTGTTGTTAGTAACACCTGCACTCTATATAGGGAGGAAATAATATGGAAATCTGTGAGATACAGATGCTTTTTCCATTTGCGGATTTATGGCATGGTGTGTGTTGATTAAAGAGTTTTCGAACAAAAACTAATGCATTGCGTTTTTATTGAAATGAGCGTTAGAGTTTTTCATTTTTATTGGGTGAATTATGTGTGGGCGCAAAACCCGGGAGGATAATAGTATACTATATTTTATAGGAAACAGTATTCGTCTAAGTGCTTTTGCTTTAGTGCGCATAAAAGCGCTAGATGAATGCATAATGTAATGCTCAATTTATTCTGTTCTACAATTTCTG
This sequence comes from Tetragnatha montana, assembly GCA_963680715.1. Classification (NCBI taxonomy): domain Eukaryota; kingdom Metazoa; phylum Arthropoda; class Arachnida; order Araneae; family Tetragnathidae; genus Tetragnatha; species Tetragnatha montana. Next base: position 30,185,680 of record OY796680.1, read on the forward strand.
GTAGAACATCCCTTAAGTTGCTTTGTTTTCAGGCTAGAGTTTCGTTTATAGGCTGAAGTAAGTGTTTGGGTTAAAACTATATCTATTCCAACTTCTAAACTGCCTAGTTTAGTGTGCTCCATTTAAATTTAAATATATGGAGTTTTGTGTGCTTTGTAAAAGAGGATTTATTTATATTCTTCAACATTATAGTTTGTTATACGTACTCTCGCTTGGTTTGAACATATTTATTAACCACAACTACATGATCAATTTATGGGATCTCTAAATATAGTTTTGCATTCGCAAAAAGAAAAAAAAATTAGGGACATTTCAAAAAGTATTTTTACTGATTTATTTTTATTGCAAGAATGTACAGACGTACTTTCTCTTTTTAAGAATCAATGAATATTCTTTATTTCATTTTTCCCACTAATGTTAACTTGTTTGTAATAAGGTTTGCATAATTTAAGAAGTATTAAATTCTTAAGTAACAAATGTGTTGTTTAAACGGATTAAGATCAAAATGATGTAGGTAATTGCTGACGAGTGTTATTAACTAAAGTACTATTTTACTTCAAACTAATTCTTACAAAAGGGTTAATACTATTAAATTGAATGATGTTCATTATTTTATTTTAAAAACGTTTCAACAATAATTTTAATTCGTATCTCTTTTTAAAATTTAAAATAATGCAATCAATTGCATAAAAATAATTTTCATAACAGTTTAACAAGTCCAATTCCATTTATTATATACTCAATGACGAGTTGGGGCTCCACCTGTAAATGGGATAACTAATGATGAAATGTTTGAATTATCAACCGAATTCAACCGAAGTTAGTCCTTCTGACTCCGAGCGAGATCTCACCACATCATTCTAGACGCTATCTCAAAAGTTCGAGACACAGCTCATACGTTAACGTTAATGGTCCATAGACTCCGCCATCTCCATCTCGCGATTAAAAGAACCATCATCGTCATCGCTGAAAATATGGCGTCATCGGTTCGTAATCTATCACTCCAAACAGTCGGTTGTCCTCCGTCATCGTCAGAAATATCCGCCATTTTTCCGTTTCCGCGTGCTTCGATTGAAAATTCGAGCCCCTCTCGGCGAGGAAAAAAAAAGTGTTTTGAAAAGAATGTGCCATCCATCAAAGCGTGGCTCAATTAAGCCATCTCCGCTGTTTTCTCGAGGAGCAATATCGATGACGACAAAAGCGCGGGAAAGTTATATTCTTATATCGATATTTTACTCGTGTCTCCCCGAAGAAGGTCAAACAAATTACCCTTTCCATCATGGCCTGTTGTAATTTGCTTCCAAAAAGTGAAAGCTTTGTCAGAATGTTTGGAGGGATTAATCATTATAGCCTCGCAACCGGAGGGATTGGAATTTGGGAAACGCTTTACTGTGACGTTAATTTAATCGTTTGAAGATGAGAAGTTTTGGTGATGGTGATTTTATGGCCAGAAAATTTTAATACTTTGTTTGGTGTATTCTCTTGCTTTCTCCAGGTATACAGATTCAAATTTAAAAATATTTGCAGGGATTTTGTAATACGACAACCAGAGCGCAGTTATTTATGGGAGAAGTAGGGATAAATCTCGGGAGTTTATTTTTTTTTAGTTTGAAGGTAAAAAAGAAGCTGTGATGCGTGAAATGCTGTTAGTTTACGGTACAGTGGCTTGAAGGTATAAGAATATTGTAATTATATCACAAAATTATAGATTTCACTTAAAATAAGTGTTAGTCATGAAACTAAATCCTAACCTGCATTTAAAATCAAAATATCAATGTATAAAAGTCAGATTTGTTTTAGTAAATCAAGGTAGTGAAGTGTATTTTGGATAGGTCCAAGAAGGTACAACAATGCTCTCCTTAGGCCCAAGGTAACAATACTATCATTTACTGAAAAATCTCTGATCACCATGTTCAGTATACCCCCAGACTCATTTTAAGCACATACTAAATATTATAGCTGAAGCAATACACTAAACTAATATAAATGATTTGAATCACACTACTCTTAATTACGTAAATAATTACGATTCTTGAAAAAAAAAATTAGTTTTTCTTACTTTTTGATTGTTACGAATACTTTAAGTTGTACAGTTATTCATTAAACAAAAGTATTTTTTGCAAGTAACAAGCAGAGAATGATGCTATGAGTACACAAAAATGAGTCTCAATAGATACAAAACAGAAAATAATTGTGAAAGTTTTCATATCTGACCCAGTTTTCTATTATCTGAGTCTTTTATTTATACATCGTTTCAAGCAATTTAACTTTATTCAAATAAAAAAAAACATTTGCACCATTCAAAACAAAATAAACATAAAGAGGATTTTCTTTATATTTTTTGAAAGATATAATTTTTTGGTAAAATAAAAGAGAATAAATGTTGTCAAACGCCAGTTTTCAAGAAAGTTCTCAAAAAATATGCTTCACATTTTTATCTCCATGACAAACAAAGACAACTAATGAGACATGAAACGTTCTGGAGAAAAAATTTAGTTAAGTACTTTTAACTTATGATGTTACTATTTGTTGGAACAAATGCCCTTTTTTACCCAAGTGAAGAGCCTAACTTTTTGTGTGGGTACTTAATTTATTTAGTTTAAAAAGAGAGTTGACCGAAAGAAGATAGTTTCTCTATAAATTAATTAGCGATTTGTAATCAAGTTGAGAATAAAAAGAAGGGAAAACTTCTCTAGTAAAATCATTAAAAAACATATATTGTTAAAGAAAAATGAGAGTAATGGGAAATCTTACATTAAACTTAAACATTAAAAACATTAAATTACATTAAATTTAATTAATAATTAAATTACATTAAAACAAAAGTATAGGTATACGAAAATAAAACGTGTAATTTGATTTGGAAGTTTAATTGGTAAAACATGTGATAAATTTACTTTAAAACATTCTTACGACTTAAGGAATATCTGAATTTGCAGTAATTTGATTCAAACCTAAATTTGATATTTTTCATAGATAAAAGGCACTCTGAAATAAATTTTTATCAATTGGTAGACCTTTTTAATATTACACTTGTTTTAACAGTCATGAGTGTATGAACAGAATGATAATAAAGTAATAACTGTTAAAGTAATACTTAAAAACGATATACGAAAATGAAAAATTAATTAGGTTTCACTTTAAACCAAATAGTTAGTACACAAAGGTTTTGAAAAGATGTGACTACTATTTTTAATTTTATATTCAACTATTAAGAAATATTTTCCCAAGAGAAATTACTTACAATCTTAGAAGAAGATCATAATTACCCATGGTTACATTTATTAGTTAATATTTATAAATTTAAGTAACAAAGTTATTTTAATTTAAAAGGACAACGATCCGTAGGCTACTGGAGCTGTAATAGATACTAAAAAAGAGAAGTGTTTTGATTTGGGGGTTACTTTTTCTTAAAAATTCCAGATATAAAATCTAGTGTGAATCATGCAAACATAATCTAGTTTAAGTAACTATACTTTATAATAAAAATTCAGTTAAGTGTTACTGTGGAAGAATTTTTATTTACAGTAAAATTTAAAATTTAACTGACATTACTATTACTTTTATTTATTTAAATTTTAAATTATAAATAATTGATTACGTAAGCCACTTTTTCTAAATTTTTCACCCTTGCAGAACCCTTGATTTTCGGATTGATTGTCTTGATATGATTGTTTTGTTCATCATCCATTTAAATTTCAGGAAAAGATAACAAAAAAATAATTTCGTTTTCTTGATTTCTAAAATTATCCATGATCAATGCTTTGATATTATATTAACCAAAAGTTTATTTTCTATCTGCGTACCCTTCACCAACCTTGGCGTACCCAATTTAAGCTTGCCAAAAAAATATTCGAGTGTTTAAAAAGCTCCACATTTTTCGAGGAATCCTTGTGAATGCTTCACAAAACGCTGTTTGGGAAACGATGACCTAAGCACCCAGCAAGTGTGAAACATAACAAAAGTAATAAAATATAAATACCTATCACGACGAGAGCAAAAATAGTGCAATAAAAATATAAAATGTATGTTCCGATATTTTCATTTATGGCTTATTTTCCCTCAACCAGTAAGAGGAAAATAGTATGCATTTGTAAATGTATAGATAATAGTTTTATAGGAATGAAAGTCTTGCCTCCTTCAAGACTTAAGAATAATTTTCTTCTTAAACAAACAACTTTAAAAGAACAAAAGTTCATGCATTAATACAAAGTAGTAAAGTAAATGAGTATAAAAAAAGTTCTCTTATGACCTTTTAACTCTTCATTTTCCACATCTTCATAAAAATATTATTTAACCAAAATCTTTTGGAAAGCACCCAAAAGCGCAAGAAAACAAACCTGTAAGATGATTTAAAATTCACAAAAAGCCACACAATCAAGTTTTTAATGTACGGAGATTTTCTCTTAATACGAATACTTAAGAAAAAAAAACCTTGTTCCAAAATCCTCCAATGTTGATAAACTACATCCTTTTTATGCGCCCTTAAATCCCTTTACAATACCTAACACGTGAGTCACGTGCGGCAGAATGATAATCATATTTGCAAATTTCACGCCATCGTTCTTATTAAGCTCGGATTAAGCGTTTATCCCCTGACGCGCAATTTGCGCTCTGCCCGTATGGTCTTATCTCTGCCGCAGTAATTACAGTTTGATGCCGAAGGAGAGTAACAACTAATCTTTTAACGATGAAAAAAATAATACCCGGCGAAAAATTAACCGTTTTAGATCGTAGCGTCGCCCTATCGTAGGTGGATCATAATTAATACGTATTTTCTTTGCATTGTGAGGTGGTGAAGAGGATTTGAATTGATATTGCAGTGGTGATACTCTACTTAAAATCTCCTTAGTAAGTTTTTAATATTATATTTTACTTCCTTTTAAACTCTTTAATATTTAATTTCCAACTTCTCACTTTTGAACATTCTGATGCGAGCTTGGGTAATGTACTACCTACTGTATAACTTAATTATATTATAATTTGAGATGAAAACCGAAGTTTTTGAACGAACAAAGGTTTTAATCCTCAAAACGTTTATTCTGTATATTTTTTGCGTTTTTTTTTACTAATAAACGTGCGTAAATGTGAATTGTGAAAAATATCTTTTAAATACGTATGTAATTTAAAAAAACAGGAGCGAAACATTTTCGTCAGTAACCCTTTAAAGTAGGAGTAAAAAAAATAACTTTGGTTTCTTTAAAAATTAGTGGAAAACTCTTTAATTTTACGATAAAAATAATAAACCTATGTCTAAACTTGATGTTGGGAAGTAAATCTGTTGGGAAGGTTTAAAAGTTGCTTTCAGAGTAGAATCTCGTGTAGTTTTGGAAGATGAAGTTACTCCTTCACGTGTCAAGAGGAAGTTTTGGAAACGTTTTTGCCGAATGGTCTTTAAGACAGGAAATGGGGTGGTGGTTTTTTGCAAAGATAAAGGGGATCTGCCATTTTTGGTCATGGATTTCCTAAATTAGAGGGATTGTTAAAATATGTAGTTAATAGATAATAAAAAAATAAGTAGGAAAAAAAGAGTTATATTTTTCAATAGATAAAAAGAGTGTAGGGTTATGAAGGCTAATTATAGATGGATGAAATAAATTTTTATTGATGCTCTAAAAATTTATTTTTAAAATCTTTGATAATCGATTATTGCGATAATCGGTTATACTTTACTCTTCTTAATTAGTAATGAATTCTTTAAATTTGAAGGAAAATAGCAACAAGAAAATATAATTTTTTAATATTGATATGAACTTCTTAGTTTAAGGAAGTTTTAAAATTTATTACTCTCGGATCTATTTAATTTATATTAAGTTGTTACTTTTCCTATCTATTTATTATGTATAGATCTATTCAATTTTACTCAAAAGCTTTAAGTTTTTGATAAAATATTCCCAATGAGTTTCCGAAATGTATTTCTAAAAAAAAAAAGGTTTGTCTAGACGCCAGGATTTAATGTGAGAAAACGCAAGAACGTGAAATGAAATTTAGCCATATGCATAAAATGTAAAGAACGTCTCAGTATAAAATGCTAGGAGTATTGTATGGAATGATAAGTTCATTTCCATCTTCAAAAATAAAATTAGACTCAAAGGGGAACCTGGGTCCCGAGGGAAAACTGTTATCTCAGTAGTTGCTCTTTCAACTGATGGAGCTAACAAGATCTCTTCTCAAGAAGTAAATGTTCTAGAATAATATATTTAAGATAAGGATGGCAAAATGGAACTGCTCTTTCAGCGTTTGAATATTCATCCGGAGGAAATACTTTTAAAAATTGCTGAAACGTGTACTTGAGCTTATTACAATGCTGAATTCCTCAAATAAACTACTTATGCACTTTTTATACTTAATAAATAACATTAAGAAATCCCATTTTGATTACAGGAACAGAAATTATTTTATGAGCTCTAAAATAGCATATGCTTATATGTTAAACTTTTTAAAATTACATAAAAATTCACACATCTACAGGGATTGATATGGACTCTAGAAATGATATAAATTTGTATCAAAACAATCTATGATCAAAACGTATAACAAGTTGAAGTGTAATGTTCTTTCCTTCTTCTTCTTAATGTTCTTTATAATTGGAATAAGGATTTAAAATTTAAACAAAACTTCTAACACATTAAGTCTTAAGTCCAAGTAAATGAATAATGAGAGGAACTCTTGGTGATAGTTTCTTTGAGGAAGAAAAGCAGTAGGATGCTAATTGTGTGCCACGTATGTGTGTGTATATGTACTTTTAAGATCTATCAAGCTCAAGTTTTATTAGTTACAATTATTGGTTTTATTAGTTGCATTTATATTTTTAACATTTTGTGGGAGTGACTTTCATAAGGAGTAATTTAGATTTGTTTATGACTTTTTTTGAAATCTGTTTTCACCCAAAATTTTATGATTCATTGAAACCGTTTAAATTACTTCTCCAATAATTTTGCCTCAAAAGTATTAATTTATAAATATTAGTACTTAAAGCTATATTTTCTGAATAAATAAGTTTAACCATAACCATTGCTTGATAATAAGAATGTTTAATGTTTATAATTTAAAATTTTAGAAAAATATTTACCTTCACAGAAAATGGTAACAATTATTTATAAAAGTGATAGACTCAAAATTCATGCCAATAAGAACGAATTGAACGCGTAGGAGGAAAACAACTCAAATGTAATGTTAAAGAGCGAGGGTGTTGGATAGGCGTCAATAAAGAAAAACCAGACACAAACAGCATTTCACTTGACACATTTAAGTGTATTTCTTACATTCCATTGTCAAATTTTTCTTTCCAAAAAAAACTTAAAATATGACACTAACGGGAACGATCGTTTTTCTCAAAAGGAAATCCTTTCTGGGAGACTGTTAGAGCTGTCACTTTTTGTCTCTTCCTAAAACCCATTGAAGTGAAAACCCAGCATCAAAGAAATCGTACGGAAGAGGGCAATGGTGCCAGAGTTTTAAATTAAGAAACATGCTAGTTTCATCCTGAGAAGACTGAATCTCTTAAATATTGAGTTAACTTGTCTAAAAAAGAGCCCTGAAGGATTTTTTTTTGTATTTAAAGTAAATGTTTAAAACTAAAAAGAGGTTTATTACATTTACTAAGAGTTTGGCATTTAAAACTGAAAAATTTATTTGAATGAAAAGTTTTTGTTGTATGGGGTTATTTGAATTTTTTTTATTTTCTACCTATAAACTTTTTATTTGGACATTGAAATCCCTATAAATTCCTAACAATTACATTACAATTCTATTACAATATTCTACAAGTTGATAATGCAAGGTGAATTAATGGATCATAATATCAATGAATTATGAATTATATACCCTGCGGAACCATGTCCAAATTTCTAAATTTTGACCCTTATAGGTAATTTAACTTTCGGAAGCTTCATCTTCCTTTATTTTTTATAAATAATAAGTGAAATAAATATTTTCCTATCTTTAATTCGTTACTAAAAACGAATCTTTTAAATAAATTGTTCCCTATTAAATTTTCTTTTTAATTATTAGAACAATTCAAGACTTGTCGGTCTAAAAAAAATAAGGAAATCCGGGCCGTATGTTTTGCAGGTCTGCTTAAGAACAAAGTTGTGATTCTAAGAAAAAGATTATCTTGAAAAAAAAAATTCTTGAAGAAAAACACATTCTCTGCTCGTTGCCAAAGATGATTAATTCTTAATAGTAATTAGTTTAAAATAAAATTCTTTATAATTTAGTTCACGACTTTAATGGCTTCACCGGAACAATTTCCCTTTGATTTTAAAAAAAGCTGTAGTAAAATTTATCTAATATATATTATCTTAAAAAAAAACGATGCAAGCATTTTTTGAATTATTGAATTGAAGTAATTCTTTATTTCTAATTCGCTGTCGTTTGTGATTCAGATTCTTCTTCTTCTCTGATATAAAAGTAAAGGTAAGACTTTATAAAAGGGTAAATAAAAGGGGAAAATTTTTAATCCCTCAATTATTATTTAGTAATCATATAAACATGTATGCACGTTTGAACCCCCTTATACCGAGCGAAATTGAACTAGAGCTTGCCGGTTTTTGAAAATTCTACGATGATTAATTAAGATTTTCAACTTGATTGAGTTATCAACATTTCGAGATATTATATTAAAAGGAATAACAGAACATGTGGAAATCAAATGCAATTTCCATTTATTTTCCATCTGGTACAAATGAAAATGTAAATGAAGAAATAGTTAAACAGTAAAAAAAAAAGTTTAATACTTCTTTAAGATTTAATATTTTCTGTGAATGAAATTCAGAAATAAGAATGCTTATTAATCCTGAAATTATTACATGTATGTAAGGATGTTTACAAGTTCTTAAGCGCATTATGTACCTAATCCATCATACAAGAAATCACTGCTTCACCGGACTAGTTGAGACACCCTGTGTTGAAACCCCACTCAAAATGGTTTTGATGTTAATTCACTAAGTTTAACAATTTATAGTTAGGGGTGTTAACAACTTAGTAATCACTGCAAATTAAACAACTGATAGCACTGATATATTCACTCCAACTTTACCAACGAACCCTACTTTCAAAATCTTTTTGTGTTTTGTTACATTTTTGTATGCTGCATGGGCCTTTTCATAGATTCGTCTCCAACTCCAGCTCCAACCCAACTTCAATTTCTTCCAAAGACAGAGGGAGAGTCACGAATCTCATTGCTTCGTTGCGAGTTCCCTCGAACACTAAATCTGTTTTTTTTTTCTTCAAACCAACAGAACGCGACATGAGGGAATATCCGGTCCATTTCCCGCAAAGCCCGGCGTAGCCGTGTTCAAAAATGTCCCGCCGAAATCAAACTGACATTCGGGATATCTTTATCTCGGACGATTATATGGCTTTGTTCTTCGGCAGTCCATTTATTTCTCGCACGTGTCAAACTGGAAGCATGCTTCCGGCGAAGAAAATGGAGAGGGGAAAAAAAAGAGGAGAAAAAAAAAAAAAGAAAATCGTAATTTCACAAGTTTTCGCTATTTTGTAACTGGCCTTTCGCCAAGACCTGGACAAAAGAACTCAAATTTCAGTTTCCTCTCTCTAGCTTTTTATGGCCGGACCGATATTTCGTGTCATTCAATAATTTTCGATGGAGAAAAAGATTGGAGGCGTTTTCCTAACGGCTGGTTTAGGACGGTTGGATTTGATTTATTTACTAGTAAAAACAGGGCGCTCTTATTCTACTAACCTTGGCACTTAGGCGTGTTTGTCTTTTCGGTAAAATCCTAGTATACGCGCGTAAGATACGCATACTAGGATCGCTTGGTGCGATTTTGAAAAATGTCACCAATCACACCATGAGTTCCAATATGCAAATGAAAAATGGCTAAAAAACAATAACATTAATATCCTTTTAATTAATAAAAATAGTTATTAAAAGCAATAAGAGCCCTCACAAATGTGTTGCCAAATATAGCCGAATCCACCGTGTTACGTAGTATACTAGGATTAAGCCGTCTTTTGCCCCACAAGAGAAAAGTGCGTGATTAAAACGGATTGATATTAGAATATTTTTGTACAACTAGCATAAAGATACCTACACTGTGTTTTAACAATCTGGCCCAAACTTTGCACAGAAAGATTCCTTTCGTGGAGCAGATATAAACGAGTAAAGAAATATATCTCTGGACAACGCATTACCCCCCTCCCCGAAAAATGTGACGCCATTTCTGATGAAAACTGTATTATTTCATTCCAACGGCGAGCGCGTGCATGCGTAGTGGATGCTTTGACATTCTAGTCTAGAAACATACCCAAAACGTTTCAAACATACCCAAAACAGTAAACGTTTCACGAACATCTCCCTCGGGTGTTGGAAATAATAATAAATAATAAGTAAAAAGTGATGAAGAAAATATATTAATTTTATAAAACAAGCTATCTAGAATATTTGATGGGTATAATGTCATAAAGTCATTTAATTACTAAGATAAAGTAGTTAAGCTGAATTTGGACTGCTTCTTCTAATTTTTCGAGTAAGAACAAAAAACCTTTCATGATAATGTTTTCGCCACTTTATTGAAGCTCTGTAAAAAAAATAATCCTTCAATGAAACAATCTAAGGATGAAAACGTAATAAGAATCTTTTAGATAAAAAAAACTGGTAGTAATAATTATTTTTCAAATGTGTTTTTCTTTATTTAATCGACACTTTCTCTAATTTTGAAAATTTCTCATGAAAATATATCATGATTCATAAAAATGAAAGTTCTTGTTCTAAGATTCAGAGAATAATTAATGAACATTTAAGGTAGGTTTTAGGATCTCTTGAGATGTTTTAAAATTTCACAAAATGTAACTTAAATATTAAATCCATAAAATATATAACTGTACTATTTGCATGAATTTTTTTTCAAAACTATTACTTTTTAATTCTAAAAGTGTATTAACTTTCCAATTCCCTTTTATCCTGAGGTAACAATAAATAAAGTAAGAGGACGTAAGTAACAAAAAACTAGAAAAGCATGAGAACACAAATTTCCATCATTTCTAAATTAAAAAAAAATATAATATATAATTTTTTAGTAAAATATATTTGTTTAAATGCACTCAGATAATTTAAATGAAAGTTTAATTAATAACTTCATGAAGTTTTTCCATAAAAAGAGTATAAACTCAACTTTGATGCTTTGGATCTATTAAGTCTGAGAAACTTTTAAATGAATTTCGACCATTATTTTTTTTCTTGTTTTGTTAATTTTAAGAACTTGCGTTCTTACAAAACATGTTTTTCTTCCATATTTTTATGACAACTTTGTTATTTTACAGTTTTTTTTAATTACCAATAATGCATTTTTTGTAATACGCTTTCATAATTAAAAACTTTCTCAATGTGAAAAATAATTAGCAACTATCAGACAACTTTAACTATAGTAAATTGCATCCTTTAAATTCCTTTCCCGTTTCTTTTAAATTCTGAGATGTTTTTTTTTTTTTACTTTATGATGAAGAGAGCTGATTAACTTGGAAACCTTCATTAAATTTATAAAAATACTTTATCATAGAGATCATTCAATTAACTGACTGTTTTTATGTCTCAGTTTAAAGCTGAATTCGTCTGGAAAACAGAAAAATCCGTATAGAAAAAGAAAGTAAAAGAGACTTGAAATTTTCATTTACAGCCCAAGTTCAAAGTTAAAGCATCATTAGTTTTAAATAAGGTAATAAGTCTTTTAATATTAGTCAGTTGATTCAATTAAAGAAAAGTTAATCATTTCCTGCAAAATCTCTAAAATTTAATTTACTTTATACTTATTGACGGCAATTTTTCAAAGACTTTAAATTTTAATTAGCCTTTTGCCTTTTTTAGAAATTAAAAAAATATGCAATTCGATCTCATTGAATTAAATTAGAATCTTTCTTCCACAGTTCCATTTTTATAGGAATACGAGGAGGGATTCTTAGGATTTTGTGCTTTTTTCTGTAATGTAGAAAATATATTTTGCAATATTATATTTAAATTAATTACTGATTTTTTAAAAAAATGCTTTTCAGTATCACTTAAAAGAATGTAATGAAAATATGGTAATCTGTAAGGCAATATAGGGTGTTCAGGGAACATTATCACGTGCGAACATATAACAATATTTAAATTTACTGCATTTAAAAGACTCATAGTATTCTTTGGAGTTATGTGTTTTTAAAATTGTATTTCATTAAACTTTAATTAAATAAAATGTATGTATTTCCATTATTAAAGATGGAATTGTAAAACATTGTATGGATGGAATATACATATTTAACAAATTTAATGCAGGGAAAACATAATTGCAGTAAAACATGTTTGATATTTTAATGTTTAAAGGAACTTACTAGGTACACATTAAAGTAGTATCTTTGTATCCTAATAATTTAAAGAGATGTATAAATTTTATTGAATTATTTATCAAATACTTATATGTAATTAAATTCATATGTAATAGAACGTACTTTAAATAAGAAACAATTAAGTAATTTCTTAATTCAATTAAGTTTAATTTATTTTCGCATTATTCAATAAATGGATTAAGTACCTACATATTTCACATAATGCAATTTAACATTGAAACTAACTATTAAAGCATTTCAAAATGAAATAATACACATGCGTGTGTATTTATAAATACAAAAATTAAAGTTACATTAAACTTAAATTCTCATTTCAAAATTTCAGTGTAGGATTAAACAAAAACTCGTATAGGATAAAGAAAATACAGTGAAAATCACACTTTTTGTGTATCTAAAATCTTGTAGTACGTTTTCCTTCTAATATGTTTGTATATTATAAGTACAGAAATATTTAAATAAAATAAAGAAAACTTAAATTTGTGGATGAACCCTATTTTGCACGTGAGTTTTGAAGATATTGAGATATAATTTTTTTGTGTTTTGTTTATTAAAAATAAAGAAAATGTTGCTGATTAGAAATTTTAAACTATGGGAGTCACATAAAAATTTACTTTCTAAACTCTTCTAGTAGACTCCCCATGGAGTTGAAACTAGTCCCATCTATTTTTCCCTCTTAAAATGAAAATTTGCAATAGGAAGTATGACTGCTGTTACACTCTATTTGAAACAACCTGTATAGTATGTATAATTAAAATAAGGGGTATTTTAAATATGTCTATAGTACCTTAGATAAAACTGAAACAAACTGGTTTTTTAATTAATTATAAAGGTTTGTATAAAGGTTTCTTTCTTAATATGAAATATCAAATATCTAATGTAATTTACCCTCTTTTACTTTTGTTAACTTCTGTAATAATTAAGAACGTTTTTCTGCAAGTTTGATTAAATTAATTTCTCATACCCAGAAAAGTGTACTGTCTTGCATGATCCAGACATATTTAATTATAACCACGGTTTTTTTTATGATGTTACCTTTTCAAATTAAAGCTACAAAACTCGTGTTTTGTTTAACTTTCCGGTTAAAAACTCTTAATTCAGTATTTTAATAAAAATAGCATAATAGCCTCAATGAAAGTAAAAGAACATAAACTAGGAAAAAATCTCGTTGGTATTCTAAATTAAAAAATCTAAGTTTATTTTTCTTGTGCGAATGTCCTTCTTTTTTTATTTTATTTTATGTGTTATTACTTTATTTTTTATATGAATGAATGATATCCTAAAATGAAGACTTTAATGAACGTTAAAGTCTTCATTTTAGGATATCATTCATTGATATAAAAAATCTAATGGATCAATTTAAATGAAAGAACAAATTTAAATATGATACTAAAATAAGTAATGAAGGTAAGAAATATTTGTATAAAAAATTATTTCACTTTTTGAAAACTATTTTTTTATTTCAACTTTGATATATTTAATACATTGGTTTTTAATATTGGAATAACATAGGTTTCTCTGAGTTTATAAAAGTACATATTGAATAATTCCTAGTTTACCGTATTATTGATTAATACTTGTCACCTTTTCAAATAATACTTTACTCCAAGATAATATAAGTGATACTTTCAAACAATTACGACAGTAGCAAATAGTCGAATAAAACTTTTATTCGAGAATATACCAACCTTCAAAAGAAAGTTGTTAAAATATTCTTTGCCAAAGCATCGTTGAATAATATGGAGTGGATTTAACCGGGGAATATTCCATAGACTTCATTTCGCCACAAAACGAGTTCTTGACTACTGACAAACTTACTTTATGAAAAAACACTTTAAGTTAAAAGCTTTCCATTTAAACTTTCAATTTTGGATATTTTTTTAAAACTTAACTATCGGTCAGAAAAAATCCCACCCGCATTCCAATACCGACTCTTTACTTTGAATTTGTCACAAAAATGGACCTCACATCCAGTTAATAGGCTACTTTTTATGCGAGATTTGAAGGCGTGAAATATTTTAATATTCATGGGAAAAGATATACGCGAAAGTAACATTTCGTAATTCATCTCGCGTCAGAGATCCTTAAGCCAGAGAGAATCACACGCCTTGGCTTTCTCAAGAAGGAGACTCAATTCACTGTGACTCAAGCTGGATAAATTATGCTCGCCAAGTCTGAGACATGAGAAGTGTTTTTTCAAAAGGGGTTGCAGCTATTTCTTTCAGCTCATAATTCGTTTTGGGTTTTGCGGAGTCGAAATTGCATTACACGGTTCTGGCAACGGAACCCTTACCCGTCTCTTTATCGTTGGGGTTTTTGGATCAGGTGGCATTTCGAATTTAAAAATCGATCAATGCGGGGAAGAAGTGAAAGTTCTTTATGTTCATATTTATAGACGCTTTGAATGAGTGCTGAAGTTTAAAATTGAGCTTTTCGGGGTTTTTTTTGTAGGAATTCCCTTGGAAATATCAAAAAGTGGGAAGTTTGAGTTTTGGAAAAAGTTTGTAAGTTATTTTCCTTACCCCTTTCAATTCTAAGCCACCCGAGATTACCAATGAATCCTATGAAAAATTTGGGGCGGCTAGGACTGAAAGGGTTAAACATGCTGTGGCATTGGTGAAATCAATATCAAAGAGAGTTTTCCGATTGCAAACTTAAATTAGTAGTAGTAAATTATTAAAGCACTTAACACATTCCATTTAATTTATATAACATTCCAAATACCTTCGGAAAAAAATTGGTATACGAATCCTACTGAAGAAGGACTTTATTTCAGAAATATTTGAGGAATCTCTGTATTCTAAAAAAAAAAAAAAACTTTTTGGTGAACGGTTTCCAGAGAAAAACTTTTTAATTACTGAACCAAATGACACATGTCTGGTATCAAAATGTCCGGATTCTTTTGAGGATGTGCATAAATCCATTAAAATTTCTAAAAAATTCTCAATTTTAAAATATTTCCATTTTTTTTAGATTTCGGATAAGGTCGCAGTTACAAAGCAAGTATACTGTCAAACAACTTATTACACATCCAATCACAAGGACCAATTGAAGCCATATTTTATGATGAAACAAGTATTTTTCACGTTTTAAAAATGTACTTTAAAGTGCCTTCCAAATTAAATATCATTCAAAGACTGATAAAAGTATTCTAAAAACTTACAAATATGCTATTTGATACAAAAAATTTCACACATTTTGTCTAAATCTTTTTGTTTGATAATCGAAATTAATTATAAACATTGAATAGAACATTTTTAATCACATGACTCGGACCTATCAAGAAAGAGACGTCGTTGATATTTCCCTTAAAATATCAAAATAAAATTATTAAACTAATTGATGGTATAATGTATTTCTCTGAAACATCAATTATTTTTAATGTGGAAACCATAATTGACAAGATTAATCTTTGGGTTTTAAAATATTTAAATACTTATTTATTTACCCTATTTTTAAAATTAAACCTGAAATTGTTATTTTTATTCTAAATAAGGTCTTTTAATTCAAACTCTGTATTTTGTTGACCCGAAATTAATCCTTAGGAAGTATGATATGGTACACTTGGGCTTTAGATTTATAAGAGACCATAGAGTATTGATAAAGACAATTTTTAGCAATATGATTAAAAGCAATCTTTAATTTTTTTTATTTTTCAGTCGCTTTCGTTTTGAACTACAACAAGGATTTAAATAACTTTGATTCACAAAAAAATTCAAGATAATCTCCTTAGAATCATTATGAAATAATTTGGCCGGAGATTAATTTATTTCAGATAATTTCGAACAAAATATTTCAAGTACAATTGACTTTTGCACAGTGTTTTTAATTAAATCGAATCCTATTTTCAATATAATGCGTACACAAATACACTTAACTTGCTATAATATTTCTTTTGATTCATAAATTTATTATTTTATCATTATATTTACTTTTAAAAACAGGAGGATTCAGAAAAGAATTCGAGAGATTTTGAAAAAAAAAATATGCATTAAATTAAACTACAATTGCAATTCAAGTACTGAAGAAAGGTTTTTGTGAATATAATAATTTATGACCAAATTTAAACTGAAATTAACATTAACTTAAATTTATTCTAGTGTTAATTCTTAAACTGGTTTAGTTGTAAAGTAACTGAAACGTATTTACCTCAACACTTAAAAACAGTTATTTTAATGTTGAAGGCAGCAATTGAAACCAAATAACTACTACGAGTTGGTTACAATAATGCCTTTGAGACAGATCTAATGGAACATAATGATGTAATACAGGATTTATGGAGTGATGGAGGGAAACTGAAAATAAATTGAGAAAAGAAATAAATAAATAGGATTAGTTTGTTTATTTTATAACCTCTGATGTATAAAGCTTTGCATTGAAAATATGAATATCCTAAAATGGAAACCAATGCATTATATCTAAAAGTGTACTTACACCATTTTATAACTCTATGTTGTTAAACATTGGAAAAAATATTATTCATTATGTAGAGAAATGAATATGCAGAATAATATCATAATGAAGATGAAGGAAAAGCATATGATGTAACATAAAAAGTTCTTTGGAATGCTTGCTAGAAAGAGAAGGGAATTAGGGAAATCCGTGTAATTATCATCTTTATAAATAGAACGATTAGATGAAATTTGCTCTTAGCTGCGCTGCTTCACTGAGATTGATGCAATCATCATCTTATTTTTCAGATATTTTAGGGAATCATTAGAAATCTGATTATGACAACTAATAACGATTTTGAATGTACGGAAAAAAAATATTCCGAGCATTGCCATTACCAGTAGTACTTATTGCTCCCGGTTACTTTTACATTACAGAACATCCCTTTTGCATTAAGTTTAGATTGGGTTATTTTAGACGTTTCATAAACGGTAGGTACTTAAGAAAATGGATACTCTCCAGCTGTACTTATGAAGCCAATCATTAAACTTTGCCATTGGGCTCTATTAAAACTGATAGTCATGCAAAAATTCATTAGTTACTTCGGAAATTCCTTTTCGAGTTAAAAAAAATACCTTATCAAGTTTAAAGGATATCTTTAAAAATTTCTTATGAAAGGGATGTATCTGGAATATTTTACAAGAAAAGTTACTAGCGTGAAACTAATATGAAAATATTTAAATTTCATCATTAATGTTCAAATTAGTAAAGAAAAGGAATGTACTACGCCAAATCGTTGGTTTCCAAGCTTTGTAGGTCTCGGCGCTTTTCTATATCATAATATGTATGCTTTTCCTCAAAGAAAAAAATTTACTGGGCATTATCAAACAACGTTTCTTAATTTTTAAATTACTTTAAAATTGGCAACTTCCGAGGCGAATAATTGTTTTGCTAACACTTTTCTTCTCAACATTTCTTCGCTTCAGTAAATTAGCCACAAAAAAATTCTAAAATTGAAAAGGTAATTAATTCAGCTGAACTCCTAAAATGTTGAATTTCATGGTTTAGTAAAAATAATTCTGTCACTTCAAATTTTAAAATTATTTTTTACTCTATTAATGATATAATATCATTTTTTAGAGAAATAAGTTGCAATAGAGCATGAGTTTAAAAACCATAGAGAAAGATACCGTTTTTGAGAGTGAAAGGAGTAAAAATTATTTTTAAAGATAATCAAGCAAAAACCATTAAATATGTGTTATGTTTGATATATGTATGAAAATAGACATAACTAAATTGTATGATTAGAGTATGTTTTAATAAAAGAGGTGGGTGTTCCGGGGTGTATTTCGAAAATTTTAGCAAATCGAAATTTGAAAATGGTTTCCTTTTCTTCTTTTAAAGGCTTTTAATGGACAGGATTTTTGTATAAGAATTTCTGACATTCAAGGGATCATAGTTCCAATCGCCCTTAAAAAGTCCTCATGGTGCCCCAGGGCACCTTGGCACACATTAAAAATTCACAAACCACTCTTTCTAACAGAAACTTTCTGTAAATCCCTCCCTGTTCCCCCCACAGTATCCCCAAATGCAAATACCAACTGCAACGAACCCGTAAGGAGCCATCGGAACCTTTATCGGATCTCCCGTCGGTCTCCGGACTCTTAACCCGTCTCCAACGCCCCGTTAAGAGTGATCGAAAGTATGTTCTGGGCGACACTAAAGTCGGGCTTCGCGCCGTAAACGACCAAAAAACCCGGTTTACGACGTCCGTGACACCTTTCGTCACGTCGTTTAAAACCCGGTCGCGGTGACTTCCTCACGGAATCAATTCCGTTCCCCGCGGTCTCCTTCCTCTAACTAAATGAAGCCCCGTTTACTTTTTTTTTTCTGCAGGGTGGTCTCCAATAGACGTAACATGGAAAGAGTGAGCTTTAAACTTCTACTCCCCTTCCAAATGAAATTTGAGGGAAAGAGATTTGTTGGTGGAGTTATGAAATTTTATCATCTGCTTTGCATATTCAGAGTGAAATTCAAAAAACAAAAAATCTAGTCGAGCAAACGGGCGCTAAAAACCAACAGGCCAATCTTCACCATTTCTTTTTCTACCTGAATCCCTAAAGCCAAACAAAGATTTTCTCCCGTAAATACAGGTATAATGCGCGGAAGAAATAAGAAACTGTTCAAATTTAATTACGAGGTTGATATGATAAAATCTAAAGCTTTATTCCCACAAAATTTTCCCTCATCGTCGGCTTATAGGAGAAAGGCGTCAAGTCACTTCGGTCTCTACTGCTGTGTACAAGGTTACGTCAAATTTGGCGATATACAACAGTTTTCTTTTGCGCCATGAAATTTCACCAACACACTGATCGCTTTTCAGCTTGGCGAGATTTTGGGAATTCCATAGTTCGTAGGCGTCGTTCTACCACTTCCAAAAGATTCTCCTAAAATGGCTTAGTGGCTTTCTCCTGTAAGCTGACGATATGATGTTACAGTTAAAAGTATAGTACCTTCCAAAATCACGGGTTTTTTAAAATCATCGCATTAAAAACCCATTTGGTATTGCCATAGTTCAGCCTGATACTTTTTGGTTAATTGGATTTAGGTTAAAATTGATTGATTAAGTATTGGCCGATTGATTCATTAAGTGCAATATCGTTGGTCAATTTGAGTGTATCCATCTAACCAAAATCCAACTGACTAAACACGTGTTAGGCCCCACACTAACCGGTCAAAACCGGAAAAAAATGTTATTCACACAGAATGTTTTGTTCCAAATATTCGTCCTATTTTTCTGCTCTGAAATCCACCCGTCTATGGAACTTCCCATTGCCACCCACTGCTTTTGACCACAAAAGGTTTCCATCCCAATCTCCCTCTTTATGTATTATTGCTCTACGGACATCCCTTTTACTCGAGGGGCACTCCGGTGATGGTCAAGCGGCGTCGTTAGGCAAAAGGCAATAAAAGAAACGTCTCTGGTCAAGATAGCCATTCCAATCAGAGACCTTTCTTATTCAAAGATTCGTTACATAGAGGCGAGGGATTGAATTTCTTCCAGGAATGTTTTTTCCTTGGGAAATTTCCGTGGCGGGAGTTTCCCATTTGATTAAAATGGTTTACAGCTCGGGTGTTTTCCTTTGGGGGTTGGTTGATTTCTTTGCGCAAATTCGAGATTGGATTGGAATGACCGAGGTGCTTTTTTCTGGAGATGGCAGCGCTGTGGAATTGTTTTCCCGTGATTTGATCATTTGTCTGTGTTTCCTTTCATTGTGCGTGTGTCGAGTTCTTTGTTAAAGTAATTTAGTTGATTGATTTTGAAAGTTATTCTGCCTAAGGCTTGTTTACTGCATTCTAGAATGAAAGTAATGAAATATTTTTTTTCCGTTTACAAATTTATTTTAAATTTTTAAAAAGCAATCTTAATATCCATTTCTTCATACAAAGTTTTGTGTAAATTGAGGTGGTGGTTTTTACATAACTTTGAGACATAGATTGCAATTACTTTGGTAATACTTCCCTGAAAAACTGTATGTATATGTATACTATATAAAAAAAATCTGGAAATAACGTTAAAAAATTATTTTGAGAAATATGTAGTTCATGAGTTTTTAATAGATATACAAGCTATCAAATTATAATTTACTTTATAAATACCCATAAGGATTTTTCATATTTTCTATATCTGATTTGTTTTTCCTTATTGTATCAAAAAGAAAACTGTGTTTTAAAACTTCTTTACTTTTGAATTAAGAAAGAGTAAATCTTAAAACTATCTCGTTGAATTCTTGCATCCAATGTGATAGTTAGGAATCATATTAACTATATAACATAAGGGATTAGGAAATAAACAACGTTCTCCCTGTACATAAGGACATGTTACATATTATTTTAACGGATGCTTCCTAGTTACATAAGAGTTACAAAACTGTAATTTTGCTTCCAAATTGATTCCTTGGTTTTTATTGTCCAAAGACTATCTAATGAACAGATTTACTACACTTCAGTTGTAAGTAATGCCTTATGTAATGTTGCTTCCCTTCTTTCCCATTACTCATATCGTTTTGAGAATTACAATAAACCCGAACCCTAAGGGACTGAAACGACATCTGTAAAAATTAAAATCCTCATAATTGTATTCGCTATACCTCTACGGGGAACGATTCCTCACGATAACCAGCATGCAGGATCATTAAAAAGCGTGCCCTTCAGCGATCGTTTTGCATGCACATTCGCAGAGCGATCATTGCCTCTGTATAATGAGTAGAAAGGGAACCGGAGAGAGAATTTTAATGTTTGTGCTAAATAGGCGACTGCTGTTTCTGGGAAACAACGGGCTCAAGGAGTTTGGAACTGGAGTTTTAATGAGTCCCCCGCATCAACAGAGACTCTGAGACATTTGCACTCCTGAATTCATATTGATATAAGCCATACGACGACGGTTGTTTGCGCTGGCCAAACATCCCTTTGTTGTGGCACGGCAAATAGAATGGTGAGGGATACCCAATTTCTCTTCATTAGGCAGCAGATGACTCGGGAGAGACCGTGGTGTGAGTTCAACTCGATAGAGCGTCTATTATTATCATAGCTTATTGAAATTGTCATTGATTTTGAAAATGTGGTCTTTCCATTTCTTTTGCTTTTACAGTGGCAGTGCGTGCAAATCTATTGAGTACACCCAGTCTATGGCAGTTAGTTATATTGCTCTAATGTTGTGCAAAACAGTTACGATGAAAAGTTAAAAAACAACGTTTTTTATTTGCACATAAAAAGATGAAAAACCATACTTAAGTATCCCCGAAACTTAAGTATGGTTTTTCATCTTTTTATGTGCAAATAAAAAACGTTGTTTTTTAACTTTTCATTGTAAGTTAGTTATAAGCTGTTTTACTGATAGGATTTTTTTTAATTTAAAAAATAATCTTATATGCCATTTGAATTTTCACGAATTCTTGACGATAGTTTGCGCGTAAAAAGATTCAACATTGAACTTTAAAAATGATGAAAATTCAGTGCTTCCATAGGTTTAAGCAGGGATTTCTTATAGTCATATTCATAGCCATCAGCGTCGGTGTTAAGTCCTTGGTCAAAGAAGGATTCCACCAATCAGAGGCAGCGAAAAGCTAATTTTTATTTCTTTAGCTGCTGGTTAACACCGACGCTGATGGCTGTAAATATGGCTGTTAGATGCCCCAATTCCAACCACTTGAAATTGTTTACGATTTACTTTCATATTAATATATGAAATTCTCTGTATTGAATAAAACTTAACGAATAGTTGCTTGATTGAATGGTTTCAAAATAAATAGAATAATGTGAGAACAATTCAGGAAAAAGTTTTTGGTCTTGAAATAAATGTTCTCAAAAATGTAAATTTTCACCTTGAATTGATATATCCATGTAATAACTAACTTATTTCTTCTATTTGAAATCATCAGTAAAAGAGTGTTTTCTGGAACCGTTTTTGAAAATGACTAATTAATGGATAGGAATCACGCTGGTGATGAACATGATGCATAGAAATGATAAGACGCGCAACATAAAAAAATCAACAAAACAATAAAAAGGATGTACGAAATATCCAATACCCATTAAACCCTATTAAGCTATCCTAAAAACCTACACAATACGATTCTTCACTCAGCATTTCTAAAAATGCAAGCTGACAAAGGGAAAAAAAAAGAATTTTCAATGAATGGGGGGGGGCGATCGCGTGAAAGGCACTAGCATCCATTAACAGCTCACATAGTTTCCGTGCGATTCTTTTGACAAATTTCGGGAGATGCGAAATTCCGACAAAACGTTGCAACCATGCGGAGGAAAAAAACCCTCTCCGTGCCAGGCAAATAACGATTAAGGACGCGAACACAAAACATTCGCTCGCGTTCGTCCGACTTCATTAAGCGTTTGAGAGGGGAAAAACGAGGGAAAATAGATTGAAATACCGGAACTGCATTAGGGAGGCTTTACAGCTCTTGTGATAGTTCGAGAAATGCATTTCATTTTGTTTTTAAGGCCTGGTTGCTTTTAAAGAGATTGTACGTTTTTGAATTGTTTTCGAAGATTTTCAGTAGGAGTTTTAGTTGTAATTTGGGGTGATTGCTTTACCATTTGCTTTTTTTTTGCCGAGTGAAATGAAATGGAGGGAAGGAAATAGTAATTTTGTTAGCTGTAAACAATGCGTGTGTAAAAAATTATGCATGAAAAGCATATTTCCGATTTCAGCAAGAGAAGCGCAACAATGTAACCGATAGACCATTGCAGTTTTAGCTCCTCCCTTCAACTACATCAAGTCAGGGAAGCATAAAAAGACGAAAGTTTAAAGTTTCAAATAAAATATGTTTTTGGATTCGTTTAATTTTCATCAGAATTTTGCTTTTCACTTGCACTAAGCAGAGTATCTCTTTATGCTCTCTTGAGATCAGCCTGCATGTGATAAAATGAAGTTTTTCTATTTTAAAATTATTTTAATTTATGGAATAAAACTTCTGATTACATATAATAAATCTATAGAATAAATTTCTTATTACAACAAACGTGATTTAAAAAATATATATTCTTATAATTATCTCAATTTACTCAAACGATGTTGTACTTATATGGAATAAACTTATTAAATGAATGCATTTTCAGAATTGAGCATACTATACTTGATTTACAGTAAAGCAAATTGAAAAAAAAAGTGTTAGAATAAAAAAGTCGAAAAAGAAATAAAAGAATCGCTCTTCATTCAAAGTTTTTAAATTTAATGCACAAACCCCGTTTCATTAAAAAATAAGAATATACTTGTATAACACATATTTTAATTTTGATCCTTTTTTTATTTTGTATGACGTAGTTGAAGGAAGGAGCTAAAAAACCGAATCACATTGTTATCATTAAATCATTGAAACATATTGGTCTATCGGTACACTGTTGCGCTTCTTATGCTGAAATTGGATAGATATGCACATGAAAAAGTAGGTAGTAAAAAATAGTACAGTTGTAATTATAGTAGTAACTATGTACATACACTCAGTACATGGAATAATACATTTCATAATGCAGTTGCGTCATTCTATTTTGGTTTCAAATTCATTTGAAGAAATTCCTTTTAAAAATATGCACCAAAATATTTTGAATATTATAACATCTGTTGAACAAGTATGAACTCATTTTCGAATATTTGAAAAGATATATAGATTAAGTAATTGCTACTTGAACTGAATTACTTTTCTAAGAGAAACAAGTCTTAATGTTTACCTATTATAATAAATATAGCATTACAATGTAATGTTTTGCATTATAAACACATTATTCAAAGAATAAAGAGTAGTAGCGTATGGCTAAAATAAAGAAAATAAGACTTGGAAAATCTTTAAAATTATTTAAAATCATATAGAAACAACATAGGTAGTATATTCATATTCAAATTCCATTATCCTTATACCAGTGAATATAAATGGGATAATCTTTCAACTGTTGTCTTTAATTTACAGAAGTTTCATAAGGGTGTAGCAGAACTTTCAAATGGATCTTTAAGTCTGTGAAGTTAAAAAAAAAAGACAACAACGGTAAAGTAGCAAAGAAAAGAAGATCCACAAAGAATGAAAGAGCAACTTTTCAAAAGAGCACTAATATAGCGATGATAAACATATTCATAATATGCACAACTTTCGCAAATGTCCAAAGTTCTCAAAGGAAAAGGAAATAAGAGTTTCTTTAAAAGGAACACCTGCTTCGCATCCCTTTGTCTCGTTCAACAACAGACACAGTTCTGCAATTTTAACCTTCCAATTTGCATAGGAACAGATGGCGCAAATTTCGAACAAATTTCTAGCTAACTTCCATCCTCATTTTGGCTGACCCCCCTTGCTACTTCAAACCGGAAAGTGATTTCCATCACTTGTAACATTTGCAATTCTTATGCATCTCTCTGAAAGAATTCCGATGGTGGAAGTTTCGAGGGTTGTATTGTTTTTACTTCTTCATTTGCTAACTTTGAATCCCTATTTTTTTTCTTCTTTCGAGCTGAAGAAACGCGAAATTCAATATGCTGCAGCTTTTTTGAAGTTTTCGAAACTTGAAAATCGTTTAACTGCCTTTTAATTGCAGTGTTTCTGTTTTTTATAAGAAGAGACTGGTTTATGGATTTTATTTTTTTTTTACAGAATGAGAATCTAAAATTTAGATTAGGAATAAATTTTAATGTTTTAAATTTAAAATATTTTCTTAGGAATATATGTAATTTACTTAGAAGTCAAAGTTTAGGTTAAATCAAAACTTTTTAGGTAATCTCTTAAAAATACTGTTAAATTGTGGTTAGTACCAATACTATTATTTATAACTTTAAGGTTAAACTTTTTTTTTTGTATTTACCTACTAATACACAGACACTGCATCATATACATAGGTGGGGATATTATTCTCACGTTAAGGTTTTGGTTGTTATACACAGTTGTGTGTATACGTTCGTTGTTAATATTAACTATGTATATGACTAGCTAGTGCTAGTATTACAGTTAAAATTGGAATATATGTGATTTAAATTGTATGAAATTTGAAGAAAAATTATTTATATAGTTCTAATTTAAATAAATTCTTCACGATTCCAATAAAAATTATAGCTCACCATTAAAGAAATACGAGTTTCAACAGTTGATGGTTTGATTTATAGATGATCTACTTATTCCATTTCTTCTCAGTAAAGATTGAAAAAATAACAACGTCATTATTTAAAAAAGATTCCATCAAAGTGCTTCTTAGAATCCATTCAAAACACCACTGAAAAAGGGGCGTTAAAAAAAAGACTCAGAAGCGAAATACTTTCTTTGGTTTCATACAAACTGTCATTTTCCTCTGAAATATTCCGCGTCGTATTTCAAGGGAAACGTAAAAACGCTAGAGACTTCCGCTGTGAAAATTTCGTACCCCTAGTTTTTAAAACTTTTTCTCTGTCTTAATGCCCGAGAGAGCAGTTTTTGCCTGTTTTTGACATTTCGTCCGCTCATTACTTCTTTCTAAAGCTATCTTTACTTTTATTATTCGCAGGAATGCGCCTTTTCAGCTCGGAAGCTGTAGAAAGACCCGAACGTTCGAGGACACAGTAGTTAAGAAAAGGAAAAAAATCTCTCTCTTGTAGAGCGCACAAAAATATGCTCATACTTTATGCTTGGAGAGAGAAGCGATTTCTTCCACAAGGAAGCCCGTTCAGGCTGAAAATAAAGCTTTTTTTTCATTAACACTATCTAATGGCACAGAAAAACTGCAAGTTGGTTAAAAAATTGAAGAAATAAAGGACATATAAAGCCGCCATCTTTTCCCCCTTTTTCTTTGAAGACGAGGTAAAAAATTGAAGCTAAGTCGTTATAACAAAGGTAAAAATCTGAGGTTTTTTTATTCCTCTCTAAGAATGCATATTAAACGGAGCATTCGTTATCAGTTTATTGCACGGTAAATTAAACAAGTGTTCTGTTGCTTTTGAACTCAGCCGCAAGTGTACCATCTCTGCAGTCATTAAATAGTAAATAGCTTATTTCTTTTGAAAAAGCAATTGATAACATTGATGGATCATTTGTTTTTTCTCTCTCGAAAGAACTAGTATTCATAAAAATTTTTCTTCACAGGATTTAAACTTGATTATTATTTTTATAGTTACCAATTTCTTCACTTTATAAGTATACCAACTGGTGTAACTTTTAATCGTTCGTCTTTTTTATGTAACTAATTATAAGTAAACTGAATAAATATATAAATACACATATTCTCATAACAGTTATAAAATCCATACCATCTCAATCATTGAATATATATTTTGAGTAATCTAGTTCTGTGTTGATCTTTTCATGAATAAATAATTAATGACTCTTTATTATTTCTTACATTAATTATGCAAAAAACGAATAGCAATAAAAAAAAACCATTCAGATGCAATTTATCTCTCAAAATTTCTTTAGAAATTATAAACCCCAAATATATAAACACCATCAAAACTAAGCTAACAGTTGTAGGGATCTGAAGAAAACATTCTTGTAATGACTATTGTTCTAGCGATAACGGTTGCAGATACTGTATTCGGTCATTTTGTTAAATCCCGTTAGGCCCACATCGTAATCTAGGACCCCGTAAACTATTCTTTAAATAAAGAGTAGGGCGTTAACAGAACCTTATTTGGTTGTTTGCTTCATAGTGGTACTTACTAAAAAGACTTTTCGTGGAACAAGAAATCTTACGAAATGGCTAGTCTTAACCAACGTAGTGACCATTTAATGTAGCTTAAAATGCCCAAGGCATTTCGAAAAATTTTACTTTGAAAAATGTGGTACTGTTTGTTTGGATAACCATTTCTTTTCTTCACCAGTTTAATAAAAAAATTGAAAGATTATATGGATGACTCATCGTTAGGGGTAGCAGAGCTGAGTCATCTTATATGTTACTGTTAAATGTCTAGTGTTTAATAGTTTTATTAGATAGTATTTTTGTTATGTGGTTTCTACTTAATATAAATTTCAGTTTTCTTTAAAAAAAATCCACTTATAAATATTATTTTTTTGCATCCTTCATCATTTTGCTTCATTTTTCTTGTTACTCCGTTATTAATAAAGAAATTTTCAATTTCTGAACGGGATTCCAATGGTTTAGTTTTACCATTGTTAATTAGTGGTACCCCTATTGTTTATGTTTTCTTGTCAATGTTCTGGTTAATTCTTTATGAAACTATAAATTCTATTAGAGGAAAATTGTAAAATTTCTGACGCTTTAAAAGATTTTGATAGTTCATAGTGTGTAAGCGTGTTCAATAAGTGAAGTGATAATGAGCTTATGATTACAAACACGCAATATGCATGTTATGCATATTTGATAAACAACCATTTCGTGAATAAAGAGAATATAACATGTGGTGAAAAACAAAAATATACTGTTATTTTAACTACAGGTTCTATAGATAATGGGAAAAGTAACTTTTGAAGGAATGGAAATTATCTTTTACTTCCAATTCAAGCAATTTGTCGGACTCATTTTTCGATTATTCAGACAAAAAATCAAAGGGGAACAATTTGTTCGGTCATTACTAGAAGGAAGAAACAGCTCGGAAACAAACTCCACTTTAAACTCCCGCGTAATCGGGCGCAAAAATTGACTTAAGCTCTTCACAAAGTCCTTTAAACAAACTCCAACCCATGATTCACGCCCCTTTTGCGACTTAAGCAAATAAAGCGTAAACTTCCCAACTTTTCTTCCCCTTCGAATAACTCAAAACCGGGCGACATTTTCTCATCCCTTTTTCATCTCCATCTTTAAATGCATCTAATGCCTCGGCACACACGGAACTCCGAATTCACCCCCGTCGCGCATTCGATTTATTTTTCGGAAACCCCCCTCCGTGGAATTATGCCAAGGGCGGGAAAGAACTTTCGAACGGCGTTATTTGCTCTTTTCTCTCTCTACCCCCCCTCTTCCCGAAAACTCTTTCACGGGGAAACTATAGCCCCTTTTCCAGAAGTGTTTTACGCCCTCGATATTTCACACCATTTCACTCTGGAACGGCGCCGTTCCTCTCTTAACAGGCAGAGAGAAAAAGAGTAGAGGAAAAGGGAGAGTGGGATATATATCGAGGAAAAGAAAAGGGTGATTTTCAGAGCCCGATAACCGATCCTGTGCGATTGTAGGAAGGGGGGGCGCAATCTGAAATTGTGCATCGCTTGGCAAAGTGAAAATCAATCCGCAGTTGAGGAAGTTTTTGCCATTGTTGACGCCGCTGGCTCATTACTCAACGCTTTAAGAAGCTGGCCCCGGATCGCAGTTTCTGAATGGGGATAATGATAATGGAATGAGAGGGGAAAAGAAAGTGCGAATGATCATGCTTGCATTGGGATGGGGCTTTGTAATGATTGGGAATATCTCCGAGATCAATCCTGTGCTAAATTCTTAAGAATAAATTCAAACAACTTAAGAGTTGTTCATAAAAGTTGACGGTGATCATTTTTATAGTGGGGCAAAGCAACCTAAGGTACAAATGGAGGCGTATACTGAGGATTAGTGATTATTTTTAAAATTTTTATCTGTTCAAAAAGAATTTATAAATTGAGGTAGGCCCTCTAGCCACTTGAGCGGTTGTCATCCAGGCGCGGATCCAGCACGGCTCTAAGAGGAGGGGGGGGGCACTTTTCCAGACCATCACCTTTGCCTTTTGAGAAAAATGTCAAAATGTTGAGGGTTTTCTAAGATGTATCACTCAAGTTCCCCTTTTGGAACCTCTGGAAGGTATAGGGGCCCACCCCCAGAAAGAAGTTTGAAATTTGTCATGTAAAAGTAGGGTTTTAACTCCTTTTGAGTAAATTTTTTGGGTCCAAGGGGGGGGCACTGTCCAGATTGTCACTGCTGGATCCGTGCCAGGTGTCATCTCTGATAATGGGAAACAAACTCTTTAGTTTTAAAAGCCAGAGCTGGAGAGGGTGGAAACCATTATGTCATGAATATATAGAAATGATTTGACAGATTTCCTGCTTCGTTACTTTATTTAGTGCAATTGAATGGTAAAAATAATATTTACTGCATTCTTAAGGTTATAAAGTTTAGAAATTTACAGTAGAAAACTTCATTTTTCAGTAACTACTCAAAATTTAAATAATATTGCGGAAAATACTGTTTAATTTTAAAAGCCGCATCCTGATAAGTGTGTCAATAAATGGTTTAATATTTAAAATTAAATTTATTAATCTAAAGAAAAAGATTCAGGATACTTTTTTAGTCTTGAAATTTGAAGAATAACATTAGAGAATACATTTTAAAAAGTTTTAAAATAAGATACGTTCAAAATTTTGAAGTAAAGAAAGTTTTCTTCCTGATTTTTTTTCTTTTTCTATGATTGAAGTTTTTTACATAATGTTACCCGAAACGAAGTATGCAACCTTCTTTAAACTGTCATTTCCATATCGATTAGAGAAAAAGGCGAGCGAAACAATAAAACGATATCTGCATCCCTGATAAAAAAAAATCCGTACTGTGCCTGATTGCTCCAACCCGATTATCAGGCTCTTTACACGAACTGCTTTCAGCCTCATTTCTCTCCAAGATTGAATTGTAACGCGAATAAATGGAACAGAAATGCAGATGCATAAATCAAAATATCCATTATTGTTTTGACGACATTTTCATCAGCGGATGTCCCATGGTTCTGATGACTCATCAATCATCCTGCGTTCTTTTTGTTCCGAAAAGGGTGAAATCTGGGAAATTGATGTTAAACAGGTTTTTTACCCCTTTTCTGCAACGCTTAAACTTCTTTTTTCTGTGGCTCATTGATTTCATTGGTCCTTGGTAAAAGAGTTTATGTTGAGGATTTTCGTTTAAAACCTATAATAGCTTGCATGAAACAATGTTATAAAATTTTTAAACTGGTATTTTAATAGTGTGTTACACTAAGATAATTTGAATTTGATGTAATAAAATTCATATCTAAATATATTCGTGAATCAGCCTATCTGCAATTATGTTCGCTAAACATTTAGCAGCTGAAATTTCATAAAATTGTATTCAGAAGAATCATCATTTGGAAAAGTAAATATACGTGTAGTTATTGGAATAATACAAAGACGTTACGAAAGTAAACAATTAATCAGTAATCATGAACTAATACAAAAAATCCTTATTAATTTTATTAAATATTTTAAATATCTAGCATTATTAATGAGCGGCAGAAAATTAGGAAATAGTATTTATTCCGCTCCTGAAATCGAATATTTTTAAAATCACACAGTTTACAATATGTGCTTAACCTTCCATTACATTTTATATAATGCCTGAGATTTATTACCTTACACGTTACGAATTCTGAATTTATTTCCCTCTTTGTAAAGTACTAGAATTGGACCGATATAAATGCCTTTGTAATAATGAAATAAACTTTCTGAATAACATTGATATCTCGCTGCTTATGATGCAATATGACAAAGCTCAATTTTACCACTTTCTCAAGAAAGAATTCTCAATAACCATGCGTTTCTACTTCCGCAAAACCGTTTATTTCAGGCAAATAAGATGATGCAAAAATGCTTGGAATTGAGTTACGACATGTTGCACCTTAAAACGACGATATACATGCAAACTAAATTAATTATGAAATGTTTCACATTTTTTTATTAACTACCCATAAAGCATGGTACACGAAACACTAATCCAGGAGTCTCAACTCATTTGACAGGACTAGTGAGGGAGTTATCGCTCTAAATTCTGAATTCAGAGCCGTGGGAGTTCGAGGTGGTTAGAAGATATTAATGCCTAATGCTGATGGCGTGCAACACTCCCTGCCAAATCCGTTCTACAGGGGCTTAATATGACATTGTCTCCTCATTAAATCTCCCGACGGTTTCCTGGGGGACGAGCGGGGGTCGGGACTCGTGTTTCCTAATGAGCGTCCAGTATTGGCTTAACGATGTGTTGGGGGGATTGTGTTGACACTGCTGGGGTTAAAAAGTGCCGTGTTGGCTAAAATGGGGTTGAGTGGAGGAATCGGTAGTGATTTGAGTAGGTTGAGGTTAAATTTAGATTGAAATTTCGTTATGCGTTCATTTTCATTGATGTTTGTCATTTAATCGGAATAGAATTTTAGTATTTTTTATGTATTGAAACCCTGAAAATGTACAATAAATACGAAAAATGTGTATTGTCTTTTTTAAATTTACATTCCAGTTTAGGTGTTGTTGTTGTCGTGTTCAAAAGAAATTGAATACTATATGGAGCCAAAAGCGTTAAAGATGAGGGTTGCTAGGAATGGAGAGCCTTGAGGCTATAAAGGATATCCTGTGGTGGCTCTCCAAGCTGAAAAAGAGAAGCAACAATGGCCTGACAGTTAAACAGTTAAATATACTCCATTGTATTCCAATGTAGGAGGGAAATAAAATACCTCCCGTGGACCAACAGGCGGAAGTCCAACCTCCTCGGAGGCTCTGGCACACCTATTCCATGGACAGTGAAACTAATGGATAGTTTAGGTATTTACTGAAGAAAATGAAATATTCGTATAAAATTATTTCGTTTTAAATCTGACAGTTTAATTTTAGAATAGCGTAACTGTTCATTTCACTTTGATTCAAGTGTCTCCATTATATTAGGTCAACTAATAAAACACTGTATATAAGTGTATTTATTGAATTTGTTGTAGTTTTTACGGAATGGATACTTGCGAAAAAAATTTAATTACATTTGATACTTGCTTGGTAATTTTGTGTAAACTCTAAAAACAACTAATAACTTTTTCATAATTAATAAGTTTGAAGAGGGAGTTTTATTGAATTCGGAACTAATGCAGCAAAAAATATAATAATTTCAGTGAGGAGCTCAAAAGATTTTTAATTAATCACAAAAGTGATGTCAACAAAATTAATACTGCTTTATGTAAATTTAAGCGTAAAGCAATTAAATGTATCAAAACCTTACCTTTGAATATTTGATTTAGCTTCCTGAAGACAAAAACCTTATTTAGCAAACCTCTCTCTGAGCAGTATTCTTAAAACTTCCCTAAATTGAAAACCGCTCTAAGCAAAAATAAATACAGCTTACACTCCCAGATGGAAGAAACCTCTCGTAAGAGAATACGCAACATTTAATGAACTAAGAGTTGAATTGAATTCTTTGTGTGAAAGATTTTTTGAAATTCGAATCTCTTAGATCTTTAAAAATCCGTTAATGTAAATTAGGCTTCTAGGCATTGGGGAGCCGAGTTTGAATTAACGTGTTTAATTTTAACTGAGCTGAAAGAAGTGTAGGAAATGCAGTAGGAAATCCTATTGTTTCCTGAAAATCATCAAAGAGACTTTCGTTAGAAGACGGAATACAGATGTTTGGGAAGCATAATTAAATTGCTCTTTGCTGTTTGGGAAGATAAATGTAAAAAATCCACCAACTTGAATTATATTCTTAGCCAATGTATAAATATTCCTAAAAAAGGGGATACATGTGTGTATATATCTTTTTAAAAGAAGTTTAGGAATGTGAGAAAATTTTAGTCAGAAAGAAACATTTTAGATTCACTCAAATAAACTTATAAGCCGTTAAAATAACATGTAAAATTAATATAGTTCAAGATTGTGATACTATATCCATTATAATATTCATTCATTATTTATTCATGGTTGTGACTACTTACCTACTTCAATTAAGTTTTAACTAATAGAATAAAACAAAGTAGACGTAATAAAGGTGAGACAATTTCTTCATAGATGCAAACATTTTCTAGAGTGAAAACTCTTCATACTCTCGCGATTATCTTTTAAGCAAGCTTAAAATGTTTCTCTAAATAAAAGTTCATTTGATTCTTGAATGAAATTGAACACTGAGACAAATGTATACTTTTGATACAACATAAATCTTGAACTTTTTAGCTTTTTTTCTGAACATTTGAAAAGCTTTTAAACCAAAATTAATTTCACAACTAAAAAGCCTGCTGTACCCTTTTATGGAACATCTCTCTGGAATAATTACATTTGATTAAACGCTCTTTTTTCCCCATTAAATGTGGAAGCTAACTAGGCAATGTTGAAATAAAAAAACCCTAGCAATCCTCTCTGTCTTATCTCTTAGAAGCAGGCATTTAAACAAAGAGAATTAAAAACTTCAAACACTCATAGGCTCAGTAATTAGAAACTAATGCATTAGGTAATCAATGCGCCTTAGGGTAAATATCCATTAACGGGTAAATTAGTTTTTAATTTCAAAGGAGTAGAAAAGTTGCTAATTCTTTTGTAGACACTTATTCAGGAGCCAAATCGTGATTTCAGGACCTAATGTACACGAGTTTTACTTTTTTACTACAATGTTTGAATGTGATATTTTATCGTTATAATTTTTTGTATTGTATGAATCAGTTATTTGATACACTATTAGATTGGGTTTCAGTATTAAGCCTTAAAAGTTTTTAACTAGGTATAGATAAGCTTTGAAAATAGGTTGTAGGCAAATAAAAAAAATACTGTTTGCAATTCATCCAGTATATAAATAAGAAACTTTTTTTTTCCTTTTATAAAATTTTAAAATAGGAAAAGAAAAGCTCAGACATTTTTGAGCTCATTTTATTAAAAGACCAGAATAAAACGGCACGGAAAAATATTTGTTGTTGAAGTTTTACTGTTTACCAACTCAGGAGAAAATTCTTGAGATGAGACAAAAGAAACTGTTGGCTTAAGAGATTTCTGTTTCTTAAAAATTATTTACAACAGACTTTTATGTTTCCTAAGGTAGATTGCATTGTGTTCTGTACAAACACTGATTTCTTTTTTTTACTCTGTAGAAAAATGAATGGTTAAAAAATTCAGGGCATTTTTAGATGCTTATTTCTAATACACTCACGAGAAACTCTGGCTCCTGGATGTTTATTTTAGAAATAATACTTAAATATTGGAAAGTATTTTTATCCAAAAGTGGATATGTTAATTTAATTTGATTTGGTTTCTGTGGAGTTTTATTAAGGAATAAACGTATTTTATACAAACTATTGGAAATGTTTTGGAAATTGACAGCATAAATGATGTTGATGTTTGACTATTTATTTATTACCTTTATTACAGAATCTTTAAAAATTGGTTCCTAGTGTAGTAGCGTACGATGATATTAATTCTGAAATTGTGATTTTATTATAATTTGTTGATAGATATTAATATTGTCTGCATGTATATGAATTTTCGTATCATAATATAGTATTACGATCAATCTATCATAATAAAATTGGTAAAATTAGATAGTTTATCACCTCCTTAATAATTGAATTTTCTTTATTAAATTACTTGCACCTCTTATGAGATTATGTATGATGTATTCATTCTTCCTGCTTTAGCCCAGACCGAAAAAAACTATTTTAAGTTAAAAATATAAAATTAGCTATTTGAAAGGTAGATTAAAATGTTTCTTGGGGTTTCATGCCATTCTGAATATGTAAAGATAAAAAATAACTGCCATTGTCCATTAAGTTTTCAAAATTATTACATTATAATACTTATTTTACTTTGAAATGAACTATTGAAAGCTGCGAAGTACATAAGATAAGAAAAATAATAATTTCTTTCTCCAGTATGATTTTCTAACTTCTTATCTTACATTAAATAATCCTTTTGTGCAAACACAAATTTTCACTTAAACTGATGAACAGGATAAAACAACTTGCTGAAGTCCCTCTCCCTAGAAACATTCCTCTCCTTTCAAACCCTCTCCTTTCAAACATTTTTAAAGTTACATAAAATGCTTAGAAATAAACTTCAGAATAGAAATCTATTTTTTAGTGACCGAAAGCTTACTTGAACTATTTTTTAAGAAAAATCCAACAGTTTTGAAGCTTGCATTAATATTTCAAACTCCCTTTAAAGAATAAACGCGTATTCTTTGATGGCGGAGAGAATTGCCAGAATCCATTAAGAAAGTAAACCTACTTCATAACATTTATTTCTTCTGTGAAGTTTAGTTGACTTTCTTAAACCAATTTGACCGACATATTTACCTAGGACATAAAACCAATGAGACTAATTCTAAATCAGATGAGTTTCCGTTTCAACCCTGGCTTTTAGAATTCCCAGCTAGAATGGATCTCGATTCGAATAGATTGGCTTCTCTTTCCCAAGCAAACATTCTCCCAGAAGTTTAAATGGAGTAAAGAATGCTTCAAAGGAGGAACTTTAAATAGTTGAATTTCTCAGCGTTTTCTGTCGGTGCCCTGGGGTCAATTGATCGAGCAGAAGGGAATGTTCTCGAATTAATTACAGTTCCGATCGGCTCTGGTGAGAGGACACAAGTTATTGCCGCCATTATCAGGGTCTCACAATTTCCTTCAGGTGCATGTTCGTGATACCTCCGGACTTTTAATTTTTCCCGATTTCTCTCGCGGTAAAGGAAATTAAGGTGGTTCTCAGACCGTGCTTGTCCTTTATGATTTTAGGGTGCGCGAAATTTTGCCAATAACTGCTTTATTGTTGGAATAATTCAATTTTCACACTGGGGTCTCGCCTGTTTTATTACTTTCCTAATTTCATTAAAAGAGTCATAAATATTGGTATAGCTAAGTTTGAGACTGAATTTTGCCCGTACTAAACAGTGGGGATAAAGAAAGTGTCACTCTTAGGGGAATTTGTACAAACAACTGATCATTTCTAACAATATTTCTACAATATTAAACGTATGAATAATAAGTTTATTGCTTTGAAAGAGTTGAGTCATAGTATATAAATTTTAAGGGTTGAATATATCACAGTTTTTGATTTATGATCTTATTATCTAATGTCGTAATGGCATTTTAACTATATGAATTAGTAATTGTATGTTTCCCCACGGTCAAGAGAACGATGGTCATCGTAGGCCTTAGCCTACTAGGGCTGTTGCGCCAATGAGTTTAGTTTAATTGTATGTTTACTGCATTTGTTATACGGTATTTTATTGATTCAAAGAAAGAAAGCATTCAAAGAAAATAAAGTAAGATAAAAAATATAAAATAAAAATTTTAAATAAATAATATAAAATGATATAAATTTAAAAACAAAGTTGTGATTATGTATTCAGAAGTTTCAAATAATTTTAAAATTCAAATATAAAACAAAAAAAAATCTACTTTTAATGGAAATGTTATTGAGAATGAATAACTATCGAAGTAAACATTTTTACATTCAAAATGCACTTTAAATAAGTAATGCTTCTACAACAGGATAGTCATAAGAATAAATTATATTCTGTTACATTTCACTTATTTAATACTACAGTATAAACAATACCCATTAATAAATGCTACTTACAATTCTTAAACGTTTCAACTAAATTAAGTTAAAAGTAGGTCATGTTTCTGCAAGACAGGTTTTGCTCAATAGTGTCATGTAAATGAAATGGATGCTGTCATTTTCCCCATTTATCTCCAGTTCTTTAAGAATGTCTAGACGTTTCGTCAATAGAAGCTGCTTTTCCGGAAAATGAGATAGCAACATAGTTTGTTTTTAAACTGTCATCCCTTAGTATATTCGTTCCGCTAAATTTAGGCATTTTAACGTACGCTTCTCAAGAAAAGGTTATTCTGTAGGGAGTATTTAAGGGAGTTTATTTAAGTGGTCCCAGTATGAGCTATGTTTTGAATTTTATTAACTTGCGTAATAAATTACCAATACTTGAAATAAAATGAAGAGTCCTGTAAGTACTTGAACGTTGCGTTGTATCAGTCTAATTTAAAAGCCACTTTATGAGTTATAAGGATAGACCATTTTGTGTTGACGTAAGAGGGCTTTTAGCTATCCTAAAAAATTCTTCTGTCTTAAAAAATGACTAAGGAAATATTTTCTAATGAAGTCCATCTCCTAAAAATTTAAACACTTATAACTAAGAATTACATTTGATTTTATTTTGGCATTTTTTTAGTCGCAATTTCAAGTGTTTTTTAAAACCGATATAAGTCTAAAAAAAATACCACTTAACATGCTAAAGTAAAAATTAACACTTATTAATTAAAAACAATTACTCCTTCTTAGAACACCTCCCACACAAATGCCTTTGCAACGATAGTAAAAATAATGTGTTTGAAAATTCTTTCACTGACTTTTTTTGAAAGTACTCTTTATATTTATCGTTCTACTGCCCACTTTTATTGTAAGCGAAAACTTAATCTAATATTCGAATGGCTTAAAGTTAAGTCACCAAAAAATAAATACGAGCTATTTTGTAAGGCATTACGTTAAAATCCAAACAAATAAAAATATTCACCCTCCAATATAACAGCTTTGATTCAAGAATATTAAAATAAATTTATTTACTTATAAAATACAATCGTTATACATAAACTTTATAAGGATCGTAATAATAATTGTTATTTATAAAAGTGAGTAGTACATTGCAATATTTGAATTATAAAATTCACTCATTCCTGAAGACCAAAGTAGTCTCATTCAGTCCCTTATGTAAGAACATTAAGAGTTAACTTAGTTATTCAGGTTTTAATTTAAATTATGTTCCCTATGGGAAAAGTTTTCTCTCGTTCCTTATTCTCCAAGGTTGCTTATTGGATAGGCTAAAATTTGAAATAATTGAGCTACCCAAAGTGGTAGTTGCGTAAGTCCACCTAACTTAGTTTTAAGTAGTAATTGGAGGTTTTCTGTTATGGAGTTCTGTTATTGTTCCCAATGAGATGGTAATTTTTAGATTGCTCTCTCAGGAAAGTTACTGGACTTATTTATTTTTAAGGCATATTGTTTAATAAGAAAAACTCAATTTACAAGTTTCTGCCGATTTTAAAAGTATGAAATAATTTTAGTCAATTTGATTTCAGTACAATTCCGTTATCTGTCCCGTTAAATATCATCAAGCTGTTTTAGGTGCAAACTTAAAAAAATATTGCCGAAAATAACAAATTAACTTTTTAAAATACACTGTTATATTAATGAAAATATTAAAAAATTGGCAATATTTTCTTTTTTGGCTCCAAACAAGCTTGACAATTTTTAACGGGACAATTAAAGGAACTGAACCTTGATTTTTTCTGTCATGCACCGTTTAAAATTGTTGTCTTTAATTTTATAAATCATATACAAATTGAGAAATGATCAAGATTAAATGTATGAATTTATTTAGAAACAATTTTATTAGGTCTTGACCATCCATAAGGATTTATTAAAATATAAATTTCGATAAAAGTATTACCTCATATATGTAAATTTCCCTTTTATTTAACTATTGGAATTTGTATGATGTGTTTGAATTTTCTGAATAACTCTCAAAACAGAATTTACACACAATCAAAGACTAATATCGAAGTTCACACATCTGCTTAAAATTCCAATGCATGGCTGTTCACTAATCGAAATAAAGGAGAAAGCAAATTTAACGAAACATAAAACAAACATTCCACTCACCTCCCTCTCTGACCACTGAATCATATTAAGACTCACGAACTCACGATTAAAATTCGTGGAAATTTTGAAAACAATCGAAAGACAAGAACGTTTCTGCCCATCCACGGCGAGAGGATATTGGAGCGATTGCATTATTCAATCTGCTAATTCCGTGCCTCTGAATATCAGCGTAGCTCCGGTAAATCCATCAAATGCCGGTTAATCCTCTCGCTATGCTTTGATCTAATGGGCTGTATAAATGGGATTTTAATTGCATAATCGATTGCGTCAACTGGAATCAATCAGAGACGGCGGAATTTTGCAGTTCAACTAACTGGAGATTTTTCTAAATAGTAGATTTATTTGTTTCAAAATTGGGGATTTGTGATTCGAAACTTTCGGCCCTTTTATTGCCTTTTAGAGATATAGACACGGTTGATTCCAAAAATAGACTAGACTGCAATACGAGAAAGGAATAGGTTGCAATTGAGTAGGAATGTCGATTTCGATTCGATATTGCGGATATTTCCCACTGAAGTAGTAAATTCCGTTTATCGGAACAGAAACTAGTAGGTACAGAATCAAAGAGATGGTCACATGTTCCTCCTTGAACGGGAAATGAGCAAAAGGATTTAAGTATATTTTTCAAGTGTAAGATTCATAAGTCTGTATACGTACAGAAATCATATGATGAAAATTTTGTAGTTGTATGATAAAATTTTGTCAACTGATTTTTCGGGAAAGTTCGGGTTTTTATACTGGCTAAATTAATCGAACCTAGTTAGAACCTAGTCAAAACTAGGGAATTGAAACTATTTGAACTAAATTTAGGTGAGCAGATTAAACCTCTTAAATGTAGAGGTAGAAAGCGATATTATGGATAATAAGTAAAACATATGTTACAACTTTTTAAAACTGTACTTATGAAGTCTTTGTGTAAGAAGACTAAAAGAGATAATTTCAGAAATGAAACAAAGTTAAAAGTCCAAAAATACGTTTCCCACACCTATGAGAAAACAGACGCAAACTTTTAATGTAATTTATTTACCCTTGCAATCAAAACTTAAGTTTACGAATAATGCAAGTAAAATCAGTTATTATAATCTTGAATAATAGGTGTCTATTACAAAGAAAAAATTAACTTAATTTTACTGTGGTGGAAAAAATCTCTATTTTAACACTCAACCGCTTGAACTGTATTACAATTTAAAACATACCATTACAAAGTATAAAACATAACAAAATCAATATTGTCGAGTTTCAAAAGAAGGTCATAAAGCTTTTATAAACAAAAGATGATTAAGATTATGTTCCAGAGGTACTCAATAAGAAGAATTTTTATCAACATAATATCTTTTCAAAACTGCAGCTTGCTCTGTCATAAATAACACGATTTTCTTCGCTACTCACCTCAGCGAAACACCACTTAACACATATTTTGAGTAGATGCTTCTTCAATCTCCCCTAATGCACTCATAAACATCTTACAACTCCTCTGCCTACTATAAACATCTCACTCCAGCATCCGAACCATTTGATGACATGCCCTGATAAAAGCCTCCCCCCTTAATATCGTCATCAAAATCCATCTGGGAAACGCTCTCCGAATAAATTGAAGAGCCTTTTTTCTGCCACTTTTTGATGAGGCCCGCTTTAAATAAAGCATCCTCGCAAAACTGCCGTTTTATAGAGATGAAAAATCATCGGGATCCGTTTTGCCGCCGATGCAGGGGATGGAAATTGATTCTTTTTGTTTCTGTTGTTGATGAAAGATTTTTTTTCTTCTTCTTCTGTTTGTTGCAGCAGCGAAGAGGCAAATTGAAAAAGAGAGCCGTTTATCATCGATTCTCGTGTCAAATGCTCACTCGACGAAAAACTGAGGGTCTCGGAACTTTTTGAAGCTGTTGCTCGCTGTAAATAATGAGAGAGCCGGTTTTAAGCCGTATAATGGCCGTGTGGAGTATAAAGTGTTCGTGGATGCGAGCTTCGGATTTCTTCTTTTCATGAATTACGTGTAAGTGATTTCCAGCATGTAACATCTTACATTAATGGAAGCTTCGTTGTATCTCCTGCTGACTCGATTTGGGATGTTTATTTCATGACGAAAAGAAAATTTTGTAATTGATTGGACTTTTTAGGAATACATAAATTTATCCGATAATTTTCAGGCTTTACTGGTTTAGACAATGTTAACAAAAGAAAAAAATATGCAATGCACAGTCGAAGGCCATTTTCTTAGTTTAATGAATCAGTTTATATTCAAGTTTGATATCACAATCAATGTTGGTGGATTAATATTCAAGTTAAAAATACTTGACCAGTGCTGGTGAGTAAATAAACTAAAATTTTGTATTTGTCAATGAAATATTTCTTGTTTATACTATAACCTGTCTATTTTTCCATGGTCACAGGGAGGTTTAGGGCTGCAATAGAAAACTGTCAATAACATTATTTTTTAAATGTAACAACATTATCTTTACAGACTGGTTTCACTGCATTTTACGAGGATTTTTCAAAAATATATAAGCCGTTTGATTTCTAGGCATTTTAGATGACGATAGTCAGACCAGAAAATAAATAAATGGAAATTGAGCATCTTATTTGTAAAAATTATTGACAAGCTTAATTCACTCTAAAAAATAAAAGATATCTTTATAAAACCCTTGAAATTATTTGTTACCATCGAATATTTTAAAGGAGTCAAAACCTTATGTTTAACTACGAATAAAATTTAATACCTAATATCCCCTCTAAAACCACACGTTCATACTATTCAATCTCTCTTCCATCTTAAGCAATTGGTAAAAACTCTTTCATTTGTTCATGACCCAATTCCTATGAGCAGACGATTTATCGTTTTATTAAGTTCCATCTCAGCGGAATCCAATTATTTTCTGTCAAACCCCTTTATAACTCCCCGCTCTCTATCTAAATTATTATTTCTTCAAAACTAACATAAAAAAACCCTACAGAATCAAGTTCTTCCCAACATTCCTCTCATTTGTCGAGAAATAATCCCTTCCGAAGACACCCTACACTTTCCCTCCAATTCCATTCCGAAACAAAAACCACTTTTTCAGCACACCCCTTCCAAAACAAGTTGCAGAAAGGAGAGAGGCGTATCAGCACAAAAAAGGGGGCAGATATGACATTGATAAATCTGCTCTCCCGACCCTACCCCTTATCTTATCTCCTACAAAAGCTCCTTCTGTAGAAATCCGCGTCTCCTGCTGAAAAGGCCTTTGTTTTAGCTCCTTTGTTTACGCCGGGATTAAAACGCGTGTTGCGCGATGATGTAGCAGCAACAGCGCTGTTGAAGGGGCGATTCTTTCTAATACACAGTGTCATACTCCAGTGTTTCTAAAAATTAATGAGGCGAGGGCCGCCTCCTTTTGTCAAATCTCGTTAGTTTGGAATCTTCAGGAGGGAAGGGAGTGTTTTTTTTTTAAGGAAGGTTGTTTTCGTATTCATAAACATGCTTTCTCGGGTGTTGGAGCCGTGAGATGTGAAAGTTGATGAATATGTGGAAACGCTGTTGGTTGCGGGGGAGTTTTAAGCTTGGAAAGAGAATTAATGAAATGTAGTGATTTAAGAATGAAATGTTGTTAAAATTTTAATTAAAAAATATTTTCAGTTGCTTTTATGCGGTTCCATTAATCTTCAAAATTGAAATTGTTGTTTAATGTCTAAAGAAAAAGTTTTTTTTTTATGTTATGTGTGATTGTTCCTAAATGCTATTATGCTTAATTTATGCAGTTCAAACGTTTGAAATGGCATTTTACTACATTGTAATCACTTCAGTAGGAAACTTTAGATGTGGTTTTACTTTGGTCATGTTTTTAAGTTGTACATCGATAGATATAAAATACTTTTAAATTTTAAAATAATTAAAGTGCTTCTATTAAAAAAATCATTAAAGAAATTGTTATACAAATCCCCTATTAAATTACACTCACATATAATTATTCTCTATTTTGAGAAACATTTTCAATCTGAAAGTCTCTTACTTTTAATATGTAGGTTAAGGTATTTTTGAAACTTAAACCGTTCATTTTTTGCTATACTCAAATAGTTTTTATTTGAAAAGAGAGTTGCACTTTTAATGGCCTTATCTCTTGAACCGAAAACAAACAGCTGTAAACCAGTGAGATACTAAACAATATAAGATAAATATCTTTATAACGGAAATATTTTGTTTAGTCCGTAAAAATAATTTTCAGTACAATTTTTTGATACTTTACTTTTATCATGAAGCTTAAATAAAACATGTATAAAAACACAACAAATATAATAGTAACATACTGCACTACCACATATTGAAGAATTGTTTTCCCAAACACAGAAAGATCATCAATACCATCTACAATTTACACCATTCTATGTTTTACTACATATGAACACATCATTAAGTTAATTTAAAAAATGTAAGTACAAAGAAAAACCAAAGAACCCTATTCATTAAGTAGTTTCTCAATGAATGCCTGGGAGTTAAATCTAACTAAAGAATAACCTTAACCTAAGAATTTACTATTACCTCTTTCCATCTCTGGAAACTAAGATGACCCATTTATACGAAGTAATTAATTTCCCAGAACCATCTTTGTCTCTCTCTGTAAATGTCACTTTGATTGCGAACTTAACCTCCTCTTGTTAATTCAACAAAGGCAAACAGCAGGGGAGCTCAAAAGGTAAAGGGGACTATAATTCAAGGAGAATGAATGGTTTGAGTGCACTTTATCTTATCTATTTCAAGGAAATAGGAGATAAATCTTTAGTTTTTGAATGAAAATACCTCGAAATATCAAGTAGGATGATGTTTCATCGATTATTTAATGACAATATTGTAAAAATGACTTTATTACACGTTTGTAGTGAATTATTTAAGAAATACTCAATAAGATAACCCAGGTAGCACAGGAATATCAATCAGTGTAGTGCCAATATTGACCAACACTTCGAACATCGATAAATATAGGGCATAAAGAGTTTTTAATTATTAAAAATACAAAGCTGAAAAACTTTCTAAATAAAAACTATTCGAGTTAAATAAACCTACGAAAATGAAATCGGGGTTTTTGTTGATAATTCTCGATGAAACGATATTGGCTAGCAAAAGCCGGTGCTGAATAACACCGTCTATATTGGCCGATTTTTCAGAGGGGATGGTTTTGGAAAACACAAGTATTGCCCGAACGATATTGGCTGGTGTTTTTGTGTGGACTGGGAAATAATTCTAAAGTTTTTGTGATATCTTGCTAATCTTTCACTCCATAGCTTAAAATAATTTCTTTAAAAAAATATTTTGATCTGTGTTAGTTGGAAATAAAAGGTGATGCAGTACACTATAGCTAATAAAATGGTTGTTTTAAAAATCAGGCGCATTATGAAAGCAATTTTACAATACTTTAAAAAACGAACATAGAAGGCGCATTAGCTGTTAAATAAAGATTAGTGTTTAAAACACTCTCAACACGTTTGTTTATCACATGGATTACAACAGAATAAATTTTAATTTAAAAGCAATAACAACTTCTCCCAGCCCTCTTAATTTCAGATTCAACGAAATTACGCTTTAATTGAGGTGTTGTGGTTTCGTATACCCTACGAGTCAAATTGTTGCTAAGCACATAATGAGCCCCTCTAATGGCGAGGCTACGGTAGAGTGGAATTGCAAAGGTATGAAACTGCAAAGTGTGGTTTACGCTTATTTAATAAGCATCTCGTTACACGAAATGCGCCCGCCACGTAATTAACCATCAGCAAGTTCGCTTAGAAAGCTGCTCCACACAGCTTGGCGTCTCAGTTTTATATGTAAATATTAAAAGTCAATGAGACTCTTAATGAAGTAACTAGCCAGGTTCAAGTACAGAACTTGAAAATATACTAAAAACTATAGAGATTTATTTAGATGTGTAATAACAATTATGGTGAGAGTAATATTTATAACATTTAATTTCTATTTCAACTAATAAATATAATTTCTAAAAAATTGAAATTCTACAATAAAAAATACTTTTTTAGAAGACTCAGGTAGCACAGCTATATCATTTTACATCAACTCATCACTTAATTCATCGGTTGATATCGTAGCGTGCTAGCTAGGGAGTAATCATAGCTTAATGAAAAACTATCACGTTTAATAACTTGTTTAATGAAAAATATCCTGCACCTTACTACACATTGCATAAAATAGTTATATTTTTTATCAAGCGTGTATCAAATTTTTTTGGACTTATTTGATGAAATAAGCTGCTCGTATCATTAATCGTAATCAACTAAAAAACGCTATTAAACTATTAATAATTTATTAATGTATTTAAACTAAACTCAGAAATATAACT
The DNA here is from genome assembly GCA_963680715.1 of Tetragnatha montana. Classification (NCBI taxonomy): domain Eukaryota; kingdom Metazoa; phylum Arthropoda; class Arachnida; order Araneae; family Tetragnathidae; genus Tetragnatha; species Tetragnatha montana. Next base: position 30,230,582 of record OY796680.1, read on the forward strand.
AATTTACTCATTATAGATAAATGTCAAATCCGACAAAATTGGAATAACATCAAATGTATAGAATTTTATGAAAGTTTATCCTTTAAAGAATGAAAATAAAGCACTCTCTTTGTATGAATTTTATCAGCATTCACCGTCCCAAACAAAATGAAGCTTTGATCAAAGTTTTAATTAATAAATGTCTGAAACTTTCATCCAAATACGTTCAAGTTTGTTTGTCTGATTTTGAAGAATTTATTAGAAGGCTCTTTGAAATGACTTAAAGAATATATAGTGTCAATAAATCAAAATTTCAAAAAGAATAGCTGTGAAGATTAGGAAAGAGCAACAGCTTATCAAAACATAATACTTAACATGAAATAAAAATACTTTGAATCAACAGCTTTCTTGAATTCTAAGCTCTGAATGTTAAGGTTTTTACTAAGTCCATGCCTAAGGCATATAACTGAAAAACCAACAAAACTTGAACAAACAAGGATTAAGTAGACTTAAGACTAGTTTCAATTTTCAATGCTTTTTTTATTTCTCATAAAATTTTTCCTATTTTCTTTGGAATTTTGCTTTGTGTGTGACTTTGTGATATGAGATTGTATTGTATTGTAAATTTATTGGTATAAAGAGAGATAATGGTATTCAAAGATGATAGAGACAAAGAAGATTCTTTGTTTGAATATTTAAAAGTATTTACATACCTTGTTAAGAGGAATAGTTTTAGTCACGAATGCTTTTTTTAGGCAAGGAAAAAATTGCTTAAAGTTTTTATAGTGATCTGAATATTTTTATTTTTACACGTTGTAAAAGATGGTTATATGACGTTAAAATATCAGGTTGTAAAATTTCACTAATCCGATTATACTACTGGAACTTATTTTAAAAGCTGTTCTCAAGGGGTAGTTCAAAATTAATATTTCTTACAAGTTATAAATCATTTCCGCTGTTCAAATAAACATATTAAGTTTTTCTTAATTATTAATTTCGTAGTTTTTTCTGCATAGTTTTTATAGTAGATATGATAAGTTTGCATAATATGTAAAGCTTCCTCTCTTTTACATTTTGAACATGTTAATAATTAAAATTAAGTTAAAATTTTAATTAAATTGTGATTAAAATTTACCTCTTTGGGTAAAAAGGATCGCCTTCAAATTTATAAGTTTGTTATTTGTTACACAGTTTTTGTTTGTTCCTTTAGTTGAAATTTAGTTTTAAAAAAATTCAATTCTGAGCGAAATTCAGATGGTTTAATAACTTATAAATTCATAAATTTATATCCAATGATTAATATTACTAAAATTTATGGTTCCATATAATTCCTTTTGAAACAGTCTTTGATCTAAAACATACTCTTCATTTGAAATAAAATGAACTATAAAACCTGAAAGGGGTAAATATAAACGTATACCTACAAGTATTAAGAATAATGTTTTTATAATTTTAAGAAGACGCTATAATTTTTTTACATTAAAATAAACCCTACGGAAAGTAGGTAACACATTTCATTATATTAATCGTTTGTTTATCAATTCCATGGAATAAAGTTACGCAGTACCATCCCAAGCAGCACAAACGTTCAAGATTCTTCCAATTTTTATCACGTATATGGCCAAATTTCGTTTACTTCTAGTAAAAGCATTTACTTAAAATGGACATTTTATGTTTGAACTGTGCTACAAGGGATAAATGGCCCACTTTGTCTCGGTTGCACCTTTCTGTAACATATCGACTGTACTACTATGAGTATAAAATGAGGTTTCTGGCATTACATGACTTTAAACCAATCTTTAAAAAAAAACTGTCATCCAAATTCAAAGGTATAAAACCTCCAGCCGAAGTATAAAACCACCAAAAGGAAACACCATAAAGCCTTCCCACGCACGCAGCCCCAAATAAATGGCGTGCATCTGGGTGCATGAAAATCGACTCCTCAGCGGAAACAAAAGAACGACTGAGTGATTTAAATGATCCCCGCCGCCCGAAATACCCACCTGGAGCGGCGAGCGATTTTCCGGGGCAGCAAAAAAATGTCACTAAAACCAGGATTTGATAGTCAGTCAAGTACCCGCAGTGAAATTCAATTCCTTTTATGGGCGCCATTTTTCATTCGCAGCGAAAATCAATTCAGCTCCTTCTGTTTGGAGACACCGGTTCCCTAAGAGGTACTAAATTATGGCCGGCTACTTGTAACGTTTAGGCACAGAGTTATGGGTTGTTTCGTCCCGACTGTTTATGGCCGTGGTCAGGAGATCAATATCAATTTTATTCCGGGATTTATTGGGACTGTAAAAGTGGGAGTGGGAAGAAAGAGAGGTACTTTTGAAGAAAAACTGAACTAATTACAGAGGAAAAATGAGTCAGGGAAAGAGGTGTTTGAAAATATTGAAAGGAAAACAACGTTGTAATGTGAAAATTCCAATTCAAATTGATTAACAAAAAAAATCAATACAAATACACATAAACAGACATGGACGCATCACACAAAAGAACAGAAAAAAAAGAAAAGAAAAAAAAATTGCAAGTAATTTCTCAAAGGAGCCAAAAGCTCTTCCATGGGCTCATAGATTATCGTTATTAGAAATATAAAGAACTAAAATAAAAAATAGGTAACTGAATAAAAAAAATTATTAATAATTAATAAAATTATGGAGTAACAAATTTGTACATTATAAAGCGATGTTTTTCCTTTCAATATTTAATTGCACAAAGCAACCTCCTGTTCTATGGAATTTGAAAACTATTTGTAAAGTAATGATATGTATAATTCTCAAAAGACTTGACTTAATAAGAATTCTTTGGTTCATAAAATAATTTGTTATTCCATAACTTGTGCATTTTAAAGGTGTTTCCCCTTTCAAGATAAAACACCTACAATTAACTACTTATTACCTTTACATGAAACAACGTCAAAAATTTTTGAATTATATTTTTTTTTATTTTAAAGGTGGACATTTTTTCCAATCTCTATATATATAATGAAGATCTGGGTGGCTGGCTGGGTGGCTGTGTACGGATCAGATGTGGCGTAATTACTCCTACACTACCTGAACGATTCGGACCAAACATGGTACACAGACGAATGGGGACGGGGGAAAGGCAATGACACCGGTTTCAAAATTCTAAAATCACCCCTTCACCCCCTTTTACCCTTTTATCAAAAATGTCCTTACTTCTCTGTTAAAGAAGAGCTGTTTAGCTCGCATTGTTGCAAAGAAACCAACAAAAGCAATTTATGCATAAAACAAAGTTTTTAAAAATAAAACCGGACTAAAATTGCTATAAAAAGGTTATTAATAATTTTAAAAATTGAAAACTGTCCTTATAAAAACTTTTGACGGTATTTTATTGTTAAAAACTTCGTTTTCCTTGAAACTTTAAGTTGAAACTGAATAGAGCATTCGCACATGACGTCACTTGGAGGACAAAATCAACGTTGCTAAGGCTGTTGTTAGGGGCGGGACATAGAAGTATCCAATAGCAGCATTCGCACATGATGTCACTGGAGGAATAAAACAACGTTGCTAAGGCCGTTGTTAGGCAGAGTCATGTGATTGAAAATGCTCTATGTTTAGACTGTTAAAATTAATCTTAATAGTAACAAAACTTGAATTATTTTAGTGTAGTTTTAAGAAAGTTGGTAATAAAAACTAGGTCAATGGACTCTAACCGCCTATCTGGTTCGAGACTTCACGGAACCAACACGTGACCTACAACTGAGCTTGCAATTGGTTACCACAGATACTACACTAGTAGATTACTAGTGTAGTATCTGTGGTAACCAATGGCAAGCTCAGTAGGTCACGTGTTGGTTCCGTGTGACGTCAGACGGTTAGAGTCCATTTTCATTCTCCATCATTATTTTTTCCATGATAGCGTAACGATATTTTATTCAATTTAACAGCAGGAATGTTAAATACTTATTCCTTATGTGATTGTTTTTATTTATTTATCGGGAAATTCGTCAAAATAGCCAAATGGGAGCATTATTAATTTTTTTTGGAGTTGTTGACTAAATTCCTCTGCGGGATTTTTTCCCTGATAATGAAGTAATATTATGCCGATGAAAGAGGTACAGGGAACACCGGGATAAAAAAGGTACCGGGGACATCGGGATGAAAAAGGTACCGGGAACACCGGGATGGATAAGATGCCGGGACCTCCGGAATGAAAAGTACTGGGAACACTGGGAGGAAAAAGGACCAGAGACACCGGATGATTGGTAATAGCTGATACAGAAATTTAGACATGAACATTTGAGAGAGAGCATCAAAAATAATTTTATACACTACACCCGTGCAAGGCCGGGCAAATCAGCTAGTTTAGAATATTTATGGGATTTCTATCCCTCATATACCTTAAAATTAAAGATATAGATTTCGAAAATTTACCATGCAAATTTTTTTGTGCTAATTTGTTTATTAACTTTAACGCAATTTGGAAAAAAAGATGAATATTGCATGTATCAAGTCCTCCTGTTCGATATAATGTAAAGGCACACGTATTTTAAAGCACTAAACTTGCATCATTAGAATCAATTAAAATGGCGCAACTTGTTCAGCGTTTTTATTGAAATTTTAACAATATTTTTTAAACAAGAGAAGAGAGAAAATTTGTGTTCAGTCTTTTAAAACAATATCTACATTATGCTTTTATAATAATATTTAAACTTGAATTGTGTGAGAATAATATTTCATAATTTAGATTACAGTATAAATGCACTAAATATACAAGTAAGGAATCGATAAAAGTGTGAAATCAATGCATTGACTGTAGAATACATCTCCCTAAGTCACACCTTATCATTTGCAGTTTTCCTTCCAAAAGCAAAGGAATACAAATAGGGAGGCTCTTGATGTTTCCCGCGCAAACGACTTTGGTTATCTACGCATTCGAAGAAGGGGTTTAAGAAATAGACTTTGAAAAATCGCCGGATTTAAGGCTACTTTTCCAAATCGAATTGTGATGGTCTACTTCCATCAACATGTTCCCATTTTGAGAAAGTGCTATTTGTGATCGTTTGCCCGAGGGTGGTAGGAATGTAAATGTCGAGGGCACACTCCACCCCTCGTGCTTGACCTATGGGTTTTGTGGAATTCCTCGATTCGAACCTTAAAGAGAATCAGGAGGAGCCTGGTATTCGGCTCAATAGATGCGATGGATTCTTTTGAGTCCGATGTTTTATTCCTTCGGAAACTTGTAAAGTGGTATCCTTCTGGTTGTGATAAATGGTTAAGGTTGAATTCGAATTCCGATCGGGGAAAGAGAATTTAAGGCGGAAGGTTGATTTTCTGAACCGTTGTTTCAGTGCTCCAATGCCAATTAAGGCGTACGTATACACTAGAAATCACGATAATGGAAAAAAAATATCCAAATATTTTTCATGGATTAAAAGTATTCTGCAATTCCTTATCTTTAAATTGATACTAAGATCAAGAAAATGTTTGCAATACTTTTTATTTTATGAAGGTTTAAATATTGCCCTAATCATAAAAGCTGCTTGTTAACCAAATCTTTAGACTTAATTTCTGAAGAATCACCGTTTTTCTCACAGTCATTTAAACAATGATTTCTCTACGGGAATTATTTCTTACCAATAAAATCTGTAATATAGTGGATGTTTTGACTGTTTCATATTTTTGCATTTAATACATTTTTAGAATGCAAATTTATTGAAAAAATGACGGAACAATCAGTTTTTTTTTTGAAGCAATGCAATTCTAATACTTGTTTCACTTTCACTACTTTAATATAACTTTAAATTTGTATGAAGAATAGAAATTTCAAGTTAAATTTTTACCTCAGAAATTCTCTGCACAAAAAGTTATTGATGTATTCATAATACATAGGTATCAGTGTTTGATTTTTACTGAGTTCTATGGGCAACACACATAAAATTCTTAGATTTGTAGTTAGATAAGTATTAAAATGATAGTTGATGTTCTAACTTGACTGACTTTAATTGTTAATTCATCGGTATGATTTCTTCAAGCGTTTCACTGTCAAAAGATAAACAAGAATAGCCAAACACTTTTGTCTGATTTAACAATTCTCACCCTACTATACACATCGCTTACCGAACAAAAGTTCCCTAAACGTTATCACTTCCTTTTTTTTTTTTTAAATCTCTCTTTGATAGATGACCTTCCTTATGTTCGAGAAAAATGTAAACGAAGATTTCATTTCCATATTTTTCATATTCGAACTTCAGAAAAACAGCCCTCTCCCATCCGATTGAACTTCTTTTCTTTGAGCCAGCAGATCCGAAAAAGTCGAATAGGGGGAAACAGAAGTGTCCTTTTCCTGACAGCCCTGAGTAATGAGAATTAAAAAAGAAGAATGCGAACCAAACATCGATTTTCGTTTTAGTCAGGCGGGTATCCAGATTGCACCCTCCGAAACTCTCTTCACTTCCCTTCCTTCGACCCCCGCCATCGGTTATCGAATTCGAAGTGTTCCTCTCACTTTCTTCCCACCCCCCTTTGATAATTTCTTTTGTCTCCAAACAGTGAAAGGACGCTTTTTTTTCTCTGAAATGACACTAGCTATGCCTGAAGAGAGAAAGAGAAAAAAAAAAGTAAAGTGTTGTCTAAAGTATCGAATTCTTGGGGTCCACTCTCTTCTTTTGTTCGTGTGTCCGGAACTTGAGGAGCTTGTATTCAAAATCCATAATGGGAAGGGGTTTTTATGGGTTTCAAACTCCGATTAAAGGGATCTGATTTGAAAAGGTGTTCGGGGTGTTGAAGAACTTTGATAAAATGAAAAAAATTTTTTGTATGTATTTTTTTTTTTTAATCTGCGATCGTTTGGAAGTGTAGCAACCTTTGACAAAAGTGAAGGATTGATGATTATTCTAAATTATGGGAGATAGTTTTTAAGGTTTTGACTATCATTCTAAGTTTGGCAGATAGGTAAATCCCAATATTAAATGATCAGTTACTCGTATTTTTTAATATTAAATGTAGGAAAATACTGCCTACAATTTTCATCAAAGAACATTAATAACTATGGGACCGTTCATAAATTACGTAAGCACCGAAGTGGGGAGGAGGTTTGCTATTTGCTTATTTTTCCTGACAAGGGGGGGGGAGGGGAGGATGAGTGAGGAGTATTACGTAAGATGTTACAGACATCTTGTTTCTTGCATAAATAATTTTAAAGTTCAACCAAAAATAAATTTTACAAAAAAACTGAACTGTGAAAAAAAATTTTAAGCATGTTTCACATGGAAAGTTTTAACGATAGATTAAGTGTTCATGGAGAACAATGAATTTCGGAAATCTAAGCATTTCTAAAGATTTTTTACTAAAAAAAGAACAAAGGGGGTTACGTAATTATGACGTAGTTTCTTTTGTAATTATGAGAAGAGTGTTTGCAGTTTGATTATTTTGCTGGGCAAAAATGACCAAAAACCTGCTTACGTAATATTTGAACGGTCCGTATATCAACTACGTATTTAAGTACAAATCCCCTTTTTTAGTGTAAAATTATTTTTAAAAAATCCCCGGTTGGTGCTTTCTTATATTTTTATCACCAAGATGTGTAGTGATAATGATTCATGACGAAGGTAGAATTATAATAAAGGATTTTTAATTAATTTTTTGGTGAATATCAGGAAGGAGGATATGAGTTGACGAATATGTCATTTACTTCACATAAAATTCAGAAAGACATTTGATTCTACAATTTTGTTTAGCATGAAAAATAAAAAAATTAAATTTTTAAACCATGCAAATAGACTATGTGTGTAGAAAAATAAAAGTATGTGGGTGGATACGAAAATACAAACAGCTTCGCGTAAATCTAAAAAAACTCAAAGTATTCAATATATTTTTAGAGAATACTGGGACTAAAAAAAAGCTGAGCACATGAAACAAATGTTCTTTTTATGTAGATAATTTTTTTTATGTAGAAAAGATTTTATGTAGACAAAAGATCTTTTGTTGTTTTGTGTCCTTAAAATTAAATTTTTAAATTAAATTTTCAAATTAAATTTTCATCCAAAAAATTCAAAACTTTTTTACATTAACCTCTATTGTTTTAAATTTTCACAATCTCGCGCTCATACCACAGTACCTGAAATTTCATTTTGATATGCTGAGCAGTTAGGGCTGTAGTAGGTTCTCCGATATCCTTGAAGCTTCTTATTGACCACCCTGTATGATGTTTTTCTTTCACAACACATTTTTCCTGTAGAACGGGTTTTTCCTTCAATGTATATAGTATGCAGTGAAACTAACACATATGTACTTGTTAGTATGTTACGACTAAAGCAAGAATAAAGGGTCTAGATTTAGCCGGTTAAAGTGGGAATTATCCTCCATTCTTGCTTTAGTCGTAACGAAGACATATTCAAGAAAAGCGCTCTTACAAGCCAAATACCAATCTGTGGTTATGGTTCATGTATTCCGAAAGTATCGAAGTCAGACAATTCATTAAAGGAACAATTTCATAAAGCATAGCTACTCTTTAACTTTAATAACTATTTAAAAACTAAATTCTTTCTTATAGATTATAAACGAAATTTTAAATTCCCCTTACGACTCTAAGGATCTAATTTTAAATTTAATAAACAGGTGGAATTTAATTTTTAAACTTGCTTAAATTATATCTTATTCATAACTGAAGACATATTTTCAGATAAATTTCAATATAGTATGCGTAGTAACTGTGTGAAATCTCTAATACCATAAGAAAATATTAGAATAAACCAAAGAAAACGAATTGAATTGCGATTTTATTCAAGATCCAAACCATATCCTAACAACAACTAATGCAAACAACTATTTTTACTTTGAACCTCAAGCAAGCTTTATACCATCCTACCTTATACTTTATTTTCTAATAAATGACCTTAAAACACTTCCTAATTTCTTTCTTAATAGACATACTTCATATTGAAGATGTAAAGAAACCTAAGAAAAGTGCATAGTATATTGTTAGCATAAGAGTATTTGAAACAGTTCAGAACGAAATCCTTGAATAAATATATATATATTTTTTTATACGAGCTAATATGTAAATTCATAATATGTAAAAATGTTAATCTCAAAATCACACAGTAATTTCCTTTTTTTAAGCTTAGCTTTATTAAGTCATATTCCAAAGCTGTACTTTTACACCAGGAATAAATATAAAAACACATCTAAAAAGAAAAACAAGGGTTTCAATACTCCTGGGGATTTGCTTTATTTTAAAATGTGTAACATTTCAACAGAAGAAAAAAATATTTACGAAGGTCTCCTTCTTTCAAGAGAAGGAGCTATCTTAGTGTCAAAGAACTAAGGTTTCATGAATTCATTTTTTAGAACCTTTATCTACTTTCTCTTCAACCAAGAAGATTATTCGAATCCTTTGGTAAGTTTCTTTTACGAAATTTTATTCAAGCAGAGTTACGGTGAGACTACATAATAAGAAAGTCTTTTTCACGAACTTACTTTTTATGTTCGAAAAAAAAATGGTATTTTTTTTTATTTCAGAATAAAAGCTGTAAATTTTTATTCAATCATATAGTCTGTACTGTAGTCTGTAGAAAAAAAAATGTTCTTTTTCTCACTAAGTAAGAAATATTTTTAGAAAAAAATAGCATATTAGTTAACTTTTTTCTTTAGTTCGTGTTTGATTGTAATTATTAATAAATAAGCTTGGAAAATTTACTAAGGTTATGTGGCTAAAACTTATCTTTGTTAACCACTATTTCTCAGATTGTTCAGTTTTTTATAAAGAGTTAAATTAGAAAAAAATATGTGCTACTCCACATAAATACTAAAGGTATCTTCCTCTATAGGCGGAATTACAGGGGATGAGCTTGAACAATAAACATTGTTCATTTCAAAATGTTCAATATTTTTCACATCTACGGGGAGGATTTCACAGACGTTTGGATACAGATTCTTTCTTCCCTAGGACTTATTCTTAGATTAGTCTACACCCCCCCATCCCTAATATACAGAGATAAGTTAAATTTACTAAAGCACTACTTTTTGAAAAGACGAACGTAAGTTGACTAAAATTGGACATTTGTGTGTTGTCTGAGTATACCTAAGCCATAAGAATCGCATGTAAGTAAGCAAACTGATATTGCACCTATAGTTAGAGGTAAGAATAACCTTTCTCTTGGAAAAATACGTAATTATGAAGGAATAGTTTTGACTTTCCTTGCAGATTTACAAGTAATACACAAGGATTAAAAATCGTCCATATTCCACTTCAAACAACCAAAAACAAAACCCCAAAACAAACAATCCTTTCAGAACAACCGAAACCGACCGTTCTCCCCTTTAATCCCAGAAATCCTTTGATGACTTACGGCGCAACCAACATTTTGAAACGGACCGTTTCATTAGACGAGGCGTCCCTCTCTGCCAATTAAGTGGCCACTCTGGAGAATATGGCCGATCAATGGCTGCCGTAATTAGTATGAGTGAAATATCGCTCATCTCTCCTGGCGCTCGCCTCTTCGGGGCCATTCGTTTGGTGTCCCGTCTGTGAATGAGTGGAGATTCCGATGGACTGGGCGGATATGGCAACGCGATACGCGCTGATGCAACTGGATGGGAAGTGAAGGGAGGAGATTTTGTTTCTTCGGTTTTCTGAGGAAATAGGGAATTGAGTTTCGCAATGTGAGGGGATTTTCATGTCTGTGAGTGTTTTTCTGTTGCGATTTCGAGGAGATGGAGAGTTGATATTGTTCTGAAGGTTTGGTTTTCTTGAAGGAAAAATATATGATGCAAATTTGATGGTTGACTTCGAAATGTACGCGTTACTTTATATTTCACCAATTTAAAAAAAAAGTACATTTACCGATTTTTTAAGAGGTAAAGAAGTACCGTTACAGAAAATATTATCCTGTTGAAGGGTTTTAAGAACCAGTTTTATGTGGCTATTCGAGTAAGCTGAGGAAATGATGGAAGCTTCTATAGACATAACACCACAGGTTTAATTATGTATCTAATCTTTTACCTTTTCAATCCTAGAACGCCCAAGATTTCTATTACATCCTACAGAAAATTTGAGGAGTACAGCACTGAGTTAACGCACTCTAAAATTTAAACTCTTTTTTTTTTTTTTTCATATCTGTGAAAAAGGAAATGGTACAAAATTAACTACAGGTGCTTAAAACAGCAATAGGTATCAAATCTTGTATTAATTTACCAGAATAGAGGGGATCGTTATCATTTTGTGTTTTAAATAGACATTATGAAGATGAGTAGGTGTACGTATAAGTTATACTTAACTGAATAGTTTAAAATGTATTCAAACAAACTTCATGAACTTCTTTATTGTGAACTAAAAAACCAGAGAGAAAGAAAAACTGCAACATTTACAAGAAAATAATTTTTTTGTATCTTATAGACAGCGTTTCTGCGTTTTGGATTTTCATTCATCTCCTTCCTAGAAGGCTATAAATAGGTCCCCATTGGTTGATCCTGAAACTATTTCTATGTTGATGCACGTATCAAAAATATCTACGAATAAAAACATACAAATACATATATTTACGCGTGTGTTAGCACATCCACAGGATGTAACTCTGAATCTAATACAGGCTAATGAATGATAATGCTTTGTGATGCGTTCACATGAATTTGAAGATGATACGAACTTTATATTTGGTACTAAGGTTGCACCATTTCTGGTGCGCACAGCACATGTTTTTAAATATTATGTATTTTAAATATGCTAGAAAATCTGGATGAGGCATTTAGAAAACATGTAATATTATTAAGATATTTCATGTCTTTAAGATCTTTTATGTCTGTTAGCTTGGATTACCTACATTACAATATTTTTGATACTCTTTTTTTCTGTGTTTCGTAATATAAAAAATATCAATTGGAATCATCTTCATCATCTTCACAATATTTGCATATTTAGCTCGTAAGCTTTTAATATTTCTTCTATGTTTAGTACTTTTATATGGGGGAAAAGTGTAATTGCTTTATAAACGAGTCAAAGAAAATTAAACTCATTATTCTCAATAATAGACTTTTATGAAGTTGAATCTTTGAATAAGTAGATCTATTGACCAGGAATTAAAACTAATGGGATATTAAGCTAAAAAACCCCATCAAATTATAGCTTCAAATCGTATATGACGTCTGAATTTCCATTTCTCGAGACAAAAAAAAAACCCAAGAGTGATCTCTCATCCACGAAATAATTTTTTTACCGTCTCCATTAAGAAAACTCACCGTGAAATGGAGGGATTTATTTTATATCATACCTCCTTAATGTTCGGGGCATCGACTTAAATATATTACTTGCTATCATAATCTCCTTGAAAATAAATGTGCCTCTCCTGCTTTCTTTTGATCTTCTCAAGAGAAGCCGTATAAATCAAACGGAAGGGGAAAAATCGCCCCAATCTATCATAGGAAAGGGAAAGACACAAACCTTTAGAAAAGATGGCACGGGCGCCAACTGGCCGTTGTATTTCGAGATAGTCCATCAACGGAGAAACACAACAACAAAGACTTTCATTTGTTCATTTGAAAAATGAATTTGTAGTGTATCGAGTCCATTTGATTCGTTTTATCATCGCGATATAAAAATTGGATAGCACCTTGAGAAATTTCCTCTAGTCATACAACTAAGTGCTTTTATTCGCCAACGGTTAAATGTAACAAATGTCTAGACTAGAAAGTTATTTATGTACTTAAAGGGAATTATCGGTGTGCCTTTGGGGCATTTGAAATATCAAACACACAAGGGTATTTTTCAAGAAAAAAAACTTCTGACTCCTTTTTTTTCCATATGATTGTGCATGGTTTGACGTATATTTCAATAAGTTATGCCAGATTTTTGTATTAAATCTCCTACAAGTTCTATAATATATTTGGCTTAAAAGAATTCCGGTCCAAATAAGTTCTCTTACAAAATATTATCTTAAGATGTTTATCACAGGGCAGAAGAAAATAAATTTTGATGATTATTTAGTGAAAAGAAATTATCAGTTATCTTTTTAAGAGTAGTTATAATTTATTTTCAGCTTTCAGATGTTTGTTCATCTCATTCTTAGACTATTAATATTTCTATGGGGATGTATAAAAATATATTCCAACACAAAAAAGAAAGAATTTTTTAATCAGAAATCTCTGAAAATTTTTTCAGAAGTCTACAGATAAATCTATTAGACTGATTTTAAGTATCATTTGGTAGATTACTAGAATTAAGACAGTAATTCAGAAAATCAATTGGAATGAATAGTTCGGAAAAAGAATATATCTTTTAAAATTCGATCTTTTTATGCTTGAAGCTCGAATTATGTTAACAAGAAATTCTTTTATCAAATCACATTAAAAAACACACACATAAAAAAAATCATATAAGAAATCACATAAACATAATTCCATTAACCAAAATTGCTTGAAGGCAAATGAAAATTTAATTTATGACATTTCTCAAGTCAAGTGAAGTTTAATAAGAACGTAAACTCAACTCATTATTCTATAATAATGAGATTTCAGATCTTACATTCCCAATCAAATGAATGGATAGTAAAAGCAAGTTCGAAACACTTGGTAATTCGAAGTATCCTTTCTCAGAATGATAATAACGAATCTTATAATACTCGTATCTTAATCAGGAGGTCCAACCCAACGGAAGCTCACGAGAGTGTGTGATAATTTTCTGAGAACACTTCGATCATAATTATCTCTGGACCTCCACAAAAGTGGGCGTATGTTTATAATGAAGAGATACCAGTTTCACTAGTATTACAGGGATACGATTCGTGCTAGACTGGTAATGTATTAGCTTCGAGATCGAACTGAACTGTAAAATTCTCTAGAAGCACCCAGCTCTAATTCCCGGGTAGATACTTGAATAATTATATTAAATTCTAGTGCGGGGATAGCTCAGACCGCTTAAGTAGATATTGGCGTAGATCTTAGTAGATAGAGGCTTAATATATTAAGACAATGTTATTGCATCTGAATTTGGTTGGGGGATAGTTTAAACCCATCATGCTTGGTAGAACAGAAGCTCCATATATAACTATGGAAAGTTTAAAATGAGCTTTAGCCATGTTTGTAATTTGTCTTTAGTTAGAATGGTCTGTACACTCATGTTCTACCGCGTGACACACGTTTTATAAACACTCATCGGTTGTTTTCATTATTTTCTATGTAACATTTAATGGGGCTAATGCATTGAGAAAATATAGGGGTTCATTCTTTGTTTTTAAAAAGGCCTTTTGTATATTAATAAGTTTTCAAACGCTATATCTTATCACTGTTGTTTCTGCAAAGTGCCATAAGATCATAATAGTTTCAAATAAAATACAGAAGAATGATTAAAGAGACTTTAATGCAGAAATTACCCGTGAAATGTTTAGAAATTCGCAAATGTATTCGAAATTGTATACCTGTACAAGTTTGAACTGCATATCAAGCTTCGACAACAAATACAAGCGACGTTCTCTATTGAGATAGATTAAAAATTACAAACTTCGTACAAGCAAACATATCTCAATAAAACTCGAAATTCCATTTAGAATCTCAAATCTTTTTAGATTGTAGGAAACTAAAATTCATCAATTAATGGTTGAATTTTTGATAACAAGTACCAAAAAATCCCACGTCTCCACTCATTGTTAGAAACAGTTCATTGTACAAGCACTCCAACCCAATGGATCCACTCGAGTTGTTGGATCAATATGTAAATATCAGTTGCAGTGGATAACTACTAGATACAATGTTGGAAGACCCCTAACGTTCTCCACCGGTACTCTTTGCACCTCCCCACTCGGGGAGACAATTTCATTACCAAGCACTAACCCTGGATGAGTACCGAACTGGAAAGCTGTCCCCTTCGAATCCATCTCCACCAATCATCCAGTTTTCTCCAGGAATGTTAATTTAGACGGCGCGAGTTTCTCAAGGGCAAAATCAACATCCCTCGTTATTTAATTACGGGACAAGAATCATTTATAATTGAATCTGACCCGTCTCGCGGGCTATCACATCGCATTAGCTGCTGATGTGCGAAATTACCGACTTCGGCATGTTGCTTTAATTACAAATATTAGTCCGAGTCTTGAGTAACTCGGCGAGTGGTAATCTGCTGTTTCGAGCTATCATTTTGCTGCGTGCTGTAATTTTAAGGAAATGTGAATTTGAGTGCCATTGTATGCTGTTATTACTCCTGGTGAAATGAGCTGGTAGGGTTGAAGCAATGGATGTACGGTAGATAATTGCCTTATAACTATGTGTCTTGATACCTTCTGAAACTGCGATAAACTGCCATGAAACTCTAAGCCGATCTAATTGGTAGGTTTAAGAGCATTGAAATCTTCTCTTTCATTCTCTGTATTTCAGTTTAATGTACTACAATTTACTCGGACTCAAGTAAAATAAATGCAGCAGATTCCTGCTTAATCGGGACACGATAATACCGTGACTTACACCTTTACTGTATTGTATATTTTTTTAACTATATGAAATATAAGGGGCAGTTAAAAAATTACGTAAGCACCTAAAGGGGGGAGAGCGGAGTTGCACTTTGCTTATTTTTCCTGACAAAGGCCGGAAGGGGGGTTATGCTTACCTAAGATGTTATACAAACACAGCATTTTAAAAATATCTTGTTTCTTGGAAAAAAAATTTCAAAATTCAACCAAAAATAAATTTTACAAAAAAAATTGAACTTGGAAAAAAATTCAAGTATTGTGTCTTCTCAAGGAAAAATTTTAACAATAGGTTAAGTGTTCATGCAGCCGAATTTCTGGAATTTAGGCACTGCTTAACATTTTGTAAAAAAACAAAAAAAGGGAGGGTCGGGCAGTTTTCTTACGTAAATATGAATGGGGGTTGCGGTTTACTTATCTTTGCTGACAAAAGGGAAAACATGCTTACGTAATATTTGAACGGCCCCTAGATATCTATATGTTTATCTATTTAGAAATAAAAAATCAACGTTTATTGATTTCTGGATAATTACATTTTAAGTACTACACAGATTTTTAAATTAATGCCTACTCAAATTTCCATTTTGTTGACTTTTAATTTTCAAAGAGAATAATTAAAAAGAATTCCCATAAAATAATCTTAATATTCAATAATTAAATTCAATAACGAAGAAGGAAATATTCAAAGGCAGGGGAATAAGTTCAGAAGTAAGAATAAGCAGAGTTCAGGGGAAATAATTGTCTTCGAGAATGAAAATTAATTTTAAATGTCGTTAAATAAAAATCCAATTACTTTTGTGTTATTTAAAAGATCTGGTCTGTTTTTTTTAATTAATACGTTCCAAAAGTTTCTTCCCATGTGACCCTTGTTTAAAATTAATGAATTCAGTACGAAAAATTTATGAAACTCTCTTTGCATTACAGTCATTGATTTGAAATATGACTGGAACATAAACGAAAACTTATTCACTAAACAAAAGTTTGATAAACTTTTATATAGGTATTTGATTCAAATGCACTCGAATATATCCAAAATATATCATTTGAAATTGCTTGTACTTTACTCTCGAGTAAATCGCATTCCCAGTTCCTGAAAATATATCATTGAAAAGAAGTCAGTATTACACAGATACTCCAAGCAACAAATTTTGTATGAGTATATTTAAGAACCTTCCTTCGGGGTACAAGTTTCAGAATTCGAGTTATGAGTCTGGATTCTTATTTCTGGCGAGATATCAAATTACAACAATAGAGCAGCAGCAAAACTTCTCGTCTAGACTTAATAGATTTGAAGAGTATAATACTCCAAAGAGGCTCACGGGAACTGCCTGGAGGCAAAATTTGCATATAACTCTTCATTTACAGAGTCTTGACTGATTTCGATGCAGATGCTAATAGCTACTACAAATTACCTCAGAAGGTAAGGCAGGAGAGCATAGATATTCGCATTTAGTTTCAAGGCTGCGGGGTCTAAGTGATAATCCAGAGGAGGTTAGTAGTATGAGTATGCCATAAGCAAGGATTGATTTAATATCTTTTAGAACAAAACATTCAGGTTGTTCAATCAGTCCTAATTTTGTCGAGGACTGTTGTTATTTCAGATTGCAACAATGTGTTTGAATGATGACTTTGAGAAACTCATTTTTATATTCTGAGGTTGTAGGGACAATTTTAGAGTGTGAGATGTTACTAGCTACTGTATTACATTTTATCTGGTATTTTAGTTTACGTTTGTAAGTCGGTAGGTAGGTAGTTTGTATTATTTAAAATTTTATTTTCATTTTTAGGTTGCGTAACTTTAAGGTTAATTAAAATGTTTGTATGTTTACACTGCAAACTTTCGTATACAAAAATAAACACATTAAAGAACACTGTTTTTATACTCAAATTAGCAAACCTTTTGCTGTGATTTTATATAGAACACTTTAACTCTTGTAATGTGTTGTAATAGTGTTCTGAATATGCTTGAAAAATGTTGCTATACAGAATTTGTTCTACTAAAAGTTTTGAAAAATATGATTAGAATCTGAATGTGTTCTTAAATTTAGATATTTTTTTGCAACACTAAATAACACATTTTAGCAACACTAAAGAACACATTTTTTGCAACACTTTTACAGCACAATCTATTATCTTACTCAACACAACTCAACCCAATCGCTATATAGGTATACAATCAAACAGATTTTAATTAGAAGTGTTCATTATTGAGTTCAATTAGCGTTGCAAAAGTGTTTCACGCACTTGCAGTGTATTTATTAGTAAAATTTCAATCAGGAATGCTACAACATATATTTAAATTATTATTAAGTAATATATTTTTGGGAAAAAACTTTTTTTGTTAATTTGATCATACATTTTTCAAAAAAGAGTAGGTACTTGTAACATTTTCGTTGTCGAAAAAACTCTCAAACAAAGTGTAGGTAGATTTATTATTATTATTTACATATTTTTAAATAACTAGGGGGCCTGCCCCCTGCTCGCTATCGCTCACCAACCCCCGGAACTACTTCGCAGTTCTTTTTAGATCGCTTCGCGATCTCAGCGAGCAAAGCTCGCTTGTTCCATCTTACCAATCACCCCGCTGGTCGGCTTAATTAATGCTCCTTTACAACCGAAACTACTTATCACTCTTGCTGATAAATAATTTAATCCAAATCATCCCGAAAAAAACTATTGCTGAAATATTACTTTCCTAACTTAAATTGAAAATAAAAGAAATCACACATAGTGAGCTATCGCTCACCAACCCTCTTAACTGCTTCGCAGTTCTTCTCAGATCGCTTCGCGATCTTAGCGAGCAGAGCTCGCTTGTTCATCTCAACAATCCAGCAGAAGCCTTTTCTCGGCTTAATTAAGCCTCTTGTAATACCGAAAATACCTCTCTCTTGCTTATCAATAATTTAATTGAAATGTTAAAAAAATATTTAGCAAGTCTACTAATAACCATCAACCACTTTGTAGAAAAAAGCATTGTTGAAAATAAAAGAAATCAGACTCATCAATAAAACCAAGACCCTCTATATAATGGCCTCACAACTCGGACGGGTGACGTCACACTTTCCGCTACCTTTGACGTCACATGCAAAACGACGCCATGTTTTATATCTTTTGACTTCTTAACACTGAACAAGGAATATTCGTGTTTTTGTTATTAACATTAATGTATCGATGTAAAAACATACGCCGTGATATTAATTTTTAATGGCTATCGCTATTCAAACCAGAGTTTAATAAGTAGAAATTTGAAATAAGCATAAAGTATCAAAAATGTCTTTTAATTTAACAAAATTGATGGAACAACAAACAAAAACGTGATGCCATCTGAGAAAAATGTAAAAATACAAATCGAAAGAATTAACTAGAACTTAGTGCTACTAGTGCGCTAGTGCATTTCCCGCAACAAAAAATATAATGCTTGATTCTTATCAGTTTAATCTTATAATAAATTAAAGAATTTAGTGTATTTAAATAAATTGTTTACTGTTGGAAGAGTTCGAAAATTCAATGATTTGTTTTAATTTTTAATACATTTTACTTTTTATTTTACTAGTGAATATTTTTTAATTTTCTAGATAAACTTAATATTGTGAGAAAAACCTACATGACATGCATTCATTATTTGCAAACTGAACTAAAAGCCATGTTAGTCCTAAGGCTAAAAAACTGAATGAAAATACAAAAAAACTGTACAAAAGGGACAAAATTTTGATTCTAAACGAAAGATTTTGAGTTTCCAGAACAGTATTATCAGCCTTGAAGGCATACATAACGCGAGAAGTTAAGAAAGTAAGTTTTTATGCTCCATAGACTTAACATGGGAAATTTAGCGATTTCCGCCACCTTTGACGTCACAGTGACGTAGTTGTCAGGCTTTGTATATAGAGGGTTTTGATAAAACACGCATAAAACTCGTCTGTTTCTCTAGTGAACGGCGAGAAAGAGAAGAAAAAATTGAAACTTTGAATCTTAATAATTCTAAAACTAATTAGAATTTTTGAAAAAACAAAAAGCCAATATTTTTATAAAAAATATTTCTATGTGTCTTTAAAATATCATAGTTCTACTGTGATTAGTTTTGCTTTTATAATGAAAAAACAGAAAAATCGTCAAAATTTTCGAAACTTTAAAACTTAATTACTCCAAAACTAATTCGAAATTCGAAAAAAGGGCGACGTGGTGCAAAACTGCACATCTAAGAGTATGTGTCTGCAAAAAATCATATTTCTGCTGCTAATAGATTTTGCTGGGGGCGAACTCGCAGCAGAAAAAAATAATTTTCGACTTTGACATTAAATAACTCTAGAACTAATTATCTCATCTATTAGCTGTTAGAACGAAAACGATCCTCATCCATTTGAATAGAAATGTTTAAAATTTCACAAATTTCCGTGGAATAGTTTTTGCGTAGTGAGAGTTCAAAGTGTTCAAAAATAAAATTTTCAAAAGCAGCGGCGGCGGCGGCGGTCACTGTTACTTTTTTTTTAATACTAGGGGGCCTGCCCCCTGCTCGCTATCGCTCACCAACCCCCGGAACTACTTCGCAGTTCTTTTTAGATCGCTTCGCGATCTCAGCGAGCAAAGCTCGCTTGTTCCATCTTACCAATCACCCTGCTGGTCGGCTTAATTAATGCTCCTTTACAACCGAAACTACTTATCACTCTTGCTGATAAATAATTTAATCCAAATCATCCCGAAAAAAACTATTGCTGAAATATTACTTTCCTAACTTAAATTGAAAATAAAAGAAATCACACATAGTGAGCTATCGCTCACCAACCCTCTGAACTGCTTCGCAGTTCTTCTCAGATCGCTTCGCGATCTTAGCGAGCAGAGCTCGCTTGTTCATCTCAACAATCCAGCAGAAGCCTTTTCTCCGAATAATTTAATTGAAATGTTAAAAAAATATTCAGCAAGTCTACTAATAACCATCAACCACTTTGTAGAAAAAAGCATTGTTGAAAATAAAAGAAATCAGACTCATCAATAAAACACGCATAAAACTCGTCTGTTTCTCTAGTGAACGGCGAGAAAGAAAAGAAAAAATTGAAACTTTGAATCTTAATAATTCTAAAACTAATTAGAATTTTTGAAAAAACAAAAAGCCAATATTTTTATAAAAATTATTTCTATGTGTCTTTAAAATATCATAGTTTTACTGTGATTAGTTTTGCTTTTATAACGAAAAAACAGAAAAATCTTAAATTTTCGAAACTTTAAAACTTAATTACTCCAAAACTAATTCGAAATTCGAAAAAAGGGCGACGTGGTGCAAAACTGCACATCTAAGAGTATGTGTCTGCAAAAAATCATATTTCTGCTGCTAATAGATTTTGCTGGGGGCGAACTCGCAGCAGAAAAAAATAATTTTCGACTTTGACATTAAATAACTCTAGAACTAATTATCTCATCTATTAGCTTTTAGAATGAAAACGATCCTCATACACTTGAAAAGAAATGTTTAAAATTTCACAAATTTTCGTGGAATAGTTTTTGCGTAGTGAGAGTTCAAAGTGTTTAAAAATAAAATTTTCAAAAGCAGCGGCGGCCGCGGTCACTGTTACTTTTTTTTAATATAGAGAGATAGAGAGATTTTAATATTTTTACCACTTCATATAAAAGGGGAGAAAGTACCAATACTAGGTTAAAAAAATGTGAAAATAACCATTTTCTTTATCATATAAATATTAATGCATTTAAATATAAATTCTAAGTATATAATTTGTGTGACAACAAAATTTACTACATAAAATGTTCATTTTTAAAAATCAGGATTCAATCCTTTTTTAGTAATTAAAATAAGCTTTTCGCTCTTTTCAAAAGCTTTAATTCAAGTGACAAGCAAAACTAACGAAAGAAATCGTTTAGTAAACGACTGACAAGAGTGACAAGTTATATTACCATAAATATTCCAGAGAGAGAATTGTCCTCCTTTAAATCTGCTTTCAATTTATAAACTCAAGCTCTGAGCCAATTTTTCACTTATCTTCTCTAACCTAAAAATACCGCAGTTGCTCATACTCTCGACAGTTATAAATAATTTAAACTCTTCTCCTTTAAGTGTTTTCATATTTCAGCGAAAACATTCCGAAACTTCTCCGAGATATTTAAACTGACAAGTTCTTCCGAATCAATAATGGATATTTAAGTAACTTAAAAGCTATGACAAAGGCCATTCATTTTTTTAGTAAATGACAGCAGACACATAAACTAATGCGTTTCTCGAATCCTTTTAGAATCATTTTCGCCTTGGGCTCTCTATTTAACTTCCCATGAAACTATTTCCACCTTCAACGATAAGTGTAAGTGTAAGATTAATAAATCACAGGGAGAGAAAATGTCTGGCACCCCTGTTTCCCTCGTGAATTAGACGAGGGGAGGAAAATATAAGATGGGCAAACCCAAGGGGGAGGGAAAGAAATGGACGTTCTTTCTGTGTTTTTTTTTATTCGCTTGGGTGTTGTAGTACACGCTACTATTAGACACGTAACGGATTGGTGATAAAAAAAATGTTACGACTTCGTTTGAATGCGGCGGCGATAAATTGGTGGGGAATTTTATGGTTTGTTTTCTGAATTAGGGAAACAAATTGCAGATTTCTGTTCAAGGGTAGGTATATAAGAGCATCTTTACATCGATTATTTTATTCTAGCTTCAACTATTTTGGCTTTGCGATTGATATAAAAAAAGACAGGGTTATAACAGGGCAATTTTTATTTTCTAATGGAGGTAATTTTATGTAGAGTTATTTTCTCGAAAACTAAGGATCGTATATGTATAGTTCTTTGGACATTTTAATGAACTCCATGAAAGTAATCTGGCTGGGCAGAGTTTGGGAGGGGGAGATTTGATGGAAGTGTATGAATTTAGATGATCAATTAACTTTATGGTTTAGACATAAAAATATAAACTTCAAATAAGTTTAAAGTTTTTATATTAAAAAATATATTAAGTCCTTAACACGTGAGTTAAACATTCCAATAATAATGAGTCGGTAAAAGGAAAATGTTGTCAATATGTCATCTAAAATTAACAATAGGCTTTTGAACGCATAGGTATGTAATATAAAATTGAAGTACATTAACATTTTTCGAGAAATAAAGTAAATTTCTTTCGAAGATTCCCAAGTGTGTAAAATAAATTAAAACCTTCTACAAATAAAATTCACTTCAAAATATAGGCTGATTACTTACATATAAGGGCGCAAGATATAAAACGGCGTAAGATACGGCACAAGCCAATGCATATTTAAACTTAAAAATCAAAGCAGAAATACATATAGTTAATTAAAACATCTCCTTAATGTGATCATCGTTTTAAAAATTAAGCAATATAAAGTGAACGCAATCTATCTCATGTTCATCTAAAGCTTATAGCTTGAAAATTTGAATTGAATCCTTGTGAGAATATGATTTATTTTCTGAAATAAGTCACAGGGAAGTAATAAATTATTCAACCGTTACGAAACGAAACGGATCTAGACGTAATGACTTCTTTTCTGTCACACGCTTCATTTCGTTCGTAATATTTCTTTTCTAATGCACTGACATCCCTGAAGTTTAGGACTCTGAAACGATAGTCAGAAGGGGATATATTTAATATTAGATCCCAATAATCTAAAATACTGTTTAGAAAAGCAATCTTTAATGTAATTTGAATTTAAATTAGAAATAAATTCGTTAGCTAATGAAGTGTTCAATATGTCACTTAGGTTTTAAAAAACAAATGAGCAAACAAATAAAGCATTGAAATACTTTTCAGTTTGCATAATGATTATAAGAAATTTAACTAAATATTTTCTGTAACCTTGAAAAGTTGTTGAAGTAAATAGCAAGTAGTATGCTTCAATATAAAATTAAAGACATAGGTACAAGGTTAATCCACGCACATGAAAAGGGTGCTTTGAAAATATGAATCTTCAACTATCTTTCATTTCAGCTAGAGCTGATTTTATGTGGTGGATGACTTCTGTAGGATTTGATCCTTCAAGTTCTGATATGGAAAAAATATTTTGCTTTTTGTAAAAATAAATGTTAACTTTTCGCTATCCCTTTCTTTCTCTACAAAAAAGGCGAACACCAAGTTAAGGGTTATCTGATCTCAAAACCATTTGACGAAGGATTCATTACATTTCATTCACAAGCAAAAATATAGCATCCATTAAGAAAAACATTAGTATTCTCAAACAACAAATCACGACCGAACAAAGCTGAACACATTAAAACCATAAACCTTTTTTTCTCAATATCCCGATTTATCCATAAATTAATCGTTTGGCCTTGCAATAATTTTCGGGGAAAAAAATAAATTCCCTTCAAGAATGAAAAATGTCTTCATAAGGAAGTCCGCCTGATAATGAATAGTCGCAGCAGGTGTATATTCCATTCACGAAATTGCAAGCTAATGTGGGGTAATTTATTAGCCCTATCCAGCTAACAAAACCAATGAGTAAAAAACTGTTTTCCATGAATAACGATGATTAAGAGTAAATTAATGAAAAGTTGTCGGTCGTCCATTCTAAAAAGCTGCGAAAAAATACTTTCTAAATCTTTCCTATGTATGAGCTGTCTCATCGACCTGCTGATTAATTTGAAGGAAGAGTATTAAATCTTAGCATATGGGCCTGACGTTTTTTCCCACACTCGCATCTACCTTGTATGCTTAAGAAAAAAAATATTCTGTTTGATTTTCCATTAGTTATTATTTTTCTTAGATGATCCGCGCGAGAGATAGTGTATGATCTGCCGTTTGTTTTGACCTTTAGTCAAACCTCGGTGTTTTATGAATTTAATTAAAGATTCTGTTTTAGTTGTTTGCTTGACAAACTTGATTTGAAGACACATTTTTTTTAAACAAATGTTTTTTTATGAATTCAGAAATATGTCTACACGACATTTCTTCAATAAAGGAAAAACTAAAAAGTTCACAATTTCTCGTATTAAAGAGTCCTAAAAAAATATTCCTTTAATTATCATATATTTTCAATGTACTTACTTTGTGAGTTCGAAAATAGAAAATAGGCTACACTTACAGGATGGATAGGCTACACTTAGGATGTTTTTTTTACAGAGACAAAGAAACATTTTGGGGAAAAATAATGATTTATTTGTTAGATATCGTCTCTTATAAATCGAAAGAAATACAGATTTATGAACAGAAACTTTGTAAATATTTTACATGCACCACATTCATTAGTATGTTTTGGAAAAGGTTATTTATTATCGATCTTATAGATTCGTTATATTCGTTAGATCTTATAGATTTCGATTGTACTGAGTTTTAAGAAAACATAGTTTGAATAGTTGAAAGCGTTTTAAATTATTCACCGAAAAATTTAGAAATGGTAATAAAGTACAACCAAATACGACACTTTTAAGGGATGAACTAAAAAAATGACTATGAACACCCCTGACGGTATTACGTATGTGTGATTTACAGCTTTATCCTCTTGAGATAGAAATAGGTCATAATAATAAAAACATGAGATCCCCTCTTCTCTATAAAATCCTTTCACTATAAATTCGAGGGCAAAGATTATCCATCATATAAGTTCTCAAAAATAATATCATATTAATTTATTAAATTCCCTATAAAAATCAGAAAGCATATTAAAATACTATCTGTAGCAATTAATCAAAAGAACAAAATACTTAATCATTTCAGTTTCTCAAAAAATCTCTGCAGACGTTTTCAAAATATAGTTTACTTGAAGGGTTTAGTTTTTTTTAAAGTAAAAGCCTCACAGAATAAGGTCTCTTATTTTTTAATAAAAAACTTCTATTCAAGTTAAAATATTTTTTTCTAAAGTAATAGTAAATTACTATTTTCTTTTAAAAACTCCCCCATTAACTATGTTTCCAATAAAACAAAAACTCATTTATTTTCATTACCAAAACTCTTTATGACCTTTAGCGGTCTCGCTATCTCCTTTTTAAAAGTCAAAGTACTTCCTACTCCCAAAAGTAATAAAAAAATCCTTATTTTATTTTAAAAGCATGCTTAAAAGTGACGGTAAACCTTTTGAAAAATTCCTCAGAAAAATGCCTCCTCCCAAACACCAGTAAAATAACTCCCCGAGAATGGGAGTCTCCAACGGAATTTTAGCCCTGAACTGAACTGAAGTCACGTTCAATTAAATTGAATTTTTTATGTGTCCTCTAATGAACATATTTTTCACGCTAAATTTAGTTTTCGGAGGGAGAAACGAATTTTAGATGGAGGGAAAAAACGTCGTTGAGAGGGAAAAGGCAGATAAGCGATGTTTTTCGACATCGACTAATTGAGTTCGTTTTTATTTGATTTTTTTCTCCGCTATTTACCGAGCTCTGAGAAGGAGTGTTTTTGTGTTTAACTTGAGGTAAAACTTCTGCTAAGTAAACACGACATTGGTAGTTTCGTTATGAAGTTTATATATTGAGACCGTACTTACAAGTATAGAAGTATACATGGAAGCAATATTGAATTGGAAGTATTTGGGGGTATATGCGTATTAAAATGAAGTTTTCCGATATTTTAGTAAAAATAATTCCAGATGTTATTTCAGTTCAGCTCAAATGAGAAATATTCAAAATATTAATGTCACCAGAATATCATTTACTTTACCAGAAATTTATTACATTTGTTGTACTCAGAATAGGTGTATCAAGGTCACGCGATTTTGCCACTTTTCCCTCCCTCCTTTTACATTTTAAGGTCGCATCGTTGCCAAACAACAGAATAAATAACTTGATTTTGATACGCCTATTCCAAATACAAGGAATGTAGAGTGCTTTGCGATATGTTATAACAACCATTTAGCTATCAATGAATTCTTAAAATGTGTTTCCATACTTAGTCTATAAAAACTTTAAATAAATTCTGGAACTATAACATATTTTTATAATAATTTACTACTTCGTCAACAGGATATGTAGAAATATTCACCGTGATCCCCCTTGTAGCTTCAATAAAAAACCACATTCGTATTTCTTATAAATTTTTCTACAAATCAGTCCTTTATACTAACAAAATTATAATTTAAAAAAATAAAACTACTACATAAAATCACTGATTCATTACGGTTCATTTTTAAATGTAAGATTCATTTCAAAATTTTTCATGGTTTACATCTTACAAAAAAAACCTTCTACACATAACATAGGCAAACAAACCATAAAATAACCAACAAAACATTTTGAAAGAATTCCTTGAAATCACATTAATCATTTTAGAAGCATCATTATACCTAAAAATATGTAAACCTTAACTATCTCATATCCCTCCCATACTTCCATCCCAATCTCCATCTAATTTGGAGTTTTCATCAAAATGCAAATCGCTTGTGAAGCACACCTAATTTCCCATACACACAGGCATCGGATTATGTAAATATGCGGGGGTGGGCCTATCGCCAATCTGGTGTCTTGGAATAACATATATTCAACGACTCCCATTAATGAGCTTAGCATCACACGACCATTTAGCGGAGATTACATATTTTATCTGTTGATAGAATTCAGCGATGGCCCATTCTTATCGAATGTCAAAAGATCTCTTGCTCTCGGACATGTTATATTCATGAAGAGGCCCAAGAAGACTTGGAAATCACATGGCCTGGATTTAGGTTATGGATTAGGTTAAAGATTACAATAAATCTTGGGAAAGCTTCTCTGAATGTACCAAAAGGAGATGTTCATTTTAGAGTAGTTACCAAGGTTTATGCTGTGCAGGTGCATAATTGAAAATAATTTTATTGCGTAAGACATTTTTATTCAAAATTTCTGATCTGCCTAAACCCATACTTAAAAACTTCTCTGAGAACGTAAGGAAGTAATCGCAATATAAGTTGTGTGAACAATTAGAAATAAAAATGTAAATGTAATTCGTGAACTTGCATCAAGTAAATATAGGATATGACGGCTAAATATGTTATTCCTGTCAGTCCTTTTTTCCATAAAAAACAAGTAATTGTTAAATCCCTCGTAATATATTCAAAATTATTGAACACCTGTTTTTATTGGGGAACTTTTTGCCCCTTTTATTCAAACTATTGTACCTACTAAAATTAAAGATGATTTACATATTTTGATAAAGTAGAATAACGATTAAACTTCTAAAAATATTAACGAGATAAAGATCATGGAAGTAAAAATTTTACCTAAGAAATAAGCTTAAAATATTGTAATTTACATTTGACATTCAAATACCTGATAATAACGCCAAAATTTTTCACCAAACCCTCAGAAATAAATATTAGTATCGTGAAAACTTGCTTATTTAAAGCTGTTTTAGACCGTTTTTCAAATAAGATTATCACAGAAAGAATAATTAGAGCTAAGCTTTAAAAGTTTCTGCGAACCATCGTCTCACAAAAGAATAAATTAAATTCGAATAAAATGTCAAAAGAAAAAAAAAATATGTCTGAAAGCATTCATAATCGCCGACAAATGAGCACATCTAAAAGATAAGCCGAGTAAAGTAAAAGAAATATTTTTAGTTATTTTCCAACAATTCATTTGTTTTCAAAAACAATGAGAGTTTGAGACAAAATTTTCGTTTTTAGAAGGGCTTTCATTTGCTTGTTAGCAGCGATGCTAGAAAAACAGAATTTGCAATATTTTAGGAAAACAATTCTTTAATGACTTTAGTCGAAGAAAAATCTCTCTGACAAAAGAATCTTGAAGCAAAAAAAGTAGGTTTATTTTATTTCATAACACTTAGTTTGTTTAACCTTTTTTTGGCCAGAAACAAGGAATAAAATAGTGTAAAACATGCATCCTTTTAATGACACTATCAAAGCAAAAATGTACATAACTTTCACATGTATCATCGAAAAGTGTAAGTGTTTGAACTACTGGAATAATTTATTTTGTTTTAATTTTTTTTAAACATTTGAAAAAAATTATAAGTCTATTGACCACTCCATCTAATATTTATCTCTGTAAAGGCGTTTAATTAGATAACTTAAAAGTATTTCATTTATCTTTTTAAACATTGCTTTCATAAAATTTTTGCTTTTTAATATTTTTTTCTAATATTTACATACTTTCCAGGAAAGGATCTATCTGATATCGAAATTATTCTGCCCTGAATAATGAATGTTTATAATAAATTACAAATAATTCAGTAATGGCTTTTTTTAAGTCGAGATTTTCATCTGATCGTCAGAGTTTAGTTTCAAAGACAGATTAAAAATTTTTGTCGTGAGCATATTAACCATATTTCTCAAGATGGAAAAATAGTCTACCTTTCGAAATCAAACTATGACGATAAAAGAATCGAAACTATAAAAAAATAATTAAATTTTATGAAACTATTTTGAAAAAATATGTCTAATAAATATTAAAATACTATGCCTATACACTGCTGGGCGTAGATTGATACAGTGATTCATTTGTTAGAAAATAGTAATTAATAAGAAGAATTTATATAATTAAAAACTGATTTTGTATTTGAAAGCATCTGTTTATAATATGCTATAACTTTAATTTTCTACCTTTTATAAGAAAAAAAATTTAGAAAGTTAAAACTATCTTCAAATTCAGAAAATTCCTTTTATCAAAATACTTTTGAGCACACTGCTCTACTACACTACAATCCATGCTATCTATTCTATTTTGTTTCTACAAGACCAAGAAAAACGAAGGAAGATAATAGGATAATATATTCTTTTTTGAAGTCATGAATTTTAATATACATGTTTGCTCCAGTAATGTATTGAATAAGGAATGAGAGAAAAGTTTGGAAATCGAAAGAGAATAACTCCTACTCAGGGTTATAGTGTTTGCAGTGTGCAGACTTTATTTTACTATACTTTAAGCATGAAAATACACGAATACATACGAATGAAATCATAAACCTCCTACTCTTCTGGAATCTACAAATATAGCTTTGAATGAAACATACTATCATTTTTGAGGGCAAAATTTTGTAATTTGTATGCAAATATTTAAAAATGAAACACTGAAACACGGCTTACTAGATACTATACAGGCTAGCCGAGTTTTGAACAATGAAAACCATTTGACAACTTTTCCCGCTTGGATCGCCACAAGTCCTACCTACATCACCCACCGCCTTCAACACTGTGAATATGCTTTGCCAGTTTGTCCAGTATTGCCATCTGGATTTTTAATGATTTCCGTACTCGGCTAACCTGTATAGTATCTAGTAAGCCGTGACTGAAACTACAATATCATAGCCTCAAAATTGCTAGAGTAATAATGTACGGTCTTGGGGGGGGACCCTACAGTGTATATTGTGGGCGAATGGCGGGAGTTGTAAGGATATTTCAAACGTTTATATTCATGACTTAACGCAGGCCTTCACAACTTTAACTATATTGCGGGCCAAATTTTTCTGTCTTAACTTTTCCATCGCCAGAAAAAAACTGATTTTAGATCAATATTCGCATGCCAAATGTTCAAATCTAAACTTCTTATTGCATGTTCAACTTTTTACATTATAATTTGAATGAAATTGCTATATTATCGAGGATAGCAGGTTTTTATCAAACTTTTGAAAGCTGTCTCTTCATTTGTAAATTGGTGATAGTTCCACGTTTTCTTTTGAAAATCTTACGAAAATTGATCTTTTAATTACGTTTTTTTCTAAAGTTTTGAAATTTAAGAATCATTTAAGAATTGTCGGGCTTCAAACAGAGGGCTGGCGGGCCACATACGGATTGCGGGCCGTTTGTTCAGCTGGTCTGATTTATATATGAACATATTTCTGAAAATCAATCAATTACATTTTAAGAAAAAGAAGACCGTCTTCAAAAAACGAGCTTAAAAGTGAAAAAATATTTTTATCCAAAAAAACAACAACAACAATATTTTATGGATTTAATAGCTTTTATTTTTAAATTAATTTTCATTAGACTGCTCAAAATATATACCATCGTATATGTGGAAAAGGAACCACATAAAACTTAGGACTTTTGGGACTTAGAGATATGGACTGCACTCTTTTTTCGTTATGTTTATGTTCTTGCTATTTCCTCTCTTCCAATAAAAAGAGTTTAAAAAAAGCGTACACCAATGAATCTTTTAAATTCAATACTGTACCTTCTAGTAACTCGTTCGTATACCTAGTGTTTTATCATTCATACTTTTTTAAACCCAGACTTGTTAAACAATATCTTTTAAGCCATTGAAAATAATAAGAAACAAAACGTACATGACACTCATTGTTTATAATTAATTTCGATTATCAGACTAAACTTTAAAAATTTCAGACAGAATGTGTGAAATTTTAGTATGAAATAGTATATTTGTAAGTTTTTAGACTACTTTTATGAGGCTTTGAATGATATTTAATTTAGAAAGTATATTTTTAAAACGTGAAAAAAAAAATGGTTTCATCATAAAATATGGTGTCAATTGGTCGCATAATAAGTTGTTTGACAGTACTCGCTTTGTAACTGCAACCTTATCCGTAATCTAAAAAATGAAAATATTTTAAAATTTACAATTTCTTTAGGAATTATAATGACTTAATTAATATCCTCAAAAGAATCCGAACAGCTTGATAACAAAAATGTGTCATACGGATCAGTAATTAAAAAGTTTTTCGCTGGAAACCGATCACCAAAAACTTTTTTTAGAATGGAGAGATTACAAAATTAATGATAACTACAAAATGTACAAAATGAATATACTATAGGAAGTGATATGAAATGAATGCTAATATATCTTGCTGCTATTAGATAATTTATCAAAATGATCAAGGGAATTTTGAGAATATTTGAATATTTTTCTTACATAAATACGAATTATTTAAAGTGTAAATAAAAAATTGCACAAATACATTTTAGTATTGTCTGACCTGAGGTCAATTAAGCCGGGAAAAATGTAAAAATGAGTTCCCAAAAAAAGAGTTCTTAAAATTTTATAATTTAAATTATTGTTATGTTAGCGTAATGTTAAGTTCGGGGCCAGCTTACACAGTTCACAAAACGAGCGTCGGCGGCGCATTTTGGATTTTTGTCAGGCTTTACAAAAACCAAACAGTTCGTATGAAACACCGCAAACTGAAAGGAATGCATTCCAGACGTGAAAACTTACAGCGATCGTATTTGGCCACGAACAAACGCTCACATTTCTCCCATTCCTTCATTCGCGCCAGAAAAAAAAATTTCTCGCTCCCATAAATTCCATAAACAGGCACCCCACGCGCGCCATTTCCAATCCCCCAGAAATAGTCAAAAGCATTTATCCAGACTCCGACGCAGTAGTAACATATTTATACATATCTGAAAGACGAAAACTGCCCATCACTGGGAATAAATCTCCATCGAAATGGCGCCCGCGAAACCTATCTCCGGTTCCAGAATGGGCTCTCTCGGCACACTTTCAAAACTTCGAACCGGCCGCGGGCGGTTTCCATCGGTTTTTGAAGTGCAGATGGATGTGCCGCGAGATTGGCAATATTAGTGCCATTAGAAAAGGAACTGGAACTCTATATATGAAGGATCGATCGCGTCTTAACCCATTAAGCGCCAAAGCTCCCATTTTGGGAACATTTTTAAAAGATTTTTTTCACCAAAAAGAAATGAAGATACATATTTATAATTTTTGTCCATTAATAACAAGAATATGAATAATTGTTGGTAATTTTTACAAAACGTTTGCAACTTAAATTCTATTTTTAAAAATTCTTTGAACTTTGACAAAATTGGCACTTTTTTCTTCACCACAAAATAAATCCACTAAAAATTATTTATTCAAATGCGGGAGTTTTAAACCAGTGAATATGGAAAACAATAGTTTTGTCTTTAAATCAAAACAAACCGGGGGTCAAAAAAATAATTTAGAAGGATTTTACAGCTGTTTATTTAGAATGTTCCCAAAATGGGAGCTTTGGCGTGAAGTGACTAGTGCGGTTTTTCGCGTGCTTCCGTATTATGAGGTATGTTACTGAATTGGAACTCTCTGGGTTTATTGCCTTTCTATTGAAATTCTTACCTCTTATCTGTCAAGGGGTACACCCCCCCCCCCTGTTTCCTGCCTTTTGTTGTTCAAGAACATGTGTGTTTATCAACAAACCAGTGATTTATTGCTTACCAGGTGTTGAATTATTTACGGTACCACCTCCTTTATTCTGAAGAATGGACAAGGAATGCGTGTAGAATTCTTTATCTGCATTGTAAACTATATATCCAGTAAATACAGATGAGAAACTTTATTTAGATTATGAAGAATTTTCATTTGAATGTAAAATATCTGTTCATTTTAGCTGCGCAATGTGTTTTAGACTATAAAAAAAGCATCAGATTCGCGTGGATTTTCAGAAGATTAACAAATATTTCATGGATGCCATCAAATCTTGTTAAAATAATTTAGAATAAAAATTTTTAATGTAAATAATTTTGATTTAGTGAAGCTAGAGAATAAATTCGGTGATGTCTAATTTATATTAGAACGGAGAAAAACAAGGACATTTCAATAATGACTATTACATAAAAAATAGAAAAGGATGTCCAAAAGATAATTGTTCGTAAAACGACTAAAATAACCTATATAAAATTCAGAAACAACATAAAAATATAAGAAATCGGTAAAAAAAAAGAACCATTCAAGCTAAATTATTCTATTTTTCAAACAAAGAATAAAATATGTTTTGAAAAAAATCCTATGAATTTACTAACAATTCAAATAGATAATACTCAAATAGAATGCTATAGTTTATTAATCATATGAAAAATATTTACGGAACTTTAAACTTCATTTAGCTAGCAACTAAAGTCAAACCCGTAACACTGCGGTGGAGAAAACGCCCACTTTATGTTACCCCCACTTTACGCCAAAGCTCCCATTTTGGGAACATACCATATCTCCGGTTGAAATAAAGATTTTTTGAAAATTTAAATTGTATATGATTAGAGACACATATTGAATCTCAAAACACACAAAAAATTAATTTTTTTCATAGCGGTTCATATTGCGGCGTTTAATGGGTTAACAGGTGGGGAGAGACACAGTTCCTCTAATATCCGGGACCTCATTGCTATGCGGGCGTTAATTTCTCCCGGGAACTTTGACTAATGAGCTCTATTACAGTTCCATAATCTTCTGGAAAATGGGAAAAGAAGCCGAGGAATAGGAATCGCGATTCTTTCGCCTGCTTCTTCGTTTTTGACTCCTTAATGGAATGAGGAGTGGAAATGGGAATTTCGCCTGAAGGGAGGGAGAGCGGGGGTTTTCTTGGGTGGAAGTAAAGGGAAGTAAATTAGCATGTGAGAACGGAGGAGGATCGAAAGGCATTGATTGAATTGAGGTGGTGGGGAAGAATTTCGTTAGTTTAAGGTCGACGAAGTTTCCTAATGATATTTGGTTGCTGAGTTTGTTTAGTTGTGATTGGTATGAGGAAAATCGAATTTGAATTGTGCGAATCCGATTCGAACTTATCTGTATGCTTGTTTTGATCGGTACAAAGGTTTATACGTAAGTCGGGGGAAATTGTTGAGAAATATAAGGAAAATGAGATTAAATAGTCATGTTTTGAATTAAATTTAGTTGGAAAGATCATTGGAAAATTAAATTAATTCGTACAAAGGAAATCTGAATACATCATTTCGTTCTACTACATCTGAAAATGTGATGATGATGTTCTGAATATATTATGATGTAAAATATAAGAGAAGAGAACATCGCGATGAAAATAATTCGATAAGATTTTATTGAGTGTATACAGAAATACGGTTTCTATGAATTCGCAACCTTTTTTGTAGGGTTTTGAATTAATAATGAATTAAAAACATTTAATCATACTTTAAAAATTAAACTGATGATTTAGTTCATATAATATTCAAAGTAATACGATAGTGTGTCTAAGATTTCAGCTTTTGATCTAGTCATGAGCATAGAAAGAACTCTGCGCCTATTCCCGTTTTAAAAAGTTTCATCTGCACCTGGGACTGGAAAAGACAAGCACTATATTAAGAAAAGACGAGCATTCAAAGAAAGGAATCTTGCCTCCTGATCTCAGTTTCCATCAGATTCAACTTCTTTTGTTCTGGAATTGAATAGAGAGATTGGAAAAGAACTTTTTTTTTTACTTCTTTTTAAGTTTGCTTTGGGGAATTCTAGAGAATTCAAATGCAGTTATTTGAGGAGAAATGTTGATAATTTAGAGATAATTTATGTTGGTTTTCTAAAATATAACAAGAAGACTTGGTTTATAGAGCCTGTAATCTTGGTGTTATTTTGGCATAGCTTTGAAAGATAATAAATATTAAATCATTATCTGATTGAAGGTTTGACAAAGGCTTTAAAGAAAATAATTGAAAAATAAGGAATGAGAAAACTATATTTATTAGTTTAATTAATACTAATATATTAAAATCTTGAATTTGAAAAGCTAAACATTTATTTCTATAACAGAATAAGGACTCCATATATTCTCATTACTCGGATGAAAGTAATAAATAGAAAATTCATCTAATTAATTTCATTCCAGTAATTTATCTAATTAAATTTATTTGTATAATTTACGAAATGATACTTAACATTGAAAATTTTCTCAAACAATGCATCCAAAAAAACTGAAAAGCGTATGTATAATGATGAAGAAATGCAAGAGGTTTCTAAACATCATATTATTAAAAGAAAGCATTTTATTGAACCTTTATAACTCCTCCCTTAAAATCCTTCTATTGTACGTTTAGTGGATTACGTATCATTTTGCTTGCAATGGCAATCCAATATGCGATAAAAGGAATGCATACAATAAATCAGCCAACTCTTGTGTAAGCCTAATTGCTTGAAATCTTTCCTATTAATTAGTGAAGGAAAACTGAACCTCAATGATGCAGATGTGGAAGTTTGAATTAAAGGCTTTTCTAGAAGATTACTACTTAGTAAATTAATTCCCTCTTTCTAAACAGTGAAATTAATTAGAAATTCAATCAATACACTTGTAATTAACAGATACATGTTAAAAATTTCAAATTCTTCTAAAACTCTATTCCTGGCTAAGGCTATTTTAGTCAGACTACACCATATTCCAAAACTCCAGCCAAAGTCTAGCAAATCAAAACATTGGACATATTTTCTCTTACTATTTATATTTATTATTTAGATTTTAAATGGTTCCTACAATACATTCGAGATTTATTTAATGCAGGATTATTTTACAAAATTCCATCGCCTTCTTTAATAATATTTTCGATACTTGATTTCAGTGAACCGATAGGATATGATGATAACATCATTTCCAGTTGGTTTTGTGTTAAGGCTTATTAATACTGTTTCACTTTCACTGTTCATCATAAGTACGAGTAGTATCCTCACCAAGGAATCCATTTCCTTTGAATGTGTTCTTTCTTCTTTTTTTTCTGGTGAATGAATGTTTGTTTCTGTATGTATGAGGCATGTTTTTTTGTTAATAATAAATAAAAAGCATGGAAGCTGAAAACATCAAAACGTGTTAGAAAAAAAAAACAGACGAAAGTGAACAGAATAAAGGCAAAAGAACAGCGCAGAGGATCGGTAAAAATGCCGGCTGTTTGGCCAGTTCAAAACTAACGTTGCCAATGCGTTGGCGAGTATATCTATGCCCAGGCTTACTCAGTACTCTATCTAACCACTAGGCCAGTGCGCCGGCTTAAAAGAAGATCTTAGTTTATAGTAGAAATAAATGTATATATTTTATTCAAACGCTTGCATAATTGAATTAAATTATTTTTCCAAATGTACACATTTCCCCTTGTTTGTTTAGGTGAGACAGACGTTCATGAATATAAAATAGTAGATTTTATTATTTTTATCAAAATCCGCCGTTTACTGATTTTAAAACTAGAATTTAATAGTGCCATTATTATCTGTCAATAAATCGAAACGAGTTAGGCGTATACAGAAACATCATTTGATCAGTTCGAAATAAAAGGGATATATGAGGTAAAAAAATGTCACGGACTTTTACATAAAACTCAGAGGGTTTTTTATTTCTACAGAAACTGTCATCCGTCTTTCATGGTTTACCACCCTCCAAGTCCATAAATGCATGACACAACACGACATCAAATAGCGAGATCGCACTCCTGCGGGAACCGTCGCTCAGGATATTGCCTACACGTCAATATCAGCTTTCCTACATATATACGCGAGAAAGGCTCTTCCCAGTACGGCGACTCTTGAAAGGCTATTTACCGAGTTAACGGAACCATGAGTGATGATGAGTCAGGGAGAAGGAGACTGTGTTTTCCCATCTTTAGGCTTCTTTCCCTTTCCGGTATATCATCGTGTTTAGCTCCATGATTTTGGGACCAGAATGATTTGGTGGGTGCAAACGTTGCCGATTTGCGTATTTGATTTCCATTTGGCACGACGCATAGTTCATTTATCTTCGTGAGATTGAAACTTTTGTAAATTCGCGTAACATTCGTTCGTTCATATTTTTTGTCGTGACCTCAAAAAAAAACTGTTTAGCATTTATTATATAATCTATAACAACTAATAGTTAATTGGGGTGAGTTCTTTTATATGGTTTTCTTTTCATCATTGAGAAAAATCTTTCAAAGTAGTACCTACAAACCGTTAAAATTCTAGGAAATGGAATGGCTTTTCAACACTTAACTATTCGTCCCAGCTCACAAAGCCACATAAGTTAAGCCGCTAAGTTAACTGCTTGGTGAACTTAGTTTATTTGTATGTTAGCCATTTAGTAAAACGATTACTTTTTATGTGATTAGATTTCAATCGAATACAATATCGGTATGTACTATACCATATAAATGATAATACTATCATGATACTATAAATGACATGATGTTATGTCACATATGATGGTGTTGATGATATGTATGATTATATGGTGTTACTTTAAATGAAATGATTCTTTAAGCCTTCATTAAAATGAAAATATCTAAGTCCGAATTAGTTCTCATTCAGGTTCGGTATTTTCAAAGTTTTTCAAAAATAATCAAATTTAACAAAATTTGTAAAATATTCTTCGCAAAACAATATGTTGTATTCACAACACCATTGCACTCATTTTTTTACAAACCACACAGATGAGACAAAATTTAATTTCGGGCAATGGACTCTAACCGCCTATCTGGTTCGAGACTTCACGGAACCAACACGTGACCTACAACTGAGCTTGCAATGGACTCTAACCGTCTGACGTCACACGGAACCAACACGTGACCTACTGAGCTTGCGATTGGTTACCACAGATACTACACTAGTAGATCTACTAGTGTAGTATCTGTGGTAACCAATCGCAAGCTCAGTTGTAGGTCACGTGTTGGTTCCGTGAAGTCTCGAACCAGATAGGCGGTTAGAGTCCATTGGTTACCACAGATACTACACTAGTAGATCTACTAGTGTAGTATCTGTGGTAACCAATCGCAAGCTCAGTAGGTCACGTGTTGGTTCCGTGTGACGTCAGACGGTTAGAGTCCATTGCAAGCTCAGTAGGTCACGTGTTGGTTCCGTGTGACGTCAGACGGTTAGAGTCCATTCGTTCACCCACGGCTTACTAGATACAGTACAGTACTAGTACAGGCTAGCCGAGTACGGAAATCATTGCAAATCCAGATGGCAATACTGGACCAACTGGCAAAGCATATCCACAGTGTTGTGAAGGCGGTGGGTGATATAGGTAGGTCTTGTAGCGCTCCAAGCGGGAAAAGTTGTCAAATTGTTTTCATTGTTTAAAACTCGACTAGCCTGTATAAGTATCTAGTAAGCCGTGGTTCACCAGAGAGACATAACAAAACGCAAATTTCCCTCAAATCATCTTATCATTCACCATGGGTCCCTTGTAAGTTAGATGGAGGTTAAGAGCTAAGCAGAAATAAAACTTGACCGTTAAAACTCAAATGGTTATCGAAATTCACAAGCACGAAAGGTTAAGGGTTAAATTTACTCTCATAGTCAATGAGTTTTAAACCACAAAGAAACCCTTTTTAATAAAAAAACCCATCAAACCTGTAATACAAAATCTTAGAAATGCTGGTTTAATATTCTTAGAAAGTAAACATTAGATAAAATATTCCTAGGAAACAAAAATATTTTTTTTTAATGAATCTGAAGAATGATATACCTACTGTTGAAAAAAAATATTTTCAGGATTCTAGGCTTTTTATAAAAATAATTTCACTCGTCATTAAACGAAAGAAAAAATATTTATGTAACAAAAAAATAAGTATACGTATGTACTTTATTTTTCTAGGACCAAATACGTAGTTTTTTTATTCTGAATTAAACCTTTTTTCTTAACTTCGCGGATTCTTTTTGGGATAATTCTGGAAAAATACTGTGTGACTGTGAAAAATTAATGAAAAAAAAGTTATGCTAAATGAAATAGAAAGCTAGGTACCTTTGATTTTTCAATCGGCTATTATAGAACTAGGGAATGTAAAAAAATATATATGCAGGGTGTTCCAACAAGTCCTCCCAAACTCTACAAAGCCATATTCCTTGCATGAAGAGGACCTTCTTAAATTTCAATAAAAAATATTTTTTCTATAGGATAAAATAAAATTTATAGAACTTGGTATTATGATAAATGCTTGTATAAAAGTATAAAATGTGTAAAAAGAAATTTTAAAAAATTAATAACAAATGTCATCCTTAATATTTTTTTAACTATTAAGTATTTTTTAAATATTTTAGTTAAAAATTAGAAAAAAAAATGGGTGCGATGCCATATGTGTATTTATGTAACATAAAATACGCATATAAAATAACATAAAAGTTAGAACAAAATGAACGAAAATTAGTAATTCTAAGTCAAATTGTTTTAAAGTTGTAACATCGAGTAGTGTGGAAGAAAAATCTTAACACAAACTTTTTACATGAGAAAACTTATAACTCCAAACAGAAAATGACAGGATAATAAAATTTGGATAATTATTATACAGTATAAAAGTTTTAAAAAAATAAGAATAAAAGAATAAAGACTTTATCTGAAAAATTGAGCATAAGTTCAGAATTTTATGCTCTCTATGGACCCATTAAATATAATTAAATGTTAACAAAACTTTTTCTGTGCAGAAATTGGGAGAACTTGTTGAAACCCTCTATTACTTTTAGGAACTAAAATTGAAAAGGTAAAAAGGTTTTCATGAGTTTTGCAGGTACAGGTTACAATTAACTAGCTTGAAAAAAAAACTTAAAAAACTGTGTAAGTGTGTATTCATGCGGGCAAAAGATTTCTAAATTTTACTGGCATAAATGAAGACTACAGATCAAAAACCTGCTTAAAGGTAGAACTTTAAAAATGAGTTTGACAAAAAGAGCATCTAGAAAAAATGAAATAAAAAATAAAGGGTCGTCTAATTAATTTCATATAGAACATGTGATAGATAAAGTTTAAAAAAATACATCGTAATTCCCAAATACCTCTCCCTTCATGAAAACAAAGCCTTCCTCCAATATCTGCATTAATAATTCCGAATCCCACGACATTCCTTATTAACAAAGCCATTTTCCACGGCATTCTATTCATTCGACTTCCAGATACCCAACTTAGCTTCGATCAGCAATGTATACGCAAGCCACCCATGCATGCCCGAGTCGCAAGTGACAACAATTGCCGCACCATCGGGCCCACATTCGGCAACACGTCTCCCCCACTATTCCCCCGAATCAAGGCAGCAGGAAAAGAACCCCGATGCGTGAAATTGGGTCATCCACCCCCCTGAACATCGATCAGCCCTCAAGCCGCTAATTGCAATAATTATTACGCCTCCGAATAGTGCAACTTGGGGGAAAAGTTTGGAATGAATGGCGCGGGGAAAAATTGCGGATTCCGCGTTCTTCTCAGGCATGCGGTAATTTTAAATTCCGCGGAGTCTCTGTGATCCTTTTATCGTGTTCCCAGTTTTAACGGATGCGTATTTACGTCCGTTCGGACAGAGGTATTTCTCTTGGTGATGTGTGGGGCCCGAATTGCGGGCAAGTGGAATTTTGCTGGGGAAGCTTTTGAGGTTCTTTTTGAGGTTTTGGAAACTTGTCGGGGATTATGAGGTTTTCTCGTTAACTTTTGGTCGGGATATGCACGCATGGATGTTATATTTTTTGATGAGTTGTTTGGGAACGTTAAACAAGTTAAAGCAGGATTTGCACTGCAAAGAACAAAGTATTTAAGCAATTTTTTTCTCTTATTTCATTGAATATTTTTTGTGCACTAACGTAAAGAAAATCATTGCGTTTTTAATTACGTAGGGTTTTTAAAGGTTTTTTTTAATGTGTCTCAATTTTTAAAAATACATATAAGACTTAATTTTATACTTGTATATGTAGATTTTTTGGCTTCACTTCGTTAAGTTGTTTTAGATGCCAAATATTGGAAAAAATGACGAAAATTTTTAACTAACATATACAAATATAGTCATACCGCCAGAAGAAAAACTGACAGAAAAATCAAATCTCTGAAAAGAATTACAATACCAAATGACTGTCACGCAGATTTTACACAAAACATTTGTTCATCACTTATGAGTTACCATCAACCCTGAAATGGAGTGGAAAAATCCGTTCCCATAACAACACAACAAGATTGGAAGACGTCAAAAGTTTCTATATAGTTGTTATATCAATGACAATCGGAAAAATTTGGAGATCTTTGAATATTTGGCGTTTAATGAGACGGTTACCGAAGTTATACTGATATTATAATAATACATAAACCTTAACAAAGAACACATTTTGTATAATTAATTATCTTAAAAACACACTTTACAAAAGAATAAGAATTTTAAGCAACTATATTGTTTTTATGAATTATGGATGAAGCTTTTAGGGCTGTCCTTGTAAAAGGGTTGAGTAAATGTAAAACTTTAGTTTCTATCATAATGAAAGAAAATAAACATTGAATATTACGATAGGATACTTTTTCATTTCACATGAAAGGATATGAAAACTAGTGGGTAATTTACTGTAAAATTTGAAATTTATGAAAGACAATTGGAAATAATTATTTTTGTACATTACCCTCAAAAAATTATTATCCCACACTGTACGATGTGTAATGAGAAAAACTTCAACTTTACATAATTGAATTATTTATAAACTATACTTTTACAGTAAATAAAGGATTTTAGTATAATTTTGTTAGATTTAACGAAATACACAAATTATTTCATTTTATATGAAATGAGTAGCTAATAAATCAAGGAATTTATTAAAATATAAAATATTTTGCAACCATCGTTAATTATAATGTTATTAAACGCTCACAAAGTAACTGGCATAAAAATAAGTATATTAACCGTCTAGACATATTAAATCTTGTATTTTAATGAGAAAAGTTATATAAAAATGTTTGAAATACCTTGATAACGAATAAAGATAAGCTTCCAGTTTTCTGCAGCTAAATTATATACTTTTTTCAATCAATTCGAACAAATAAAGAAGTCTTATAAAGTTATTGGAGTTACTTTATGAACAAACTTACAAAAGCACATTGAATGTATGTGATCAATTACTTTTATGATACCTGAATTTTAATAATTATATGAACATTTTATACTTATGCTTCAGTGTAAATGTATTCAGGTGCGTGTATTAAGTAATAATGTTTTATCTAAGAGAATTTCTACATGTTTTATATTTATGATCACTTTATAGACTGCAGTAAAATAATGATTGTGGCAAAACTGCTCTAACATATCATAAATAAGGTTAGATTATAAAGTACGGAATTCACATTTTTAAAATTTACAACTCTACGTATCATGTGATTGAGTGTAAGGAAGAATATACGTATCAAAGATTCGATTTGTTCATATAAAACAAATACAAAGAATAGTAGTACATGACTGTAAACAAAAATGTTATTTAAATATTACTTTCACCGCAAAACAGACTAAACACAAAAAAAACCCTACCAATTTCAAAAGAAACCGCGGCATTTCTTCCCCTGTTTGAATAGACACAAACTTTTTACCCCCAAGCCGATCTTCGATTTTTTTTTCTCCGTAACTTCCAAATAAATTTGATTACTTTTTATTTCCAAAACCTCCCATTCGAAATGAATTCCTTTTCAAAGCACAGAAAATTGCGTTTCTGGAGCGGCAGCGGACTCTGAATGCGGGAGAGACGCGAAAATCGGATTATTTATTATTTATTTGACCTCTCCGCTGCTTGCTTATTCCTAGCGCGAACGTCATTCGGAAGGGGAAATGCACGTATAAGTCTTTCTTTCCGCAGACCCTGTGA
Organism: Tetragnatha montana; assembly: GCA_963680715.1. Taxonomy (NCBI): domain Eukaryota; kingdom Metazoa; phylum Arthropoda; class Arachnida; order Araneae; family Tetragnathidae; genus Tetragnatha; species Tetragnatha montana. Next base: position 30,273,128 of record OY796680.1, read on the forward strand.
TCCGAATATTCAGGCTCTTAAGTCCGAGGGATGGGAAATCTTCATAATTTGCGTGTGGACGCGACATCGGTAAAGAACTTCTCTCCCCATTTACATTTCTATTCAATGTATAAACATTGGGTAATTTTAATGAGGAGAGCTGTTGCCAAGGCGCGATGTGCTTATACTGATTTAAAACGAATTACTGTAGAACTGAGTTAAATGGACGTGGACTAATGGTGAATATTTGAGGGATGGAGGATATATTATATGCATTGTGACATCTTCATGGTTAAATGATCGTTTTGGTGAGGTAGAATGCTGTGAATATTCATAAAAGATGCGATGAATATCAAAGGAAGTATATTGTTTAGCTGTTCGGAAAGTATGCTTAAACTAACTATGATGAAATATTAATATATTTGTGCATATCGTTATATTAAGTAGTTCTGTAAAGTCTTGAGAAAGAAAGTGTGTGTTATCATTAAAAAATATTACTTCAGTTAGAACGCCGGGAAATATTTAAAGTTTTTATAGTTATAATCAATGCTTTAGGAAACATCATCTATTTATAGAAATGAATTTTAAATGTTAGGCATGATAATACGCATTTTAATAAGTTGTTTAATCTATTATAAAAGTAGTACATTACACTTTCAATATGGGGTTCATCATACATACAGGCAATTCTTAAACATTCCCAATGAAGTTTTTAAATAGAAAATACATTGTTATTCTAAAGTTAAAATTAATTGCATACAAACATTTCATTAAGCTTTTGGCTCTAGATTTTAATAAATTTTCATTCACCAACATATTTTGCTCGCGTGGTTAGTAAACTATTATTTGGTTAAAATTTGTGGCTTTTATATTCATTAGGTTGAACAGTTTCTGCTATTTAAAAATTTTACTCAGTTGTTCAATTTACGTTGATTACCTACAGAATTCTTAATAATTGTTAATATTTATCTACACTTCAATACAGTAATTGCATTTATGATTTTCAAATTTTTAAACTATGTACGGACTAGACGTAGAAATTATCAAGTATTAATACAAAATAATTACTATTTAATTAAGCCGCGTTAAACTCAACGTTTCTGTTTTTATAGATTTACAATCAATGTAAATTTTATTGAAAAATGGGATCGAATATATTTTTTAACGTTTGACAGATAATTTTCGTTCTGAATTCTTTATTTAAGACTCGCTATAGAGTATTTTCAATCACATGGCTCGGACCTAACAACGGCCTTAGCAACAGAAGATGTTACAGTTTTTTGCCCTACAGAGGTTAACAGTTACAGAGAATGACTAGCCGTGGAATTCTTCTATTGGAGCATTTGCAATCACGTGATCCCATTTCAAAAAACCGCCTTAGCAACAGATAAACAACGGCCTTAGCAACAGTTAAAAGCCCTACAGAAGGTACACAATTAAAAGAAAATAACCGGTTGTGACGTCACCTGAAAACACTCTCTTCTTTTTTTAGGACTCGCTATAATCCTTTAAAGTGATTGGTATAACTAAGCATACGATAAAAACAACAATTTCTTTCAAAACATCTCAACTATTCATCAAGAACTGATAACGACAGTAAGGCCTGAACAATAGCCGGCTTTCTCTGTAGGAGACAACCCAATCTCCTGGGGTTACTAAAAAGAGTATCTACGCGTTCCAGGTATCCCTTTCTTTTTTTTTAATCGACTCGGAACATTAATTATTTTTGTTTTTCTTCTTCGTTTCGTCTCCTAGGCCTTCTCTTCTGATTCCTTAGCTAATTGGGACGGAAACTAATTGTAATGAATCGAAGCGGACTCCGACACAAACACTCGTTAACCTTTAGCAAGGAGAAAAGTCAAAACTAATCACTCACAATTCTAACTAGAGCACATATCACTTGGGGTTTTTTGTGGGAGCTAATCAGTGGTTTTGTTCCTTTGTTTTTAGTGTTTTCGAAAGGTCGCTGTTATTGTATATCCTTGAGATTGATTAGCCGAATAAATATCTTTTAATTGAGCTTGTCATTTCATGGGAGCTTAAGTTAAGTCTTTCGAACTTAAAAGGGGTGGTTGTTTTTAAGGGATATGTTTGTGTTAATTTCTTTATGCATTGAAGTACGCATTCCCTGTAATTATACGAAAGTTTTGTTTGAATAAAATTTATTCCTGTTCTATTTTGCTGAGGATTTTTATGCGTTTCTCTTTAAATGGATTATTCCCCCAAGGAATCAAAATTGTTAAAATAGGGAAAATTGGGGACTAATCGGACATTTTTTAAATAAATGCTAGTAAAAAAATAAATGCAGTTTTTTTTATAATTTTTATGAATTTAAAACGATTTTACATTTAAGTTTATAAAAATATTCCTGGAAAGGAAAAACATTATTCATCAATGTGTTATGTCGAATTTTGTAATTTAATACTACTGTCCCATTAACCCCCATACGTGGGGTCTATTGGGACACAGAGCAGGGCTAATAGGACATGAAAATGGGGATGAAATTTCAGCATTGAACACTTGAACAGTTAAATTCCACATGTCCTCTGTAGTGTTTAGTTTAATTAATCCTTACTATTTCCTCACTAATTGGAATTATCCTAATAGGATAATTCTAGATAGGATTGGTCTACATTAGTCTACATTACACTCTACATTAGTCCATATACAGGAAAACATTTTTGAAGGATATTTAATATTACTAATTTGTTTGTCTGAAATGTTAAAATTTTTCCAATTTAAAAAACTATTAAGTTCTTTTTTAGTTTTACATGTTGGTAATGACTGTCTAATTCTGTTTCCATCCAACCTAATTAAGTATGCAAAGTCAAATAAACATTACAATGTTCTTTTAAAGAAATATTCAGCCACACTAAGTTGTCCCATTAGCCCTCACAATGTGAAAATTTACAATTCTAGAAATAGTTTTTACATGTGCTATACAATACCTTTTCTGTAATACTTTCTTATTCTCCAGTATTTGTAGTAGAATCTAAAACTGTTTTTAAAAGATTAAAACATTTTCAAAAACTTACAAAATTAAAATCAATTGAAAAATGTAATCCTTGCTACGAATTGTTAAAAACAAACTTGGTTTTATTCTGATCAAGAAAAACTTGTCATGGTGGATATTCCATGCTACAAATGTTTGCCAGACCTGTTACCAATCAGTGATGTATAAATTTTTACTAAAATATTTATAATATGGGAAAAAATCCATTTGTCCCATTAGCCCTGCGTCCCATTAGCTCCAACTTTCCCCAACATATGATGATACAGGTTGATATAACTTTGTTTTATACCTTTTAATATCATCCTATTTTTCTTTTTTCTCGTTCTTAAGAAAGATAAAATTGCAGCAACATCGTTCATCCTATGTCATCCAATCAACCTTTATAAAAAAGTGTTTATGAGCATCTTTGGACAGAACAGAAAGTTTTCCACTTTTATTTCATTTAAAAACAATACAAGTTTTTAAAGTACCTACATACATTATTCATCCATCTTGTAGGTCTATTTTTAGAAAATCCAATAACTTTACTCCTTATGTTAACATTTTTCGAAACTCATCAACATTAACATCAGAAAAGGATTCTTTACAAGATAAATAGTAACTACAAACTAAACACAATGGTTCAAAACCTGACATTTTCAGCATTTCTAAAGAAATAACCTGATAGATCTTAATTTCTAGTAAAATCTAGCTCCGGTACTTATTTCTTTGTTTCCTAGAGGATAGCCAGGCCGCCGAAGTAAATATTTAATGTCCTTTCTAGATTGCGAGAATTTCGCTGAAATGCTGTTCCTAATGTGGTTAGAAGAGAACACTTAAAAGAATTAGTAGTGAATTTGCTGGTACAAGGGGATGCAATTTCCCGCTGTAGATAAGTTAGAGTTAATCCCAGCCGTGTATGCCTCTAGTTAAGTTTGTAACTCCCCTTGCTGAAAATTGCGATTCAATTTTGTGTTTTAGAGTAAGTATTAAGTAATTTTAGAATTAAAATCTATCGAATTTTCAATCTTTTACTCCAGAGCTTTAATAGTGAAATTGGTTTTGACAAAAAAACATTAAAATGGAGTTTATTTAGGAAATACTTGATGGTTTAAAATAAATGAGAATATTTTTATACTTAGGAGCATTAAAATGGTTCTTACGAAATTTTTAAAATCCCTGTGTATTGAAAGTTATAAGTGTAAAATGTTTTTTTTTTTTTTTTTTTTTAAATTTAAATTTAGTTTTTCTACTAAATTTGGAAGCAAAAACTATTATTTATTTTTTTTAAGTTTTATAACAATAATATAAGCATTTATGAAGAAAGGATTAAAACACGTTAGGTATATATGAGTTGATTAGAATGAAAGTGGTATAAGTCCACTTAACGTAGTTTTGAGTAATTAAAGGTTTTTTCTAACGGCACGGCGCCTGTGTTGTTCCGATAAAGGCATTTTAAAGCAGCTCTTAATCCCTTATCGAGATTTTGACTTGGATGACTATTACACTACGTAAAGAATCTTAAAAGGAATCTAAATCCATGGCTTTTCTCAAATTTTATATTTTTGGACTGATACCACTTTCATTCTGGGCAGCTCATATGTTATCTCTCTATAAAAAGTATCACTGACCTCTGCGGTGACCCCGCTGATTTTGAAAATTTCATTTTTGAACACTTTGAACTCTCACTACGCAAAAACTATTCAACGGAACATTATTATGAAATTTTAACATTTGTAGAAAAAATGTGTAAGTGTCATTTACGTTACAATAGCTAATTGATGATATTATTAGTTCTGGAGTTATTTAATATCAAAGTAGAAAATTACTTTTTCTGCTGCGAGTTCGCCCCCAGCAAAAACTATTCACAGCAGAATCGAGATTTTTTGCAACTACATACTCTTGGATATGAAGTTTTGTACCTCGTCGCCCTTTCTTCGAATTTCGAATTAGTTTTGGAGTTATTAAATTCCGAACCCCCTATTTGTTATTAAAAGAAGTTCAAAGCATTATATTTAGTTAAAATAATATGTAATGATATATTTAAGGTTTTACCGCACTTCGGTCGTTTTTAGATTTCGCTGGAAAATCTTTTTTAACCTACTTTAGATGTTTATAAAAATATGTTATTTTTCATTTAAAAAAGGCTTATTATAAAGGAAACTTCAAAATCTTATTCCCATGATTTCAGATGAATTTTTTAATAGTGCAACTTAAAATGAAGTTATACACTGAGTTTTGGGGATACGTTTTATGGTACAAAAGTTAGAACGCGATTTCTTTAATAATAAAATAAATAATCTCTCTAATCACCCCTTTCTACAATCATTATTCTCGCTTCAAATATCGGCAGGGGTTAATTTATAACATTAATAAAAAAATATTTTTTGGGAAAAAATCTCAATTTATACATGGAATCGAGTTATCCGTCTATATTATACCATTATCTACATTTCATCAATTACGAAAAATAATCAAAAAATAACCCCCCAGTTCATTATCTATCAAAAAGTCCATTCCTCTGAAATAAACTACTCCCACAAAACTCGATTCAAAAGAATATCGAATCTCCGACACCTCTATAATCGAATACTCCCCTTCCACCAAATCCGAATCCAGTCATTAAGCCCACATCCGAAACAAAGAAAGCAGGGAAAGGTGACGCCAAAAAGTTGCTTCTAACGAGCGGCTCCTTTTTGCCTCACCAGCGCCCCCTCTCCGGTCCCTCGAAAGAGGGGAGACACAAGATCGGGAATTTCCTCCGGATCGGACGCTCGGTGAGTTTTGCTCTTCGGCCTCTCTCACATCCCTCGCTGCTGCTGCTCTTGCGTTTCCTTTCCAGAAGGTTGGTCTGCTTGTCCTCACTTTTTTACCGTTGAGGTCTCTTTGTTTCTCTTGGTTGACCTCGATCGAAAGTGTGATGCGTGTTTTTATGGAGGGATATTTGTGGAAAGGGGAGTGTTATGTTTTTGGTGAGGAGGGTTTTATGCTTGTCAAGTGTGTACATTAGATATCCAAGGAGTATACACTTCAATCTATTTAACCCAATGTCTCTAATAGAGAATTTGGGCATAATTGGGATAAAAAAATGTATTTATACCATGCATGTATACCATAGACATGTCCGTTTAAGTTTTTTTTAAAACAAAACATTATAAAACGCGGGCGTCTCGAATGTTACGCTGTTTTCGTGTGAATGTATTACTACGCTTATAACAATGTTTATGTGGTTAATCTGTGTCTGATGTCACTGGATTTTTAATGCAGTAACTAATTTTCTGGAAGTTTTTTTGTTTTACTAGCGCTTTCAGCGCTAGACCCGGCGTTGCCCGGGCGCAGTAAAACTTTATATAAATACCTATAGCGTTGCTCAGACATTATTGACGGGCTGCGCCCGTACTAAGTTCCTTGGACAGAATCTCATACACTTTGAAATAGTTGGGAAGTCATATTTGTTAAAAAATATTTAAACTTAAGGTGCAACAGATTTAGTAGAGTACCCAGACTGCAACACAAAGAGGCCCGCTGCATTAGCGTCCATAAAAATGGATTCAAACAGTTAAATGAATATAATCGAAGAATTAAACAAAAGTCAGAAAATGTAAAAAAAGCCAGAGTGATTTAAAGGCACAGCTCAATGCCTGCTCTTAGCTCATTAATTCAAAGATTGACATTTGTATGTTTTTTTTTATTCTGAAGAGTGTTATCAAGAATGTGTTTCAAAATGAATCACTTCCTTCTCTCAATAATATATCAGCTTGTTTCTTTTTTTACTTTATCCTTATATTCAGTCGCTTCCGCAAGGTTTCTTTTTTTTTATTGAAAAACGGATTTTTCGGCCAATCAGATGCTTTATCAAAACAGCAGACGGATTTCTTCATTTTATATATTAAGATAAAGTGAAAATATTAAACTCATGTATAATGTAATAAAAGTGAGCGTGTTTTAATTTTACCTAACTTAAGGTAAAATAAAGTTGTGATGCAACTTATATCTTATTTATGTTTTTTAAGAAGTCCCAAATTTTAGATAGGTTTAAAATTTGCTTGAATTTATTTGTAAACTAAACAGATGTGTATAAACACAGCTTACTAGATACTTATACAGACTAGCCGAGTTTTAAACAATGAAAACCATTTGACAACTTTTCCCGCTTGGAGCGCTACAAGACCTACCTATATCACCCACCGCCTTCAACACTGTGGATATGCTTTGCCAGTTGGTCCAGTATTGCCATCTGGATTTGCAATGATTTTCGTACTCGACTAGCCTGTATAAGTATCTAGTAAGCCGTGGTATAAATCTATATTTACCAATTAAATGCTCTAAGGCGTTTAAGGTGATAGTTAAAAAATTGTTATCACAAACACTTTAATTTTATTTCAATATACTCGAAATAATTTTTAAAATTCAATTTTCTTTTAGTGTAAAGACTTAAGTTTAAATTTTAATTATAGTGCGTTTTAATTTCTTAAAGAGGTTTTATACTTCTATTCCACTGCGGATATGTACTCGTAACTCCCTTCAGTTTCATTAAATTGTCATAATTGCAATGGTTCAATTCTGTATATGATTCAATATTGATCTTAGTTATTTTAATACTCCCTTTTACTATTACTTAGATCTTTATCAATTTCACAGAGTAGTTATAAAAATAATAAATTTCTTTATTTTTATATCACTGAGCATCTTAATCTTAATTCACCATCAAGTAAGCTTCAGCATCTAGTTATAATTTTCAAATATACCTGAAGATGATTTTACAAACAAAAAAAAAACATCTCTGAAGGTTACAATCAAATTTTCCATTTATCCCGTTTTGCACCAAGAGATTTGAAAACCCATTCCGATGCTAATCATTTTAACTCTCTTGTAATGATTGCCATTACCACACGATCCCTATAGAGGAAGGTAGGAAAAATTTTCAAATTAGAGTAAAAACTTACCCTTCATCTAGATCACAATAAGGTCTTAATTTCTCACAATTTTTTTTTATCATCCTTTTTCGGTATTGCTTTAAAATTACCCTTATTCATATATAAAAAACGTAGTATAAAATTGCTAAACTATCTAATCAGCTGAGGAAATCACTCAATTAAAAACTCCAAGAATATCTTTGCTATTTAAAATGTTTCTCTCGTAATTAAATTTATTTCAAAAGCATTATAGAACTAGATGACAAATACAGACCAATGAACGAAAAAGTTTAATCAAATACTGTAAATAGCACAGCGCATTTACTCTCCTAAATTAGAAGTAAACACTTTCCCATTAAGCTACTTTCTATGTTTGTTTTTTGATTTCTTTATTATATTCTTGAAAAAGATATTAAAATGAACTGGTTTTATTAAACTTCAATATCATGAAAAAATTTTACGCAGTGTTATTCCATTAAAATGTTAATTTGATTCCAATTATTTGATTTAATCTAGTTCTTTTTTTAAAAAATTTGACTTTTGTGTAATTGTTATCTTAACAACAACGCCTCAAGTACACCTTCTCGAAAGGGGAAATAAAACTATTTAATGAAAAGACTGAAAAAGGTTCTAAAAGGGGTTAAGGGATCATATAAGAATCGAGAAAAATGGCCTACTGCAGATTTTTAAACTTGTGTACTACCAACTTTAGGGAAGCAAGGTATGAAATTCTCCAGATTTGTAAAGAGAGCAGATAAAGACACACATTGATTTTTATTACATAAGATTGTTAATTTAGGAACTCATTTTTGAACTTACAATTCTACAGAATGAGTTTTTATCATGTTAACACTTCTCAGAGTCTTCTGTAGCGTGATTAGTATTTTACTATTGTATTCCTACAAGTAAAGTAGGAAACCAACTTAAAAAAAAGTAAAAGTAAAAAGTAAGTTGCCATTAACTGCAACCTTATCCGTAATCTAAAAGAATGGAAATATTTTAAAAGTGAGAATTTTTTTTAGAAATTCCAAAAGCTTACTCGGTATCCTGAAAAGAATTCGAACACTTTGATACTAAAAATGTGTTATACGGATCTGTAATTAAAAAGTTTTCGCTGGAAACCGTTCATTAAAAACATTTTTTAGAATAAAGGGACTTTTGCATAATACTTTAATTGAAAAATTTCCCTCTCTTGATAGTAACATATAAATTTTACATCATTATATTAACAACTAGCTGATATGCCCGGCCTTGCACGGGTGGAGTGTATCAATTTATTAAAATTTTCTCAAGTTACATGCCTAATTTTCTGTAACCATAATTACCAATCATCCTGGTAGTTTTTCATATTCCGGTGTTCCCAGTATTTTTTCATATCCCGGTGTTCCCAGTATTTTTTCATATCCCGGTGCCTTTTTCATCTTGGTGTCCCCGGTGCCTTTTCATCTCGGTGTTCCCGGTGCATTTTCATCACCGTGCTCCCTGTGCCTTTTCCCTCCCGGTTCCAACTGTGTAAATCTAACCTAACCATCCAGTTCCGGTGTTGCACATTTAATTACGACAGTTACCCAATTATCCATTCTAAGTGAAAAAAATCCATTAAAATTATTACAGACTTTTGAAATCCCAAAATTTGTAAATACCCCCTGTTTAAATTGAAAAAAAAAATCCCGTTAAACTACACCAAAGAAACAAATTATAAGGTTAAATAACAAATTGATCTAGTGTTATATCATCAACTTTCTAAAAAAACTGCATGATGTAATCTTTACTTTAACCAGTCTAATTCTTAAAACTTTCTATTTCAACTTAAAGTTTCATGGAAAATGAAGTTTTTAATAAGAAAATACTGTTATAAAGTTTTTTATAAGGGCCGTTTTTAATTTTTTAAATTATTAATAACCTTTTTAAAACATTTAAAACAATTTTAGCCAAGTTTTATCTTTAAATACTTTGTTTTATGTTTAAAATTGTTTTTGTTGTATTATTTGCAACAATGCGAGTTAAACAGATCTTCTTTAGTGGAGAAGTAAGGCGATTTTTACAAAAAGGCCTAAAAGGGGGTGAAGGGGTGGTTTTAGAAATTTGGAAATTATGTCATTGTCTTTCCCCCGTCCCCATACGTATGTGTACCAAGTTTGGTTCGATTCGGACGGGTAGTTTTGGAGAAATTGAGCCAAATCTGTTCCGGACAAACCCAGGAACCCAGGAACCCAGGCAGGAACCCAGGCAGGAACCCAGGGACACCTTCATTATATATAGAGAGATAAAGTAACTGTTTCACTTATAAATTCTTTTGAATAGTATTCAAACTAAAAGAGTACCTACATCCCCTCTATGCTCCCTTTCTACAATCTCTGAAAATTCAGTCTCAACTTGGAGTTACTTATCAAGAGTTGTTTACTCAAAGATTCTAATGCTTTTCCTAAAAGATTCTCCCTTCTATAATCTACGAGCCGTATAATATGCAGGGTAATAATAGATTCAATACTGTACACATATTCTGATTCAGAGCATTAGAGAGCTGAAATATTCCTAACATTGGAATCAATAGGACTACATACATGTATTGGATTTTGACTAATACACCATTTGTAAATATTTAACAGATTTCCGAGGCGCGAGGAGGTCACGTCAAGGGTATTCCCTCTAAAAGGTTTATTTATCTCCTTTTGAATTTTAGATATGGCTGAGTTATATTGAGACATGAAGAAAATAGTTTCTCTTAGCAAGGTGGAATGCACCATACAATTAAGAAATAAGATTTTAAAGGACTTTTTAATAGAATATTTTAATTTTGGGGTAAATGTTGAGAAATATTGCATAAAATATACAATATATTATATTATCATTTAATTTTATTCAAAACAAATAATTAGCATTTAAGAATCAATTAAGATAAAAACTATACCTACGCATAATACCTAAATTAAAAATAATTTAAATATGGTTGTCGTACATAATTTAAATTGCATAAGTATTTTCTGCATGTTATGTAAGCGTTATTCTTTACCTCTTTCTCATACTTTCAGAAAATAAAACTTTGATATGATTTCTTAAATGAAGTTTCAGAAGAAACATCTTTGACATGAAAACTCTTATTTCATGTATTTTATAGCTATATACTTTTTCTTATTATCTGTAGTTTTTTCTAAGGAAAAAATACAATTTTATTTTAAACGGGATTTTTCTTGAATTGAAAAATAAACCTTTGACTTAAAATACATCCATTTTTTCTCTAGCAGACAAGTGTGAAAGGCGACTACTATACCAGTAGGCTGGGTAATATTTCTTTAAGTGCTGTAACTATTTGTTCGATTTTGTAATACAAACACTTATAAAATTAACCTGAACATCAACAGACTTAATTTACAAAATCATAAAAGAAGTTCTTCCAATTTTTGGAACTTGAAGGCTAAATTCATTATTAGAATTGGCCACCAAACACCTCCACTTAAACCCGACTATCCGATTTCAACATATGTGTGACGTGACACGTTAGAAGATAGGCCATAAACAACCGTTGTGTTACTTAACTCTTGTCGCGAATACCAAATTTCATTTGAGCTTTACTATAGTATATAAGGGGCCGTTCATATACTGCATAATCAGCTTAGGTGACAAGAGGGTTGCTGTTTGATTATTTTCAAAGGGATAAAATTTGCATTTTCGAAAATATCTTGTAATTTTCAAATTTAATTTAAAAACCAATTATTTATTAATACCTCAAATTTTTTTTTAATTACCTCAAAGTTTCTTACATAATTACAATTGGGTTATTGCTTATTTTTGCTGAGAGGGAAAAAAGGGGTGGTTTAAAATCACCAAAAACTAATTTTTTAACGTCCCCTGATACCCTAACGACGGGGTAAAATTTTAGTATTCACTAATAAGCATAATTCATAATCTTTGGACTAACTTCCCCATTGTGTCAAATTGTAGAACTTCCTCTCTCTCTTAACACTATTCAAACGCAATTTCATCACCCTAATAACGAAATCATCACATTCCATCACCCAATCGATCACCAAATAATCCAATATAGGGTTTCAATCCATCCGCCTATCTATAGGTTTTCGCCATCCAATCGCATTCCATTTGTATCTGCCGCGCATCCCCGCACTGGGGCAGAGAGCACCCTCAGTGGTCATTGTCAGTCGGAATCGTCTGCCCGTGTTCTCACCTAATGTATGAATCTGGCGGGCTTGCATTCCGAAGGCAGTCCAAATTGAGCATTTCGCCCCCCGACAATTAATCACTGCGGGAGAGGCAGCAACGGGGAGCCTTGAAACCGAGAGTAGGGTATCTGCTCCCTGTGTGTGTATTTTCCGTATATGCATAAGGTCACGCGTTGTGTGGAACGCTCGTATATACGGGAATGGATTGAAAATGTTGATGTGACTTCTAAGCCATGCTTCCTGCAGTGATGACACAGACATACTACATTTCAGTTAAAGATATTAAGGATACGTTAGCCCTCTGCATCTTGGATACTCGAAATATACCATATTTCGTTGGTTTTGGGTACGATTGAAGCGGGGAATTTGGTTATTAGCGAATCATGTAATTTTATATTGCAGTTATTATCTTATTCAAACCATTAACGAAGATGAACAGTCCAACTTATATTTGTCTTTTGTAAATTAGGAAACATTTTAAAACTATTTTAGTTATCTTTAAAGCTCTTCCCTGTTTAAATCACTCGTGTCTATTGTTTTCTTCTCATTAAAGTTTTAGTGCTAGATTTCAGTTTTAAAATATTTATTTTAATGTAAATTTTTTACAAAGGCCAGTTGTTAAGAATAATTTTCTTAAACTGAAAGCTAATCGTCATTGTTATATTCAATTTTAAAGGAAACCTATATATTTCTTTGGTTTAACTCTCGTTTAGTACAGCGCAATTAATAATAACTCAACCCAATGCCGTCATAACTGATTTGAGATTATTTATTTAAATCAAGGAAGGTGAGAAATTTTCTTGGAACTACTTTCTTCGCAAAATTATCTCACTCTCTGGCATGTGAAAATCATTAAACCAAACTCAATCTGACTTTTAAATTAGCTTAGCCCAACGGCATAGCTGATTAGATATTTTCAATATAAATCAAGATAGTTTAACTTACAAAAAGGTTTTTTGGCAGTAATACATTATTATGTCGCCAAAAAAGTGCCAAGACTTCTAAAGAAGGATCTCGTCTGTGTTGAAAATATAGTTTATCACATTTTGCTTCTTAAGTGGCGATAGGTACAATAGTTTTCAAAAAGTGAAGTTCATTTTTCAAGTGGATATCATAGTAATATTTTTTACAGCACGAAGTTTATTTATATGCTTTATTTAGGGAAAAAATGTTTTTAGGTGATAAGAAAATTACATGAAAGAACAACTATATGAAAACCCTAAATATAACTCTTAACTTTTCAATAGATATCAGAAAATGCAAAATAAGAGAATGATTGATTAATTATATTTTGAAAAAGACGTTTTTAAGGTAATTAACAAGATGTTGCATAGCTATATCTTCTCTTGAAAATAATTAACATTTTTTTGTTAAAAGCAAGTGATATATCTTCTTTCCCATCAATGTGTTTTTTCATAGATTTAACCAATAACAAATAGTAAATATACTGCAATGCAGGATGCTGCAAGCAAAGTATTAAAACCTTTTACCAAAAAGGAAACATCTTGAGATAAGCTTGGGGCGAACTCTTAATATCTAGAGATTTTTGAGTTCTTTCAAACCACTCCAGACGTGATCATTAAGTACCGAAAACATCCCGAAGGCGTTCGGAACCAACTAGTAATCTTCGGTCTTGTAGAATGCTGTTAAATAGTAACAGCTAGTTAACTTGTTATTAAATGGCTGAACAAGAGGCTATTAACTGGAAAAGTCGAGTTGAACGATTTTTAAAACTCTTAAGAAATCCTCTTCATGCTTAACAAAGCGTTGATTTTAATTATGTATAGGTAATTGCTTTCGGTTTAAGGAGAAACAAATGTTTGCTTAGTCAAACACACGCATGCCTATCTGATTATGTTTATAAACCGGGTACGTAGGGTGTCAATATTCTACCGTGGAAATATTACGAAATAATTTATTTAATCATTTATGTAGTATGTTATGCAATCAACAGTTTAAAAAAAAAGAATAGTTAAAGTAGCGTTTAAGTATGATTAGAAGTTTCAAAATTTACTTGAATAATTTCCGTAATTTCGATGAGGAAAATGAACTTTTTGTACATTACTTTAAATTTTAATATATTACAGGAATCTAATTAAGGAGTAAAATAAAGCATGAAAAGTAAAAAAAAGCTAGTGGTTGACTTTTTAAAAAAAATACAAATTTTGCAATGGGAATTGACAAACAATATACAGGGTGTCCAGTCGTAAGGCTTATCACGGCCTTTACTCCTGAACGCCTGGAGCTATTTCCATAAACGTGCGTCTACCCCTATAGTAAAACGCCTAGGCGCTTGCCGATGAAACCGCTTTTAACGCCCCCTAGCGTCAAGTTTTGGAGTTAGCGTGCTTATCTTAAAAACTATTAGAGATACTAGAAAAATGTCAATGACAAAGTTGTAGAGCATTGTCTATTTCATTCAAAATGACACCTTGTACACAAAAATTACAATAATAACCCCCAAAAATGCAGGGTGTTTTTCGCGTTTTTCATATTTAACCCCATGAAACGCAACAATGACTTTTTCAATAATGTGTCTTTTTTCAACAAGTTGGGCTATGTGTACGAAAACGCGGTTAATAAACGTATTTTTTTCAGGTTCTATTCTTATCATATTTGTGTAAAAGGTGTCATTTTGTATAAAATAGACAATGCTCTACAACTTTGTCATTGACATTTTTCTAGTATATCTAATAGTTTTTAAGATAGGCACGCTAACTCCAAAACTTGCCGCTAGGGGGCGCTAAAAGCGGTTTAATTGGCAAGCGCCTAGGCTTTATACTAGGGGTAGACACCACGTTTATGGAAATAGCTCCAGGCGTTTAGGAGTAAAGGCCGTGATAAGCCTTACAACTGGACACCCTGTATAACAAAATATTGTTATATACCTCTCATATTAATAGGAAAAGAAAGTAACTATACAATTATGTTTTGTTTTAGAGCTCACATATATAGAACTCAATTTACAATACAAATAATAAAAAAGCTAATTTTTTTAACAACAAACGCATAAAAATGACAAAAATTCCATAAACCTTTCTCTGGTTAAACTAGGCACATAACACTATCTTTTAAAACCAATTTGTAGACTAGGGTAGGTGAATAAATCAGCAAAGAACAGTAATTTACCATCGGTTTACTGAGATTAATCAAGGAACCGAAGAGAAAGAAGCAAAAGAAACACAGAGAACAACACAAATGATTAATTTCATCCCAAAGCCCTGGAGTTCAATTCGTAAAATTCCCCAATCGAAGATATTCATTTTATCCTAGCCACCGGTAGCAATGTAGCCTCCGATATGGTGAATAACGCCCCGTATTGTTATTTCACAGAAAATAGAACAAGTATAAATCATCTGAAAGTGGGGTGGCTATTATTGCAATAGGAGAGACCCGCAAAATATTCCGAGGGGCTCTTTCTCCATTCCTTTTCTTTTATCGATAAAGAATACGATACAAGAATCGGTAACGAAATCGATCGAGAAATATTTAGCGTGGGACCTCTGGTTTCCGTATTCTTCTCAGGTCTTTTTTTTTCGTCTGTTTATTGTCCTTTTTTTATCAATGTATGAATGAAATAATTTGGAACATGGATCGTTTATCCTCTTGAGATAATCCAAGAAAATTTTTATTGTGGTTAATATTGTTTTATTGTGAATCCTTATACAATAAAGGGCATGCAGGAATGAATACAAAATGCTTTCTAATACCTAATCCATTAGGATATTTGGTTGAAACGGGGAAATGTATACTTTTGTTGTAGTTTCTAAATGATCTATTCGTTTTCATCTGCTTCAAAATTCAAAGTATTTGAATGTGAATATGATTTTAAGCATAAACTATGCATATAAGATGCTAAATACTTAATAACTGATATACTTTGCATTGAAAAAAAATGTGTTAAGAAAGGGTACAACTCCGTTTTCTATCCCTTTAAAAATTGACTAGCTATTTTCGACGCTAAATTTTGATTGTTGCTATCAATCTAACAGTACATTTTAATTTTTAGTATCATAGGAGAAATATAAGTTTAATGAAGTTAATATAATTTCTAGAAAGACCACAAAATACCGCAAACTCGTGACAGCCGTCGTCATGTGAGGGCGGTCTAACTGGAAATTGATTTATTTCATTTTCACTGCCGAACTTTCATGCCGTGCAGTGTTGCTAATGCGTGCATTTTTGGCGTCGCGCATGCTTGTAATAGTTTTGAAATTGCTAACCAAGTGATAAAGCGCCAACTCATCGCCAAAAGCCCTGCTAAATCTTTTTCGGATTCGATGGGAATGATCATTCCATTTCTATTTCTCCTCTATGGTTAGTATGAAAATCTTGGTAATATTTATAATCTTTGGCATTCAAAACTTCTAGGCGATGTTTAGCGGGATAGATAACGAAAAAGTACCTATTCAAGATATTGAATGCTTAAGCTTGAATCGGTTGAGGGTACCCTATGGAAAAATCAATGTTCTTTTGAGGAATTCAAATTCCTATCTGTTTCCACCCTCCAGAAATTGTTTTACCTGAGCAAATATACCATTCCAATATCCGTTACTCTTTCTCAAAACAGATGTCGATAGTTTGTGATTTTTTTTCTCCAAAAGATCAAACTCTATAAAAGACCTCAACCTTTAATGCAATTTCACCTCCCGATATCAGAGTCTATTTTTGCCCTGCTTATTAAATTATTCCTTCCTCTTGGACAAATATTAAAGCGGGTCATTTCTTGAGAACATAACGAGAAGATTTCGAGGAATATTTCCCGAAATTTCCTAGCCAAGCAATAAGGAGGCGAGCATGTAGAGGAAGGGTGGTAAATATTGGCAGCTAAAATATTGTTCTCAACTGATCACTTAATTAGCTTGTTTACATACGCCCGAGGACTATGCGAACTTTTAATTAGCGGACAGAAGCACTAAACTTGGCGGGGACTTGAGGGTTTGAGGATGGCGTTGGCTGTCGTTTACTTTATCCTCGGGTCTGAGAAATTTTCATTTAATTTATAGGATGGAGAAATCTCGTCATTTCTGGAAGGGGGGTAAGGTTTTTTTTTTTATTCTGACATAAACCAGGTGTTTAGAACGGATTTTATTACTCGTTTAGTGCGGAATAATCGTTTTTTTTTTTCAAACAGTTTAGCAGTTCTTCAAAAGCTTCAACAGGTTTAGAGTATTCCATTATTCATTACAAATTTTATTTTCAATACCTTCAAAATAGAAAAATATGCATTGTCTTTTACTGAAATTAACACATTACAAAATGTCAGAGAAATATCAAAGTACAATTAAACGTAATTTTTTATTGATGTCAGATTTTTAACAGTTCGAACAAGCTTTCAGTTAAAAGTATCCTATACCTATAGATTATTAAAAATTCATGTATTTGGTGTACATGAAATATTTGATTTTGTAGATATATTTGGTGTAATAAATAATTTATTGATAAACTAAGAATTTATTAATTTCAAGATATCCCACTAATTTACACTAAGAACATAGTTTAGGTTCCAGTTTTAAATCTTTAAATGGTAAATTACTTTAAGCTCCAGAATCAAAATAAAAGAAACATTAAATCATTAAATGTTGATTTATAAAAAGTATAAAACCATCTTATTAGTTTTTTTTTATTATTCTTTGCAGAGATTTTTAGTAGACTTAAAAAAATTGTAGTAAATTTCACTATTATTATATTCTATTAAAATACAACTATTCTTTAAGAAAATTTGGAGAATTTGTAATAATCACACGACTTGCTTTAAACTTATTTCATTTTTATAGCCGCTGGTCACAATTCATTGATACTTCCTTAATTTTATGAAATTAAATTCAAAAGCTCTTATATCCACTAAAGGTCAAGGTTTGGACAAAGAAAATAATTATAAACATCACAAGTGATTGATAGAGTAATTTGGAACAACGCGGGAAGAAATAAGGAGATTAATAACGGGCATTAAACAAACCAGCTACAAACCAGGAGGAATTAAGTAACGTTAAAGAACTCTACTGCAGCAAAAAGCTAAAAATAAAAAAACCTCGAGGCAAAATTAATTTTAGTTTAAAAACACCAAAATAAATTTTCGTTTGTGTAATAATATTATGAGATTTTTTTTATCTGCATGGAACCCTTAGAGGAAAATGTATCTCATTATTCCGAACACAGACGTAATTTTTTAACTCAACGCACATAAATCACGACTGGAAATACTTACACTCTGCGAAGCTAGGTTCACCATAACAAAGATTAATGGTTCAACGCTAGAAGTATTTAAAAAATTGCTTTTTCATTTAACTGCGCAGGAGGTGCTTTTTTTCTGCTGCGGAGTTTCTCATTTTTTTAGAAGTTAAAAGAACGGCATGACTTTTAAAAGGACAGGGCCAATGAAACTAAGTTACATTAAACTATCCTTATCATGAATAAATCTGTAGTCAGAAATGCATTACTTAAGACGTCTTATTTAATTGATGCTCAATACGCAATTTTAAAAATATGTACAAAAGAACCAGGAAGCAATTTACCAAAAAGGTTTACTAGGGAAAAAAGAATGGAAATGATTGATTCATGGGCTTGAGGGAGTCCAGCTAAAGGCATATCTAATCGCGTTGTGAATAATGAAATTAGAATCTAGGGAATCCTATTCTTTTATGATTAAATTGAACTAGTATGGTGTAGCGTAAAAAAGTTATCGAGATTCAAATTCAATTTAACTTCTTTGCTTTTAATTTCTCATTAATTTTATAAGATTTCCCCGAGAAGAAAAAAAGGAACTTCTAATTTTTGATAGCAGTAAAAAGAGCTTAGAGGGGAAAAAAGATGGTTTTAGAGAAATAATTATGTGTTAAAAAAGGCTAAAGTTTAAGAAAGGGATGACGAAAGTATTTTACCTTATTCACCCTGTTCACTAAGTTTATATTTGTGTGAATTTATATATTTACCAATGTTTTTTTTTCTATTGATGTGTGATTTTTTTTTCTGCACTGAAATGAAGAAATTATTCCTAACTAAGGAAATACTTAAAAATATCCACGTATTTATGTGTATTTTTTTCTCTTCTAACACGTTTTAGGATTAAATTTCTGCTGTACTAAATACAAGTTTTAATATAGTATTTCAACGATATACAAAAAACAATAGGGAACTAAGGGTGTTTGGATGACTGATATTTTGATCCCCTCCTTTCCAAAAAGAAATTGTACCTCTATATGAAAAAATAAATCAAAAGAAATATGAGACACAAAACAGTAATGATTTATGTCGCACCTTTTTTTATTGCACATACCTAATAAAAGGATGTATAGTTTTATCTATTGTTCTCAGGAAAAGGAATTCGAAATTTAATTTGCTTTAAGGAATATTTATTTTAAATTCAGTGCTTAATTTGGCAGGTGGGAGTCTTCTTGAGTAAGTTATGCTTAGGATTATCGGTATTCGGATAATCGATCCTCCATTGTGTTATAATACCACTAAATTAAAAAAAATGACGTCATTATCGGTTTAAAGGGTACACCTAGCACGCACACTGCTATTAATAATTTATCACATTTACACAATTTTGTGATTCATAAAATAAACTTTACGAGATTTACTGATACTTTAGTAATACTTCATTAAAAAGTACAAAGGGAACACCTAAAAACTTGAATTAAATTTAATTTTACTTTAGTCTGCCTCTACAATCTATCTACAGATCTATATTTAAGTAGAGAAATATCGTTTAAAAATTTACAGTAATTGGGGGAGTATCCTCGTATAAATTTTGTTTTGATAGTTTCTGATTTATTTGTAATCTGACATCAAGTTACTTTACTGGTAGTTTTATTATCATTCAGAATGGTACGCATTCGAAGGATGTTTTTTATTAGCTAACCAATACAATTTTGTTTCCCAAACATCATGCTTAAATTCTCAGTACTCTACCGAGTTTCCATTACCCACTTCGCCACTGTTCCCTTTTTGTCAACCGAAATGAGAAGAAGAAAAAAGAAGAGAGTATCGACATTCCTCCCAAAAAACTCATCCCAAGTTTGCCTATTAAACAAGTCCTATTTCATACTTCCCGTAACACAAATCGGTGTTTTAAGGCGCTTAAGAGACAACCCTCTAAGCTCCCCGAAAATAATGACGTCAAATAAAACGCTCCAATCACAATGGCCGTCCACCAGATTATTGTCACTTACCCGTCGCTTCTCGCGTTATAAGATCCAGGGAGCAGTCAGGAAGTGGAGTTTTTGACGCAAAACCACTTTTACACGAGCTCTTTTATGTTGCCTCGCGACAGAAAGATTTTTTCTCCTTCACCTAATACCGGCCTTTTATTAGACGCTGAAGGGTTTTTATTCAGAAATTGCGCCATGTTTTGAGCGCAGAGTTGTTTAATTGAAACATAAAAATCGAGGGAAACTATTAAGATCGGTAATAGGAGTTTCGGATCATAACAAGGTGTGTTAAATATGTTTTTAAGGAGGGGAGGGAGTGCATTATCTTGACGCGTGCTGGTGTTTTTCTCACTAATTGTATTTTATATTTAAGGTGCGGGTATATTTGAAAAAATTATCGTTTCTCCGCTTAAAGCTTTCGTGTTAGTTTTGTTTGTTTAGATAAGCTGCTGATAAATATTTTGATACTGATTAAGATTTGTTATAAATTCTTGCATTAAACCTTGAAACATATTTAAGAACCAATATTTGTATCATATAAATTTTTCGGTTCTTAGTGATTACTTTATTAAATTACTTCACAGTGAAATTGTGTTTTCTTTACATAGTAATTGAGTTTTGCCAGTCTTAAGAATTCTTAAAATGTATTTTTACTGTTTACTTGTTTCTTATACATTCCATTATCCGAATGGCACAAAATGTTGTGAATCTGATATAAAAATGGTGACCGGGAAGAATTACCTTCTAATGCCTTCAGACTAAGTAAGATGTTACTATTAGTAGACGGTGTTTTCTCACTAAAATTAATATACTGTTAAACCTGTTTACACTGTAAAAAATACATGCAATTTCCTTGGAAAAACTAGGCAGCTGAACTGCCCATTTTTTCCAAGTAATGTTCTTGGGTAATAACAAGAACGTCAAGGTAAAACTTTTAATACGTTCCTTAGAAATACCTAAAACTGGTATTTTTAGGAACGTTTTTAAATTTTTATCTTAATTGTTATTTTTACTCTTAGAATAAAGGGGCAACCCAGCTGCCCAGATTTTCCACGTAAAGTTCATAAATTTTTTTACAGAGTATAACCAACACAAAAGGCTCCACAAAACGAGTTCTCGATGTTTTAAAAACAACTCCGTTTACATATACAGGTGTGTGATACAGATTTTGTACCAACTGTTTGATTCTTTTCTCGATTGAGTTATCGTTGCATTCAAGTTGATGTAACGATAACTCTAGACGAGTTTGACTGTGGTTTCTTAGTTAATAAAAATGAAAATTTTTAAAATAGTTTGTTAATAATTGATAGAGTTAAAACTTGCTTTCAGAAGTTATTCCTATCTTTCTCTGGGGATCCATTTACACAAAACTGAAGAAACATTGTTATTTGTAAATATTAGGAGGTATCTCCTTTCTTCGCCACTAAGATATCAAGAATGGGCCAAGGTTTTAACTTTAACTATGGAGGGACTGAATCATTTTACAATAAAATGAGGAAGAAAAAATCCAAATATTAAAATGTTAACACGTTTTTTACCCGATAGGTGCAATTTACAGATTTGTGAATCATGTAAGTTTTTGAAAAAAAAAAACTATTCCGAACATCATGTTATCTAGTGTATAAAATTTTAGTTCAAAGCCAATTGAAATTCAATTTAAATTTTCTCTCTTACTCTTAGATACTTTAATCAAGTGAAATTTCATCAACCATAACTATTCAAAAAACCAAAAGATGATCAAGATTTTCAATCAAAGTCTAGTACCAGACTTATACGTTATCCATCTAAAAAACACAAAAATTAATTCTTCACTTCAGACACCAAAACCAGAGAGGGAAAATACAAAATCTCTCTAAATGGAAACTCAAACCCTGGTCCAATTTTAGCTCACGTTCTAATTAAACCCCATTGTCGTAAAAAAAACTGTCGAACGAGGACCGGGTTGGCAATTACCCGAACTTTTATGCCCCGCCGATAGCGTGCCCGACTCTCCAATCGCCCTCACGTTCAAAGACGCATTCTGTGCAGCTTTAATCGGGTTGCACAGTGGCAGGAAAGAGGTTTCGGAGGACCTATTACCGCATCACGATCGCAGCCAAATGTGGCGCCGAAAGTTTCGCCTAAGTACACTTCTGAAGAAATATCAAGACGGGAAAAGGCTTACGTATATGAGAGAATCGTGATGGAGGATTCGAAGTACTGGGGATGATGTTGGCTGTACTTATGTAAATAGCATTATATATGTTTTTGTTGAGAAATATGAATGTATTTGAATGTGATTTTTTGGGGGGAGAATGATTCATTATTAAACAATGTCTCCGTTGCTTAAAAGGGGCTAAAATACCTTTTTTTACTTTAATTTCAATAAAATCTCCCGACCCTCATGCTCAAATAGTGTAGGACATTACTAGTGTTTTTTTAATAATTAATCCTACCCTAATTAATCCTCCTTATAGAGTTAACTAACTTATAGGAGTGAGGAAGAGGGAAGGAATTAACTTCTTATAAGAGTAACTGACTATGAATACAGGGCTCTGGGGTTCAAATCTCTGTTCAGGAATGAATGTTTGTTAATGACCCCATGGGCATGAATGACAACCGTGGATTTAGCCCATTGGTGCCCTATGGGCAAAGGGAAGTAGGTGTTATTATCGGGTTGACATAGGTACAAGGGTGATAATCCTCAAGTATCCATCATGGGAATTAAAATCTTATGGAGTTCTCATTAATGTGTTAACTAGAAGCAAAAAAAAAAATGCTTTAAACTAACTAATTAGTTTAGTTTCACTCTACTTTAATACTTTGATTTTTGAGAAAGAAATTAAAAATATATAAAGATTTAAAAAAAAAATATTTTAATGTAACAAACATGAATTAAGGAATTATGCGGAAATTGAATTGACATCTATCACTCGTAAACAAAGTTTATTAAATGAGTAATTAAAACACAAAATAAAAATATTTTTTTCTGATGTAGATTACCACTTTACGCAGGGGGTGAAAAAAAGTAGTGAAGGGACTAAATATCTAACACATTCAAACATAATTTCATTCACCTAAACTCTATGAAAGCGAATTCTCATTTAGGAATCCTTATTACACCATTCACTCTTGTTTTCAAAATAAACTAAAATTATTCCCTATCTAAGAAACATAATTTATTCATAACAACTTTGTTGTTGAGCAACAATTTTGCTGTCCGTGATACATATACTAACATCATTCATCCATTGCAAGAGCTGGTTAACTTGATACGAAAAAGTTAAGTTCTTTTGGCAGCCTATCATTTACTCTACTTTTGAATATTCTCAATTTCATATAATTAATGGTACGGCTCTAGATCAAGATAAGAAACATGTCATAACGTTGGAACTAAATTGACTCTCAGAGAAGGGTAACGTTGGAAAGAGAAATTTTAATTCCAATACAAATTATTTTCCAATGCTAGAGATAAGGGAAGCTTCCTCCTTTTTTTCCATTCGCGGATTTATCAAATGTGATTCGTGTTTCTAGTGAATCAAGTTCTTGGTTTTGGTTAAAAATGGATTTGGCAAAGCTGTATGCTGCTCTAGTTCTGATAATGCTGTACGGTCTTACTACACAGATAACAAATTTGTGTTTAAAGACATTTTTTATCGAATGTATGACATTTCTTTATTCATTTTCAGAATAATGGAAATATATTTAAAAACCATTTTACAGTTTCCGAGAATTGGTGTATTTGAATTATTGTAAACATGGTAAAAATTCATTAATCCATAAACTAACTATAAATAAAGTTATAAGAAATATAAATTAATTATTTCAAAACTAAAAGGTTTTATTGAAAAGTTTACATAATTCTGATAAACTACTACATGTGTGTAACATTTACAGAGTTTCTAAAAAATATTCACTGACTTTAATAGACATTCCTAGTAGTTTTAAGTTTTACAATTATATTTCAATTACATAAATTAAAATAGGCGAAATAATTTCTTCTAAATACTGGTTAATGATTATCTAGATCTAGAGAATCAATAAATTTGGAATAGATAGTACATTTTCTTGAGTAATGAAATACTGAAAACTTGCTTTATAAATTTAAGTTTTTGTTATACAGCATGTTTTATTTATTAATATTGGATAAAAAGGGAATAGTTTTTTCGGTTTAAAGTAAGAATGTACTATATTTGGAATGATAAAAGGCATTATCCAGAATTCCAAAGAAATCATCATAAGAAATGAAAACCGCATTTTAAAAAAAACTCAACTTTTGGATTCCCTTAGGAATTCTATAATGATTTGTAAAGTACTAGTGACGTAAGAAAATTTTTCCCGTCTAGATTCAAAGAAAATTTCGTAGGGAAGGACTTTAAAGAACTGAATTCCCTTTAGGAATAAAAAGCTTCAAACATTCAACACGACTCTTCAAACTCTTTACAATATCTTAAAATTTACATAATTTATCACGTGAAGGGCATTGAATTCACAACTATTCGTTACATAAAACTTCAAAATCGTTCTACGTAACGTTGAAAAAGCCGTTGGTTTATGCAAATAATGCAAATACCTGAAATATTGTACATTACTTGCCCGGAAAACATGTTTCCTGTTTGAACTTATGCTTTTACGTTCAAATTCAAAAGTTTTTGAGTTTCATGTTATTATGTTCCTAATATTTTAAAATTTCTTACATAAAATGCCATACAGCCCATGTAAGAAATTAATAAATTCGTTGGAAAATAGAAAAAAATTATGATCATTGATTTTGAATCAATTTCTGATTGAAGTCGTCCAAATATATTACGCAACCAAACTATAGTACTTACCCTCCTAAAGGAGGTTTGTTCTTTGCTTACTTTTGCTGACAAGGGAAAAGGGGATATAAAACCATTGGATTTTTAAAAATATTTTGTAACTTGCAAAATAATTTACCTTAAAAAGTTCAAATTAAAGTTATTTTATTAATGACTTATTAATTAAGAAATAAAACATTAATTTTTTCAGCCAATAATCTATGGTTTTTATTAAAATTAAGTTCTCTGACAAGGGTGGAAGAGTTAAAAATCATCAAAAAACGTGCTTATTTAATATTTTAACAGCCCCATTTATTCCCATAAACACAGTAAAAATTTTTAGGTTTTTTTTTGTATTCACTGGTGAATTTCATCTGTTTCAAAAATTACTCCAAGATTTGTAATAAATGGCAATATTACTCCAAGTTAATTACTTCATATATTTACAATACTTAAATATAATTTTTAATTATTTATTTCAATGGAGGTTTGCTATCAATATCACTCTATCCTTATAAGAGTCGAATTAATTTAATTTTTTTTTACTGAGGGTAAATAAATACCCATAATCTTTACATCACAACTTTTAAGTTGTTAAAAGGTTAAATCTGGTACAAATGGCTCGTCCTCCCAGTTATATTACTGAAAAATTAAGGACTTTTCTCTCTCCATGGATGCGTGAATTAGAGTTGGGCATGGAAAGAAAGATAATGGCTTTAATAAATCACAGAGAACTACAAGCGATTAAAAACGTAAGGAGATGTTTAGGTTTAAAAAAATTGGGGAGAATAAATTTCCAGGATTTACGTTTACAATTCTTTAAGACAAGACATACTTAGTTTTTGTTTACCTACAACTTCGCATTTACCAGATGCTTATTTCAGAGAAATGTTTTACAGCACTGCCTTTTATCTGAGTGCTTTAATGTTCTCCTTTAATTAAAAATATTTTTGTAGGTTTTGCTATAATATATTAAATTACTATCAATATCTTAGATCTCAACCTCTGAATCTTACATCTCTTTGATGTTTTTCTGTTTATTGTAAAATCAAATATTGCTTACTCTATGTAACCATAAATGTATTTTTCCCACAACTTTTAGACTTTAAAAGAACACTTTTAAATTATCAGATAGGTTTTTAAAGATCTTTATAGCATGCCGATTTTAAAAATCACCCAAAAATATAGCCCCAAATTTAGTATCTAAATGCCTTTTTTCATAATTTTAAGAAGTTGATCTATCAATTTTGATTTTTAAAACGGGGATTAATTATAAATGGTAGTAATAACTAATTAGAGATAGAGTGTGTGTGAGTTAAGCATATTTCTTTTTGTTAAACTAGGAGGCCTGCCCCCTGCTCGCTATCGCTCACCAACCCCCAGAACTGCTTCGTAGTTCTTTTAAGATCGCTTCGCGATCTCAGCGAGCAAAGCTCGTTTGTTTCATCATATACCAATCCAGCACACCCCGCTGATCGGCTTAATTAATGCTCCTTTACAACCGAAACTAGTACTTATATCACTCTTGCTTACAAATAATTTAATCCAGCAGAGCTCTCTTGTTCATCTCAACAATCCAGCACAACCCTTTTCTCCGCTTAATTAAGCCTCTTGTAACACGGAAAGTACCTCTCTCTTGCTTATTAATAATTTTATTGAAATGTTAAAAAACTATCCAGAAGTCTACTAACAATCATCAACCATCTTGTAGAAAAAACATATCATTAAGAAACATTTCAATTAAAAGACTTAACTTTTAATATTTGTTAACTGGTTAACTTTGCATCAAGTACTTTTTTCTAAAACTGTCCTTAAAATTCAAGACCGCAGATAAATAATTTAGACTTAAACTAATGAAAACATGATTTTTTTTTAACCATCCTTTTCTTTTTCTTCTTGTATCCTCCATAGTTTTTTCAAGCAATGTTCTCTCGACAAAAGAAAATGTACTTCCAAATCCAATTTTACATATCACTCTAGAACACTCCGAAACTACATCCAATTGAGTTTTCTAAAATAGGGGATTTGAAGTAATTTATCTTCAAGAGGAATGGAGAGGAACCAAAAAAAACCCTCTTGATATCCTTGGCTTTTAAGCAGATTAAACATTCAGTCTCAGATCATGTCACTTTGGAGATGCCAACCCAGATTAAAATACCTTTTAGGCAAATGAATAGGAAAATCACTCCCGAATAAAGTTTAGGAATTTCCAACTTTTCTTTTACTTGATGCCCTTGTCAAGTTTCTAAATTGTTTTTCGTATTCTAAACATTAGTGTGTTAGCTTGCTAATTCTATGTAATTAGTGTAGTGATTAAGAAATATTTTTCATCTACAAGACTTAGTAAATATTTATTTTTAAGAAATGTAAGTTAGCAGTTTTTGTTTAGTATTTAATCCTATACCCTTTTTTTGCTTCTAACAGTTTTTTCACACATACATGGTAAAATTTATTAATCTATTTTAAGGCTTTAAGGATAATTAATAATTATGTTTAAACTTCATCAATTCATACATTCTACTATTACATTTGTAATACAGTAGTAAAAACGTTTGTGAATTTCAAAAACTATTTATTGGAAAGATAAGAAATTCCTCGAGAGGAAATTTCAAATTTTCAAAAGTTTTAAGTATTCTTGTTCTAAAACTGCCTCCTTTGTACCTTTCTTACATTCATGAATATAGTATTTTGTACCATATTTGAAAGAAGTGAAGTCATGATATTGAATCATTGTGTGGTCTTTTAAAACTGAAATATGTTTAAATTGTACGCATGTTTAAATAGATTTCATTAGACACAAAGGAGTTAACTGTGATTTAAATACTTGCTAATTAAATTAAAGAAACTCTTAACATTTCTTGAAAAAATATTATATTGGATGGTCGGGAAAGATTTCGTCCCGCATAAGCAAATATCCCAGGTAATCAAACTTATGGGAATGTTAAAAAGAACGTTTAATAAATTATAAGCAATTTAAAATTTTTATACGATAGTTGGAACACTAATAATTGAATCTTTAGTTTAAAAAGGGAATAAGTCCAAAAAACAAGTTTTGAGACAATAAATAAATTGTACCTATAAGTAATGGAATTTTCGTTGAATAATCATCAACATTTTTACTGGATTCAGGACCCTATTTAAAATACACAATACAACCATTGGAAAAAATATAAGTAAATTCAAAAATATTTTAATGTTGAAAAAAGTTGTTGGACGTTTTCCCTCTTTCAAACTTAGGAAATTTTTATCTGAAAAAATCTCAAAAACCACTTTAATCAACAATTATACTATATTTCTACTTAGTGCACAGCACAAAAGTGAAAAATAGAAAGACTATAACAAATAAAATTAATAATTAGTATGAAACTGGGTCGTTAAGGCAATATCAATGGAATAAGTGAATATCAATGGAGTCAAATTCACTGGATAAAAAAATATTAAAACTTTTAAATTCAGAACAATTTTATTTTCGCTTAGTATACAGCACAAAGACTAAGAAAATGAAAACAAATGAACTTTAAAGTTTCAAATTAAATAAAAAAAATTAATGATACCGGTCATCGATATCTGTGTAGAAGGGATAGTTATTTATTCCCTCTTTCCACTCATATGTAGAGCGAAGCTTGGAGAGTTTTTGTCAATTTGCCATTTTTGGACCTTTTCCCTTTTTAAACTGACTATTCAATTTAGTTTATTGAAAAGAAAGATTATGAATACTGTAGTTTTTGTTATTTAAGAAAACAATAAGTAGATTCTATTTTTCTGCGAATTTCTAATCTCAGTCAGTTAAACGAGAGTCTACGACGTATTTCAGCATTTAATCCAAGCAGTGAGCTCTCCCTAAAAGTTTTCTATCTCTTCGGAAACATCTCACTAACCCCAGAAAACCATGACCCGCCGTGACACTGATGGTATCCAACGAAATCCCTTCACTCCACTGACTGCATTATTAATCTCTACCCTCAAGCCCTCCCTCGACACTCCACAAACGACAACCCCCCTCCGATTCATATTCAATCACGGACGGCAAATTCCGTTACTCCATCACGAGCGAGAATAACAATCATAGATAACGGCAACCCTCTTAGAAATCAATTCGCTCTCTATACATCCATCCGCCTCCAATATTAAACCTCCCTGTGTATATCAGGTAGCGTGTAGACGATGATTAAAAAAGCGAGGGTTAACTCTGTGTTAACTCTGCGTTATTTACCTTCCCCCGGACAAATCAAATCCGCCGCCGCGTTTTATCTGCCAGAGCACGCACCTGACGAAAATAAAGGCAAAGATTAAAGAATCCGAGTTCCTGGGATTTGGAAACAAATTCCGCACAAAATACATCTTCGTCTTCGGGTCCCCTCGGGGTTCGGAGGAGAAGGCTCGGCGGACCGAAAGATTCTCTGCTGTTGGAAATATCTGAAGAATATTAAAGGAAAATCACATAGGGGAAGGGAATCTCCTTTTTATTATTGTTATTTCGTTATCGATGTCAACGCCGCTCGGGTTTCGCTTTCGAGGTGGAGATTAGGCTTACGTTCGTGAGAAAAATGTGGAGGTTATACCATCTGTGGGGCTTAAGAATTTCGAGTTGTTGAAGGAATGGGGAAATTTTAATCAGTTGTTTCACCTATTTTTATAATGTAATCTTCGGAAATGTAAAAATGAACGAAATCTAAGGATTATTGAAAATTGTGATGGATTGTGTATGTGTATTCTGTGGTATGTTAACTTATTAAACACTGTTATTGCAAGATTACCTACATATTCTTGCAGACTCTTTGAGTATTTAACCCCTAAAATTGTAAGCCATTATTATTTATGTAATTAATAAGATCCACACTCTTTACAACTAGCCTCAAAAAATTATACCTTCTATTATTCCAAACTAAGTTGAAAAATCTTAAATTTTTTATTTTTATGTTATATTGAAGCCACAACCAAGCAAAAAAACATACTTTATGAAAGTACACACTTTGAATAGCAGGAATAAAATTCATATACTTAAAAGAGCCTATTTCGAAAAATGTAGATAACCTATTTATCAAGCATAAAATTTGTAGTTCAAATTTTTTAGCTATTAACTAAATTAAAATAGTAATTTATATATTTTCATTTTAGGATTAATGCAGTGAGAAAAGAAAATAATTCAACTATTTGTGTTATTGATTCCATCAAACGTCGTCTGAGTTTAAAACTCGAGTACTACCTACATCAATTGGTAAGTTGTTTTCCATATACGTTGGGGGGGGTGTATGAATTACATTTCCAACATGACATATCTTTAGAAATATAACTAGCTTACAAAATTTTAAATGATTGAATTCATCCTGTACTCTTCTGTAAACTACATCTATAGCTAGCAGTAACAGTTACTACGACTGTACAAAACTTTTTAAAATGCCCCATCAAATTTTATAAAACTACTCTAAACCACTAACTACCTTTTTGTTTCTATGCTGTCAAAAATTCTCTAATCAATTTTCCCTCAAGGGTCAACTTAACTATTAAGGATAAGATCTTAAAGATAAGATAGATTTTATTATTTCTCGTTATCGTACTTTTAACTATTAATTTACAATCCTATTATAAACAGATAGAGTTTGATATAAACTTCATTAAATCCATTTACCTTTTTAATTAATTACAAGTACTGTAAAACCTCGTTTATTTGGATCAGATATTTGGCTATTTTTTAAGATATGAAAGCATGATTGTGAAGAAATTATGTGAAAAGTAATTTTCATATTGTTTTAATGTCTTTTAAAAAATCTAATTTTGTTTCAAAATAGTTTTTTTTTCAAGCCTTTTTGTTTCAATAGTTTTACCGAGGAAAAAAAACTAAGTATGCATACTTAAGGATATGTCTAGTAGGGTGTATCGAAAAAACCGAAATTTCGCTAATCGCTTAGCGGTAGTGCGGAAAAGTTGTGAACTTACATCACTAATAAGGGTGTGAAATCTTAAAATTATGGGTTGATATCTTCTGTTGCCTCAGTAGACCTAAAGTTCTGAAAATTTGACCAAAAATGACTAAACTTCAAAAATTCATATAAAATTACGAGTTTTAGTCATCAGTTTCTGTCTAAGCTTAAAAGTTACTATTATTAACCAACTACAGCTGCAAAAAAATTTTAAAACATTAGGTTGATATCCTATTTTGTCTCATCAGCTTTAAAATTGGGAAAAATAAGGCAAAATTCAAAATAAATGCACATAATTCACTAGGGTGTCTAAAAAAATCTTTTTTAAAAAAAACCTCGCTCCCTGGGACTTTTCGCATTCTTTTTGGTCCTAAGAGATAGTGTGTTACGTGTCAA
The DNA here is from genome assembly GCA_963680715.1 of Tetragnatha montana. Lineage (NCBI taxonomy): Eukaryota > Metazoa > Arthropoda > Arachnida > Araneae > Tetragnathidae > Tetragnatha > Tetragnatha montana. Next base: position 30,304,441 of record OY796680.1, read on the forward strand.
CTTCCTAAGTTAACTCTAGGATTTTCCTGTTTAGCCCTAAAGTTAAAAAAAAGTGGAAAAATGAAAAATTTTCTGAATTTAAGAAAAATGTATTTCAAGATTTATATTCTAATAAACAAATTCAAATGTGCTATTTAAGTCTTATTTAGATGTATTATATATATTTATGTTTATTAACTGTAACCTATAGCGCCTATAATTTAAGAGTTAAAAGTACTACAGGGGCGTTGCGCTCACCAAAGCTTATAATGGCACTACGGTGGACGAAAGGAAATAAATTCCGAATGTCTTCGAAGGAACTCCCTCGAATGATGCCATTTGGTGTTAAATTGATATTTTAAATTATAAAAGCCAGTGAAATAACAATAATGAAGCCTTTCACTCTGCTTTTAATGTAAAAAGTGCTTTTCTACAAAAATGCTCGTTTCTAGCTGATCAAACCTAAAATTTATCCTAAAAGAAGGGGACGTTGTACTTTTTTAGATCAAAACTTTGAAATACCTTTGAAACCTTTATAGGGATTTCATGTTTTCTATGTAGAAATTAATTTTAAACCGTACAGATTGGAAATGACATGGATTATTCCTATTACAGAAGTGAAAATTGATTTTCTTTTTAAAGTTATGAAAATTCCCCTTTTAAACGTGTTTGGGGGAAAGTTTAATCAAAAACTTCTTTCTTCAAAATTTCAACAAGAATTAACTATAGTTGTTCCGAAACTTGAATACTATAATCGGTACAATTTTTGATTATCCGGGGATTCCCTTCAACTTAATGGACGTAACAGTAAAAAGACCTTTGCTATATAAAACCTTTTAATCACAACTACCTTCTCTTTACAAAGCCATATAAAAACCTACTTTTCTTTCTAACAATCTTTTAAAAAACTCCCACTAATAATAAGATAACAACGTATCAAAATACAAGATGAGTCCTCGAGAGCTCTACGTACTCGAGCTATTGGCTACGGACACACTAGTTTTCTATAAACACTAGTTTCCGCAACACTCCCCCCCTTGAGTTCTGGACTTGTTAAAGAACTCAAAATCTTCAAACAAGACTTGCAAGAGAACTGAGGATTGCGGATCTGGTTCGAAGTTTGGCCACACGAGGAACACCACTTTTTCCAGGCATAAGTTCCCATCTTGGCAAGGGGCCAATCTAATCTCTTCAAGTTTTCAGCAGCGATACTTACTACATTCCCGACTTTAAATGGGCTGGCAGCTTCATAATCAGTTATGTCTTTGTGACTACTTCTGTCCTTCTCATTGAAGTATCCTCTGACTGGAGCTTTTGGCCAGTCTGTAGGACGAATTCTTTCCCAATCCTTCTTAACTCTTTCTTTATCCTTGTTGGTTGTTGATGGAACAAAGAAGTCTTTACTTTTTGAAGTTAGAGTTACTTCTTTTTGATTCTTTTCTCTTTCTGGATTTCTCAAAACCTGAACAACTGGCTCAGAAGACTTCACATCAGAGATTGATTCTTCTGGCGCATCAGCGCTCTCTTTTTCCGATAAGTTCTCTTTTTCTTTGCTCCTCTCTCTATCTTGTTCAGCTTTTCTTTTACGCCTAAGGCGTTTCTTTTCCAATTTTTTGCGCTTGCGCTCTTTTCGTATCTCTTCTCTTATTTTCTGCTGTTCTGATGGAAGTACCACATCATCTGGATTCTTCAAGGTTTCAAGGAATTTCAAACAGTCAGGAACACTAAGTGTTGTTCTACATTTATCATCCTGCTTTTTAGGATTTCTCTTTTTGGGTATTTCTTGACGCGGTGCGAATTCCACAATTGCTGTTGCTGTGTTTCTCTCCGGAACTTTGGAACCTCTATGAGAATTTGTTGACATTTGCTTAATAACTGGTCTATGGGGAAGGTAGTGAGTACCTACGAAGTCATCTTCGGTAGTGGAATCTAACCTATTATTAGTGTTATTATGCAGAGAAGGGAGCAACAATGAATTGTCTGGTTCTTTTTGTCCTAATTTGCCTATGACAGTCCATCCTAATTTCGTCCCCACCGCAGTCAAACCACAATCTAAATGTTTAACCTCTCCTGTGAAAAACATACCTGCAATATCGGACCCCAGTAACATATGAATTTCCCTATCCTGACTTCGGCACAAGCAACTTTTCCTTCTTGGCGAAATATCACTTAAGAAAATACCCTGTCTTTTTAACTCTTGTATACACACAGCACTTTGTATCCGAGGAATATGCTCACATATTTTATCTTGCTCCATTAATTCTACCGCGATACTATATCTTTCATCTAAGCTTTGCAAGCAGGTGGAGTACAGCTTGTGCTTCATTATCCTTTTGGATCCTCCAAAAAGTCTATGCGTGACGGTTTCTTCTTTTATACTCTTTAGTTTCATGGCCTCCGCGACAAACCTTGAAATGTAAGATCTGCTACTTCCAGTATCTATAATTGCTCGAACCGTTTTTTTAAAGTTACCATCACTAACGCATATCAACAGGGATGGCAAATATACGACGGGAGAAAGTTCTTGATTACTTAAGCCTGTACTAGTTTCATAGCGACCACACGAATCTGACCCATCTATCGAATAACATAAATTGGTATTATGGGCTTTACCGCAGAAACTACATTTTACTGCACCCTGACAATACCGTGATATATGCCGAGCATTTATGTCACAACACCTAAAACACACTCCTTTTCTTTTTAAGACATTGATTCTCTCATCCATAGGAACGCTGTGGGCATATTCACAATAGCTTTCTTTATGAGTTAAATTACAAAAGGCACAAACTCTACCTCCAGCTGTCTCCAAGACTAATAAGGAGTTGCTCGAGGTATCTGGTAACGGACGTCGCTCTTTCTCATCCCCTTCCCGGTTTAAATACAAAAGGGCACTTTCTCGCGCACTCAGCTGCTGAGAGAGAAATGAAATCAAATCCTCCAACCGGTCGGTATTGTGACTCTTATGAAACTCTAACACCAAATCCTGCGGTAATAATCTCAAAACCAGTGGCATTAGAATTCTTCCGTAGCTATCAGTCGGTACATCCAACGATTCTAAGCTCCTCATTTGCGCGTTTAGGTGATCGAACAATTGCCTAAAACTATTTATATCGTTAGAGTTTCTAAGAGGAGGTATAGCCAATAAACTATTCATATGGGTAGTAGTTAGTTTGCTTTTCGAACCAAATCGTTCTTGTAAAATGGCAATAGCTGAGAAATAATTTTCGCTGGTTATCAAAAGGCCTTCTATGGTTCTTAGGGCCGTTCCCCCTAAGTGAGCTTTTAGGTATGCAAATTTATCCACATTATTCAAAGAACTATTGTTGTGTATAGAAGATTCAAACAAACTCCAAAAATTAATCCATTGATCTAAGTTGCCATAAAATTTAGGTATTTCCAACTTTGGTAATTTCACTTTAACGTGCTCATTTACTAACAGCCTATCATTATTGTTTTCTCTAGAAACAAGTTGCCTTAACTCACCTAATGCTTGTTCCGCTTTACATCTCCATAAATTGATTCCTCTGGCGAACTCTAATGAACTTTGTATTTCACCAGCCAACTCGTCCAAAGGCCACAAAGAACTCAATTCCCCTTCGAGTTCCTTCAACAGGTTGGACTCTTCTTTTAAACTACCAAAAGCTGCAGCCAACTTCTCACTATCTTGCAGCTGAAGTCCAGACTCAATCTGCTCACAAGTCTTGAGCAACTCGTCTCGCACACTTTGTCTATGGATTACGAGTCGCTGTAACTTCTCTCCTCCACTTCGAGGTCGGACCGTATTTCTCCTCTGCGTAGAGACTCTAGATGAACGTCTCAACGGCATACTTAGTTTTACCCGATAGTCCTTTTAAACCGCCACTAAGTCAAAAGTAACATCCCGGCAGGGATGCCATGTTCCGAAACTTGAATACTATAATCGGTACAATTTTTGATTATCCGGGGATTCCCTTCAACTTAATGGACGTAACAGTAAAAAGACCTTTGCTATATAAAACCTTTTAATCACAACTACCTTCTCTTTACAAAGCCATATAAAAACCTACTTTTCTTTCTAACAATCTTTTAAAAAACTCCCACTAATAATAAGATAACAACGTATCCAAAGCTATCAACACTTAAGCAACGACGCTCCCATGGTAACATCGGTCGCAAGTTTACAGCGCCATCGTGGTCGTCGTGGTGAGGGGGCAAACTAAGCACCGGCCAGCGCATGCGTGTTCATTCCCTTCCTTTGGCTTTGTTTATATTTTCATTATTGTTTACACTGCGATAGCGATAAAATAACCACTTTTCTACGTACTTTTCTGTTGTATCCCGCTAAAAATTGCCAAGACGTTTTCAACGGAAAAGAATAGAATTATCTTTTTTTTTTCTTCAAAATTTGGCTATTCCAAACGAAATAAACATTATTTATTATTGCAGTTATGATAACAGAACAAAATTTGGTTCTTAAGAACTTAGCGTTTAAAAATCAGAATCGTATAGCAATTTTAAACGGGATGATTTGCAAATAATCTTGTCTACTTTAAGTAACAATTCCTTGTGTGATTATTTATTTATAAATCATTTTCTTAATAACTCTATTGGTAGTTTGGTTTCATTAATAAACATATTATTTTTCGCCATCGCCACTTAGGTAAATAATTTATTTCGTACAGTTCAGTGGGTAGACTGGTAATAAGCTGCAGTTAGTGCTGGGTTCCTGCACCTTTAAATGAAGGTTTTTCTTTTGCAAACACAATTCAGTTACTAAAACACCTTGTAAAATATTTATTGGTTCAAATATATTAAAGTGCCTGCTAAATGCTATCACCAATATATTTGTGGGTTCTATCTCCTAGCGAAGTAAAACTGCCGAAGTATCACGGTGAAGTTGTTTACATAAAATTCGCTAAGGAGCGCCTTCCCATACCCACTTGTAGTTTTACCATTTTTGTGAACGCCATTTATTCAAATATCGACACATTTTTCAGATTTTTATTAATATAACTTAAACATTTTTATCAATGAGTTTGAAATTATTTAGGAACATTTCTACCTTTTGGTGTCCAAAAGAGTATGGGTATAGTGATATTTAGCAGAAACGTTAACAGAATTGAACCTATTTATTAACAGGGATGACATTTTTAAGACTTTTGTAGGATTTTCAGACTTTTTAAAAAAAATTTCAGACCTAATGGAAAAAGATCAGCTTATAAACTTAAATTTTCAGCTAAAAACTACATATTTTTCATTTTTTGTGAGTGTCCTTGGTTTATGAGGATCTTTTCTTTGGTAAATTTTCATATCTGAGGCAGCTAAATAATTTTATTTGGTTTGGTTTACGATCGTATTGATTCTTGCAGTTTTCAGACTTTTTGCTTTTTTGTCAATCTCATCCCCGTGTTAAGCAATTAAAATATATAATTATTAAATAAGACAGAAAAATGATTTAGAATGTAAAGATCTTCCTGAATCTTAATTCTCAAAACTGAAAGAAGTAAGAAGGAAAGACAGTTTTGTTATTCAGGCATAACTTTTTATTAATTTCCTTCTTTATTTACATGGTCCAAAATTAAATAATGTTGCTTGTGATCAAAGTAGATGCCTCAATATAGGAAGAAGTACTTGATAAATATTTTAAACTCGAAAAAGAAACAAAAAAGAAAATACTTCTCTGAACATTATTGGGCACATACAGTAATGGTTTTTTGACCCATAAGACCCATTCCCACTGTACATTTTCGAGGAATCATCGAAAATGAAAAGCGTACACACCATTTCTTTCTGAAGCGAAAGTCACTTTGTGAAATATAATCAAAGATGAACTGATGAACAAACCCACTGGGCCTTTAACCGATGAACTCATGCAATATATTGTTTTACCTAAATAAATACTTGATCATATAATTCTGAGACTTTAGTATTTTTTTCAGTGTTAATGTATGATTATTAGAGAAAAAATAGTTTTACAATCGTATAAAAGTTAATTAAAATTTAAGATCTTAAATCAAAGCAATTAAAATCTGCAGAACAGCAGTCTTCTAATGTGATATCCGCCGAGATTGAAAATATATTGAATATGGTCCTTTGAGCATCTAATAAAACAATTCCCAACCAAATATATCTTTTAGGGAATTCATAATAACAAATTTGAAAAAACCTCTTTTTATGTCCCAAAGTGCCCCACCAGTTCCCCCCTTAAAAACTTTTAATAATAACACAAAAATGAGGAATTTATTTTGAAAAATACAAAATTAACACAAGTAATGGAAAAGCTATGCTTAATAATTAAGGATTTTTCTACTACATCAGCATAGGCAAAATTGATACCAACCTTAGATTTGTAAATTCACGCTAGGTTTTTTTCTGTTTAAACAAAAACTTGTTCAAGATTTGCTTACTAAAACATAATAAAAACTTTTATCACATTTGCTTTTACACTTGTTAATTTCAAAATCTAATTTGAATGGGTATATTTATGTGTAAATTTGTTTTATATTACTATATTATAGCTAAAAATGTATTTATTTTTAAATCATGGTAACTTATTTTTATACAAAATAAACCTATTGTGGAGGCTTAAAAAATGAAATTCTAAAAATTTATTCGTCTGTTTACACTAGTCACTCAATTTGTTAGATTCCGATCTATAATATATCAGTCAAAAAGCACAAAACCTTTCTTTAATGATTATGAAAATTGTATAAGAACAAAAAAATAATATTTTACGCGTCTCACAGACGAAGAAGATGAATTATGCAAAAAAAAATTCAACACATCACTTATAAAATCATGTTAGAATATGTTAATATTCTGATGATTCTGATTAAATAAAGAATATTGGGAAATTAAAAACACATTAAATGTAGAACAAGAACAAAAATAAACTCTTTTTTTAACTTTTTATTTATTATTACTTCATTATTAATACTTACTAAACTTTTTTCTTTTCTGCTATTGCAACCAAGTTTCGAACAATAACATTATCCGATGGCCAAATCTTTGTTTACATCACGTGAGCTCTAGTTTGCCCCCTCACCGAGAGAGTGCGCTGCTATCGCTTGGCTCTTAAAGAAGCGACTTTTTCTCCCATTGGATTGTCATCGCTTTACTATATATACGCTTTGAACGTATCAAAATACAAGATGAGTCCTCGAGAGCTCTACGTACTCGAGCTATTGGCTACGGACACACTAGTTTTCTATAAACACTAGTTTCCGCAACAATAGTGTTAAACAATTCTCATAGGGTGGGTTGCCCAGTGAATGAACACTCCCAGTGAATGAACACATGGTCGTATAATCTCAATTATTAAGCTATTTGAACTCTGTAAAGACTATTACTAAAATTCAATAGTTGTAATGAGACCTCCTAGATGCCAGGCAATCGTTGTTTTAACCGTATATTCCGATTTCAGTGTTTGTAAATTTTTTTACTGATACTCGAGCTTCAGGCCCATGAAAAAGTCTCCGGTAAGTTAAGATTTGAGTTGATTCATTCATATTTTTCTAACTTATAATTGCGCTTATTATGATTTTTGTTGTTTTTTATCAAATGTTAAAGACTTAATCTTTGATATGGCATAATTCAGAAAGCTGTACTTTTGAAATTGCGATAGATAAGGGGGTGTTCACTTACTGGAAGTTTAAACTGAGATTTCCCAGTGAATGAACAGGTGTTCATTTACTGGGGAAAATGCATATTTCGTAAAACCTCATGATTATAGTTTTATTTGATTCATAATGATGTAAGCTAAACTATGTAAAAATGCGCAATGATCAAAATTGTGTCCTTCCAGTAAATGAACGGGGTATGTTGATTAGAAAGTACAAGTGTTCACATACTGGAAAGAGTAATTATACTAAGATACTAATAAACTAAAACCTTCATACTCTGGGAAACTGCTTATCTCGTGAAACAAAAGACCTATAGGCTTATTTGACGGCTTAAACTAGGACTAGGTTATAATAAAGATCAGTATTGTCTTTCCATAGAATAAGTTTTTGATTTAAAAATCTAGGTTTATACAGGGTGTATCATTATGAATGGGAAAACTTCTAGGGGAGGTAGACATCATAAGGGTTCAGAATTGCATAGGAACCCATGGTCCCAAACGACAGGCATGGACGTATATAAGGGGGGGTTAGAGGGTCCAGACCCCCCTTATGTCAGCCAAACAAAAAGGTCCCTGTCCCAAATAACCAAAAAATGAGTGAAAATACAACTTTTTGGATCAAATTTTCTGGGAGAGGACCCAGACACCCCTCTTTTGCTTGAGGGCATGTATTAACCACAAAAATTTGTGATTAAGTTCACAAAAATTCACATTTGCCCTACATTTTACTCGGAAAGGGAAAACTATTAGAAACATTTTGGGTTCCAGAATCCCTTCAAAACAGTTTAGTAACGGCTCCTTTGGTCCTGAGGTCTAATAGGTTTTGCCCCCCCCCCAATCAAAAAAGTTGAACTTACTCCTATGATACTCCATTTTGTCCCCCCTCGTGATAAAGGTTAACCTAAGCTTTTATATCCCCTTGCTACGCTCAGAAGGAATTTCAAGGTATACAACCCCTCTTTCGAAACCTCAAACTATTTTTCCCCATAGAAAACGACCAACCAAAGTTACTCCTTAATGAAAAAGTGGGTAAATAGGGTTCGGGGGTCCTCCTCCAAAAATGTTTAAATTTTAGTATGCTAAAAAGTCTTCTATATAGCTAATTTTTACGGTTTTCAGGGAGCTTCACGGGCCGCATGTGGCCCGCCAGTTGGAAAACCCTGTTTTAGATACACTTTCATTGCCCATTGCGACCCCTGAAAGAAGTTTCTTGAACCCCCCCCCCCCTTGTAAAAGCTATAGCTGCGTCCGTGCTAGAAGGTATTGATTATTAATTGTGTTAAGATGGCATATGTAATTAGTATAACAACGCAATCGATGTCTGGCAAGATTTGCACCCACCTAATCCAAAGTACCTTTTTTGTGTGTGTGCGTGTGTGTGTGTGTATTGAAGAAATTTTAGAGTTCTTAGTAAACAATTTTCTATTTTATGTAACGCAGGCTGATCAGTTGAAAAAAAATCATGGTATTTTTCAGTGTTCATTTACTGGAAGACACTGTTCATACTTAGGGCAAACTTTGTTCATTCACTGGGTCTATCGCACTTTTTTCACTCAAAGCAGGATTCCTTCAAAACTATTGATTTCTGAGATCTGGAAATACTTCGATCATATAGCCAAGAAAACGCCAGTGTGGAAACATACCTTATTTTTAAGAATTGACCGAGAAAAAGCCCTGAAAAAATTTTTTGAAGTGGGAAAATCGCAAACCCAAATGCTAAGTGTTCATTCACTGGGCGGTTCACCCTAACTTTAAAAGAAAAATTCGATTTTTTTCTTCCGGTATAGGAATAGTCCATGTCATTTCTGATCTGTACGGCTTAAAATTAAGTTCTACTTATAAAAAATGAAACCTATAAAGGATTCAAAGGTATTTCAAAGTTTTTGATCTAAAAAGTACAACGTCCCCTTCTTTTAGGATAAATTTTGGGTTTTATCAGCTAGAAACGAGCATTTTTGTAGAAAAGCACTTTTTACATTAAAAGCAGAGTGAAAGGCTTCATTATTGTTATTTCACTGGCCTTTATAATTTAAATATCAATTTAACACCAAACGGCATCATTCGAGGGAGTTCCTTCGAAGACATTCGGAATTTAATTCCTTTCGTCCACCGTAGTGCCATTATAAGCTTTGGTGAGCGCAACGCCCCTGTAGTACTTTTAACTCTTAAATTATAGGCGCTATAGGTTACAGTTAATAAACATAAATATATATAATACATCTAAATAAGCCTTAAATAGCACATTTGAACCTGTTTATCAGAATATAAATCTTGATATACATTTTTCTTAAATTCAGAAAATTTTTCATTTTTCCCACTTTTTTTAACTTTAGGGCTAAACAGGAAAATCCTAGAGTTAACTTAGGAAGTTGAAACGTAACACACAGTCTCTTAGGACCAACAGAATGCAAAAAGCCCCAGGGAGCGAGGTTTTTTTAACAAAATATTTTTTTAGACACCCTAGTGAATTATGTGCATTTATTTTGAATTTTGCCTTATTTTTCCCAATTTTTTGCAGCTGTAGTTGGTTAATAATAGTAACTTTTAAGCTTAGACAGAAACTGATGACTTAAATTCGTAATTTTGTATGAATTTTTGAAGTTTAGTCATTTTTGGTCAAATTTTCAGAACTTTAGGTCTACTGAGGCAACAGAAGATATCAACCCATAATTTTAAGATTTCACACCCTTATTTAGTGATGGCAGTTCACAACTTTTCCGCACTACCGCTAAGCGATTAGCGAAATTTCGGTTTTTTCGATACACCCTAATGTCTAGCTTATTACCCGGATTATCCAGCTTTTCAATTATCCGTATTATTTTTTTTTGTTCCAGGTAGTCCGGATAAACATGGTTGCGTTGTAGTTACTCAAGTTAATGTATTTCAATAAAATCCATAGCATTTCTCTGCAAAACTGCAATAAAGTATCACAAACTAGTACCGCATTTCTTCATAGATTCAAGCAGCGTGCTTCAAATCTTTAAAACACTTTCAAAGAACAGTCGCATTCTCAATCTGCATATCCGATGCATTTCATTCAATTCAATCCAATCCGGAATCGAAAGCATTAGCGCCACTAGCGACTCAACCTTATTATCTCGACCGTCTGATTATCCTTCCCAGGCGCAACTTCATCAAACGAATCAAGGATCAAAGACAAATAATAGAAACAAAAAAACCAAGAAGACGACTCCGACGGATTCGGGCGATTAAATCAGTGTACCATCCGCTCCCCCTAATGGCAGAAAGGCTAATGTAAAATTTATAGCGATTGCCTCCGCATCTTTTATGGATTCCATCCTCGCGCAGATCTCCGCAATTTGTCAAGGGGGCGGCAGACTCTTTTGTTGACTCTTACCCCATTTCCCGGGTTTACTCCGAACTTCTCGAGGTGGAAATGAACATTTCTTGGTGATCGATTCAAATAATTAGAAGGTTTAGCGGTGGTGCGCGATCGGCAATCGATGGGAGAAGGGGTTACTTTCCGCGGGATGGTGTAATTGGATAAGATAAAAGCGTCTGGCGATGTATGTATTCGCACGGACGCACTTTTCGAGGTGTTTAATATGAAATGCGATACTCCCTTGTTACTGCGGAAGAATCGGATCGGGTGTGCTCCAGTATCGATCTGTAGTCTCGGCAGTGAATCTGAATCGTACCTGTAGGCTATGGGGAGATAAATTCTGGAACTAGTAGATGATCGATGTGTAGTAGTAGGGAATGTTTGAGAAAAGTGGGTCAATTTGGATGTTATGGATGGAAAATATGTGTTTTTTTCTGTGTGTATGCGGGAAGGGAAGTAGTTTTGGAAAAAGGTTTGAATTTGTATAGGGAAAAGATATGGGTTTGAAAGGTTTTTGACATTTTGAAAGGTAGCTAAATAAATATAAAAAAACCAGCTTCAAATAGAATTAACTTTTATGTTTCCGTTCTTCAAACTTAAAATATATGGCTGGTGGGGATTCAATAAGTATTGTTATTGTCGTAATAGACATAAACAGGCCACCCAGATAAATTTTTATACTTAAATTCATTTCGTGAAAATTTAAAATAGTTAGCAATAGTTTTTTTTATGATTGTTATCTGAAATGATATAGTGACCGTATATCCTAATGTTTTTATGCCTATTGTTTAAGAAAATACGCCGATAGGATAGGAAAATGGGACTTCACTATCACAAAGCAGTTCATGAAAACATTATACCAGAATCAAGTCCTAGAATATTTTAAAGAATTTTTATTATTATTATTTTTTTTTCCATTTTGTAGAGGAAAAAAATCCCGGTGGCTTTGTTTTGAACAGGTTTAAGTAGTAAGAAAAAATGCGACGTTTTATCGTTCAAAGAAATGCAATTGTGAAGATTTAATAATTGTCAGTTGCATGAAATTCAATTTCAAGACTGTGACGTTTATTTGGATTTAGTCCAGAGTACAATAAACGAAATAATAATAATTTCTTAAGAATCATAAAAAGGACTTTTTTTCAGAAAAATTCTATGAATTCACTGGCAATATATTGAAATGAAAGTAAATAAATGGACTGAATAAACAACTTAACTAATTTAAATCCGATTTAGATATTCAAAGCGCATTCATTGAATTTATCCCCATCCTAAACCAATACAAGCGTTTTATGACAAGGATTATTGTATGAGATTTCCATTTAAACAAAATCGGATTTGTGTTTTATAACGTTTAAAAGGCAGCAATGAAAAAAACAACAACAAAGTAATACAATACCTTTTATAACTTTCTCAGATACACCTTTTGCAATCCTGATTAAATTGACATTTCAAAAGCCTTAAAACGTGTAAAGACCGATTAAAACTTTTTTCTCCCGTAAAACTCTTTCCTGCTCCAAAAGAGCCCTTCAGGCTTTCAGCTCTCCTTCATTTTTTTCTTGCCCGAGTATTGATACGCTGTCAGATACGCAGTCGGAGGTAAAAAAGAAATTAATGGCCAGGAAATAAATTTTTAGCCGGTGTGTGTGTTTGAGAAGGAAACTTTCTTTGGTTCTGGCAAAATAAACTTAAACCCATAGTAAACTTTTTCTTGACCATTGATATCTTATTTTTACTTACAATAAATCTTGAAGATAGCGCTGATGGGTTTGAATAGTCATGAAAGAAAGTAAAATGAAAGGCCACATAAGTTCAAAAGGCCACTCTCGTATATGTTCCTTACATAACACGTGAATTAATGGGCTTAAAAGTTTCGGGGTGTACACTTTTTTCAGTTTTTCATAAACTTTCTATGTTACTCTAAAACATTTTAAATCATGTTTCCCTTTTGGATTTGGCTTCTCCATTTTTTACTTAAAGTAAAAAAAATATCAATTTCTTAGTTTATTGAACGCATTCCTTAGCTTTTATACATTTTGACTGATTGGTCTAGTAAAGAGTTATGTGAAGATACTTTCGGTTTTCTATTTCTTGCATTCTTGGTTAAACCATCCAATTGATAGTGAAGTACTACTACATAAACTAAAAGCCCCTTCTATTTGGTCACGAATGCTAAAAAATACTTACTGTAACAGGATTCTAAACATATTTATTTCGTTTAAAACTTAAAAGCAGGAAAAGGGCTTCCAATTATTTAGAAAATTTTTGGGCTCAAGGTATTTGCTCGAACGTTTAAAAGTAGTATCTCACAGTAAAAAAAGTATTAAAAAAATAATAAATTAAAAGTATAAAAATAGATTTACTCGTTCCTATAAGTTTTTACTTTAATGAATAAATTTTAAATAAAAAGTGTTTTATTTTATTTTAAATCAAAATCAGAGCGAAATCCTACTTAATAGGAAATTAGTCCTAAACAGTTGTTAAGGGTAAGGCATGTTAAAACAGTTAAAGTGATGAAAATGATAGTCCCAAAATCACACTATTTCCCAATAAAATTTAATCGCTTTGCCTAACAGTCTTAAGCTTTTTTTAGGAAATTATCTAAAATTTTAAACTCAATTATGAATCTCATTAACTCGAAATCTTATTGCGAATACTTACCATGGTATTTATCATGATCTTTAAAAGTTTTGGAAATGCGGTATGCTTCCATTATAAGTTCTATTGCTTACTTAAACAAAAGTAATGCAATCTTCTCCTTCCCATTACCTTTTAATGGATTCCATCTTTCTTTCTTCACCTCCGTGAACATTTTGTTCGACTCATCAAGTCCCATCTCATTTGACCTCGCTTTATTCCAACAGCGAAAATTAAGTGGGAATCATTTATTAATGCGTCTCAAAGCATGAATGATCTATGCTCTTTTACAGCCAAGGACATGTCCCGATTGGCCCCTATTCATAGCATTCCTTGTTAAGGTCCATAATCCAATTAAATTTCCTTCGGCGGCTCAAATTTCGTTAAGAAAACACAAAAATCAGATCCCTCCCCCCCCTCTCCTTGCTTGTCACCGAGAACAAAGGGAGATGGAAAAGACATTAACAAGTGCTCTCCCTACCGTGGCCTTTTAAAAATTGTTGCCAGTTGGAAAGAGGGAAATGAAATGTTTCAGAGGTTTTTTTTTTTCTTCTTTAATCGAATTTTGTTTCTTAATTAGACTTTTGAAGAGGTTTTCGTTTTTCCTAATGATCTAATTCAAGTTCCATTCGTTAAGTTGTTCTTTGCTTTCGCTCCGTTCAATTAAAAGAATGTCAAAGTACCATTTCCCAGATTCTCCTCGCTTCCGCAGGATCTCGCGCATATTTCATGAGTTGCCGCATGTCTTGAAGTTAGACGGCGGGATTCATTATTAGAACTGTGTTTTGTTTGTTGTTTCCAGTGGGAGTGTGCGCGGGTTACAGTTAAGCTCGGGAAGCACCATTAATCTCAACTTAATTTGTTCTCGTGTTGTTCTTCTATTCGTTTGTAAAGAAGACACTCACACTCATGTGTAAATTCTAGTTTTAAGATCTTTTCTTTTGACTGCATATTGCATAACATATTTTTCTACTTTAAATGTGATTAAGCGTATAGGTTTAGTTTTAAGTTTACTAAGTCTTACATTTAAATCAAACTCAAAATAATTTTCATATGCATAACTATTTTTTTAAGTAACTATTTAAAATATTAATACTATTAATCAATTGAATGAGTTAAAATAAATTCTATACAGCATGTATACAAAATCATTTGCTCTTTTTAAACCATCGAAATTTTGCTTAAAATTCCCTCATATTGTTTTGAAGTGCAGAGAATAACTAAATTATGTGATAATGATATGAATAAATTCAGGGTGCATTAATTTCCTTCATGTACCTACAGCAGACTATTCGTTTAAGAGTTTACAGAAAGTTTCCTTAAAACATAATAGCTCAAGTTTTACATTAAGGTTTTTGATATTTATGGGGAGTAAATGAAGTTCTAAATTCCTACTTAATACATCAACATGGTTAGCACAAATTCTAATTTTTATTGGTTTATCTAAATTTCCTTCCACAATTAAAGTTTCTAATTTTAGGGGTTAAAAGTAAATTGGAAGAGAAAATTGGAAAATGTATACATAAAACTGAAAGGTAATTTTCAATTTCTTTGTTGGTACTTTCTTGGTCAAAAATTGTTACTACTTCACATACTTCCAGTTGAAAACGTTCTACAGAAAATCCTTGAAACATTTTTAGTAAATACTTGAAATGATAGATCGTAAGTCTTATTCTACAACTTTTTAACGTCATATTTATCGAAAAATACTCGAAAGAAGTAACTTTACTCCAACAATTCTCAATACTTTTACAAATCTATGAACTATTTTTACGATGCGGGTTTATTTATAGCGTATTTGAGCAAATATTTTTCTTCATTTTAACATGCAACAAAACACCCAAAAGCCTTTTCATTGTTAAACTAAATTTGTGTTTACTTTAAATACTCATCTTTGTTTCATCAGCACGATTTTATGTCAAAAATATAGTTTTATTTACGAATTAATTTTTTCAAAATAACAAAACAATTTGCTTAAACGTTGTGTGCATTTAAATATCTTTGTTATATCAGTAGATTCACAATATAATATTAGATTTCTGACAAATATTTCAGTAATACACGTTCAATATAAAAAATCCCTCTTTCGTTAAAAATATCAAAAGAAAATGGTGAAATTATTATAGCAGTAAGTTTATGTTGTTGTATTTTATCATATGTTATATGTCATATGTTAGCCTAACCTGATATACCTACAACGTTATCCTCTAAAATATAGATCTTGAATAAAGAATAGGATATATATACAATCTTTTACAAAAATATTATTTGTTTATCATCTTCTTCAAAGGCAAATGAGTTCTAGGACATTTTGAATCGTAACAAATATGTGGTAATATGCTTACAAAGCTTGCATTTTGAATACGGTAAAGAATCTTCTAAATCATTGAAACGTAAAAGTAACTTGTTCTTGGGCAAAGGAAATTGTGCAGTAACTTGTTATTAAGCAAAGGAAATTGTGTTGTAACTTTTTTATTGTTGAAAAATCCATTCTTGTTTTGTACCAATTTATAATCTTAATGCAATGCTTTATTATTTTTAAATTATGAAAAAAAAATCCACGACCGGAATCGTTAATGTTTATTAAGGAAATTTCCGTGATTTATTTACTTTGTAATTGTAATTTACATTGTATATAATTATTTACTTTGGCCATTCTATGATATGTTGACGAAGATTGTTCTTTACCACTGAGAATGCCCTCCGATGTCAGGTGTGAAACATCTGGAGATAATGTCCGCAGACCACGACCTATAACCCTGGAAATTTCTTTCATAAATATTTATTTTCTCTCTTTGGAATATAGGAAAGGACTCTCAAGAGAAATTTTGGATTTATGAATAATTTAAAATTTTCTGAAGCTTATTCTTAGCTGAATTTTCTGAAGCCCGGGCAATGTGATAAATTCAGTGTAATTTATGAATGAAATTTATCACTTTGCCCGCCTCCACTTCGGGCATTATTAATAATGCCCGATTAATCACTTTGCCCATAACATATATACCCAGTGAGCACACATGTACCATTTTCGTTCTATCTTCGTCGACTTTGTCGCGGATTTGTAGCGACTACGTTTACGTCGAGAAATTTCAAAAATGGGATGTCAAATGTTGGCAGAAAATGAACGTATTCAGGCTCATCCCTATTAAAGCGAAAAGTTTCAAAAATTGTACGTAAAATGTTGCCCAAAAATGGACGTATTTGGGCTCATCCGATTTATGACGAGAAATTTCAAAATCTGGATGGCAATTGTTGCCCTAATCTGTACGTAATTCGGCTCATCAATTTTAGGAAGAAAAATTACCAAAACGGTTCATCAAATGTTGTCATAAAGGGGATGAAATCTGGATATCGCTTTTAAGACGAGAAATTACCAAAAATTGCTTTTTAGTAAATGTCAATTGTTGCCCAAAAGTGGACGTATTGGGCTCATCCCAGTTAAGGCGAAAAATTTCCAAATCTGGATGGCAATTGTTGCCCTAATCTGTACGTAATTCGGCTCATCAATTTTAGGAAGAAAAATTTCCAAAACGGTTCGTCAAATGTTATCATAAAGGGGATGAAATCTTGATATCGCTTTAAAGACGAGAAATTACCAAAAATTGCTTTTTTTCGAAATGTCAATTGTTGCCCAAAAGTGGACGTATTGGGCTCATCCCAGTTAAGGCGAAAAATTTCCAAAACCGGACAGCAAATGTTGTCCTAACCTGATCGTAATCAGGACGTTCCTATTACGAGAAAATGCTCTGTACAAAAAAGAAGAAACGCTACAGCTCAAACTCTACTGTTTTATTGTCTCAAAAACCTAGTGCTCATGCTGTTATTACTTTTTTGAATTTAGTCTTGGTCAAAGCTATGAACAATGGTCTTGGTCTTTGTTAGATTTCTACTCATGCAACTATTTTTTATTTTCCATTAAATCTTTTTTAATAAAATAAATTTTATTTATAATTATCGAGTGTGCCAATTCATTTCAGTGCATTTCAGGTGGAGATTCTGAAGAAAATGGGTGGAGGAAGTGCAACCATTTTGTTAACTGGAATTATTGACAAATGTCTCAATCTTCTGCATAAAACAGACATACATGGACAATTATGAAATGCATTATGTAGCAAGTAAGGCCGTAATACAGCTGCTTTTAACCAACCCACTACATAAAACGAACGTAACCTGCCTTATATTTAGCAAGTTTTCTAAGTTTGATCAAATATTTCGGTTTGGAAAAAAAAAATTAACATGAAAACTTGCTAAATATAATGCAGGTATACGTTTATTTTATGTAGCGGGTTGGTTAAAAGCGGCTGTTATACTGCCGTACTTGCTTAATACATTTCATAACTGTCCATGTGTGTCGGTTTTATGCAATGGATTGAGATTTTAGTCATCGGAGGGCTCTAAATGGGATTTAAAGAGTACATAAATCGTCCCTATTTGGTACTAAAACCGTACGTCTGTTTGATGCAGCGGATTGGGACATAAGTCATCGGAGGGCTCTAAATGGGATGTAAATAGTACATAAATCGTCCCTATTTCGTACTAAAACCGTACGTCTGTTTTATGCAGCGGATTGGTACTAAAGTCGTCAGAGCGCTCTAAATGGGATGTAAATAGTACATAAATCGTCCCTATTTCGTACTAAAACCGTACATCTGTTTTATGCAGCGGATTGGAATTTTTGACATCGGATGGCTCTAAATGGGATGTGAAGAGTACATAAAGCGTCCCTATTTCGTACTAAAACCGTACGTCTGTTTTATGCAGCGGATTGGAATTTTTGACATCGGACGGATCTAAATGGGATGTAAAGAGCACCTATAAGAGACGAAATTCGTCCGTAATGAAACGTATTCGCTACATATGTAGCGAATACGTCCCAATTAGGTAAACTCTAAAGCAGAAATTGGTACTCTTTTTGTACCATTTTTGTCGTGGCGATGTAAAAGGTGGTGACATCGCTACAAAAAAACTACCAAAAGTAGAGATATTCGCGATGTAGCGATTTCGTAATCTGGACGTATTCGCTACGTACTGTGCTCACTGGGTACCGACGAATGATGTAACTTTGGCTCCATTGGAGTGAGATTTTTTTTTACATTAAAAGAAATAAAAGTCGTTAACCAAAAAAAAATTGCCATGGTCAGTGGTTATATCATTTTAAATATTTTTGATATTTCGAGCCGATGTTACAAGATCTGGAAAACTAAAAAATCACGGTGTTAAGTTAGCTTTAATAAATGCTATATTATAATAAATGCTATATTATGTATAAGTGTTGCTAAATTACCTATCAATAATGATAATAATATATTATAAGTTCATTTTCAAACTTAATTATAAAAAAAAATCAATCAATCACAATGTTTTCAATACAAAAAATGATTTTATTTTAAAGTTACAAACTGAAATTTTCAAAGAAAAGATAGATGAACAGTAAACAATGTTTTGACATATCTGACCCTATATTTTGATGAAATTATTTGCTAAAATTTTAACATAATCGTATATTTCAATGATAGTCTTTGAGGTTTATTTGCTCATAATTTTAAAAAATTTTGTGTTAGCAATTAATTTCTTGAGGATTATTCTATTTTTTTTTTCAGACTCAAATTTGTTTCATTGGATTTCATTAGTTGCCATTTCATTGGATATCCCCAAAATATGGGCCTGTTACCCCAACCGTAACTCATTAATTTTTGAACCCAAAAGTGAAAAAAAATAATGACACTGAAAATAGGTAGGGGTATCATCTCGTTAAAGGCAAAATAGATCAAAGTGAAAGTGTTTGCTTTTGTTAAGAGATTTAATTCAAACAGATGATTTTTAGTTAAAGGTTTTGGAAATTTCATGATTTTATTTACACACAATTTTAGTTACATGATGATTTATGATTTAAAAGTAATTTCATAGAATACCTAAATAAGATTTAAATATTTATGTAATTAGCAGTTAAAGACTAAGTCAAAAACTAAAAAAAATTATAAATCAGCACATAAATACGTATTATTTAAAACGATGACTTCAAGTATGTTTACGTAAAAATTAATTAGCTATTAGTGGAAAATTTTAAGTAACTTATATTTCTATAAAGATGAACATATTTAATTAATGATTGTAGAAATCAATTCTTAATTATAAATAAATAACTAAAGTTGTTCAAATAAATTCCTCCGAACAAGTAGTTAAAAATAGATAAACATATTTAAGTGTTTAAATTCAGCCTATGAACAAAAAAGAATGGAAATTAATAGTTGAATTTTTTTAAAAAAAGATTTTAAACCCCAAAGAATAAATACAAGCAAAATTTGTATTCTCAAAATACTCTTTACGTAAAAAAATCAGCTACACTACTACACAAGAAGCAATGAGAAACAGTCACTGAACATCACTCGACATATCGCTTTTTGAGCCTCGGCAGGAAAAGAACAAACAAAAACCCTTTCCACCATGAATCAAAAAAACAGATTCCCCAATAAAAAGCAATTCCCATCCATCTTCCATCCGGCAATTGTTCACCACACAGCCTACCCTCTCAAAAAAAAAACCGGAGCCATAATTAGTAAATCTCATCTCTCCCACTGTCTAAACAATGCTTCTGTTTGACCACCTTGTGCCAGGAGAGGAGCGCAAAACCCCTCCCCGGAGTGATTCAGGAAAATAAAAAGCTCGAGGGTTATATATGTAAACACAATCCTCGCCGTCCCCGGAGCCCCATTTTCCCCACTCGGCGTAATAATGGAAAGGAGGCACAACAAGCGAAAAAAAAAAGCGATGCAAACCGAAATAGAAAATAAATGGATGGAGTTAAAAAGGCCTGCGAGAGATTGCGCGGTTTAATAATGAGCAGTGCTTAAGGCTTCCCCGATTGAACAATACTTTGAGGGGGGGGGATAATCGAAATGGTGCAAGGACAGTGTACTGTGCCATCAGATAGGGGCGGGAGTTTAGACAGATGGATGGTTGGTGTACTTTTTTTTAGTTTTGTTTGATTTTGTCCCGTTTAAATGCTCTGCTGCGGACTTATTAAATGAAAGATGGAGGCTATTTGGGTTTTAATTTTGAAAATGTTTCTGAAAAATAGTTTTGGTTGAGGGTTGTTGGGTTTTTTATGGTTTTTGTTCGTTAGGGTGTTTTTAAAGGAAATCGTTAGTGGGTCTATTTAATTGTCTAATCACCAGTAAATAAGATCCGTTTTCGTGCAGAGTTAACGATGATATTACTTATTGTGAAGGGGATACATTTATTTTTAATCTTTTTTGGCTATGATGTTAGGAAATGCGTCTTTGAGGACCTCGGCGAAGTTTTAGGACATGAAAATATCTTATAGTTCTTTTTTTCCTTGTTTACATCATGTGTCATTATGTAGCTAATTACCTCATTTTTATGAAGACAATGTTTTAATGGTTAGGCCGACGTACTGGCCTAGTGGTCAGAGCATCTGACTGCGAAGCCTTACGTCTGGGGTTCGAATCCCCGTTTGGCATGGATGTTAGTTTCTGTCCTTGTGTGTGATGAATGAATGTGTGGCCCCCTGTAAAAAGGGGCTGTGCCTGTGTGAATGTGTGTGTGGCGTGGGCAACAGTACTTCACCTCCGTGGCTTCGGCCCACAGGCGCCCACTGGGTAACGCAAAGTAAGTACTGCTTCGGCATGACATGGGTTGATGGACTATTGTTACATCCGGAACGGTTCAAACATTACCTGCCATTAGAAAAAAAAATGAAGACAATGTTTATTTTGTAATAAAGTTTTCTTTTTCAATTGTTTTGTCCTCATATTGTCTGCTGATAGTGGGTATTGCCTCTGAATATTCATTAACTGTTTCTAGCTAAATTTTTGTTCTTATAGAAGCATGCTAATATTTATCTTCTTTGGTTATACAAGTATAATGTTTAGTTGAAATGTTTACTTTCGAAGCTGATATTTTAACTTATTAAAGTTTACCTTTATATTTGAATGTTTTTAAGTAATATTTTCTAGGAAATTAATATTTAAGAGTGCATAAAAATATCAACATTTTAAAGTTTTAGAATATTTTATAAATATAAGAAAGTTATGTAGTACATACTTCGAGAAGTAATTGGCATTTGTGTTTTCATTACATAACTGTTCACTCTCAAATATACCTTAAATATGATATTTTCCACGAGGAGTTTAAGTGTTAGCCTAGTTTTTAATCCAAAATTATTTTTAAAGTAAAAAATGTAAATTAAATAAAAGTTACTTAATTATTTAAAGTGTGAGCTAAAATGATACTTATATTCTGTTAATGTTCTATGTAATACGAGGATTTAATGTTTTAATGGAGGTGGATTTTAATACTGTTGATAACAAACAAAAATACAGGAGTATTTCTTATAAATTTATTGTAAAATATTCTGTAAATATTGTATAAACCATAGATACATATTATAGATTCTCTCTAAAAAAGTTAAAGAAATTGCAGATTGAAGTTGAAAAATACAAAAGGTAAATTTAGTTTTTTTCCAATGCTATTTCTTTTCCTTGATTATTATAATGCTATGCAATAAACTCAAGTTATTCTAAGGTATTTTTACAATAGAAGTTTAATATGACTCCTTTCAAAGACGAAATAATTCACGTAGGGCTTGAATGAGTGGATAAAAGCTACTTAGGTATTAGGAATAATCCAAATAGATGAGTTTACTTGGCCTCATTAAATCCTCAACCATGTCGACAGCCGAGTTAACTAGGCTTAGTAAATGCTTACGATGAACAGAGCGAGAGGATTTAAGACCTCGTCGGCTGGATTTGCATTTAGAGAGCTGAATGCAAAATTTGAGTGCTCCACCCAAAAGTTTTAAGACAGCTCAAGAAAATAAATGGTTGTGTGTGAATTCTGCATCTCAACTTAGGAAACTTTGGTCAAAAAGACAGCACGCTAGATTAATCGGGTTTTCTATGTTTGCAAATTTCTGACCGCAAAAAGATTCTGGAATTGTAAACTAATGGAAACGGAAAATATGTATAAAAAACATAAAAATTGACCAATAAGAAAAGTTTCCATAAATTTAAAGTGCACTAAAATGTAAAATAATAACTAGTTTAAAAATACTGATACTTTTTGTAGGGCAACTAGGTATATTTTAAAGTTAATACGTTTGTCAGTGCATTTTAGGTTTGGAAAAATGCAAATGTATCTATCTATATATCTACTATTTTGCAAAGCGCGAAAGCGCACAATGTAATAGTTAGACATCAATAACAGCAAAATGAAAAACAAAATAGAACTTAAAAGTTTCATGTACATAACAAAAGTATTAATAGTTATTTGCTTTAAATGTATGCAGTAAAACAAATTAAATAAAAAAACTTGCCAATTTATACCAAAATGTTTTAGTAAAGTCAGTTAACTTATTCTTACTACTCAGTAAGATTGTACCAAAGAGTTTCTAAAAGATAATCCTCTTGTAATTATTTATTTCTTACGAAATACCACTTTGATTGAAAAATTAATCACCATGTACGTTTCAGTATTCCAATACAATTTATTTAGATAAAACAATTTACATACGAAACAGCGAAACTGTAATTTAATTTTAACTAAGGGTCGTCTTTTTTTACTCGCTGGCATTTTTTTTAGAATGTTGTGAATAGGATAGTCGTATAAGAGTTTAATTAAGTAAGAAAATTCCCTGGATGATTAGTGTTAACAAGATGTCTTTCAAAGGGCGTTGAACCATTGAATTCTTTGAATGAAAGTCTGCTTGGATTGCATTCTTTATCGATTTTTTCTTACTTTCTTCTGTATTTGTTTCTTGAATAAGTAATACTTAGAAAGTTTGTTTATGTGTTTAAATTATAGTTAGTGTTAACTAAATTATCAATGCACAAACGAGTTTACCACTGTAAAATACGCACACTCCATTTATTAGCAAGGAGTATATTTTTAATTAAATTGTTCATAAAAAGTTTATGTTCTAAGTCGCTATTGTTTATTATTAGTGTAAAAAATTTATCAAAGTTTCTTTGTTGGGGTAAAACATTATGAAAAACTATTATCTTTAATCTATAAATATGTCCCTCTTTGGTTTTGTTATATGATCCATAAAGCCTCAATTCTTTTAGTAACTAGCAAAATTAATTTTCTTGAACCTTTCTAAATAAGTACGCTTGTTCCCAGAAAAGTTTCATAAGGTTTAAAGCATTTTAATTTTGAGCCTAACAAATAACTATCTTTAATAATGAAAATAATAGGAACACAAAATTTCTTTATATCTGCTCAGAAATTTATTTGTAATATTTTAGTTCACTCATAAACACTGTTCAATTAATGTAATAAAAATAATTGAGCAAAAGATTTAAGAAGTTTTCGAACTTAAATTCTCTGAATGTTCCTAATTCTGTTCTGTTAAATATCGTCTTTTAAAGGCACGTCTTGTTACTTGTCTCTTAGATTTAGAGGCGCATTAAGATATATTATTTAATCTTTTTTTTAACTCATCAGAAGACAAAATCCATTTTCCTTCAACTGCCAATTTAATTATATTCAGCGAAAAAAAATTGTGATAGCAGCAATTCAAGCGTTGATTTTTATTTTCACAAAACCTTCTATTTTTTGTATATCAGGCACCAAATTTTGAATAAAGATTGATACAAAAATCAAAACAAAACTACAAGTTGAGATTCAGCATGATGCTTTAACCGGTAATGTGACAAACCCAATACCGAATGAAATTACTTTAACACATTTATATTACCCATTAAATATTTTTGTGATAATTCGATTAAATGCACAAATAACATTCATAAAACACAAAATGAGTTAATTATTTTCCTTTCTATTTCCTTAATTAGCTAGAGATAAGAATGCTTAATATAAGTGAACTAATTGACTAATTGAAGGAGGAAAACATACACGCGCGGCCTAACAAATGCCCTGAAGAGAAACAAACCTATTTTTCTTATAAAAGATATTTAAAAAATTTAGAACTGTAATTAGTAATTGAAACTGGTGATCATAAAATAAGGCATGATTTGCTAAGTACAGTATTGTATTTGCTAGTTACACTACTGCAATTTTTTTTCAAAAGAGTAGTACAGTAGAACTCCAATTATCCGAATCATTTGGGACCGGACTCCCTATACGTATGATCAAAAATTCGGATAATTGGATTTTTTCCCGAAAAAGGTCCATTTTAATTAATTACTAGGTACATGTATGTTGAAAATAGAAGAAAAAAATATTTTAAAAAAGAGCTTTTAATTAATTAAATGAAAAGGCAACATTCGGATCTATTCGGATAATCGAAGTACGGATAATTGGAGTTCTACTGTACTAAGTACCATATGCAACTTACCTAATACATACTAAACTTCCATAATATTTTTCCTGGCGTCATAAATATTGTGCCATCTTAATGTCATTGATATGGGAAAGGGTTTCATACTCAAAAAATGTACTTTAAAAAAAATTCTCAGGTTTAATAACTTCTTATAACTGATAAAAAAAGGTAAAGAAACTTAAAAATCATGATTGTTTTTTGTAAATTTTTATGTCATGTAGAGTTTTGTTTCTTAATATTTCATATGGCTTCTTACAAAATATTTTTTAAAAGCATTAATGATAGTGAATTAAATAAAGGAATATTATATGAGGGTAAAAAACACTTAATATCTAGATCTGTTTATAAGTAAAAAGAACTTAATTATTTAAATGCTTAGCTTAAAATCAAGTTATTTGACTTTATTTTTATTTAAAGAGATGTAAATAACCATCTACGTAAAGGTGAGGTGCACTTAAAATTAAGTTGTTAGGCATTTTCATATATAAAACAAAAAGTTTATATTAAGCCGTGTATAACCAGAGCATAACCGTTTTAGCAAAAAAATATTCTTAAAAAAAAACTCCTTCATTTACATTTATGAACATTTAATTATAGTTTTTAGAATGAATTGTCATGTTTTAATTATATCTAATGTTGTATAGTGCTGTAGGATTCTAAAAATATCACTATGTCTATAATCATTCCCCTTCCTGGTAATTTTAAGAATACTCAAACTTAATTGAATTTAACCTTTATATGATTTTAAAACTTTCCAAAGAAGTATGGTAGATTTTAATTTAATGAAATTGTAAAGATGCACCCACAACATACAAGTTTAACCATTTCCGAACTATGGTGAGTTCAGAAGCAATCACTTAAATTCGAAAATATGTTTTGATATTAAATTTCATAGTTTATTAATAATTCCAATATTTATTAATCTATAAAACTCAACTCATGCACATTGCACATAGTAGTACTTTGAACTTGAGATAAAACCAACTTTGATATTTAAATTGATATCTTGAATTGCTTGAATATCTTGATTATTCAAGGCATATTTCATACATAATAAAAATTACAGTACTTGCATTATACCTAATGTATTATAATAACCGGTTGTTTATGTTTTCAAGATGCATATTTTATTCTAAAAGAGGAATTAAGTTGATGGGAAAAATACAATTATTTTTAAGTGACCAGCATTGTTTTCTATTTGAAATATCTTACAATCCTTGTTATTAGTTCGGTTAAAGTTAAATTGTCCATTTGTCCCAGATCTCGTTGGGATCAATTGGTTATTTTCCTTCAAGTTACATTTTCTCATAAGAAAATAGTTTTAGTGTCATTTAATGACCTAAAATGAAATAAAAAGAAACAGGATTTTACTGGAAATAGACTTCATTAGACAATGTTTAAAGGTTCATTATTTCAGCAGCAGCACATCTAAAAATACTTTGGAAATGTATGTTTACACCCTATACAATAATTCTAAACTAGAAGCGCTCTTTTAATTTCAGTTCAAGGCTAGATTATCTTATTTAAAATTTATATATGATACATCAAACATGAATATTATAAAAACATACTTGGGATTTATTAACAACTCTAAATTAAACACGGGTAGAAAACTTGAAGATAGAACCACGTTATATGCAGTAATACACTGGAAGTACGAAAACCGTCAGAAATCCAGACGATTAATGATGTAAAATCTTTCTTGAGATGGAAATTTTCGAAATCGCTTTTCAGTCCTTCAGACACAGCTTCCTCATACACAAGTCTTACCCTGTAAAACTCACAGCAGACTTATCCTTCCCCCGAGCGAAGGCAGGATAAAAATCCCTCCCGTTACGCAGCGAGACTTTCGTTGTATAGCTCGGGAAAACAGCGGCGGGCGGGCAGATATAAATTTTTAACACGGAGCTTTATGACAGCAGTAAAGCAGAGTTGCCAGTCATTTCCAAGTGGGCAGTCCGAGTTAATGCCGACTCCCGGTAACTCGTAAACGCGACGCATAAATCCAGCTTCGTGCATTAAGCGCCTCTTCTGACAGGGAATAGTCTCGGCCCCAAGCACAAGATGTGGTTAATGGTGGGAGGCTGTCCCTGTGTTTGAGAGTGTCCGGGTTGTCTTTTCAATGTGTGGGAAAGGGTTGAGTTGGACTCTCGGAAATGAGGTTAGAGGGCTCTGTGGGGGGGGGGAGGACAAACTCCTGTTTGACGCTAGGGGAGGGAGGTTTGAAATGAAGTAATTCTGGGTAACGTCCAGACGTTTGGTTAAGTTGTGTAACGATAAAGGGTGTTTAAATGAATGTAGACTGGGGATTAAGTCCCTTAGGGGTCTTATGGGATGAAACTTTTGAATTATATCTATCCGGACCAGTTGGGTCTTATTAAAGTACAGACTGTTTGCTGTACAGTTATTTAAGAATTTTGGTTAATGGCCATTTCTGTTTTTAAACTTTTTAGTACTTAACTATGAATTATAATAAAAGTTTCTAAAACCAAAAACTCATGTCTACAATGAGTACCTTACCTAAAAAGATTAATTTTAGTTTCTAAATAGAAATATATATTTTTAGAATGTGGTAAAGGTCTTGAAATGGAATGAATTTCTGATGATTTCTTCCTTGACCCATGCTATTTCATATCTATTAAAAGTGAAAATAAGTATTATTAATAACTATGTGTAGAAGAAAAAATATTTTTGATTTACAATAAATTTTTAAATTTACCAAACCTTTTTGAAGCAAACATTAAGAAGTACTCAGAAACTTCAAATACAATAGTAAAAAAAAGAAAGTGGAAGTTAAAAAAGTGACACAATTAAAGATAAACAAACTTATTTAGTTCCTATTTAACTTATTCTCTTCCGATGTGGACTCTAAGAGAGTATGACCATCTAAAGAACAAAATTAACTTTAAACCTAATAAAACTCAGATTTCAATTAAGCAGTCAAAATCCTGTATACATTTTCATAAAAGGACAAGAGATCACATTTTCACTGTATGTAAAATATACTGCATATAGTAGTCCAACTTAGAAATATCCCTAATTTAATTTGTCATTGTAAAAAAAAACTCTCTACCTTTCCATCATTAGCCATTTCGTTGGGAATCACAAAAACGGTAATGAAACTTCCTAATGTAAGAAGTTTCTTAAAAATTTCCTCCTTTCCAAATTAATCACAAACCCACTTTCAAACCCGAAGCTTAACTCTAAATAGCTTCTCAGTCCCCAAAAGCGAATTTTCACGAAGAAGAAAGACCTTTATTCTTTTCTCCCCATCTCATTAAAATCGATTAACAAAACGAATAGTCAGGTGCGAACGACTTCGCAGCAAATTATAATCAATGACTTAATAGAATTCCAAGCCTTCCCGCCTATTTTGCTGATTTTCCGTCCGCTTTAAAAGGGTAGGGGTTCTTTCTTTAAAAAGATTACTTCGCGTTCGCTAATGCCTCCACTATAAAAGTTGCAGCATAAATAGAAGCGAAAAAATTAAGCACTGGAAAAAAATGGCGCAGTGTAATTCCATTGACGTTTATGGCCTGAAGATGGTGTGTTTTTGACTGGAGAAGTCCCCACTCGTTATTAATAAGTAGCGTTGCGGGATCCCGAAGAATGCGATTTTATTCTTCGTGTTAAAAAATAACGATGGAGCGTGTCGGGAGAGGCGTAAATATTCCACTCGTATTATTTATTCTTTTGAGGAATCGTCTGGTTAAAATAGGTTTCGTTTCCAGTCTGAATAGAAAATGTCAAGGGTGTCTGTAAGTGGAACGATTCAGCTATCTGTTTAAATTGGTGCGTGGGGACAGAAAGGTGTCGGTTATTGTAGTGATTTTTATAACTGTTGCTTAAAATGTTGTTCACACGGGTCGTTTTTTGTTGAACGTGAGACACAAATCACAAGAAAGTATGGACAAGGAAAGAATTTAATGTGCTTTTGCTCCAGGCTTGATAGTTTGTACAAAGATCTATGGAATAAAATCACACTTTTATATCGGAGCATTGTATTTTCACTAAAGAATTCCCATTTCATAGAAGTATTAGCTTTTTATTTTATGTAACGCATATATGTCTTATTGATAGCTTTGAAAGGCGTGTAAATGCAACATTTGTTTTTAGTTTAATGCCAGGATGACGGTATGTTGATATAGTATGTATTGTATTTTTTGGCAAAATATAAGCATTGTGATATATTGGATCACACAATACCTCTATTTTATTTACATTAATTCTATATAAATAAAATTAGTTATATACTGTTTTGTAATGTTAACATATGAATTGTTTGTTTAACCACGGCTGACTAGATATACTATATACAGGCTAGCCGAGTTTTTGATAGATAATAAAACAAATAAGTCACAATTTAATTACTTGTTCAAAGTCCATTTAACAAGGAATTTTTTAATCTTTGAAAAAATTATAGACATCGTTGGTTTTGTGCAAAATTTTTCATCTCCATTGTATAGGTATACCTGGAGTAGTTTAAAGCTTTCTTTAAAATTCTCAATTTTTTTATCTTCTTTCTCTAATTTATTCTCTATCTTTCTCTTTCCCATTTACTATCTTTCCTACTATACACATGACTTTAACAAACCAAGTTTTTCCAATTCCTTAATTTAAACCATAGGGGCCGTTCAAATATTGCGTAAGCACCTAAGTGGGGGAGGGGGGTTGCTATTTGCTTATTTTTCCTGACAAGGGGGAGGGTGGTATGAGTGATGCTTACGTAAGAATGATGTTACAAACACTGCATTTTCGAAAATATATTGTTTATTGAATAAATAATTTCAATATTCAACCAAAAATAATTTTTCACAAAAAAATTAACTAGGAAAAGCAAATTTAATTATTTTTCACAAGGAAAGTTTTAACGATAGGATTAAGTTTCCGTGGAGAATAATGAATTTCAGAACCCTAAGTATTACTAAAGATTTTGTAAAAAAAGATATCAAAGGGGGAATCTGGCAGTTTTCTTACGTAATTATAAGAGGAGGGTTTGCGGTTGCTTATTTTTGCTGACAAGGGGGAAGGGGGTCAAAAAGGACCAAAAATTTGCTTACGTAATATTTAACGGCCCCATAACCCTAAAAATTACTCCAGGCTTCTCCCGAGCACCTTTTAAGCTGCCTGGATTTTACACATGACGATGTTCTGCTTAAGCCTTTTTTATTTTTGGACTTTCTGAAAGTATTTGGATTCATGGAGTCGGTCTAGTTTTCACTAGATAACTGGAAATTAGAAACAACAACAAAAATTACTCTAACTACAGCTTAACTGAACTGTAAAATTTTCGAGTTGTGACATTGTTACACATAGATATTTTTAACTCCTCTGATATCACTCCTAGAAAATCGGAAATACTCTTTAAAAAACTAGCCAGGAGTATTTTCACTCTTTGAATTTTTCACAAAGGTTTAGCTTAAAAAATGCACCGCGTGGGGCCCCACCGAAATCAACAAATAATATTTTTCTACTCAAAGCACCAACTGATCTCAGCGGAGACATTTTCGCCGACTTCTGGCCAAAGCCAATTGCCAAAAGCCACGACACCCTTAATTATTATACTTTTTTGTGTTTTCATACAGTAATAGTAGTTTTTTTTCATTTATTGTACTGATGCTTAGGAGTTTGATTGCGGTTTTCGTATCTCTGTATATGTATATGTAGTCCATGCTATTTCCGTATTTCACTCCTCATAATTCAATTTCACTCCTCCTAAAAAGTCAAGGAGTATTTTTATTCCTCCAAAAAAATCCTAGGAATAACACTGGTTACACTAAACCAGAGATATCTTTTACATTAAATATTAACGTGCCAAAATCATATCTGAAACAATTTACTGAAACACTCGTAAAATTACAATCGTTTTATTCTTTCTTCGCACCCGTATAAATTCGAGGAGTCAACAAATTGAGACAAAAAAGAGTACATATTTCTAACACGCTTCCCTGAAACTCTTTCCTCCAGAAAATTCTCTCCTGTTCCGAACATCTCCCCCCTTTTCCAACTCTCAAAACACGAATACATTACCAACAGTCTAACGAGAGAAAATTCCTTTACTTTTGTATTTCGTCCCCCATAAAATCGATACTCTGAAAGCAAGTGTATCGAATGCACTCAGATCGATTCTCAACTTTAAAAAACCTCTGCATGCTAAACAGAAAAGTTTCGATCTTTTCGTGTTCGATAACTTGATCCGGCGCGCATCGATCTTCTGGGGGATGGGACACAAAAGTATTGAAATTCTTTTCTTCCTCTGAATGACACTGCCGATAGATTTCGTGTTGGAGAAGTGCGCCAGCGAGAAGAATTTGTTCTGACACCGAGACTGATGTGGGAATAGCTGCTCTGACACTTAAGGATTGGGGAGTCTGTCAGTCGATTTTTATCTCCACGTGTGAAGGAACAGGATGGTGATTTCGTATGCGCATATGGAAAACCTTCCTTCTTCGCGAGTTTTACTATTCGGGGATATTTTCGAGTTTGAATTCTCAACGGTGGAATATGAATCAAGTGGTCTTGATTTGGAGTTCCTGGTATACGTATAGTATGTGAAACAAACCAAGTACTTATTAAAGAATGTGACTGGAATCTCAAATTTTTATTCCAAAACTAAAAAAAAAATTGTATTATTTTTTTTTTTTTTTTTCAAAAAATGTAGATTTCTTTCATATTTGTTCGTATATTCAATGAAAAGATGCAATTGTGATCCCTTAAACGTGACTTCCTGAGAGTATAAAGTTGAATTTATGTGTCAGATCTACAAAGAGAATGTACTTACTTTTATTCTTATTTACATACGCGTTTCTTTCCTTATTTAACTTGAATAAAATGGAGGGCATAGAAGAATACGCACCGACTCTAAGCCTTTAAAATACGTATGATCAATACTCATTTCTTTTTATAAAATATACTTTATAACTACTATAAAACTAAATAAAAAGCTCTACATCAAACTTTCTTTTTATAGAAACTAGGTTGATTGCTTTTACTATGTCTTTTTGTAGATATTACGTGTAGGTGGGAGTATATATGTTTTTGTAAAAAGATTTTATTCATTCTTTATATGTAATATTTTATGCTTCAATGGGTTAAAAAGTATAGTTTGACGCTTGAATTATTTCTCTTTATTAATGAGTTCCAAAAAGAATTTTCTCAATTGGTACCAGTACAATTTCATAGAAGTATTTAAGATACTAGATTATATAAGGAATTATTTTTTTAATATACAGAAAAGATATTTTATCTGAAAGATTGAGAAATACCAAAACAAGAAATAAAATTTAAACCGTACTCATGAAGTTTCATTAATGAAATATTATTAAATATTTATATTTAACGTAATAATTTTTCATACAGCTATTTCAAAATTCTCAGAAGTGAATCCTTACAAATTTTGCACACACGAGTTAATCTTAATTAAATGCAAAAGAAACTCTCCAAAGAAACCCCACAAACCTAAGCCACACGCAACTAAAACTTACCTTCATTTTTTTCCACGTTTACATAAAGTAAATTATTTCCATACCGCTATTCCCGAAGGAATTCCTAAATTACACTCTCCCATGCATGGATAACATTTTTACTGTTTAATCTGATAAAGTTTACTTTCGAAATTACTCATAAGTGCACGCGATACAAAAATTTCCCATTTCAGTGATTTAGGAATACGCGAAAAACATATTAATCTTGCAACTGGGTTTGCTCAACATCCGCCATCTTGTTTCTCTCTCTCTCTCACACACTCGGTCCTGTTTATTTTTCATGGCTCCCTGTTAGCATCGACTTTCATCAGACCTCCTTCATTTACTCTCGACTTGTTTTTCTCTTCCTCCACTGTATCTAAAAGTAACCATCAATCTTATTAACGCGTCGAGCTTCTTTAGTGCCCGGCACCTATTAATTTAATTTTCTATCGAAATTCCTGTCCCTTATTTTCTCCTCCGACGAAGGCTCTTCCCGAACCCAAAATAAAGCGGGTGAAAAACTTTCCTGATTGGATTAATTTCGTGACGAGGTGGTTTCGAGATGTTTTGTACGCAATTACTTCGCGTTAATCAATATGTGTTATTAATGTAATGAAAAGTTTCCTGCTTTGGTTTCCTATGCGGTATTGATGCTGCTGATAAGGTCAAAGTTTTTTTCCGTTATACTTTCTGTAGTCTTTAGAGAACCCGTTTTAAAATATATGTATCTATCTACATATTTTATATCTTTAACAGTTTTGGGTGATGAAGTTATGTTTATTTATAAATATTTAACGATGTCAGTGTTCGAAATGTACGATAAGGTCAATTTTTAAAGCTCCAAGGTTAAATCACATTGATCCTGTAATAGTGAAAAATTTGAATGGTCTTCTTCGAAATAAACAAATTATACATAAAAAAAATTATGAAAATGTTTCCTCGTTCTAATAATATACTCATTAGGTCTTTAAATTGCTTTTATTAATTTATTTAAACTCGTTTCAGTTTCCATGATATAAACTAGAAACATATTGTCCCTCCCAATTTAAAAATGTTTTCGAATTAAATATAGTTGTTATGTTTCAAAAACCAATCTATGGATTCCTTTAACCTTTGGCATGATCCACTTTGGCTTTTTACTTCAAATTAGCTATGAATATTTATCAACATAGAGATCCTTCTCATATTCATTTAATTTAAAAGGAAGAAGCTTTTAGATTCTTAACTGAGCCTGTTAGATCAAAATTCAAATATTCCTCTCTTCCTGTGAAAATATACCTATCTTATACCAATCCGAAATGATTGGTTATTGCTGTGTCAAGGGAGAAGTTGGGAATGACGCAGAAAGAATTACGTAGTTGTCTGGAGAAGCAAACATCACTGAATTTTTCATCCATATTTAAAGATTCAACCTTATCTTATTTTATTAACCTTGAATCGATAGTAATAATGCATGTATAATGGATTTTTATCCTTTTATAATATTTTAAATATTTATATTGGGCGTTTTGCAAGGATTTATAGTTTTGTTTTCCATCTTTGTATCCACATACTTGGTTGATATGAATTCATTAGTTTGATAAAGAAATCAAGATCTAATGAGGATAAAGAATATATTTTATTCTTCTAAATATAAACAATATTTGAAGAGAGGTTTATTCTCAATTATTTAATTTGAATTACATAACTTGTTTAAGTTTTAAACCACAAAACCAAATCGCAAAGAAAGCAACTTCAGTTTAAAACTGTAAAAGGAAGACTCGCCAAAATTTACATATTCTTTGCATTGATTTCTTAACTAACGTGGGAAAAAAAAACTTCCATTGAACAAAACAGACTTATTCTGAAGGTAGTTCCCTTGAATTACAGCTGTAAAATAAATGTAAAAGACATTTTCGGAACTTTCTGGAATAATAACGGGAATACCTACGACTGCACTTGGCTTCGTTTCTCTGGACTCGAAGTCAAGTAAGAGACCTTTGGGTTCCATTTCAAAGACTATAAGGATTCTCGACGACTCACAAAAGAAGCGTTTGTTACTCTACTGCAGTTTTGTCTGTCTTCTCAGAACAGGAATAGGTTTCGAGATAAGAACATGTTTCGGAGGAGAATTTTTTTTACTGTGTCCTTTAAAGAAAGCTCTTCAAGAGTGTGGTAAGAAAAAAATGATAAAAAAGACCTACTTACTTTACCAAGTTTAGATTTATGGCATAAAATTAAAGTAGTTTAAATGTTGCTTGATGTTCTAAAGTATTTATAAAACGTGTTAGTATAGAGCATTCGCACATGACGTCACTTGGAGGACAAAATCAACGTTGCTAAGGCTGTTGTTAGGGGCGGGACATAGAAGTATCCAATAGCAGCATTCGCACATGATGTCACTGGAGGAATAAAACAACGTTACTAAGGCCGTTGTTAGGCAGAGTCATGTGATTGAAAATACTCTATAGTGTTTTTTTTTTGTTTCGGTTTGATATTCAAATTTATCGACTTACTCTGTACTCTTAAATGAAAGCAATTATTAACAAAGTTTAAATTAGATATTCTAACTAGTGGATATGTAAGGTTTCTGTAAAAGTAAAATTGGTATTAGTAGTATTGGTATTGGTAACTGTAGTAATTACTCAAATAAGTTCCTATCGGACATCCTATAGGAGACCTATACACAAGTTGCATTTATTTAAAATCACTGGAACGTAAAAATTTCTAGTGGTGATAAAACCCTAAACTGACTTACTATAAAAACAACTGTGACCAGAAATTTTCTCTGATAAAGAAATTGTCTCATATCGAAATAATCCTTAAATATAAGCATAAGTTCATTACAGCAAAAGAAATTTCTTAAATGAATAAACTAAATGCTTCTTTATAATTTTCTGCAAATATTTTAATGTTTTGAAAAGTAAGTGTAAACAGGATAGAAAATAAATTTATTATATTAAGTTTATAAAGTATAAAAAATGAAAATTCCTTCAGGACATGGGACTTAATTACTTTTTAACTCAATTTAAATCCAATTTCATACCAAGAGGGTATTACAAACCTTCTCCTCTGAGTACATACATAATTTTAATTTTGATAAACCCGAACTTCAATTTAAATATATCACGACAGCGTGTGCATTTTCCACTGCGCTATTAAGCGTGGCCCCATCACAGGCCGTGTATCACAGGCATTCCGAACAGCTTAAACTCAATACCACCTCAATCAACAGACTGTAATACGCGGCGAATTAAAGACTCGCATAATCCCGTTCACTTCACGAGCCTCATAATTTCGAGGCAGAGTCTCGCATCGACCGAAACGGGTCTCACAGGGACCGAGGTTTATTACCAGAATAAATTTCAAACATCTCCCGGACAGAACGTTATCAGAAACCCATTCGAAAGTCTTTTAGAACTCGAAGAGTGGAATTTGGGAGAATTTTAATGGGTTTTTTACCCTCTGCCACCTTTCCTTCGTAATTACATCTGAATGCTTTAAAATTCAGTTTTCGTTATTCTTATAATGGAGCGTTTTCTGTTTGCTTTTCGTTAAGGAACTGATAGAAGCGTGGGCTCAGTTATTAAGTTACTGTTTTGGAAAAGAGAGGCTTGTTATGGTGTTTTAAATGCCGGTAATGGGATATTAGGGGGTTGTGTTGTTTCTTTGCTTTTTGTCGTTAAGAAATAGTGCCACGTTTTGTTAATGCTTTGAATGAAGATGAGTTGTTAGTGGAAAGGAGTAATAAAAGGTATTGAGTGATGAAAATAGATAAAAATATTCTGCTTCTTTTACAAATTGTTCAGAAAGGATTGTTAGTAGGGACTCTCGGTTTTAACTTTTATGCATGAAAATTATTTATAAAAAGGTAATATTTATGACGACTGTAAAATGATTTTAATGTTAAATTTGTAGGTTTATATTCAAATAAAGTATTACGTTATTTCACATTATAAATAGTTTTTATTTAAAACCTTCAAAATCTTATCATCAATTATTGACTTTTCGATCACACACTGATGCACCAGAAAACAACAATTTTCACTCTTTTCATAATCTTGTTTAACAAGGAACACAAGAAAAAATTAAATAGCAAAATATTTTTACAAAATATTTTAAATCAATTTCGCTTTAAACAAATATGAAGAACAGAATATTCTATAGAAATGTCCCTATAACTAGCTATAGATAGTACAAATAGTTACGCTTGAGGTTTTTCTCGTACCTACTCATTTAAAACGTCGTTGCTGAGTAAAAACTTTCCCTAACGCTTGGATATCATTTGATCAGATATTTTTGTCTGCCTTCAGAACTTCGATCCATTCCGCTCAGTAAAAAAAAATCGGTTTACTCTTCTCTCTGCCAAACTTTTCAACTCTCCTTCTCTCTCAACTCTACTCTTCCTACCTAACATCTGTTACAAGTTTTAACGACATAATGATAAGAGAAAATCTGTTCTTTCAACATTAACTTCCAAAGAGAAAACTATCCGATATTCTAGAGTTGAGGGACGTGTTTATTTAGTATAAATAATACACGGCTACACTAGACCTGGTTATTGAATTCGTTCTACTAACTTCTTGCAGATTTTTGTAATCGCTTTAATTTTGTATGAATAATGAAAAACTATTTTACTGTAAATGAAAATTAAGGTAATTTAGGATAATCCGGGCAAACAATTCATCAGTCGGACTTTATTGGTAACATTTTACAAATTGTACAGTACAATTTAAAAAGAATCAAAGGATACACTGCTTGTTGAGTTATTTTAAGATTTATAGGAACACTTAACGCTTGCTCCCGTCCACTCCTAAAGTACCAAAAATAAAAAAAGTATCTAATAATTCAAATTAAGTGCGCAATTTTTTAAATGTTTGCTAGTAAATTATAATTTAAAAGTTACTAACTTAGTTTCAATATTAGGTATTTTCTTCATAACGTAGTCAAAACTGTTAAAATCAATTTTAATTCCTAAACATTATTTGAAAATGTTACTTTTTTACATGTATTTTAAGTTTTCAAACTACGCAGCTCATTTAAAAATTAACTCTATCTTAAACACGAAATACTACAAAAACAAAAATTTATTAATATTTATTAATAGTAGTTAAACTATAAAATTGCATCTATAAAACAAATAAATAAAACAATTTCAAACTTTCTACGTTGTAAAAATTGACTGTGAAATAAAATGTGATTCATACCTTCTACCATTAAAAAAAATGATACCTTATCTTTAATATTCAATCCTTTCCCTTGATAGTACAAGATAAATTCCAGTTAAATTTTGACTCTACAACTCAGAGATCCAGAATAATTATATTTACTTCATTAATACCTTTAAATTAAATATCAATTCGCATGAGTAACTTGTCGCAAATAACCTAATTAGTTCGTATCGAGTGCTTCGTGACCTTAAATTGATTAATTTCTACTTCGTAACAAATTGCCACTTAGAAAATACCCAATGAATATTCATTGACTCCATTAAGCTCGTTTTTTACGTCGTTCTTGGCGCCACAAATACTGCTATTAACTCATTCTTTGTTTGGAGCTACCTATTACGTTGTAAGGTAACAACATTATTTGCTGCCATTAATATTCAATACCTGACAGAGCATAATTCACGTTTTCGCAGCCAACTATATTTTAGATAAATATACAACCACTTTTGAAGCTAAGTAACGTTAGAATATTTCTTTTTATTAGAACTAACTATAAAAAGCTAATCTTTGGGGAACCACAGAAAATTATGTAATTTATTATTCTCAGAAAAAATTTTGGAGACACGCATTCTTCTACGTAATTCTTTAATGACTATTCTTCTTATATTTCCCCAAACAACACAAGTTAGCAAAAAAAAAAATAATAATAATCTTAATGTAATGACATGACTTTTCCCTGATATATTTTTTTGCAAATATAGAAGTTACATGTTAATCTTTGGGGATAAGTAAAAAATATTTGTAAAATACTATAAGGAATATCTTAGTAAACGAAAGAATTTTTCCTTATTTATCCACTTGTCTTTTCCCTGACAACATAACTTATGTAACCAGACACATTGTAATGAAAGGATAAACAAAAACTTTCCTCAAGGGTAACCATAATGTTTTTAACACAAAACATATAAAAATTAAAAATATAACAAAAATAAAAATGAGTCTCATGTTGTGTTTTACATGTTTTTAAGTGACGATATAAAATTATATTTATCTGAATGAAATGAATGATATTTATCTATTAATTAAATTAAGCAACACAGTTTTTTCATGAACCGAAAATTATGTACAGGAATATAGAGCGAATAAAAAATAGATTAAATAGATTTAAAGAAAACTGCGTGAAGTATAGAAAGTTCAGGATAAAGAGATCCTTTCGAAATTGAAACAATTTAAAATAAATTAGCCTTCTTAAAATACATTAGTTGTATATGAAATAGATGAAATTTTGCAATTTTTTTATTTAAAACATTAACAAGGCCGGCTTTTCTTCTTCCCCAACGTGACATATATCTAAACTAGCGAATAATACTACTATTTTGTATTGCTTTTTCTTTCAATTTTATATTAGGTTTTTCTTTTGACAGCCCTGAAAGTGAAAACCCTTTATGCCCTGTGGAGATTCTGGGTTATCAAGTTTGAACAATAAAACGAGTTCCCATTGAATTGATATTAAGGTTTGAAATACGTGTAGAGTTTCAAGTCAGCATCTCAGCATAAATCGATTTCCCCGAACATGCAAAGAGACGAAATAATAAAAAAGCGAGTTAATAAAACCTTGGTACTAAAATACTTATTTGTAGGCAAACATATGTAATTGTAATTAAGAATTCTGAGAAATAAGTGTTTGCTTCAAAAACAAACGTGCATTATATTTATTCTAAGCGAGTTATTTTTATTCTTACTCCAAGCTCCTTGTTTCTAAAATCTGTGACTATTTATAACAAATTGAAAAACGGGTTATCATTCATAGCGCTGGAAAAGCATTAGAGGGTAATTTATTTTATTTAAATGCTCCAAACCCATTTTCATCATTCACTCCTAAACTAGTATCGCACAACTTTAAAAAAAATACTAGAGCGAAATGCAAAACTCAACTGGATTCACAGTCCATTAAATGCTTAATAGAAAACGGTTTGTGAGGTTGAGGTGAAAAAGTTTTTTCAATTCCATTGGTTTTTGTAATGGTGAAGGGCTCCATTTATTAATAAAAAAAATCTTTTATTCCTTCCTTTCCGCTGCTTCATTAATTCTCGGTTTTTATCCAATCGAATGAAAACGGTGTGAAGCTAAAAACCACTTTCTCTAATATTGGGAAAAACGA
Source organism: Tetragnatha montana (assembly GCA_963680715.1). Taxonomy (NCBI): domain Eukaryota; kingdom Metazoa; phylum Arthropoda; class Arachnida; order Araneae; family Tetragnathidae; genus Tetragnatha; species Tetragnatha montana. The sequence continues at coordinate 30,344,076 of OY796680.1, forward strand.
TTAGAGAATCGAAGTTTTTTCTTTTTTTTCCCTGATCAAAGAGTGAAGTTTATAAAGCTTGAATCTAGGCTAATTTCAGCGCTCGTTATCTAGACCCAGAGAAGAAAGGGACAAAAAGGGGCCAGTGTTAAGGCAAGCGAGAAATATAGCATTGCCTTAATTTTACGCTGTCTTTCCGGAAAGACAAATCCTTTTTTGTGTGTGTGTTGGCAAAAAAAAAGCTGTGAAAAAATCCCTAGGCTCTTGTTTTTGAAAGGAAAACACAAATTCTTTTTTTTCCAAAATTCTGCTTTAACAGCTCACTCATTCTTCTCCTTGAATGTCTCGGTTTTAAAAGTTTACTTTTTTTTTCATTTTCGTGTAACAACTATTCTTTTTTATGATGGAAAAAAACCCTCGCATAAAAACTATTTGCCTATTCATTTTGGGAGGTTCGTTTTTTTTTAAACTTTATTTAGGGTGGAGGGATTTTCAAACTTGAATGTAATATTAATCTCTATGTTAATTATGACGGATTGTTAAACTGAAAAATTCTAGCGTGTTTTATAATTGAATCTTCTCTTTAATTCAGGCTAAACTACTGCATAAAATTTATTTTAAACTAATGAATACTTACGGATACGGATATTCAAAATAATTTGGTGTGTAAATTTTAAAACATTTCAATACCTACTATGTAAATATTAACAAGTTTATTACGGTATAAAAAAGGGTAATTACCACATCGACCGTTCAGCGGCCGTCTAATTCAGCATCACAGCTATAGAACAAACAGTCAATGGGCTTCGATAACGTTTTCTGATTCAGCGTGGCACGGTCGACGGGATAATACAACGTAAGATCCGAAAAAAGTGGATGGATATTAAAAGTTATAAATCTATAGGTATCTATTAAATTCATATGCATTGATTGAGTGAGTGAGTGACTGACTGACTAGCGTACTTTCATCACGTTATCTACTAAACTACTGAACCTAGAAGCTTGAAATTTGACAAAGACGTTCCTTTTAAATAGCATAAAGGTAAAAATGATATCATAGGTTACTTTTCAGTATGATATTTAGTATGTATTATTAATAATAAAATATAATTTTTATCAATCATGCAGAACTAAATTTAACACATATTCTGAACTCAAACAACATAATGCATACGCTTAAAATGGGGCCAGGGTGGCCTAGTGGATATAATATTCATAAAAAAGTATAATATTCATGATACTTAAAATTAGAAGGTACTTTTCAAAACAATTTAAAATGTTGATTGAGTGTGAGTTATCGTACTGTTTCAGTAATTAATAAAGTTATCATTAAAATCATTCCATAAATATGTTTATTAGATAATTTAATTCTTTGTTTCTAGAAGGTCATTTTTCATTTAAAAATAACTAATGCGGTAGGAAGCTTTTTGCTTTGTTAAAATATTAACTAACTTAATTATTATTTCACCAGACGTACTGATGAGTGTCGGGTTGAATATCATATTCACAATTTAATTTGAGTAAATTAGTTTATTCGGCAACTTCATTACTATCGAGAAATACTTTAGCTTACTTTTGTTTGAATTAAATATAATTACCTTTCTTCTGTCTGTTGGAGTAGAAAAACTAATTAGTATATTTTCCTCATCAAAGAAAAACCTCAATATTTGGAATAGTACTTTATTAGTTTCTTTTTTTAAATAATGTCATCGAGTTCTATAATTAAGGAAACTGTACTTTCTCTTCTTCTAGTGGGGATAAAAAGTTTCATACTGTATCTCAGTTTTCCAACCTTATATAAAAAAAGTACTAAGTCAAATATTCAATTTCAATATGGATTTAATCAAAAGCAACCAGTGGGAAAAAAAAGTATACACCTTCTCTATGCCATGCGTGTTTCCACTTAATCTATAAATAACAGTTCTTATATAATTATGGAAAGAAAAAGCTTGTTTTCAAAAGCATATTTTCTTTATAAGGTTCGACTCTTATTGAAATAATGAAAATGCTTGAAAACAAATCATGTAGAAAAAATGCTATCGTGAAAGTTATCTTATAGGTTTAGATTCAGTATACATATTTATTCCATTATGTGTAATTATAACTTGTTTACATTCTTTATGTGAAATAAAAATATCCTGTTTGGGGGTTCGTTTTCCTTACAAGTAAGCAGTTTTGGAAAAAAAGTATTGTCGACCATTTCTAGCGAAAAGCATTTCAATATCTTTCTCAAATTACGCATTTTTGGGTTCAAAACTTTACATTATTTTGAAGATTTGCAATAACTTCTAAAAGTTCAAAATAATTTTTCAAATTTGAATATTAAAAAAAATTAAGATTGATTTTAACCATAGGAAAGTATTATATCTTTTGACATGGTTTAAATTGAATTATATTAATTGTTAAATTTTCCTTTTAATGGTCGTATTTTTATAGAGGTTTTACTATTTTGAATTTCTTTTACTTTTTACAATTTGTTTGATTTTAAGTTGATTTTAGAAGTTTAGCTTTTTAGGAAGTTTTTTTTTTATTATAATTGTCTTTCTGTCCATACGATTTAATTATTGACTTTAAACTTCTTGGTCAACTCCCGATTCAACTCGTCTATATTTATGTTTCATTGCTAACTATTTTAATTCCTATTTTTCTGCCTTGTGGCAACGATTATCGATCCATATTTCCTTATGTTGACAGAAGTATGCAGTGGGTGGAAGTATGATGATACGTTAAAAAAAGAATGCTAGTGAAAGAATTGAATTTTAGAGTTTGAAAATAGTAGTATTATAGTAGTATTTCATCATGGCCATATAAGAAGTATGTCGTGTAGACTTTTATTAAACCTATCTTTTATGTAATGGTATTCGACAGATTTTACTCTCAATCTGATATTTGATATTGCATTTTTTTTTTTCAAATAAATACTTCAAATTGAATCAATTTTATGGAATTTGTCGAGCTTTAGCAAGAAGGCGACTAAGCCCTCAGTTGGTTTGCTGGTTGGTTGGTTGTCGTGCCCATGGATCAAAATTTCGGTTCCATGTATGGCCCACACCACCTCAGCAATTTAAAGGCACCTTTCCGTGTATAGGTCTTCTTGCGGGTACTTACTTACCTTCTGCACTGCAGTCACTATGGCTGTGCAGGAAAGATATGTCTGGGTCTCAGTTCTACTTCAGGGTAATTCTTAAAATGTCCATAAGTTCTCTTACAATCTCGATGGATTTTCATTCCCTTGTAGTGTTCTGTCCATAGTATTGGTGATTTCCCGGCTTGAATCCAGTTCACATTATGTCTGATGTCCATATGATCATTCACAGAACTGATTATCATCCATAAAGCCCTGAGCATCTACAACAATCTTGAAGGTAGGAAATAAGACTGGAGGTTTCTTCGTCTTCACTGAGCCTTCCAATTTAGCAAACTAACGATAAAAGGATTAATAAAAGGGACTTTAAAAGATTAAAGATGAATAAAATGTTTAGACTTTTTTTTGCAAGTGAAAAAACAGGTAGTCAAAAATTTGGCAGTTTTAAAGTTTTTAGTCTAATTTACTCTCTTTAAGAAAATATTTAAAAGATGGTAAAACACAGAAGTCGTTTTATGGAATAGGTCTCTTTAAATATTTTACAATAATATAGTAGGAATAAGTCCCTATTTTCTGGTTCTCTTAGAATGGGAGAAAATATATAAATAAATTCACCTCCTTGCGAATTAAAGGGGATAAAAAAAGGTCAAATATACCAAACACAATCTACAGAACCTTTACATCTGCTACACAAACACACACAGAGAGAGAGAGATACATATTCATTTCATCATTGTTGTTCCCACCTTCCATCTCACCCAACCACGTTACATGCACCCCCATGGAAATTTCCCGAAAAAATAATAACAACACCCCACACGACAATGCTTTTTTCCCACTCTCCATTTTCTCCATCTATCATTTCCCCACATGTATTCATGGAGGAACGAAAAAAAAACTCCAGGGAATATTTCAATTTTCTCGCTCCCGACTTTTCCATTTTCATTTTCCTCTCAAGTACTCCGTCATTTTCTTTTCGTTCTTTTTTTTTCTCCGGCTATGTGTTCATTAGCGGCTGTCGCCCACTCCCGGGGTTTTAAAACAGCAATGAGTTCTCGGGCACTTTCGGGATTTCCCGGGTTTTCCCGCCGGACCCGAATTATGAGCCGCTTTTTGTGCCATTTTTCTTTCTCGGAACGAGGCGGGCTTGTTTAAGATGTCCGTAGGTGGGCATAACTTGGTTAGACGCGTCGAGAAAGAAATAAAATGTCTCTGAATATAATAAATTGCGTCCTAAGTAGCAGAATATGTAACTTCAAGGAGTTCCTTTTATGTTTCCTTTGATTTTTATCACCGAAGTACGTAGCATATAACCCATTTTATTCTTATTTATGCATTGTTCACACACACCTTTGAAATTATATTTTCCGTTGCTTTTATTTGGAATGTATGTGTTTCTATATAGCCCCTAAACTCTTTTTTCGTACTGATAGTAGAAATTATATTTTTTACAACATATTATGTGTCTTGCATACTTCAGTTCAACTATTCTTTTTTACTCTTATATATTCTCTAATTTCATTAAAGACTGAGTTTAAATATTGTTTACTCCTGAGAAAAGGGTAATTGAAATATATCTCTTGGAAACTTGAATAGTTACTATTTGTTTGGAGAGTTATAAGAGGTAAGAAAAATTACTGGAAAATATGTGACCAAACACCCATTAATAAGTTTAATACCTAAACTTAATTAAAAGGAAAATAAATTTAATGAAATTAAGTTAATTTAATTAAATTTAATAATATGTAATCAAGCCAGCCAAATAACTATTTTTTCGTCCTTCATTTCAGTATTTTAAATTGAAATACCGTATATTTACACGTATAAGCAGTACAGTTTTTTAATTAAACTTTTACCAAAAAATCAACACCTGCATATAAGCCGAATAAATCAAAACTTTCCACCATCATTCACATGTATCAGGCTTCTAATAGCCAATTCTGTCATAAACCTCGTGAGCCGCCGGTCGGTATAAATACCATTTCCCACCATAGAGCAAGAGCAAGCCCCTGTCATTTTCAGTCAAAAGAAAACCCATTCCGTCTGCCACTAATAAATTAAGAAGTGATAACCACGGTCGAAATAAAGCTTGAAAAAAATTATGTGATAAAAGAATCTTGAGATCCGCGTATAAGCCAAATCCCTATTTTAGCATCGGAAAGTTTTTCGAAAACTCTCGGCTTATACGCGGAAATATACGGTATTTCTTTGCCAGTCTTAAGTTATTCACTTAAAAATTTAATGCTAAGCAAATGTTTTTATTTTTAGGAGAATAATTTACGTTTTCCTTTTGTTAATTCAATATAATTACGTATATTTAAAACTAAAAGACAACATCCACACGATATTTGTAAGAAATTAAAACTTTTACATTATTTATGGTAATCATATGATTAAGCTCAAGTACTATTACTAAAAAGATCTCTTACATCAATTTTTCATTATCACAAACATTAGCACTTTTTATATTTATGCAAGAATCATAACCCTATAAAAATAGTATGCACTTTACTTCTATTAATCATCTATTACTTTTAACATTTGAAATATTTTTAACAATATGAAATTTCTTTCAGATTCGTACAACATTTACAAGAACTATTTATCAATCCTCCTCACTTTCATGACAGGTATGCCAAATATTTAATTTTGAAGTTTTTTTTTTACATTTGATGTCAATGTAATGAGTGTTTAGCTTTCTTAATTATTGCAGAGGAATAAAAAAGTATTTTCATAAATCTTTGCTGATTCAGAAAAATAATTTTCCTGTGTTTTTTTTATTTGAAAACAAGTAGCTCTTAAACAAACAATGCAAACAAAAATTATTTACTAATCTTTGAAAAAAAAAATGGGCTTTTAATTTCATGTACTAACCTTGTATCAACTGGAAAATCAGCATTCGAGGTTTCGCCCAGACAATGCAAATAAACTGTTTTTGATCTTCTACTTCAAGCCAAAGAGGTAAACTTGGGAGCAAAAAAAAAAAAACCTTACCATTATTCTTTCAAAATTAAACGACTTTTAAATTAAATTTTTCCAGAAGATTTTTTTTTTAATTCACGAAGACTGGCATAAAAAAACCCTATCCTATCAAGGATCTTCGCTTTGTCCTCTTAACCATTTTTTCAGTCCTTGATTAATTCTTAATGAATTACTTCTTTCAAAAGATAACTTGGACCACTACGTTAGTTTTTCCTACAGAAAATTGCATCAAATCTTATGCTTTGTCTTTTGCTTCATTTTTTTTTAAAAAACTTGTTGTGAGATCTTTGTTAATCAACGCTTGATCAAAAGGAAAATTTAGATTTTTTTACATATATTTTGCTAGGCTTTGAAAGTCTTAGTAGACTAATCTGTTTTAATATTTTAAATCTCTAAAAACTGTGTTATTGAATATTATATCCAGTTTCGTGCAAACTGTATTAAATAGGAAATAAAATATTTATATTACTTAAGAAGAATAAAAGGGTTGGTTTTTTCATGTTTTAATTTTTTAGGTGATAGACTATTTCTATCACATATTCAAAATTATCATTAGTTTTTAAAAATTTGACACATTAATGTTAATTGATGTAAAATTGTCCATGTTTACAACTTTTTATGAACCAATCACATCTTACATCATACTTGGAATAAGTTATTACAATTATTATGTGGAATTTTAGAAATATTAATCTTACTTTTTAATATGTATGGGGAATTTTTAGTGTTTTACAACTTGTAAAAAAATACCTAAAAAGGATTAAATTATTGTTTATATGCATTAAATCTTAATGCGTTCGGTATGAAAATATCCTTAGCTATAAAAAGATTAACTTTGCATTAAATTTATTTTATGCTGTAATAACCGTAATGGTTAGTCAAGGAAAAATTTCACTCTCCCTTTCACATCGTAATACATTTACTAACATTAAAACACCATTAACAATTTAGTTAAAATACCTAGAATTTTTTTTTTTCAATTTTGAAAATCTTTTATTTTCAAACTGCTCTAAATCTAATTGATCTGATTTAAACAGTCATAATTAAATATTCAAGAGTCAAATGAAAAAATTCGTATTATACTTTTAATTAGTTTGAAATGAGTGAAATTTCTCCTTTAATGTTTAAAAGTACACACATTTGCTTTTAAAACTCAACTTCTATTCAGTAAATAAATTGTTAACTGGCAAAATTTTATTAAATTATTTTTAATATAAATTTATCAAATCATTAAATACTATTTACAAACTATTGATAAATGAGTATTAAAAAGAAAAACACATTTTACAATACTTCACATAAAATTCTACTATTAGGTAATCACCCTGGAATCATATATTTAACTCCTGTACCCTCGATAATTTTAATTTAAAGAAATATTGAGTGAACCTGAAACCTTCTCCTTCTTATTTTATCCGAAAGTAATTTGATCAACTTTAGTATTTTAGATTTTGTTTTAAAGCTTCGCTCAGATATCATCGTAGAATAGAGTTAGCTTCTTGGTCCCGGGTGTGATGATCTTTTTTTTTATTAGATTTTATGTGTTTTAAACCTGAATTCAAAAACCCGCTTTTGTCCCTATGTGTAAAATTGATAATATAATATTATTATACCCGCCCTGTACCATAAAACTTTGTTCTGTATTAGGTAATCACACATTTTATGTTACTATGCGGTCGTATTACTAAGAAAGTTTAGTTTCTTCAGAAAATATGAGGTAAAATAACTCTAGGCTTTTCATGATCTCACACACAAACCCTAGTGTAAACAGTCCACAATCTCGCTTGGTTCTATTAGGATTGACAATTCTCTGGAATCCCTGAGCAAACTCGGGTCACCCCACGAGCTCCTCAAACAGTCTGCGAGAGGGGTGATTAACAGTCCACCCACCAACTCCCTACTCCCACCAATCAATAATTTCTCTCAGTGCCAAGTCACACTTAGACTATTCAAATCAGATTGTGAAATTCTATTCCTCTTCTCCCTGGCGAAAAAGCAACAAAAGGGGCATAAATATCCTTTGCAGGAGGAACACAATCCTCCATTCCATTATTTTTTACGCCAGTTCAGCAACTCGGGAATGAAGCAACGGCTGCGCGTGCGAGGTCGGGGGGGGGAGAGGAAGTATAAAAGGGGGTCCCGGGGAGAAAATGCGGATTTAAACAAAGGCCGGGCCCAGAAAAAGATTTGCTTAATGAGCCTCAAAGAATCCTTGGAAGTTTGGTAGGCTTTTAATGTTGATTTTGGAAGATTTATTTGAGGGATTTTTATTTGCCTCTGTATCGTATTATGCAGATGCGTGTTTTTGGAACTGGAAGTGTTTCTTCGAATCTAAGAAAGAAATTTGAGCTTTTCTGATAATGCGATAGACGTATCTTCTATCTGAGCTTTACTTTGAGCAACATTGAACATTAAACAATAACATAGCTTTATATCAATATATTATTATACTATACTATATTATATATTATATTAATATAGTATAGCAAAATATAAAAAATTACTACATATTCTTTAGCTTAATTTCTTAACGTTTAACTGGCTATTCTCAACTTCTTTTAATGTGGTTACTTTCAAATCTTCTTTTTTCAATAAGGAGAAAAATTTACATACTATGCATCTTTCTCACTCGCTCAACCAAACACAACTTTTCTATTTAGAATATTATATAGTCAGGGGATTCATTATGGGATCGTTTTCCGGTACTCTGCCATTTATTTTCTACAAGGTGTTTTATAACAGATATTTGATTTAAAAGGGAGCATCAATTGTTTTCCATTACTTTAAAAAACCAATTTCCAATTTATTACATGCAAGGAATTGTTTATTTAATACATAAATAAAAAAAAATCTTCATTCTTAACTTTTTTCAATTAAAACTTCACTTATAAAGGATGTCTACAGGTACAACTGAGTCTGTCCTTAGATAGAACAGGTTGTTGTACTTACGGACACAAATTTTTCAAGCTATTAAAAATCCAATTTTCAAAATTTGAGCTAATAAAAAATATCACCCTATTTACTAAGGTTGTGACAATAGGTTGCGCACTTAAAAATGGTCGAAATGTGATTTTGTCTGTCTTAGAAAAACTAAAGCGTTATTTTTGTTCGGAGGTACAACAGTCTTCCAATGTACCAAGAAACACCGGTATTACATAGAAGGAAAAATGAATTCATATCGAGTGGAGGAATGCGCCATTTTACAAAGTACCTCGTAAAATTTATCAAGCGGAAGATTAAAAACCATTAATCTCTGTTGGAAACCTAAACGGAACAGTTTTATGTTCTATATAAAATTCCCTACTCGACATAAGCTGAAAGAAAATATTGTAACTCGCGTGTAGCTAAACATTCATCTCAAGAGACACTTCATTAATTTAAAGGCAGCCAAAGAACATTAACGGCCGAAAGTAGAACAGAATGAAATTTCAGTCTATTAAACTTACAAATCAATACTGAATTCTAGGATAATTATTCTATTTACTTCTTGTCAGTGTCAATTTTTTACCTCTTTATTTTAAATATAGGTTCGGAACTGACGTTAAATTTATTCGAAAAGTATATTCTAAAGTTAAACATCATTTTCACTAGTGATGCAATTTATTTGAATGCAAAGTACACTAATGGCACTCTTCTATCATTTATTTTGAAAAAGCCATTTCTGAAAGATAAATGGAGCTAATGCTGTTTCCGGAAGTTTAAAAACATATTAGAAGTAAAACGTAGCTGATTCAATTCTTTCAAAATTTTGATTTTGTTAAATTATGTGCAAAATATTTCCAGAATGAAGAGGAGGTGTTATATTTTTTACTAGCTGATATGCCCGGCCTTGCACGGGTGGAGTCTATCAATTTATTTTTTTAATGTTTTCTCAAGTTACATGTCTAATTTTCTGTAACCGTAATTACCAATCATCCCGGTATTCCCGGTAGTTTTCATATCCAGGTGTTCCCAGTATTTTTTCATATCCCGTTGTTCCCGGTGCCTTTTCCCTCCCGGTTCCAACTGTGTAAATCTAACCTAACCCATCCAGTTCCGGTGTTGCACATTTAATTCCGACAGTTACCAAATTATTCATTCTTAGTGAAAAAAAATCAATTAAAATTATTACAGATATTTAAAATCCCAAAATTTGTAAATACCCCCTGTTAAATTAAAAAAAAATCCCGCTAAACTACCCCAGAGAAACAAATTATAAGGTTAAATAACAATGGACTCTAACCGTCTGACGTCACACGGAACCAACACGTGACCTACTGAGCTTGCGATTGGTTACCACAGATACTACACTAGTAGATCTACTAGTGTAGTATCTGTGGTAACCAATCGCAAGCTCAGTTGTAGGTCACGTGTTGGTTCCGTGAAGTCTCAAACCAGATAGGCGGTTAGAGTCCATTGATCTAGTGTTTCTATCATCAACTTTCTAAAAAAAACTTTCCATTATTACTTTAACCAGTCTAATTCTTAATAATTCTTTTTGTTTCAACTTAAAATTTTATGGAAAATGGAGTTTTTAATAAGAAAATACTGTTATAAAGTTTTTTATAAGGACAGTTTTCAAGTTTTAAAAGTATTTATAACCTTTTTTAAAAAAAATAGTCCAGTTTCATCTTTAAATACTTTGTTTTATGTTTAAAATTGTTTTTGTTGTATTATTTGCAACAATGCGAGTTAAACAGATCTTCTTTAGTGGAGAAGTAAGGCGATTTTTACAAAAAGGCCTAAAAGGGGGTGAAGGGGTGGTTTTAGGAATTTGAAACTTGTGTCATTGCCTTTCCCCCGTACTCAAACGTATGTGTACCAAGTTTGGTTCGAATCTGATGTGTAGTTTAGGAGAAATTGCGCCACATCTGATCCGGACAAACCCAGGAACCCAGCCAGGCAGGCAGGCAGGGACACCTTGATTATATATATAGAGACTAGGCAATGTATGGTAGACTAGAAATTTCGTGTAAAGTTTGTCAGGGTGTAACTTTTTAAGGTTATACTAAAATTTTGAAAACAAAGCATTATTCATTAGGATTACAACATTTGAAAAGTTTTTTAGGAAAATGTAATTTTTTATAAAGAATTTCAATTTTATGCTCAAAATTATTGATATTTTATTAATGATTCTTTTATTTGCTTAAAAAGTAAAATCGGTGTCATAATTACTCTCTTACTGAAGGCAAAGATTTTTTAAATTTAGACTTTGGAATAAACTAAACACTTACTTATGTTTTTAAAATGTAAATTAAACTTCTTATACAAATTTGCTACAAATATTACGATAAATAAAATTGAATGAGATGTTTTTGGAAAAAAGAGTTACATCAGAAACAGCAATCCCCCAAATCATTGCTGAAGTGTTTGCACAAAATGGTTTGCGCTTACAGTGTAATAAACTAAAGTGATGCAAAGTCTCCAAAAAGCATTTCAAACACATCATAGAAAAATACTTCACATTCTTCAAAATAAAGGCATCAAATATACGCTCCTCTTCTAGTCACGGAAAAGATTTGTCGACGAAAGAATTCTGCCGTTTCAGCTCTGACGACAAAAACGTTTACATAGTTTCACAATCCGAATGTTTTGAGCCATCCTCGAAAGCAAAAACAAGATAGATTTAGATGTCTTAAATTCTCGGATGTTTCCGCGCAACACGGGCATCGAATGCATTCTATCGCATTCGGGAACGCTTCGCTGGAAAAGGATTTCCTTCGGTGAAAATTTCACTCGAGGCGATGGCAACAGAGAGCAAATCACATGACCGGCATTAGAAATTGGTATACAGGATTTTAATAGAGTGCAGTTTATTCTCACGGAACCGAATCTCAGTCACTTCCTATTCTTCAAAAACCTAACGAAGAGGAAATTTAATTTTCCGAAATCGGCGCCCTTCGCTTTCTTCAACAACTTTCGATTCCTTTTCTTCCCCCGCGTGTGCGTTGGGTTTCCTTTTACTGTATCGAAATGAAAGTTTCTCTTTAGAATGGAACAAAACGGTGGTATCCGAAGTAATGAATTCTCCTTTGTGTCGTGTGGCTCGACGCTCGATGAGTGACCTACCAGAGAGAGATAGTTGAGAGGAGGAGGACCCCAAACATTCGTCTGTCCCGTTGCCTAGCAGCCGCTTTTGAAGACAGGTCCTTGAAAGTTTTTGATTAGATCCCTGGAGACTTCTTTTTGTTCTCTCGTGAGCTCTCTGAAGAGTTTTGGTGAAAGTGTTCACGTCCTCCTGCAAGAGCTGCGTTGACATGAAAAATGCTGTAGCTTTAAGAGAGCGATTGTTTCATCCTTTTGTTTAGGTGTCTGTAGAATGGAGGGGATATGAAGCCATGTATCTTAGAATAATGTCTAAAAATATATCTGGATATATTTTTCTTATTTCCCCCCCTTTTTTTACAAGCTTTAAGGTTAAAAATTGTGTCTTGTTCATGCTACCTCATGGTAATGTTAAATTTTGTTTATACAATACATAGCGAAAAACAAACTTGTGCAATTTAATGAACTAATTGAAATCAACGTTTTTATTTGCACAATTTTAAAAGAATAAACAGCATACAATTGTTTCGGGGGTCACAGGACCCCCTTCGTCAGTGCTAAAAAGAGGAAAAGCTTTCAGTGCTCTTCTTTTCGTCAGTGCTCTTTTTAGCACTGACGAAGGGGGTCCTGTGACCCCCGAAACAATTGTATGCTGTTTATTCTTTTAAAATTGTGCAAATAAAAACGTTGATTTCAATTAGTATACAATACATATTATTACAAACACAAATTTTACAATCCCTTTTTAAGATTTAACCTTTTATTTTGTGTGTAGAAAAACGGAATTTATAATTATAATAACGAAACACAATTTAAAGTAAAAAAATATATAAATTTCAATAACTTAAAGAAAAGGAATTTCTCGACTTAAAGCATTTGACCATTTTTAAATGTTTGAACTATTAATCACTATTTCTAGCAATAGGCCAAATGCAGCTTGTTAATTCAAAACTATTAAAACTATGGTTCCAAAACTTATCAATTTATATTCATGAATTATATTTCTTTATAATTTATATTAATAGCAAACTACTAAATAATTTATTGAAAATTTCATCAGCATATATATATAAGATGCAATTACAAAATAAAATGCTAATAAGGTAATTAATTCTTTTCAACAAACAAAACTTTTATCCCGTTTAAGAAAATCAATATAATTAACTAAAGAAACTGTAATTCTGTGGTAATACTAACAGACTAAACCCCTAGCGATATTTACCAATCAGGTACTTTGCATTCAAATCAATTAGGCTTTGATTACAAGCTTCCTTTTTAAGTAATTAAACTTAGATGATCTTGAGTGAAAATTCACCCTACGGGACAATGTTCCAGAGCGAAAGCCAATCCCGAATCAATATAGCTTTGTTTCTTCAGCAAAGCTCTAAAGACTTGTTTAGGAAGACGGAAGATAAACTTTGTGAAAGGAAATTAGTTCGTGCTTTGTGTGTTTGTTCTCAAGTGGATTGCTGCTTTAGAATAAACTAAGAAGAGAGTGTCAAGTGTTTGTGAGCTATTAGAGGATTGAGAAATGCTGTGAATAGCAAATGAGGGTCTCTTTTCTTCGGGATTGTTCCGAGACTTACGTAAATAAACGAAATGTATTCGGCAATTTTATAAAACCAATTTATCTCCCACATATACTTAACGGATGACTCTTGTAAGTTAACTTTTAAACTTTAGATTGCTCCGTACTTTGAAGTATTTTCAATAAGAATAATTTATTGCATGCATTGAAGATGTGTCTGGAAGTCCATTCTATTTAATTTGTGAAACGCGTCTTTTTATAGAATATAGAAAATGCTCATTCTTCTCTTGTTGATATGTTAAGTTCATGTTTATAAATTTCCCAAAGCTCTTAAATATTCTCCTAACTGTTACCTTAGTAATAGTAAATTTAATTTCCTTTTCTATTCTACAATAGTAAACTAGATTCATAAAAAATAGAGAGGAATAAGTCCCAACTTTATTTTACTGAGTAAGATTTCTGAGGTTTGTGCTTTGATTCAATAAAATTTAATTTGTCTCCTGAAAAGTGTCTTTTAAGATGCATTTGATAGGGTTACCTGGAAAAGTATATGAAAATAATATTCTATGGTCCTCAACCATATCTTCCAAATTATATCAAGCATTTGTTTACGGTCTTTCTTGCTCACGAACTTAAGTTTAATATTTCAAAAGGACTGACAAAAAGAAAGGCAGACATCATAAAGAGAGAAGGAAGTTTAAATTGTGTTCTTAAAATCTAAACTCTACTCCCAGAATAGAATTAAAAGACACTCGGACCAAATGTCCATTGTCCCAAAACTCCAATCCTAAATTATAAAAATTGGCGAACAAAGATAAAACCATACATTTTTGTATAGGTAGGAATGAGTATACAAATTAACCTCCATAGGAATAGGGAATAAACTCCTACTCGACGTTTGGATCACCATTATTCACTGACACACCAAATAACCCCAAACCGTGCAAACAGCAAAAAAGAAACTCCCAGTCTACGCTGTTTGCTGATGGACTCCTTCGGGAACCATAAGAAAAACAGCCGCATATCTACTCCTGCTGCATCCCACCACGCTGGATGCGTTGCCATGACAACCCAAAAAGAAGCCAGGATTTGCGAAACCCCGTCTCCGTGGCACCGGAGTGACGTAACACCGATCGGAATGAATCTAAACAAGGTGACGCGCTAAATGGCGAGATTATTTTTACGGATCCAAGTCCCATTACGTTTTATGGGATATAACGACTAAATGAAAGTCGTCCTAATGTACAATTAAATACGAAAAAAAAAAAGGGTTATCTGTTGGAGCCCCGGTTTTCTGCTGAGTTATAAGCTATAGGAATCCACTGGGGGAAGCGAGATTTGGTTTATTGCGGTCGTTGGGGGGATTTTCAATTTCCGCAGTTGGACTTAAAAGTTGTGGTGGGTGGGAGGCGGGCGAAAATGCTTTTATTGAATCGTCTATTCAGGTAAAGAGATTAGAAGGAACTGTGTAATGCCTGAAAGGTGGCTAAAGAATTGTTTTATTCTATGGTTTTCGTGGTTATTATCAATTTGCTGGTGATTTGGAAAATGATGTCCCTGGATGAAACTTTGTTATTTGTGACTTTGCGATTCAATTTTTGGGAATTTTTATTCCCCTTTGAATTACTTGTTATTTTTTAAAGACCTTTTAAATTGGGTTTAAATGAAATTACATGGATAAAATTGTTATTATTCCTACATATTTATAATTCTTAGTAAAAAGTTTTCTTTTGGATTTCCTGAGAACTTCTAAAGAATTGTAACGAATAAAAATATGTTTTCAAAATGCAAAAGAGATCCATCCATTAATTCTTATTCATCACTTTCTAAAATAACTCTACTTCTTTCTTCTCATTTGATTGGTTACCTTCTGGGATATCGTTTTAAAGACCATTACATTAATGGGGACCGGGGACAGTAACATATTTAGAGTCTGTAACTTTCCATTACATCAATTTTATCAGTTTTACTTCAAGCTTTTTAAACATTTATTTTCAGTTATAAATAAATAAATAATCTGTAGTAAATGTTCAGTTAGAATTTTTTCAAAAGGGTTGAAACATTAATATCAGAATGAAAGATAATTATAGCATATAGCATTTTTACTCCTACGGGTGTCTTTCAAATAAAATCCCCTCAAAGAGATGAAAAATCAGATTTAACGATTAATATAAAATTCTATCCAGTTAATAATAAATATCTTCTTAATATGCTAAATTAATTAGTTTTTAATTTAGTTCTTTAATTTAGGGTAATTAATGAAATTTTAATGAATCTATTCAATTTTACTTCTACTTTGAACTGAAGGAATTCCATGAGCATCGTCAAAAATATCAACATGTAAGAAACCTAATTAGAAACGGTATTATTAGATTACTTAGATTTACCTCAAGGGTTTTAATTGAGTTTTAATAACATTAAACACATTTTTAATACATGCATTGAGTTGATAAACCATGAAATTGTTTATGAATGAATTCACCGCTAAATTGAATAAACTCGCTTTCGTTTACCCTTCAAAATATGTAATTCCTTTTAATTAAATTAATTTTGTGGTTAACTATCCAAGGGTAAGGTAAATAAATGTGGTAAAATAATCTCATTAGTTTAACGGTTTCTGGGGTATTTCTTAACTGTTTCGTTGACGCGGATTTTAATAAGCATAGTTAATTAATCATGTGAAAGTATGATAAGAAAGTGAAATAAAATTATGAAAATAGATTTATAAATATTTAACTGAATAAGTACCGGAAAATTGGAAAAATCTTTATAATTTGATAGTATTGTTTGCAACTGTTTGTATATTGTATTGATAGTATTGTTGTTTTCAATTGTTTTTTCGTATTTTACTTCTGAGTTATTAACCCAAAATTATATAAATTCATTTTTTGTACCTAGTTTTTGTAATTGTACCTAGGGCCACTTCATAAAAGTTTAAAATTACTCTAAAATTAGCAGCAAAAAAGTGATACACTGAAAAACTTGAAATTTGTGAACTTTTTTCTTTTTTTGAGGCCTGAAAAAGTGTTATTTTTACATGCTAAATACCTCCTTGTATAAATTATGAAAATAAAAGTTTTTGTTCTATTTCCTGTACTTTTTAAGCAATTTTTTTAAACTTTTATTTTAACTTTTTATTTCGCCACTAAAGGCATTGTAAGTCATCTCAATGGATTCCCCATGATCATTTACATAGGGGTACACCTTACTTTCATGACCCTAAAATACGTTGGTTTGAAATAAAAGCCGTGAAACTGACTTTTGAAACACCCTGTATAATCACTATTTTTACCCAGATCAAATATTGCAGTATCAGAGAAAAAGCCACAAACAACCCTAGTTTCCCACAATCAACAAGTCTTATCTTGCTGTTCCCTCCCGCAAACAAACCCAACCCGATAAATAAAAAAACACGAAATCCGCTAGTTATCTCTATTACCTGTTTCTCGTTACCCCATCGGGCCCTCGGAGGAATAGAATGCGGATTGGGACCGTTCATCCCCTTTTGTGTTGAAACAGTAAAGTCGTTACCTCCGACATTCCATCTATCAAAGCCAAAGAAAGCATAACTGCCGAAGAGATAACTTCGTAACAGCGGCTTATTCGAGGGAGAGAGAGAGAAAAAAAAAACCCATTGAACAGGGCCCCGGAAAAACAAGGAAACTGCATTAATCCTGAAAGATGGACAACGGCCACAAATCAGGTTTCCTTTTTCTCTCTGGGTAAATAACGGACACTTCTCAGTCAGCAGAACGGGAGGCAAGATTTATATTGCCTCCCTGTATGAAGGATGGGGAACTATTAGGCCCTATAAAAACGAACCTATGGGCATCGACTTTTCCCTCGCTTGATAAGTGCAAATTGACTTTGTACGATCGTGGGTGCTGTGCGTAGGCAATAACAAGTCGATGTGCAACAAACTAATTTATTAACAAGAACTAACAGAACGAAACGAAGAGCAACAGCGTATAGCTTGTAGCCAGAAAGAGAGAGAGAGAGAGTAATCAGTAGCAGCGACGCAGCGCTTTTATATATGCACAGTTCATGCTGACGTCACTCACAGGAACGCAGACATGACACCTCCCCTCTAAGCTGGAACGTAACGGTCCGGCGGCTTCCTTTGTCTCGTAGACCGTCGTAGAGGAGGATCTGGCATAGGTACGGTTACAGCTGGAGAATCGTTGGTGGACAGAGAACCTGGACTCTGTATGACATCTGAGATTGTAGGCACACTTGGCGTTAAAGTAGGGATTTCTGGCGAATGTTGAGTTCCTCCAAATTTCACTGGAGCTGGAATTATCGGCTCTTGAATCTGAGTGAAAAAGTCATTGTTATTATTGTTCAACACTATGTTTTCAGATTTATCCGACAAAATTTGACTCGTATGCCGCACTACAACTTTACCCGTACTTTGATCTTCAATCTGATATAACACACTTCCAACTTTTCGAAAAACCTTACCTTGTAGCCACTTATTATCACGAGCATAGTCTCTGTAAAGAACTTTCTCCCCCTCCTCAAAAAAACGCAGTTTCCTATCATCATACCTTTGAAAACTCTTCTCTTGAGATTCAGTTACTTTGGCACGCACATCGGGAATCATTAGATGTAATCGTGAACGTAAATCTCTCTTGAATAATACTTTTGGCGGATTCTTAGAAAGAGACATGCATACTCTACAGTTTTTTACCATATTCTCAATATCAGCATCAATACCTTTCCAGTATACAAAACTTCTGGCTAAACTTTTCATTTTCACCATTCCTAAATGACCTTGGTGCAATTCATTTAAAACTTCTGCACGAAACTTCTTTGGGATCATTACTCTTATACCTTTTAGTATACATCCCTGGTGAACAGTATACTCACCTGAGTTAGACGACATATTGTTACCTGAGCCCATGAGATCTCGCAACATCACAGCCATTTCCGGATCTTTCCGAGTTTCATCAGCGATCATCTTACTAGTGACTGGAAGAATTTCTATCTGGTTAACCTGAAAAACATAAACTTCATCGACAAAATTAACCGCATCTTCATCTGGAAATCTCGAACAAAAGTCAGCATTCGAGTGATCGCCTGTCTTCCGGTACTTGATCTCGTAGTCGAATCCTTGCAAAAATATAGCGTAATGCAACAGTCTCGTCGCACTCATCGCAGGTGAACCTTCATTGGGAGAAAAAATTCGGGTGAGTGGTTGGTGATCAGTCAACAAAACAAAATGTCTACCGTACAGATAGTTAAAAAACTTCTTAACACCCCAATAAATTGAGAGGGCTTCACGATCAATCTGTGAGTAGTTGCGCTCCGTTTTTGACAGTCGTCTTCCTGCAAACAGTATTGGACGTTCGGAACCATCGGGAAATGTATGCGAAAGAACAGCTCCAAGACCGTACGCAGATGCGTCGGTGGCGAGAACTAAGGGTTTTTTAGGGTCAAAGTGTGTTAGTACCCGTTCTGAAGAAATCTCACTTTTAACAGCATCAAATGCCTCACAGCACTCTTTATTCCACACAAACTCTTGTCCTTTTTCCAAAAGACGATAGAGCGGATTAAGCCTATCCGACATGTTGGGAATAAAACGGCTGTAGTATGTAACTAACCCCAAAAAAGATTTTAACTCCGTTACGTTATTGGGTTGTTTAGCATTCACAATTGCTTTGGTTTTATCATTAGTTTGATGGAGACCTTCAGAATCGATCATAAACCCTAAATATGAAATTTTCTGTTCTAAAAGTTCGCACTTCTTTTCATTTAGTTTTATACCGTTTTCAACACAGATCCCGAAAAATTTCTTTAAACTACTTAAATGTGATTCCAAATCTTCTGATGCGATGACAACGTCGTCATAAAAAACTTGCAACCCTTTTACATCTTTAAACACAGATTCCATGGTCTGCTGCCATTTTGCAGGTGCACTGGCTATGCCGTACATCAACCTATGCACATTATAGAGACCTTTAGGTGAATTGATCGTTAATAATTTTGAGGTTGACTCCGTTACCCCTAAATGCATGTATGCATCCTTAACATCTAGTTTTGCAAAATATTTACAAGATCCAAATTTGGAGAGAATTTCCTCGATATTGGGAATCGGGTATTCATCCACTTCTAGGCATTTGTTTATGGTGGTTTTATAATCTGCACAAACTCTAATTTTCCCACAACTTTTAACCACTGGGACTATTGGCGTTGACCACTCCGAATACAAAGTTTTAGAAATTATGCCTAAAGATTCTAATCTATCCAGTTCATTTTCAACACGTTCTTTCAGAGCAAAAGGTATAGTTCGACTTTTAACAAAAATAGGTTTGCTACCCAGGGCCGTATCCAAGGGGGGGGTTTTAGGGGTTCAAACCCCCCCCCGAAATTTTGACATCAATTTTTATACTGCTATTTTTCTTGAAAATTATGTCTCACAAGGAGCGATATCCTCTTCGGGTATAACCCAAAGGGTCTCGAAATGAGTCAAAACCCTACTTTTAAGGGTAAAATTTCCAAAAATTTTCTGGGGGAGGACCCCCAAACCCCCTTGAAATTTTGAAATCTATTAAGTATACGGTTTTTCCTTCAAACTTGTGTGATTTACAAGGAGTGGTCCTCTTTAATGTAACCTAAAGTGTCTCAAAATGAGTTAAAATGCCACTTTTAGGGGGAAAATTCAAAAAAATTTCTGATGTAGAAACCTAAAAACCCCCTTAACATTTCGCCATTTATTAGAATATATCTTCTTTTTAACTTGAAAATTCGGCTGCTTACAATGAGTGGTGCTCTATGGGTGTAATCTAAAAGGTCTCAGAAATGAGCTAAAACACTCTTTTGAGGGGCAAATTTCCAAAAATTTTCTGGGGGAGGACCCCCAGACCCCCCTTTTACTTCGAATTCATATTGTTTATACAATTTTGAAATTTAGTGCATCAAAATTTCAATCCAGTGTCGTCATCTAAAACTTAACATATAAAAGTACCCGTAAGGAGGTACCTCAGAAAATATTTGAGTCAAAACCCCCCCCGAAACAAAAGTCTGGTTACGGCCCTGTTGCTACCCGCTTTAATGCTCAAACTAGCTTCATAGTTTTTGAGACAACCTGGATCTTCGGAAAACACCTCTGGAAATTTTGAAACTAACATCTTGATGTTTTCTTTAACTTCTGATACTTGTTTTAAAGTTCCCGTGCCCAATAGCTTATTCCAATTAAGCTTTACTTTATACATCCAATCCCTACCAAAAAGTGAATCGTAATTTCCTTTTACCACATGTAAATCCACGTTACATTTTTGCCCGTTACACTCAATATTTACGTTTACTTTTCCTTGCACTGGGACACTTTGATTACTATAGGAAAACAATTTCAAATTTGAGGGTTGGATGTCTTTGTTTATGCTAAGCTCTTTGAAAGTTTTCAGGGAAATGAGGGAATAGGTTGCGCCTGTGTCGACTTCCATTTTAAGTGGGCAATTCTCAATTTTTACATCAACCAAAATCTTCTCACAGGGTTTTTTCTGCACAGCTAATATTTGGGACACATTAGGGGAATCTTCGTAATCACAATAATCAGTTTTACTTTGTACACTTTGTACATTTTTAGAGGCTTTTGCCCTGAAACAAGCTACATCAATATGACCACGTATTTTGCAATAATTGCAGATCGCGTTTCTGTATCTACACTCTTGGGGGCGATGATTAGTTTTACCACATCTTGTACAAACATTTTTGTTCCAGACGTTCCTAGCAGTTGGTTTTTTCTGGTATCCCGTGTTGCTTTGCTTTTTAACTCTATCCCGATTGTTAATTCTGTTTATGCCTCCTGCTGGACCTGATCTTTTGAAATGATCTACACCCCGAAAAGCCTGTTCATCCGCTAGAGCTTTGTTTACGACATCATCTAAAGTTAAATTTGCAGTTCTAAAGAAATAGTTTTGTGTTCCTTCCGACCTAATACCGCTTATAACTTGATCCCGTAATTCTTCCTTTAATCGAGATTCATCTGTAAAACCACAATTTTTAGCTAAATCTTTTAATGCAGAAAAATATTCAGAAAAACTTTCACCTTCGCCTTGATTTCGCGTACGAAATTTTTGGCGCTCCGTAGAGATTAAAGGTTTTGGATCCAAATAAGTAGAAAGCAAATTGGTGATTTCCTCAAAAGTTAATGTGAACGGTTTCCTTGGAACACAAATAGTTCTTAATCTAGCGTAAGTTTTAGCTCCGACCGATGAGATAAAAACGTTGACTTTCTTACCTCCTTCCAGTTCGTAGATGGAAGCAAAACACTCAAATCTTTCCAAATAGGAGTCGAAGCTCTCATTGCATCTTTCAAAACTTTCAAATAGAGGAGGTGCAGGAGGGTCAGGCATCTTTGTAGGAGTTGTCATTTTTCTCTAACTCCACTTGGCACAGACTTATCCACTTAGATCCCATCCCCGTCGCCACTGTACGATCGTGGGTGCTGTGCGTAGGCAATAACAAGTCGATGTGCAACAAACTAATTTATTAACAAGAACTAACAGAACGAAACGAAGAGCAACAGCGTATAGCTTGTAGCCAGAAAGAGAGAGAGAGAGAGTAATCAGTAGCAGCGACGCAGCGCTTTTATATATGCACAGTTCATGCTGACGTCACTCACAGGAACGCAGACATGACAGACTTGTTAGTCGGAATTGACATTATGCTGATGGAAGCTTATCTCCTTTGAGATAAAATAGTTACAGGAATAACAATCATAAGCTAGAAAATTGAGAGGAGCAGTGTAAAGGAAAACTCTTTCTATAAAATCCATAAATTGACTGATTTTCTGAAGTTAAAGAATCTTTGTAAAACGTTTTAGAAAATTTTATTACTTTTTTGTTATATTTAATTAATATTTTATTATAATATAGTTAATATTTTTAATAC
The DNA here is from genome assembly GCA_963680715.1 of Tetragnatha montana. Classification (NCBI taxonomy): domain Eukaryota; kingdom Metazoa; phylum Arthropoda; class Arachnida; order Araneae; family Tetragnathidae; genus Tetragnatha; species Tetragnatha montana. The sequence goes on from OY796680.1 coordinate 30,366,569, forward strand.
ATGATGCATTCCCAATTAATTATAACCCAAATCGGACTACTGGATTAGTATAACAATGGTAGTTCCTTCTTTAAAAAATATATTAGGTACTAATTGGAGTTAATACAGTAAAGGGTTAGAATTATTTTTAATGATTAAATTCAACATCATCTGCGTTTTGTTTTATTCATACAGCACAAAAGGTTATTTCTCGTATATACCGTTGTTAAATAACAGACATCTTTTTCATAAAATAATTTCCTGATTTTTAAAACAGTTGTTTCTCAAAGCGATTCATACAGTAGCTGTTATTTGGATTATTGGAGTTCTGTCTACCTAGTATAGTTTTACAAATCTATTATTTTATGTTTTAATTATAAACTACATTTAATGTGAAAAATTCTGACAAACCAATAGATTAATGGTTAACAATTAAGTACCTAATACCTTTTAATGTAATTGTTTAAATCACTGTACTTAATTTGTATTAATAATTCTTAATAAATTATTTTCAGGCCTCTTTCATAACATAATAGTTAATGTTATACACTGTAAAAAAACCTGTCGAATTTACAGAAAAAAACTGTCAGCCAGGACGCCAGTTTTTTCCCGTTTATTTCACAGATATCTTCTGTGATATTTTACAGACTTTCCATTTTATAAAAAAATAACAATTAAAAAAATGGAAAGTCTGTAAAATATCACAGAAGATATCTGTGAAATAAAAGGGAAAAACCTGCGTCCTGGCTGACAGTTTTTTTCTGTAAATTCGACTGTTTTTTTTACAGTGTAATATAATTTTAAAACTACTTAAATAATTAATAAAATTTATACCTCAAACTGGTAATGCAACCTCATAGGATTCTTTTTTAAATACCCAACTATATACTTATTAACCCTAATGTTGAAGTTTTAGGAACCATTCGCGCAACTTTCAACATTGGATTATACTACGAATATGGGATTTATCAAAAAAACCTAAATCACATTCAGAGGCTGTGTACCTATTCCTTTCAAGAGATACTAAGAAGTATCTGGATGAGATGCCTCAATAAATACACGCTACGATAAAATGCAATGCGACAACCCATATTCCATTGAATGAATAGGCTTTTCAAAATGCATTTTCATTCAAACTATCCATTGCTTCCGGGTCTTGTAATAAAATGCATATCAAATCCTGCACATCCACGAAGTAATAAGCTCAAAAATGGACTGGAATGAATTTATTGCATCTGCAACATCAAAGAAAGAAAACGTCAAAATCGTAATACCCTGAAATGGTATCAGACCATGAGTAGGATTTTCTGATATTTCCGAAAACTTTTGTGGTATTAAATTCTCCCTACTGATACATCTTCGTTCCGCATAACAAGTTTTATGTTTTCGTTCTATCGATGCGTATTAGAGGTTTGAGAACGTATGGGAACTAAGGTATTGTGGGATGCTTTTTGGTTAGATTATATATAATTTTATTCCATGCGATGTTGTGTAAATTTAATATTCAGTTTCAGCAACTAATGAAGAATATCCGATTTCTACTAGGTAATAAAAGGGGAGAAACATTTTATCTTCTATGTATGCTCCATTATTGAAGTATGTAGAATTGCAATCCTAAACTTGATATTTCTAATAAAAATAAGTTTGACGATGGAATAAGACAGAAGATGAGAGCTTTTATTTAAACCCTTTATACTTAAATATGTCTGTGTTTATCTTTATAAATCTATTTTATACCGATGTCTAGTCATATATTGCTAATTGCTAGATTAATAACATAAGCGTAAGCACCTTACTACTTAAAATTGAAATTGAAATATTCATTTTGGCTTAATTTCTATAGTTGGTTTTATAACCAAATATAATGCAGAAGAAATTTTGCATGTAAAACCACCCAAGTAGTATTTATCTTCAATGTTTTCCTTTCAAAGTTTCGCCAATTTTATACTATATTCCAAATGCTTTCATCCTAAACACTCGAATTTTGAAACAGAAATTCTAAACTACAAACATAATGAATCATTTTTATCTTGTTTCGAAAAACGTTGTTTAATCTCTATTTAACAAGAGCAGTGTTTTCTTTATCGATAAACCTCTGCAATAAATAGACCCTACCCTAAACTCTCTAACTCTATATAATACCCTAAACATATGATTAAATAAAACAATTTAATTTTGAGAATGTTTGTTTCCTTAAAACATTACTGATTAAGAGTAGTTGTATTGAAATTTTACTGTCTTTTTTTCTCTCTCAGCAATTATCATTCAAAATAAAGTCACTATTCTTTAACGCCGATGACACTGAGTTACCGAAGCCATTTAAATTAACTTTCTTGTGAATTTTACCTTACATTAAAACTCTATGAGGGTAGATACTGTTTTCAGAAATCTGATTAAACGTAAATATTATACAACTAAAGCACGCATTTTATATAAGTAGAAAGTATTTTCCGGAAACCAGTGACAATGAAAAAATGAGCTTGGAGTGTTTCTTGACATTTTCATTATACTGTGGGATTATTTCAAAGTTTTCACAAAGAACATTTTATTCTTCTAGCATAGTACATTTTTTAGCATATTTCCTTCAACTTTGTGATCTGCGGAAATTGTTCAAGTCCCAGAGATAAAACCCCAAACTGTTCCTATTTCTTGAGTTCACAAGTTCTTGAGTGTTTAAGATATTTTCATGAAGTGAAGCTTTTCTACATGAAAGAAAATAATTTCGAATTGTTTGTTCCCACCAACTACATCTCCCTCATGCGTGTAATTATTTTCAGGAACTTAAAATTCAAAGCATAACTTTTCAAGATTGTAAAGAATTCCTAATGCAGCTTCTTATAGTTGTGTACTCCTACTTCTACATAAAATATTTAAGCGGTTGTGTGCCTCTGTTATCATATTTTGCTCAGACCAGTTTTATAATAGGTTGAATTTTCGTGTAAAGATTGCAAAAATTCAATGTTTTGTCAAATATTGCATATTTTGAAAAATACCCAGTTAAGTATTAAATTAGTGTTAGTTAGTAGTGTATTAATTAGTTATCTGATGTATAAGGGTGAGTATATAACGTTAAAGTTTATAAATCTTAAAAGTGGTAAAAATTTTACCACTCTTACCATTTGACTCTTATTTTACCACTCTTAAAAATTGTAAATTTTTTACCACTATTTTGTAATTTAAAGAAACGAAAATAGGAAAAGAAAATCATCCGGCGAGGTTAACGTGTGATAAACTAGAATGTTTCACTTATTTCTTAAAATTTCTGAACCATTTCTTAGCTATCATAAGAAGAAACAATACTGCTTATAAATTGAACAGAATAAACTCCTTCCGACCGAGTTGAATCACAAAACCTTCTAAGATTGAGTCCTTTAAAATAAAACACATTTCTTCGGGAATCTTAAATTCATGGTTTTCGAAACTAAGAAAGAGCTGTTAAAACAACTTCAGTAGAGCAGAATAAACAAACCGAGGAGGTAGACCCAGCGAACTAAAAAATTCATATAGCCCACCTTCTTATTTTAAACTTCATAAATTCCTTCGCCTTTTCAAAACGCTTCCCACCCCCTGAATAACGCCGTCTCTAAGAAAACACATGTTCTCCCCTCTCTGCCATAGTTTTCCGCAAAACTACCCGAAACCTTTTGTTCTTCAAAATCAATGGGCGTTCCGAGAACCATCCACCCACGGCTACCATTTCCAGCCGAATAGTAAAGGAAAGTAATCGCAACACCTAAGCGATTCTTTCTAAAAAGAAAAAAAAAATCTTGACCTGCACCAGACTTAATATTTTATACCGCGCGATATAAAAACAAAGGAACCGGGAAGAAAAATCGCACCTGTGGGTGCCGGAAAGGAAAATATATATTTCTCGAGGGGGGAACCGGAAAAAAGCAATAGACCCTTTTCCGCGGAAACGATAAAAATAAATTGTTTCGACCGCAGGAGCCCTCGGAACAGGTGTGGGTGGGCTGTACCTGGGATGAGGGCTCGAAACGGAGATTTTTTGAAATGAGATTGAGCTCAGGAGAGGGATTAGTACAGATGAAGGAAGTGCGCTGTTTACTGTGTTGGATGGAGAGAGAGACACGTGTGTCTATTGGCTGAAGGGTTGAGATCGATGCGGTTGCAGTTATTTAGTAGTGGAGAGCGAAATTGGGTTGGAGGGAGTTAAGACCTGTGAGAAAGGGAAAATTGGAGACTTTTTTTTCACTGGAAGGGGGTGGAAGAGTTTTATATCCCAGAACAGAGGGGGGGTTCAGAGACAATGGTATCTCTTCTATGATTGTGGGCTTAAAACAGCAAAGTTGGATTTGGTTACTGGGATTAAAGTGTTATGTGTTAGTGCTGTAGTTTTAAAGAAATCAATGAACTAAAATTTCGAAGGTGAAGCAATTGATTTTTTTTATCTCCCTTCTTACTCTTAGTAAATTCGTCTACTATTATATCAATCCTACCTAAAGTGGCGAAAGTCTTTAAGATTCATCACAAATATATTAAAATTGAAGTACTCTTTATAATGTTCCACTGATGATGCTTTCAATAATTATGAATTTGTGTCAAAAAAAAAAAAATTTAAACCAATGTGGTACTAAAATGCAATCTGTATGCCTATGAAGTATAGTTTGTATACGTACAAGAATTTAAATTTATTTTGAAATTATTATAAATTCCGCAAATAAAATAGATGTTTTCTTTCAGGACCAATGAAAGTTCTTAACCTCCAGGTCACGTCCTGCTCTCCCAAAATGCCTATATCATCGTAAAGAGTCAAACTTAAAAAACCCACCAGATGTCTCTCTTGAGTCACCGTCCTTACAGTCATTTGGATAATAACGATGACGACATATTCCTCCACAGAAGACACAGAAAAATACACAAGAAAAAACTTCACAGGTAAAGCCCTTGAGAGAAATTATTCTAGTTAAGCTTGATACAATGTTAGAAGCCACAAGCAAATTAGTGCACAAACAAGACTAATTATTTAAATAATTGTGGGTAACGTTATGTTCTGGCAATGTTTAAGGTCTAAAATGATGAATGTTAAAGTGTTGAAGTGAAGCTATATGTAAAGTATACTTTGCAGCCTTAAATTTAAAGGATTCTAAAATGTATGCTTTTCAGACTTTATTCGATGATATTTTTTTTCATGTTTATAAAAATATTTGGTACTTACGTATTATCCCGTCGACCCGTCGAGCGGCCGTCTAATTCAGCGGCACAGTAATAGTAAAGTCAATGGGATTTAATAACGTTTTCGGATTAAGCGTCACGGTCGACGGGATAATACGTAAGTACCAAATATTTATTTAACATTAAAAACAGGAATGATTAAACTATAGTTACCTCGATCTTATTCTCTTATCATGGTTATAATAGCACTAATATTGAAACGTGTGCCAATATTATTTTCTTTTTTTTTTAACTTTTTTACACGTAAGTAACGGTTATATTTCCACGATGCATAGGTAAAAAATACTAATAAAAAATATTAAGTTTTTTTTTCTCTTTATTTTCTTCCCTACAAGAAATAGAACTTTCAAATAGATAAATATCGTTAAACTCTGAAAGGATCCTTTTTTTCTTTTAATATCAAAGACTGCAAAATTTATTCCAACTATAATTAACACCAAGAACATAAAAAATTAATTTTAAATTCCTTTTATATTAATACGGGATTAATATTTCAAATATTTCAAAAAGTTTAATGCATTATAGATAAGTTGAACTAAAGATATAGAACCGCTTTTTGGAATACAATTAATTCTCTATTCAAACAAATTTGCCTGCAAAAAATATTATTGTCTTAATCCTACATATTGATGCACCATAAGGTTATGTTCCAGAATAAAAAAATAGAATGATAAAGTTAATAAATTATTAAGTCAGTGAAAACAAGTTTTTAGTGAATCATTCGCAAAAGAAATTTTTTGTTTAAATTAGTTTCTCGTTGGAAAATAATTACGGAATTTAGGCACTCCTATAGTGTTTTTAAATCCTTCACAAATATTTGTCAAAATAAATATCTACTACCCAAGATATCTTTTAATGTACTGGTTGGTTCCTTCCAGGTGTCTGGTGGTGACCGTAGCAGTCCTCAGCCTCCTTCTAGCCGTGGTGGTGGTGGCTGCGGTGCAAGTGACTCTATTCGGCCCCAAAAACCAGCCCGGGGGGACGTCATCAGTGGTACATCGGGAGTCGTCAGCAGCTTTCGAAGATGCCCTCGTCGTCAGAACGAACTGCGGGGATTACATCGGTACGATAGAAGACGGAGCTTTCGTTTTTAAGGTAAAGGAATAGTTTCCTTTTATAAAGGACACTTTCTTCGTATCGAGAGTTCCGTTTCTACACTTTCGGAATCTGTGCTCTAAAAAGGCTCATAATACCTGTTGATACTTTCATGCAGGTTTTTATTTACCTTAAAGTGTTAATATTATTACACAGAGTTATAAAAAATTAACCGGAAATTTTGAATGTTTTGTACACAAAAAATATGGTAACGCATTTTTAAACAGCGCAGCATCAAACATATTCCTTTTTTGATACTTTTAGGATTAGGCAAGTGCAAATCTCACCAATCGGACTTTATTGGTGACGTTTTACTAATTACTAATAAAGATACAACAAATTAGGTATTTTAATGTTAATTTATTTTGATTATGATTATTTTTGGCAATTTATCATAAAACTTGGAGATTTCTCCGGGCTAATTCTAAAGTGTGTACCTCTTTTTTTCTGCTTGAGGTTCCTTTATAGATGTAGCGGTACCCTCCAAATCAAAATCCTTAAAATCATTGTTAGTAAATACTTTTTTCTGTTATTATATGTATTTGTTTTATGTAAAACAGATCCCAAACTCATAATACTTAAAAATTAAAATTTTATGAGTTTTTTTTAAGTTTAAAATTAAAATTTAAGAGGTGTTTTCAAAATACTACTCCTCCCAAAGTAATCGACATACAATCTTGGAATTTGGTTTTCAAATGCATCAAACTTTGTACAACAAAAGTTGGGATCGTTTTAAGGTGTATATTGCTTTGAATTCTGAAAAAAAAAATGTTTTTTTTAAAATCAAACGCCAAATTGCGTTACACACTTCTAACAATAGTCAGAGAAAATTTCAAGAGATTTGGTCCAATATAGATTAAAACCTTAGCATTTTAAACAATGAAACAGTGGTTCTGAGGCCTGAGCAAAAGGACTTCCATTTAGTAAAGGTTTACATTAGCCATAGAAATATATTTTCGTAATTTTGTCAAAACAAGGGAACCGCGTCCTCTTAAAGTTTTTTAAAATATCTTTCACCATATGGATGTAACTTACCTCTCTTTTGCAAAGTAGGTAACCAAACAACGTTATTTTTTTCGCAATGAGTTTAAAATTAAAAAACATACAGTTGTTTCGAGGATCTTTGAACCCTCTTCCTCAGTGATAAAAAATGGTCCATAGATCCCCGAAACAATTAGGTTTTTTTTAGTTTTAAACTCATTTGTGCAATAAATAACGTTGTTTTGTGTCTACTTTGCATCATTTGAACAAGCATCATCTTTCCATTACCTTTTTTTGTTCATTTAGATACGACATGAGCCGATTCCAATCAAATTAACTCTTCGGTATAAGAAAACTTATTAAAAATAAACTATAAGCATCAAATAAGATAAGAGAGAATTGCCGTTTTTTAAAATCAGGAAATCGCTAACTCGTGGCTGTTTAATCTTCGAACTACTTGAATAAACGTCTAAGGAAGCGTAATCAAAAGGGACAAAATAAGTGAAGCAAGCTTTATGACCAAACGCTAATTGCCAAGTATCGAATTCTGCTTCCAAAGTTTAAGCTATTTTGTTACAAAGTTTATCGAATGAAGAGAGACAGGAGGGATTTAATTAACCCTACTACGTCACTCAAGATTCCATGATTCAGAACCGATATCACGTGAGAATCAGACTGAATTGGTAGCAGCTTCAGATGTCACAAATTTTAAGCATTCCGCGTTAAATTACGTTTATCTTAAGCGTATTGTATTAATTATTTTGTGAGTTTCGGCATAGATGGTAAAATCCTATGGCTATGGTATACAAATCCAAATGAAATAGATTGGTGTTTTAAATTTTTAATGAAAAAACTATAAAATCTAAATTCCAACTTAAAGAATCAGTATTTTAGGGATTACATAATGTAATTAAGTTTAATTATAAGTATTGGCTCATATTTTAAACTGGAGGCTACTTGAGGATAACATCCATATAGGTGTAATGTAGCCATCAACTTATTTAAATTTATTAAATAAGGAATATAATACCGATATACTATCTTTTTGCTGAGCAAACTGAATATGTACATAATTTTAAAATATCTGATGATACTTTTAAGTAAAGTTGAGACAAGTTACTCCTTAAAAGTTCATCTAATTCTCGTGTTTCATCTAATTACATGCATGTGATAGTATCAATTATCAAGCGAAAGATTATGCCATTTCAATCATTTTTTAATTTGTTGCACTGTATAATTTCATTAAACACTCCAAACTTAATATAAATACATATTATTAGTTTAAAAAATTACGTTATACCTAATAAATAAAAATGGGAAAATCCGTATAATGTTAACGGGGTTGTACTTTTGAACGTGAGAGCACCAGAAATGATTCTTTAAGTTTGTAATATATGGCCTTTTCCTTGATCAATATATTCCTTGGCGTTGAGTTACACTCCCCTACAAATTAAAATTCCTGCATCTTTCCCTTTCTTTTATCCTATGTTTATTCATTAGATTTCATTCTTATGAATAAACATTAGTCAACTTTAATTATTTCTCTTTTACGGAATCATGTGATATACTTCCTAAATTTTAATATTAGTTTTACGTGATGGATTTTCTTTGAATTTAATCTGAGTACTGTGTCGTCTGCATATACGGCAGTTCTCTCAAATTTAAAGGCACATTAGAATTGTAATTTTATTCATTAATTTTAATTAAAGAACTTCTTCCTGATGTTTATTTATTCAAATTAAATCACCAAATCACTTAGTAAAAATACTTTTAAATGGGGAAGTTTTATTTTAAAATGTTTAAACATTAAATTAAATCATCATACTTTGTTAGAAGAATAGTATTGACTTGATCCAAGTTGCGGTTGTTGATTTTTCCGTTTTTTTTTTGTACTACAGTTAGACCTGAATTAAAATATGAAAAATTACTTACGCTATTTTTTTTCTTACTATGGTTGAATATAAAAGCGCAGATTTTACTAAAAATGGCGCAAAAATTAAATTCCTCACGTCTGCACTTGGGTCAAGTCTCTCTTTGGCCTAGAGAGACTTTACCTAATACTTAGCGAGGCATGAACTAACCATCATAAAAGTTTAAAAACTTGTTACTCGACTCTAAAAATATTTCATTCATTAAGTGTAACATCGTATTTGTTTTCGGTTACCTTAAGCCAACAAAGTATATGTATATTTTTATCTCCTATCATTTCTCCTATCTTTTCCTCAAAATCATTTATCTATCATTAAAAACGAACCATTATGTCTAAATCGCATTACTTTAATTAATAACTAAATAAAATGTATAAACCATCATGTGGTCAAATCTCCCTAGTTAACTTCGCTTCTTTAACCGTTATTTTTTACCAACTTGTATTACAGTTATGCTAATTTTCTATACACTAATATGTTGCTAAAATAAATCTGCCATTAAAATTATTTATATCAAAGTCAAAAGTTCCAAACTCTCTAACTCGAGAACTTTACTTAAAATATATTATATAAAATATATATAATTATACTTAATGTTTTACTTAAAAGGTGGCGTATCAATCAATAGTAATAAACTGCTTGAAAATTATTAATTATTTTAGTATTGTTTTCCCCTCCAAAATGCTGTTGTTAAAGGGAGCATGGATGACATATCTTTTATTTTAAAGTTTGTTACAATCAAAATCCACCAAAATTAAATATCACTTTCCACGTTATGAACTTTCTTTTTTAATTTGTTCTTTAAATATATCTTTTAATATGTTCCTCAAACATAATATAATTAAATATGTTTGGGAGGTGTTATTTCTTACTTCGAAAATCTAACTATTTAGTATATCTAATCCCTATGTGAAAAAACTTCATCTTAAGTATCCAGTATTCTTACCATACTCCGTTTATCTTTCTTTATAAGTAAGAATTTTCGTTTAATTACTTCATAATCAAATTAAAATGTCGGCAATCAAAAATTAGGATATCTCTCCGTCAACAAGAATTTCTTAAAATAACTCAGATGACGGAAATAAAATCTTCCTCGGTCACCTTCTTCCATCTACTACTTTAAAACAAAAAGAACCTGAATCAATACTTTAACGTAACATTAAGTACGTTAAACTTCCCCCCACATCAGCGTGATATCCTACAAAAACAACAGTATCCTCTCTCCAACCTGAAATTTCTCATTCTTCTTTTTACTCTCAAGGGGGGGAGAGGGAGCATTCTTCGAATTCTTCTCGCCTCCTTTTCCCGAGAAGCTACAACGTCCTTAAAACCGCGGTCTTCTTTCGATGATCGATTTTCCACACTCGCAGACGATTTTTGATGTCATCACTTCCTTCCCACCGAGGGAGGGAGGGGATCCGAATTCCCGATTCTCACCTTCCAACAATAGAGATTACGCTGTCGTCCGGAGGACCATGATACCGCCGCTTCTATTCTAAAGTGCTCGCTGCTGCCCCCCTCCCTCCCTCACGTAGTGTCGAATCGAAGGTTCCGGTTTGTTTTCGAGGGTGTCAGTGACCATGGCTCGCTGCCAAGGAAGTCTGGGAAGGATCCTCGGAGAGTTAGTTTACTTTGAGGGAAAATAGTATAGTAAGTGGATTAAATAAAACGGGATTAAAATAAAAATTGTGGTACTTCAAGATTAGCCAAGCGCAATTTATGCTAAATCGCCAAAAATAATCGAATATTAAAATAAAACATCATTAAAATATCTCTTACATCACTATTCATTTTAATTTTTGTTAGGTATATCTTATGCGTAAATAATAAAACGTTGCCAATATAATTCAGTTGGAGACATTTGCGTCCGGTTAATCCTAAAGTACCTAAAAATTTAAGCAATTCTTTTAAAATGTATTAGTTATTTTTTGAAGTAAAGCTAGCTCCCAGTGAGTTAATTAAACAGAACAAGGTTAGAAGGAATCAGGACTGTTATTTCCATGTAATTGAGAATACAAAATATGTACAGAAAATATGCATTTTTTAGGAGTAATATGTATTATAACGTAAAGTGGGAATAATACGAAATTTAATTTGTTTCTTAAAGAACACTGAAAACAAACAGTGACTAAATACCCTAATTTCAAAATTTATTATTCATTATTATTAATATTTCAAAATCTTTAATGAGAAACGTTTACAATATGGTCTTAAAACTGTTTTGTAACCTGTGAACGATCTTTTCTTTTCCCGTTACATATGGGTATTTTTTTCCTCTTTACACATTTTTTAACAGAAGGGGATGGTAAATGAAGGTGGAATTTATCCATACGTAGAAAAATATGTATTTATATATTAAATATGTTAATGTACCGAAATACGTAAATATATCTGTAAAGAAAATTTATCCAAATCGATCCAAAATCACACGTATACAATATTTGCGAACATTGTTAAAATAAGGATCCTGAAAACAAATGTAAGTACAGGTGTCCGCTGTTGTCTAGACGTCTAGAGAAAGGATTGGAACTGACGAACTAAGATATTCCAAAGAATAGAAAACTATTACTTATCTGGGTCCCAGAGCCGGCGTTGACGGCAGTGATGGTGAATTGCCCTTCTGTGGTAGTAAGAGATAGGGATTTAAATAATTAAGAGGGGAAAAAAGCATTCTAACTCGTACAGGACTCACCAAATATTTTATTATTAAATTTAAAACATACATTATAAAAATACATTAATAAATAAAATACATTAATAAAAAATATGTACAAAAGGAAAACATTCTTGCTCCACATTCTTGCAGATTTTAATCTCCACAACCAAGCACCACACCACACACTTTTCTTTGTATTTTTTAACAATGGGGAGCAGTTTCAACATCACTAACAGTATAAAAATTTAAAATTCAATAATTAAAATATAACTATTGATATAATAAATAAAATATGATTAGCGATACTCTATAATAGTACATAATATTCTAGACACAAAAATTTTGATGTAATTATTTCTTTACAACTCTTGTTAAACATCTTATCGCAATACTTTCATCCATTCTTTGAGTGTTTGAAATACCTAAATTAGATTGAAATAAAAAATACAAAAAGCAGTTATATTATGCAAAGTAAATTATGTTTAAAATACAAGGAAAATACATTATTATAATAAATTTCAATATTAAAAAAATATTGATGACCATTTTACCTTTACACGATTAAAATCAATATTTCTAAAACTTATATAAAAGCAATTTTTTATAACATTCCAAAGGACCAGTTTATTAATGGACATATATTTTAACATTCCTTGCAAAATTATAGTTTAAAAGTATTACTAGATTTATTTTTAGTGGTCAATTGATGTAAAAAAAAAGTTTTGAATTGAGCTAAATTGATTTCAGTTTTGAATTTATTTACATGAAAAGTTCCTACATAAGTTTAAAAGGGTTCCCTTATCGAATATTTAAAACTAAATTAGATCATTCAATAAACTGGTCACAATATTTTACAGGAATTCATTTAAAGTAGAAAGGGAAATTTTACCTGAGATGTAATTAAATACCAAACCCGAATAACTCAAGTTCTTTTAATATTATAATCTCATTTTGAAAATTCTATACCATTTAATATTTCATATTAATGAAAATTTCAAGTAGTTTGAAAGGATTTCATCTAACTATAAGTAATAGTTAATTTCAGATTTCTCATTCGTGATGAAGTTTTTCTTTTATAAAACGTACCATCTTTATCTATCTTAACCTACCTTCCTCGATTATTAAAAATGAACTTTCTCATTAGTTAGACTCTCTATTAAAGTATTTTCCACCTTAATATGGTGTGAGAATAGAATATTAGCTGACATCCAACCAAACTCTTAACCCCCCCCCCCTTTCCTCGAACATTATTTTTTCTTCTCTTTTCGCCTTCTCTCATCACAAAGGTAGAATTCAAAACTCGAGTGAAGTTCGCCGCAATAAAAGCAAAATTCTGAATGACGTTTATGACTCCTCTACAAGTTAGTGGGTACTTACAGAGAAGAAAATGATCCGTCCCGAGAACCAATTAAGGCTGAAGAGTGGCTTTGCTCGGTTACGTGCTCGGCTTGAAGAGCGGCGTAAGCTCGAGGACGTGCGAAGTCATAAATAGATGGGAAATTTATTTCCCGCCTCTTTTATCATCGGATTTAGAAACTTTTGTCATGCAAAACTCGTTTTTTTTTCCACTGACATTTATTTGCTGATAGAAATGAATGGAAGAAATAGGGTGGAAAATGTGCAGTATTGGTTTTTTAATGAAGATAATTTTACTTAGGTTTAGTGATAAAACTTAATTATTCTGATTTCTTTTATTTTTAATTCAATATTTATTTAGGGGACAATCCCTAATTTATATTCTCAGCATTACGGGTTTTATTTTTGATTCTGGAAATCGTGTTTGCTAAATGCATAAAATAATCATAGTCATAGTCTTAACCATATGATAATAAAACGACTTTAACATCATCTCAAATCAAAAACTGGTATCCTGAGTTCTATCAATCTAACTATCCAAACTAGTATGTTATAGTGTTAGTTTTCTCATACTAAAGGAAAACATTTTCTTAATCATCCATCAAAAACCATGAAGCGTAGCTTGATTCTTTCTCAACATGGGATGCTAGTATACCCACCAGAAGGATTTTAATGTAAAATGGGAAATATTGTAAACTTTATGAAAGTTTTGTCAAATTTTAAAAAAATTTCACTCTTTTATAACCTTTTGTTCCTTGCTTAGAATCTAACTTAGATAACTTACAAAAACAAATTAATAATATTTTTATTATAAATCTTAAATAAGATTTAAATTTTGTTTTGAACATTTAATATTAAATATTCATTCATTTTAATTCAAAACATTAAAAGATAAGCTTATAAAACATAATTTCCCTCATGACAGTATGAAATACGATGCATTTATATTTTTTACAGATTACTAATTACTAATATTTTATTGTTTTTAAGTAAACTTTACATTTCTGTATGTATATTAATAACGACATACTTATGTTATAACTCAGTAGTTTCCATTTTAATTAAGATGCAATTATAAATTAATAGAACTGACTTTAAAAAGAGCCATGGAAAAAAGTTTTGCTATAATTTTCTATCTTAAATTCTAAGAAAGCATGAATGAAGTTGTGATAAATGAGGTTGTTTAAATTCATGAAACAATCAGACTAGAAAATCTGACGCTTTTCTTGAAATTAATTCATTTTCCATTTCCATAAAAGTATAATTCCCAAATTTGTCTGTTCAAACCTTTACGTACTAATTTAAGTTGCAATAAAAAGATCACATTTGAAAACGTGTAACTTAACTTTCCTAATGACTAAATATTTGGATATGGTAATTAATAGAATTGCGTTTCGGAAAAATGAGTTTTTATTGTTTATAAATTAGCTCAAAAATAAGAGAAACGCTTAACACTTCATTTCGATTATTTTTTAAGTATTCCTATTACAAAACTTTTCAGCAGTGAAAATTAAGATTTTCGATAAATTAAACTGACACTTTTTATGTATACCATAACTATTAGTTAGTAAATTCTTAAAAAAATATAACTTCTAACCAATCTTGTTTTATTTGTTGAAAATTCTAGTTAGTTACTAGGATTTTTTAGTCATAACACGATGGTTAATTTATATTTATACATAAATGTAAATAACGTAACTTGATAGCAATTTTCATTTAAATTAAAACCAAAATCTTCTTTTCCTTCTAATTAACATTCTAACTAAGTAGTTGTTGAAAATAAAAGTTCAGATAAGTTTGTGAAAATTGTTGCTTGGAATAAAGACACCGATGGAAATTGCGTCAAAACAAATTAATTTCTGTTTGGGATATTCCGAGCAAAACCGCATTAAAAAACACAAATATGATTCTCGAGTGTTGTACGAATATTTGAGGAATGGCAAACACGTAAATAATTTGAGATTCAGTTATTAACAAACAATTCTTGAAAAGTTTCTGTAATTAACGAGGAAACTTACTTATCCGATAAAACAAATGTAATGTGACACAATATTGTTTCTGAGGAAAGAAATTTTTTGTAAAAGCTTTCCGCGCGCGGTGTATTCCAGTTCGCGTTAATTGATTATAGTGGTAAAAAAAAGTTTAAACCTGTAGTAAATGACATTCAAAGAGCACAATGATTGTTATTTGTGCTCTGTTTTAATTTTCTAAAAAAAAAGTATAAAATTATAATTCTAACTTAGAAAATAATTAAATTGCAAATTATAAATGCTCATGACATTTTTCCAAGATTTCAAATTTTTCAGAACAGATTATGTTTTATGAGTATAGTTATTTTCAGTATTTAATTGTTTTAATACATCAACACAAATCAATATTATAGTTCTAAGATAAAGGAATTAATCTTACTTCTTCGATAGAAAAATAATTGCAATATTTCTTATATCTGGAAGTAATATTACTTTTATACGTCATATTTTTAGACAATCACACTCTCCGATACCATTTCTTTTTTCTCTAAGTAGAGTCAAATTTATTCATCAATAATAAAAAATAAATACTAAATAAAAGGCATAAAGGCCATACAAAAAATTTAGTTATAGCCATCATGGAGGGATCAAGCGGTACAAGTTGATTTCCATATGAAAAGGTGAATTAGTAACTTAAAAACAGAGCACAAAATAACAAACACATTACAAAAAAGTTGTTATTAATTAAAAAGAGTATTAAAAAATTATGTATTACGATTAAAAAGAAAAAAAAATATTTTATATTTAAAATTATAACCAGAATTCTATTAAAACAATAGTGATAAACATTAGAAAAAGACCATGAACCTGGTCTTATCTATACCTGGTATTGGGAATAGAAACATTTTTCCATCATTAATTTTTGCTGGTATATTTTGAATTTCATTCCGTAAAGAATTAAAAAAAAAGGGGTCTAAATAACAAAAGTTCTAAAAAAATATTTTTTCCTTGGTTTAGGAGTACAATGGACATCATCTGGTCGATAAAGAAATCTGGTCGATACAGTATTTCTTACTGAAAGATTAAACAGTAACTTTCTGATTTTCTATTTAAAAGGAATTAGTTGAAAATTTAAACCCTCTCCAGGGTAGATTCAAGCGACATCAATAGATTTCTTGATTAATTGTTTTAAAAGACTGTTGTTGGTTGCGCATTAACGGTCCATCAACTATAGACTGAATAATGTGACTATTGAAAACTTAAAGCTGGAATCGAGGTTCACTTCAGCTTGAGTTTGACCACATTCACTACTATTGCATACACAATCAATCATTCCTGCCACAACACGACGGCACGAAAACTAAAACCAACAAGAGGAGGAAGAGAAAACGATTATTTTGAAGCTTTCTGATGTATAACCGTTTTCCCTGAAAATTTAATATATTAATACATTAAGTGGAACGCAAAACATGGTACAAAAGCTTTACGTAAAAAAGTGCGGTATGAAAAGAACGTAGTGCCTCTTTATAGGATGTTTAATAGAGTTTAGGATATTGTTATTTTCAGTTCTTTGAAAGAATTTTGAGCTAGTTTTGTTGGGGTAGAAAATACTTATTTATAAAGTAACTTATTAAACAGCCGAAGATTTTTAAATGAAAGATAAAATTATATTTTCCTAACCAAATTAAATACAGTTGATGATGTTTCTCTTTTTTAGGGTGATAATAGATTACAATAATTTCTTTTTTCTCTATTTAACGATTACAAGCCGTTTTATAATGTTCCTCGGAGTTAAAGAGACGTTTTCTTTCATTTGGGTGCTGATAAAGTAGAATTTGTTGTAGTAGGGGTTTAAGCATTTAAGATGTTTTAATTATATTCCTAATACGACTAAATTGACAAATTGGGCTTAGTTACTTACAAACTATTAACTGTTATCATTACTCTAACTATACATAGCTAAGTATCATTATAAAATTATTCTTCGTACAATAGTTAGTTCATACGGTTTTATGGGAGTACAAATCTTACATCTTACCAGTAAACTGTCTGGATTTTAAAATAAATCTTACTTATTTTATCGGTTCTTTGATCCTTTGCTTTCATTCCTCGAACGCTTGTTCAATAATCCTTTATAAATTATCAGTTATATTTTATTCTGTCTCTCAGTTAAGTTTTATCCTTTCATATATCACCCTTATCCTGCATTTATTGCTTCTTAGCATCTGCTCTTCTGTATCTCTTTGCGGCTTTTTACTGATATTCAGCATTCCTTTATTATTGTTCTTTATTCTCTTCTTCATAGCATCTCTATAATCTTAATCAACATCATTTTGCTCTTCAGCACCTTAAGTATTTATCTTCTAATCAACATATATTTGATCCTATCATATATTTTTTTTTGAGCATTTGTTTTCTCCTTTCAGCATTTTTGACCTTAATGTCTTTTGATACACTTCATCCATGCCCATTTTCAACGATCTCACGGACAACGTATGTTCTGCGAACCACCTGTTGGTAACCACTGCACTATTGAAAAAAGGACTCAATAGTTGAAGCAAAGCAAATCAATAATGTAAAATTGGAAATAAGGATGAAAAAAATTAAATGCATCGAAAGGGAAGTTATTTGATAACATTGTAAAACATGTATTACCACGTACAAATAACAACGTATGGCCAAATATTTTAACAATACATAAAATTCAAAAGTATTCAACTTCTTGATGTTTCAATCTTGCCTATCACTTATTCAAACACAACTCTTCATTGATTATTACCTTTTCCCCTTATCGATACCACTGATTACAAACTTATATTTTTTTTTCACAGGGCGTCCCATATGCCAAGGCCCCGGTGGGTCACCTGAGGTGGAAGAAGCCCATCTCGTGGTGGTCGGACGGCGAGTGGTGCGGCCGAAAAGAACGCAGGAGGGCTCACAAGTATGCCAAACCCTGCTTCCACATCGACCCTGAGACGAAGAAGTCCCGGGGCACTGAGGACTGCCTCTACCTCAACGTGTGGTCACCGAGGCTCGACACATCGGTGCGTATTTGGCCACTTTCACTCTTTCTATTGATTGTTGCGTTGTGGCAGTGCGTCCCAAACTGTGCCCTGGGAGAAATGAAACACTTTCTATACAACAATGATGGGGAAATGGAGTGTACCAAAATTCAAACCATTAAAATTAGTTTTAAACCTGTTAATTAAATCTCCGTAAGAACTTTGTAGTTATTGCAATTTGAAGACGACGCCATAAGGACATAAACTTTACCCAGTTTTTAAAGAAAGTTAAAATATGGCAATTGGCTTTGCACTTAACAACCGTGTGTCCAATACAACTCATCTTTCATTGCTTCTGGTCACTTCTGTTTGCACTCTATAGGCTCAGAAATGCATTTTTAACCCCACTTTCTTTGCTGGTTCTGAATTAAATTTTGCCAACAACCTTTTGTAACAAATTGAATACTATCTTGTTTGTGATGTAAACACGCTCTAAAAAACCTAACTAACGTATTGTCATTTACAATCAGCACACCATGACACTGAATTTTTCTCTCGTATCCCCTTCTTCCTAGTGTTTCCTTATCTTTTGTTCAAGTCTTTTTAATACTGAAGGTACTTTTATTTATATATAATTTTGATCTGGTTTACAATTTTCTCTCTAGAACCAAAATATTTAAAATCTATAAAATCTTTACTACAATAAAATGTTTTTACTGTGGGATCTTATATTAAAATGAATTTAAAAACACTAAAATTCAGACAACAAACTAGTGAAATGAAATTCGATTTAAAAAATCTTATATAGCTTATCCATATCAGTTCCATCTAGAACTAAGCAGAAATCCGTTAGTCAAACTTAAACATCAATTCTGTCTCAAAATCATTGAACCGTATGATACCACACACATAAACTTCCATATTCCGAAAAATCCCCCTTTATCTTATTTACTCCTTACTTTATACCCCACCATAAACCAGAAACCACCCCTTCTTATATTTCAAGGATACCCCACCTAATGGAGCGCATGAGATTGAAAACAAGAACGGCCCTCAAAAAATTTTTCATCCTGAGTTTATAGCTAGTTTAGGTTTAAGGAACAAAGTGAGATTACTATCCGGACAACAACAGAGCCCTACGCTTTGTTTAAAGCGGACTATTTCCTCATTTCTGGAGCGTTATTTCCCTAGACGCAGCTGCCCTGAAACGGTTTTCGATAATAGTGCTTCCCAAAGACACGGCCGCGCCGTAACCGCAGCTTTTTTTTTCTATAATACTGCGATGGTAGAAGACCAACTCTTATCCTCTCACTATCAGAATGCAATTTAAGTTCGCCAACTTGGACCGACTTTTCAGAAAGAGCTACAGAAACAGATTCTGCGGTAAAATGTAAATAAAAATTTGCATTCGCCCGATGTTCGTATTTTTTTTTCTCTCCCGGGCACGAGATCGAATAATAAACAAGAAAATTCCTTTTTCCTCGAATCGCGTTCTTCTACCTTTCCCTCCGTCGTATCTGGAGATCCAAAGAGTGATTCATTTTATACCACGGCACTCCGAGTAGCAACATTTGCATATCAAAAGATTTTTCTAAGGAAAAGGACAATTTACTAAAACGTCGGAATTTGAGGGGGGGAAAAAAGAGCTTAGGGCGGTTTTGAAAGCTATCCTTGGAATAAGATGAAAAAAAAAAAAAGAAATAACAAGACCGAACCATCGTCTTCCACTACAATGCAATTCCGGGTTTTTATTTTTTTCCCTGCCATATTCCTTTAGCTGTGCCTTTTCCTGCCGTTTCAAGAATTTATAACAAGATCCGAATGGCGAGGCCAATATTAAACTAAAAATATTTTGTATACCAACTTTTGGCAAATGTATGCGAAAGGCAGTTTCGGTCTAATAATACAAAACTTCTTTCGAAAGAGAATTTATTTCAGACTATAAAATGTAAAAGAAACAGCAGATATGTTATGGGAAAGATAAAATATGTGAATGTTCTGAGTTTATTACGTTGTGACTCAGAATGGTTCACCCTCTTGTTTAAAAGCAGTATATAAGTATTATTTGCATAATAAAAATTTATGGAGTTATTATTTACCAATTTGAATTGCATCTTATGATAATTTAATAATTCAAAATCCATGAGTAATGCTAAGAGTTTTCAAGTCTAAATATACCAAAAGGATTATATCCATTTCTTAAAAAATGAAAGTACTTAATCAACGTTGTATTAGTGAAAATTTCCATGATTTCATTGGGGCAAACTGAATGCTCTTGTATATTTTTCTGTTAAAGCAATTCTAAATTCGATAACAATCTACTTGAGATTCCCGGCTGATAAAAGAAATGCATGAATATCAAGTGGTAATTAAAGCCAAGAAATTTATCAAATTTCATATTCTATTAGGTACTCTTAAAACATAATTTTTAACAACACTTAAAGCACTAACACTTCAAGAAAAGTAACAATGCAATTAGTTAAACAGGTAACCAGAAAAAAAAAGGTTTCCTTTAATTTGAACACTTAAACATAAAACTTCTGTTCTGAAGAAAAATGCTGTATGAGTTTCCTCTTATTTTCAAAAACTATTATTAAGCGGATATGTTTCAGTCTAATTGACTGATAGTTTAATACGTTACTAAGTTAATTAAGCTTAAAATTTATTGTTTAAAGCTCAATGATTCTAACTTAAAATTGTTTCTTAACTCTTTCATAAACCTCAAGGGGAATTTCGGTATAATGTGTGGTGCTAATAAATTAAATTACACGGTGCTAATAAATTAAAGTGCCTCCCACTCTAACATGTTTTTTAGACGAGTAATTTGTTAGACTGGGTTCTCCCCTCTCTCCAATCTAACTAATCACTTGATGCACATTTCAGTATTAGGCCTTAACTCTTATTTATGGCAAAGGGAAATTAAGCTGTCCGTGAATGGGTTTAACCTTAGAGATAGTATTTCAGGGCGGCGAAATCTTTTTTAGTAATGATGCTACAGAGATAAGTTTAATTATAGGGGTGACTGTTATTACCCTAGAATTAGAAACACAACAAAAATCCCATGGGTCCTGGGAATAAAGTAGTAATGTGTATAGACTGACGATTTCAACGTATTTCTTGAGTAGCGATTTGAAGTTATGCTTGTTAGATAGATATGCTATGTTAGTTATGCTTTAAATAAATAGATACATTAATTAAAACGTATATATGCACTGATCCACACACAAGACAGCTACGTTCATGTTTTTCATACAGTTTGTGAATATAAAAGTTCAAAAAAACTTCCTTAGAAGGCCTCATAGTCTTTTAAATTGAGTCTTTAAGTTATAACTTTAAAACAGTATAGTGCTGTCCTTTAAAAACAACCCACTCCAAATTGTACCCTAAAAACAACCCATTGAGATTTTTTAATTAAATAATTAAAATAATTTTACCATCTCATATACCCTGTCTTTCTATGCCCTTCTTTAGAGTGTCAGGGATGTAAAAACTGGTCAAAGAACGGTTTATTTACTTATTTTTTAAACAAGCTGAGATAATGTAGATTTTTGACAAAAAATGTCCTTCAGATTTACATATTTTGTAAAAATGTATGTTATAAAGACTTTAGAACAGTTTTCGCGCGTTTTTATGTTATCCCATTACTATGAGAATAAAATATTAAAGTTTTAGCTCAGTCCGCCAATTAGAGTCCTTCTAGGAAAAAGTGGGTTTTTTTTTTCAAATTCTTACTTATTTGACTACCAATTTGTAATGGATACTTGGAATTAAACATGCTAAGCACTAAACTGTTAGGGTGGATGAGCCGCTAGTACAGTTTTTTGTTCGATTTAATTATCCTTTTTATTAAGCTTTTAATGAAGAAAATATGAAACAGTGGGTTATTTTTAAAGGACAGCACTATATATTTCTACTACTGCGTTTTTTTAAAATCTGCAAAAAATGGGCTTAAATTCTTACTCTATAAATATTTGTTCAAAAACTGTGCCAATCAAGGAAATGTGTTTCGAAAACAACTTTGTTGAACCATGGGGAATAGAAGAGGATTTTAAAGATATAATGAATACAAATAAAATTGTTTGCTTATTGATAGTTTATTTTAAATACCAAGCATCTTAAATTTATTTAACAAATCCAATGATATTCTACTTCTTTTTTGTTTATTTCAAAGAATTTCAAATAAGAAATTAATATTAATTATGTAAAGGAATCCATAAATTTTATTTACTGAGTGAATTATCCTAAGGGTTGTTTCAGAAAAAAAAAACAGAAATTTCGTCAAAAATAGACAGTAAAATTATACCTTTTCCAGTATTTAATTAAGAAAATTTATTTCAACTAAAAAAATTACCATGCAGGTTATCACTATTTTACACACGTTTTTTTTTTTTGTTTACTTTTAATGTTTTATTCTCTGATCAAATTAGATGTAAGATGATTGTAAATCACTTATTAAAAACTATTCAAAATTTTAATGTTTACAGACTTATTTTAACATGTTCAAACTTTTATTCATAATCCTATTTCTACAACTTTAAATGATCAAACGACTTTAACTATTTACGTTCTCTTACACAAACAAAGTTCACATTCAGAACATACTATTTCTACCCTGGGTCTAAATAGCTAAACTTCCTTTTTTTCAAAACAGCGATAAAAACATTTTGAATACGTCCCTAAATCCTTAATGCCCAACCATACATCTCCCTACGGAGGATCAACCAGCCCATGGAACAAAACTTCGAGCACCAGCACGCCTCAGATTTCCAAAAACGTTCTCTATAAATCATTCGAAAAAGGATATTTGGATCGCAACATTTTCCTGTCAGTATGAGTATTTAAATGAGGATATAAGGAACAAAAAAGGAAAAATGGCGGCACTCGATCAAAATTTACTTCCTTCTCTTCCACTTCCAGACGGAAACAAATCCCCAGAGATCCCTTCTCAAGAAGTTTCTTCAGAAGAAAATAAAAGAACAAAACGTAGCGAAGAGGAACAACAAACGGAGTGGAAATGTAGATATTGGTGAATTTTTCATCCGACTTCCTCCAGATCTTCACGACACTTTATCCATGTTTGCGCTTAAGATTTAACCAAAGAAGTTGTTTGAATTCCTCATGCACCCGGGGGTTTGCTCTTGGTAGAGTATCAACCGATCATGATTCTCGCTAGTAAAAGACCTGCCATTCATTTTTGTTTAAGAAGCACAAACAGTGGGGGTAATACAGTTTCTGAAATACATGGAGGTGATTTCCTTTCCCATCCTTGAAGGATCGGAGTAGCCCGTGCTCTACTCGGCAAACATAGGCATTTTGACAGAAGGTTCGAATATTCATGAATTCCTTTCGAATTTTTTTACGCACTGTTCGATATGGAAGAGAGGTCACGGTTACATACCTAACTTTTCTTAAAATCAATTATTAAAGATAACTCTGTATTCAAGTGTCTCCGTAGTTACTATGTTCTATGTCTCCTATTATAGTTACTATAGTTACTATAGTTACTATGTCTCCGTAGTTACTATGTTCGAAATATAACATTGTTAATATCGGAGATCAGTAGAAACTGTTAAAAATATTGTTATTGAGGATTGGAGAGTTCGCTATATTGGGGTTTAACTGTATTTGGACTAAGTCCACTTTTAAAATCAACATTACACTAGAATGTTTTTAATTGAAGAAAAAGTCAATTGTAATTAAAAGTTATTCTTTGATATTGGTTAATATAATATCCTGATCCTCAAAATTTCCCTAAGAAACTTTTTCTGCAGGATATTCCTAGTGATAGTTTTAATCAAAAGGATTTGGAAACCCTCCTTTCCCTACAATCAATACATTTTTTGTCCTCTAGAGCACTCCGCAGCACTTTCAAATATCCCCCAAAACAACCCAAAGTGCGTGTTCATGCCTTCAAAGACCAAAACACTGATTGGGATAAAACCCCAAAAACCTCACTACTTCGAACGCAATCCTAATGAGGAGGAACAAAACTCCTCTCCTCATTACTCCCTCAACTTTTTCCCATCCGCTCAAAAATGCAAACGCGTCCCCGAGAAAGCGATGACGGGGGCAAAACTAATAATAAGCAGCAGCGGCAAAGACGACCCGACGACTTCAAAGCGTTTTAATTCCGGTGGCCTTTGAAATCATTTCCGATGCTCGCCCGAATTATTCCCCAAAGATGAATTAACTCGTATGAAAGTTCGCCCGTCGGAGCCCATTAATCAGCGGCTTCCGTATTGTATTCAAATCAAGCCATTTGTTATCCGCCGCAAGACAGATCATTTTTCTGGGCACCGCGGCGTGCCTTAAGTGGGGTGACACCGGCATAAACATGCGTCTGGACTTTAAAAGGGGACGCTATTATCGATCGGCGAGGGCGGTTATTACTAGATGGCTGTTTATATCCGATGGCTTATCTTTGGAGAGTCGATTTCCATGTTTTCCAAGAGTTGAAATGTGATGGATGGCTTAAAGAAAGAGAGTGAGATTTAGTTGGTGACGAGTTAAGGGTCGTTTACATTCATCCGGCACTTGACATTGCGGTGGATCCAATTGAGACCACTAAATGTGACGTCACGTTTGTTTCTCTGTGGTTCGTCTATCGGTCTTGTTGAGAGAATCCTGTGCCCCACACGGTAGTAACCGATATTCCCTGACATTATGACAATAGCTGCTATGATATCAAACGATATTATATCGTCTGATTCCTCATAATGTCAGGCAATATTATGAGTTAATATTGTGTGCTATTAGGATTTAATATTTTCTTCCTGGGTATCTTCAAATTGCCTGGCTTGTATTAAGAACTTGAGACATAAAAATATTACAACGAACACACCATGATATTTGTTTGCTGGGAAATCAGGACAGTAAAAACTGTGTGTTCCGATTCACCCCGTTTTATGGTACGTCATAGTATGACTCTTTTTTTTTATTCATGAAATGTACTTAGCCTACAATATAAGTATGATGTAAACATTAATAATAATATAAATGTATGTAAACCTATAGCTTGTAATGGCATGTTATTCAATATGTGATCCAAGTTACATTAATTAGAAATAACATCTTTCTTAATGAAACTTACTTACAGCCATATTCATAGCCATCAGCGTCGAGGTTAACCAGCGGTTAAAGAAAGAAAAAGTAGCTTTCCGTTGACTCTGATTGGTGGAATTCTTCTTTGACCGAGGATTTAACACTGACGCTGATGGCTGTGAATATGGCTGTTAAAGTCCTTAATTAAGGAACTCTGCATCGAAATATAAAAGCTTTCAAAACGAAGTGGAGTCGTAGTTTGAAAAGATGCTGCTTCGGAGTTATTGATTGCGATAGAAAAGAAATAAACTCAATAAAAGCAGGGCCTATAAAGCTCTTATGAAGGAAAATATTCCGTTGAATGCAGAGAGCCCATTTTATCTTCAATTTTCTTTCAAAATGGCGATAGAGAATAAATTGACGGTGAATGCGCTCAGGGCCCGTTAAAACATTCACCTGAAGAGGGTTTCTGCCCACTTTAGACACTTAGAAACCCACTTTAAATTAAAATAAATGGCTGCGATCGTAACGGTTTAGCTTTTTCAATGAAAAGTTAGTGTGCGAATAAAAAATTTTATGGTCATGTCTTTTACTCCGTGCCTTTTGGTTTCATAAAAGGGATACGCGATTTGTTTAATTACATCCCTCTTATCTATGCTTCAAATACGATAAAACCGGTTTAATCCCTAGTTTTTATACCTAAGAAAAAACGCCTAGTATTTAGCCATTACTTTTTTTAATTGAATCAATACTTTTTATTTTTAAAAGTAAGAATTAGTTCAGTAGGATAATACTAATTGTTATTTACTTTAGAACTTTTGTTTCTTAATGAAAATATATTTGATAAAAAATTGCGCAAGATATCAAAAGAAAATGTATAAAAAGTATGCATATTTGTATTTTTTTTTTAGTTTTTAATGTGGGTTATTCCTTACCGTTGCCTTTTGATGGTGTTAACTAAACAAATATTTTATTTAAAATGTCTTCTGATAGAGCCATTGTAGTTTACTAAGAGTAAATTTGACGAGACAGATTTCGTAAAACCACTATGGAACTAAAGACACTAAAATAACTAAGACTTAAACTGACAGTTAAAGATATAAAATGTTTACCAGATACTTTATTAAAATGTTTATTTTAAAATCCCATTACCTATTACATCAAATTTAATTCGAAAATTATCTGGTAATGTTTACAAATATTAATAGTTAACATTAAATATGGATGAACAGCTATGAGAGTATATGTTATTCGATATAACTATTTTTCATAGAGAAAATTATTTGAAGTATACTTAAAGAAAAACTTATTAGAATCGAAATCATGTATTGAACTATACTAGACTGCAACGTTTCCTGATCCTATGACATCACTAACAAACAAAGTAGTTCCCAGCAAGGTATCTTAATTTTGAGTGAAATGAAGAACGTCAATTTAAAAATATGATTATTTTGTTAAACCCATGTATATAATAGCGTCTTTTTATCACGAGTTGCGTACCGAAACTCCTCCAAGCAACCCAAAAGGCTTTCTGTTTACGCAGTTTTTGTTTCAGACATGTGATGTCATAAGGTCAGGAAACGTTGCTGTCGAGTATAGGAAGTAACTAAAACATCAATAACAATACAGTTTGGTCCATTTGTTGTTGTACGGAAAACATTTATTATCAGTAAAAATATCTGAAACCGCTTTTTACTTGATCTATGCTATCCTGTTCATTAACAACCCACTCACAAAGTTTAGATCACCATCATTTTAACCCAGATCCCCTGACACTCTCCCAAAAGCTCGATCATTGTTCCACAACACCGTTCGATCAGAGTTCAGCAATCAATTCCGCCATTTAATAATGAAACCCCCCCCCATTCATCAAGGTAACGCGTCCCGTGGCAGCACGCTAAATTTCTGCGTTGCACCCCCTTTCTCCGGTGATAAATGCACCGAAACACGTCAAGGGTTTGATGTCAGAGTTCGCTCCCCAGACCCAACGGAGTGTTAAATTACGAGAAGTTCTCCAGCAACAAGTCAACACAAGAGCGGCCTCATTCAATTAACCAACTTCTCGCAAAGTGAGCTTTTTTTTCCTATCTCTCTCTATTCGTCCTCAGAAACTGTTCATTAGATAAACTCAATAAACAAATACGCCTTACAAGGGACTCATTAGTTGAAACTGAGGATTGCATTCGTTTCAATGCAGGCTCTTTTGTAAAGAGTTAGGGCGATTCTTGTAGCCGTCTTAGAAGTTAATCTTTCCATCCGTTTATCTTTTGCTGAGGAAAAGTAGTATAGAAGGGAAAAGGATAATTAACTGATTATGTGTGTCGTTCTGGACCTCAGTTTAATGGTTTGAATACAGAGAGAAGTTTCTTAACTTTTGACTTACTCGTAAATTTTCAATGTTAAGAATTCTGAAAGTCTTGTATTGAGCCTTTCTGGAGTGTATCTGAGTTTTGTGAATGAGAGAATAATTGTGTTTTATTTATTTTTACATCAAAGGACAATAAAAGACTTTAAAAGATTTTTGATTCAAAAGCAGTTGTGAAAAGATGCTAGAGTTTCTCGGTTTGAAATGAAAAATTACTTTTAGAAAAGTCTAAAATTCATTATTATAATTTGCTTTGAAAAATTTTTTAAAACATTTATTTCACATCCCAAAATTTCCCTTTGAAGAAAGGCATCTGTTTAAAAACAACTTGACGTTATGTTATTAACTTAAATTGCAATCTATCTGTTTTATTAATGTCACGTTTTCAAATTTGGCAGCATAATTTATTTGGAACAAAAACACAAAAATAAAACTTGAATTTCACCAAACTTATTTTTAAATTCCAATTTAAATTCCAAATTATTTGCTTATGGTATATTCTACCAAAAACCTAAAAACCTATTCAACCATTTCCCTTCTATAATTCAGTTATCGGTTTTGCTACAAACAGAATTTATTCTGGTGTAAGAAGTCTGTTTAGAAACCGAATTTCTACGATTTAACTTGTTTTGTTTATAAATGCCTCAAAATTCCCAGTATTACTTAAAATTGGATAGATAACTAGATAGATCTATTGTAAGCGTTGTGTGGAAACAAGGTATTAGTATTTTTATAAGGTGGTGGAAAGTCATGAATGGGAAATGAAATTAGAAAAGGAAATTATTTTACATTTTAAATAAAATGTTTTTTTATCAATTTAAAGTAGATTCATTAAGAAAATACTAAATACTTAGATTGAACAAAGTATCAAGAAAAATATGCATCAAAAGCGGAGGTAGCATTTTACACAAAAGATTTATCTTACTTAAAAACTAGCTTGCTAATTTACGTAATTTTTATCTTACTTTAAAATTTACTATATCCTTGGTTTTAATATATAGAATCAAGAAAAATGTACATCAGAAATGGAGGTAGAATGTTACACAGTAAATGTATCTTAAATCCAATCATCCAAATATATTTCTGACTATCTTTCTTTCGTCTTATTTTCTCAACTAAACTGTTCACTTTCATACCTACACTCCTATAGAAAACATCTGTACACTAACGGGAACTTATCAGTTTGGTAGTAGTATCGGGAAAAATCAGACTTCGTCGCTAAACACAGAAACACGGGCCATTACACTTGCAAATTAAGCCATCGCTACCAAAGCAATCATCATTATCAGTGATCATCAGAAGCCGTACACCTCGTTGCTATAAATCATTAGTGTTCATACACAGTAATTAGAAATGCCGGCTTTCGTCCGAAGCAAAAGAGATAATTAAAGCTTCTACCAATTACTCTTGAGCTCTCGGCATTTTCACAAATATAGAAATACAGTTACTGAATGCATTACACATGAATCAATGGCATGCAACTCCCAATATAATTTAATACTAACTTTCATTTTTAGAGAACTTGAATTGTAACTTTGAAACTAACTCATTAAAAACAACTCTTAGTATAAGAATATTATACATTTTTTTAATAAAAAAGGTAAAAAAAATGGTCCCGTATTTTTTTAAATACCTACTAGGGGACATCCATAAATTACGTGAGGTGAAAAAGGGGGGAGAGGGGTTTGGGAAAACCTCACCAAATCTCACCAAGGGGGGAGGGGGGTCGATTAAAATCTCACGTCAACTTTTTAAGTTAGAAATTATGCGATTTTCTTTGTTTTTTAAGTATGAGAAAGGAAAATCTTTTTTAAAAAGTTGTTGGTAAATCTCAAGTGGGGGGAGGGGGTCCAGCAAAATCTCACTAAATCTCACCAAGGGGACAGGGGGGGGTCCAGATTTTGGAAAAAACACCTCACGTAATTTATGGATGTCCCCCAACTAATTTTAATAGTAATAATAAAGAAAAAGTGCATTTGTTTATTGCACGAAATTTCAAATTATTACATTATTGAGCAGAATTTTTTTAACAATCCAAATACTCATTGAAAAGAAACACTTCAAAAAATAACCAGAATCAAAACGAGATATACAAAAATGGGAGAGAGTAAACTTCGAACTGTATTTTTTACGCATTGTTTTCAAAACGTTTGTTTCTGCTCATGAAACCAACATTGTTTCCAATTTATAAAGACGGAACGTGTAAAGGGAAAAAGTCCCCATACACACGTTCTTCACAGATTTCAAACAAAGTTTAACTTATAAATTTCACAAACACGACGATTCCCCTCACTGGATTTCGAACACTTAAAGCAACGGACCCACTTGTACGCAAAGGAAAACACCGTGTTGAAAGGTCACGTGTCGGGAATTTCAGACAGCTGAGACATAATAAAAGCAGCATATCGCAAGGAGCGTAAAATAGTTCCGATAAGGTTTTATCCCGACAAACTTATTTACGCCTCCGCCCTTATTTCCTTCAGAATTCGAACAAGGGTAAGAAGTCGCCGTTCTATTTGCTTAGTTTACGTTATCATCCTTCTTGTTTTCTCCACGCGAAAACCATTTCCTATAAAACATTGGCCCCTGCATCGGAGGGAGGGAGTTATTGAATTTCTTTATGTTCTGGATGTTTGCCAGATGCATTTGTGTTAACAACGAATGTTTCATAAAACCGTCAGGCGGACTGGCGCTGAGGGTGCCACGACAGGCAGCTATTTTATTCCATCTGATATTTCATTTGCATTCTCCTCCTCCTCCTTTCTTTTCTCTGAAAGGCGGGGAGCAGATTCCTCCACATAAATCTATGAGGGAGAAATAAAAGAGCTCCGAGAGGGTGGTTATTTGACGGGGAAGGTAATTAAGAAGCGTGTTAACTGGGTCTCCGCCGTTTTTTAGGGAAGGAAATAAACATTCCAGCCTCTATTTACGTCAGGGTTTCGTCGAGTTTACTCTCAGTAACTACCCAAATGGATGTTTTCTGGATCTGAAAGGACATAGAGGGACCGTTTCAGCCATTATGGGTCACTGTTATTCAGAATATCCGTCCTCGAATAGTTTCTATCCTATAAACTACTCCTATAAACTAGTTTTTAACGATTCGATGGAGTAGCTTTTACGATTAATGTATGATTTTCTAAAGCAATAGAAATATACATATTTAATAAGAAATACCTGTAACATGCTATTTTTTCAATCATTCCAATTTTTTAGAACAGAAAAAAAATATTTGAATATTCATTTTATGTTTAGCCAAACATATTAATTTTATGACTAAATAAAATGAATAATAAAAACAAACTCAGATATAAACGAATTAAAAAGTTCGTGATCACAATATTTGACTATTATCTAAAATTTAAACAATATTTATCATTTAAATAATTTTCAAAGAGAACTTTTTTTTATTATGTTGTAAATTATTTAAATGATATGAAATACTCGGTAAAATTTAATAATACTAATAAAACAGCAAACTTATTTATATGTTAATTTAGAAATGACCCTTACCCTATTCGTTTAACTAAGAATAGAATGAAGAATAAATAGGGTTTGATTATATTTTATCGAAAATCGAAGATTTTTAATGCTCTTTTGGTAAAAGAAAGAGAATTGTAATATATTTGATCCCTAAATGTCGTTCTTTATTTATAGAACGGCAGTATTGTTTAGGAACAAGATTTACTATGCATAAAAAATATAATGCATTCTTACAACATTTTAGCAAGGAAAAATTACGTTCGTAATATAATAATGAAGTTGCAAATGTAGTACCGTGAAAATGAAGTTAGAACAACAAAATATAGTAAGTCAAGGAAATCCCCTTTCTCATTAACATAACAGATGACTTGGTGGGGGGGGGGGATAAGTGTCAACAGAACATTGATATTTTACTTTCTTGCGTCTTTAAGTTGCATAAACTTCCAAACCCTTTACTCTTTCATTCAAAAAGAAATCTTATTTTTCTACAGTGAAAATTCTTTTAAAATTGAATATGGAAACAGTTGGAGAAACTTTACGTTAAAGACCCCTCAGGAGAACATACTACGTTGAATACCTTTCCTAAAAATTTCATTATTTTTCCCTAAACTATTGAAATCATTAATGTTGATGTAATAAACTCAACAATACAAACTGTAATTTGTTGACAGAGAATCTTATTATTTCGATGCTAACAATAATGATTTGGATATCCATATAAAATTAAAATGAATCAATTTGTTATGCCCCCAAAGGTATTTGTGATTCGAATTTTTACAAAAATAAGCTGTAGTGTAATATCTTCAAAGAATTAAACCTAGGCCTCTAAAATATTCCAAGTAATTGCCAATTAGCATAGATAAAATATGCATATTTCTTTAAAAACAGATGATAAAAATAAATATTAACGTAAATTATAACCACAAAAAAGTTATACGAATTTTTATGAACATGCCCCAAAACTCCTACCAAAAGAAAGAATTTAATTTTTGTGATAACAATCTTAATTAGATGTGCTAAAAATACTTTAATTAATTACTCTCTTTTGGATAAGTATATTTAATTAACAAAAAAACCTAAAAGTTTAACTTCTTAGAGGAAATTGTTTTTGTATTTATTCCCTAACATATGTAATTTAATATTAAAAGAAAAGATCAGGATATCTTATAACAGACACCACAGTGGTTTACATAAAGATTTAATTATATGTGAATACGTTCAATCTTTTACAGGCAGTTTGTTCGTTTTGTTAGCTTTATTTATACAGTATTCTAATCTAATTTATACAGTTCAGAATTATTATGATTCTTACATGTTATGCTTTTTGTACAATCGAGAAATGATATTTATTGAACTTTTAATACTTACTAACATTATTTATTCTTGCTATAACATACACTCATTGCCATAAATAATAGCGTACCAAGAAGAAAAAGGAATATCAAACCCAAATTTATTTCCATGAGTACCTATAGTATCAAGGTTAGTTGATGAAAAGATTAACCTTCCTTAAAGTTGCGGAGGGGGGGGGGGAAGAAAACTGGTACTGGGCTAACTCTGGCTGTTAATTTTTTTTTTTTTTGTAGTTTTCTTGTGATTTTTTTTGTAGTTCGTATTGTTCATTTTTTTTTCTTTTATTTTCATAACTCCGTTAATGTATTAATTATTATTACGCCTGGATGGGATTTTTTGCTTCCCCTTGGCGTAAAATATATTTTCCTATGTTTCTTCTTATGTTTTCTTTAAATTTGTTTACTAAAAAAAAAGAAAGATTTTTAAATGTTACAGGTAACAACCACTTCGAGGAGTGTCCAAAAAGGGAAGTTGTTCAAATTTACGGCTAAGATTCCGTAATCGGGAACCATCGCCAACTTGGCGATATTTTTTAATAACTCTTTATAATAATTTTTTTAATAATATATTTTTAATGATAAATATATATTTAGTAATAATATTTTTTAATAATTTTTAATAATTTTTTAATAACGCCAAGTTTGGCAACTTTCCTTGGCGATGGTTCCCGATTACGGAACATTAACCAAATTTACGAACTCAGGACCGAGACAGAATGAGGGGATGTGTCCAAAATATTCAGACGCTTCTGTATCCAAAACCTAAAACACGTTGGCTATGCATATGGTCCCTAGAAACCCGTTTTAATAGCAATTTATCTTATCATTTCGGAAATCTTCTGAATTCCCAAGTAGAACGTAGTGTCTACCACCTGTGGCATAAAAAGGAGAAGATTCCGTAGTTAGGGCTCAGTTGGCGAATTGACAAGAACCTTGAAGAGTTCCATCAATTGCAAACCATGGATATCAAACAAATACCACACCTATTTAAAATATTTCGGTACATCTCCAGATTTGTCAACCTATCTCGAAGTTGGCCAACCAGGCCTAATAACTGAATTTGTCTCCCTAAAAACGTCTTTTATCCTGATAATCAAGTAAAAACCTATTGTCCTACATTATTGATGTTGTTCCACAGGCCGGGCTGGAAGTGCTGGTGTGGATCCACGGTGGGTTTCTGCAGTGGGGCAGCGGCCATGAACCAGGAATCTGCCCATCAGGGCGCGTGGCCAAGCGCCTCAACGCCGTATTCGTGTCCTTCAACTACCGGCTGGGCGCCCTGGGGTTCTTGGCCCTGGACCTGCTCTCTCAGAACCCCCAGGACGCCAGGGGTAACTACGGCCTCTGGGACCAGATCGTCGCCCTCGAGTGGGTCAAGCACAACATCAGGGCCTTCGGGGGAGATCCGGACAAGGTAAGAACGTGTTGAGCTCAGTTTCCTCTATATCCCTCCGAAACTCGTAAAAAATCATCGTATTTTGTTAGACAAAATTACCAAAATTATTTTCCTGAGTGCATTAGTCCTACTTTTTGAAGGAACTAATTTAAACTTTGTTTATATCCAAATATAATAGAAACCAGTTAAAGAAAAGATTCCACTGTTCTAGAAAACCGTACTAGTTGCCAGTCATTGCGCAGCATAATTAACAGTAATAATATAATATTATTTAAGTTATAAAATAAATCAACAAGCCTATATGTATATTTTTGGCCTTGAAAAGTCATTCACGGACCACTCATATCCTGTATCGCTAAGAATTTTTAAACATGAGAGTTTACTGCATTTAAATGTTTTAGAAAGTGTTCTTCATGGTTTAATTTAATTATTTGTACTGTTTGTCAATTAAGTGATTCTTCGATAACTCTAACTTTATTAGCTCATAACTTTTTCCTACCCACTACTACATGAAATATTTTAACTGAAAATTAGTTATCAGTTCTTACAGTTCTAGAAACATTGAAAACTACATTTAAAATAAATATGCGTACGCTCATTATTTATTTAGAATTATTTTATTATAACTCAACAGATTTTAATGGGGAAAAATGAAATTTTATAGTTTTTTTAATTATAAGTTAATGATAAGTTGTTGTTGTCGTGTCCATGATGTGCAAAAATGGTAAAACATTAGATCGCACCAAAGCAGTCGAAGACTGCCTAATGATAAGTTATATAGTTTGATGTTGATGTTTTACTTTATGCTTCCAGTTTTACTTTAACGTGCTAGCATTTTCTTTTTCTGTAACATCATTTAGAAGGATATTAATTGGTAAATTTCAATACTAACCATTATTTTAAAGTTTAAGAGAAAATAACATCTTTGAAAAACTTTAAAGCCCTTTTTGACCGTTATTAATGGGGCATTAAATTAGAGTGATTAGAGAAATTTGATGTCCTTAAAACAACAATGGGTGAACATTTAATTCGCCCACTGATTTTAACGGTTACTGTTACAGTTCTAAAAATGTAATTATGAAACATGGCAACTTATTTTCCTAAAATCTGATCCTTTTAATGACTTCACGTGACGCAATGAATTTGTACACCGTATAAAAAAAATCCTTGCGTTTAATTTTAGCCCAACGATCATGTTTCACTAAAGTTTATTTAAGCTTTTATTCAGTCGAGTAGTTCAATGAAAATTATTCAGAGAAATTTTCCCTATGCAGTTTCTTTATTTCTACAACTAATTCATAAAGGAACGGAATGGTTTAAACTTAACAAATATTAATTTTAAAAAATTTTGGATTAATTAGTCAGAAGCAAAAAAAATGAGCACTGAGAAATTTCTGTCAATTATTTGTCAAATCCCGTATGCGTACTGAAAGCAAGGGAAAATAACTTACATAATCTTTTAGAAGCATAAGGTATTTAATAATTTCATTTTAAGTGAAGAACATTTTTTTTTAAATTCAATTCCTACCAATATAAAAATTCAAATGAACTTGTGCCTGCTTCAAACTTTTCATTGAATAAGTAATCATTGAAGTGTATAGGTTTTCAAATATTGGAATAAATAAGGGCATAATTGAAAACTGCTTGAATGTTTAAACTTAATAGGTATCCTTATTTTTTATAAAATAATTTCTTCTTATACGTATTTAACAAAAAATCTAATTTAATATATCCCGCTTAGAGAGTATACTTCAAGCAAAAATAACAGGAACAAATTTTGTTAGTAACGAAAAAACGGGATTAGATATTTTTTGCTGAGTAAATTATCTTTTCCCTATCAAAAGCGTGCTTTGCTCTTCTTCCTTAATGTGTATCGAAAAATGAATACAAAAACGCTAGAATATCTCATTAAATGAAGCTCTCCGCTTATTTTTAATGGAAAATAGACGAAATTATACAATCTCGTTTCAGTAAATATATGATTGTGTTTTAAAACAGTTTTGTACCATATTCACTGAATATTGTGTTTATTTAGATTCTTTAATAAACGCTGAATACGAAAAATTGGCGTTTTTAGTTTCATATTAAATTCTCAGAAGATTGAGATCTTAATCTTCTGATACAGTCAACACAGTGATTATTGTATTGACGTTTTAATTTTTAACTTTTAAATCACTAATGAAGTCTTACTCAGAGAACGACGAAAAGTTTGATTTTTTATCCAGATGGACCATGCGTAATTGGAAACACTACAAATTTCGACGAAAGTTTAAAAAGGCGCTAATTTCATTTCCTTTCTTTTTTTTCTTTCATTTAATTTTTTCTTTTAATTTTTTTCAACTTTCGTCGAAACTTGCAGTGATTCCAAATACGCGCCCGGGGATCCAGGAAACTTTTTGAAAGTCTACCATTGCTGATTTTACTAGTTTAATGTATTTTAGAAAACTGCAATTGGCCAATTTTCTCTAAGAGGCCGTCTTCATACGTAACGCAACATGTTTCTTTTTTCCTGTGCCTAAAACCAATGTTAATTCCATATTTAAAAAGGAAAATCCCCGAGACTACCATTGATATCAAGTGATATATTCCTATGACATCATATAAAAATTTTTGTGATATTAGTTCAAAATTTAACACGGAAAGTGAAAAAAATGCTTACTTTGAAGATTTAGAATTAGTAGAAATATCAGGTTATTTTACACTTTCTGTGTTAAATTTCTGAATTTCTACGGCTCATAGCTTTTTTATATGATTTCCTAGGAATAGGCCTGCTTTTTCAGAATATCTAATAAAAATGGAGTTCCGTCTGAGGAAAAAAATAAATCCAAAGAATCCGTATCTTGGCGACTTTTTAGCGAAGTTTTTTTTTCAATGGCATTCACAGCAGGCAAGTAAACAATTCAACTTCCACACAGGCTTGTCGCCAGAACTCACTCACGCCTTCATGGGCATTTTTTGCAGGCTCAGATTCTTTAGATTACCTGAAAAAAAAAGGAACCAATTGAATTGCGTTACGCATAAAGATGACATATCTTACAAAGAAACAGTCAATTATAGTTTTGAAGAATATGTTGAATCATTAAAATTAGGGGGTTAAGGTATCCTTCTAGCCCCAGCATACCCCACAATGTCCAATGTAACGTTTTTTCCCCAAGACAGTTCCTTCCCTTTTAATAAATAGGCTCAATTCCGCGTTATCTGTCCCGCAAGGATAGAAATAACGCCTAAAATTTTCAAACCACCCTATTTAAACATACAATCATATCAACCAAAACTCTAAAAATTTGGCGATATTTGAATACTTACATATACAATTAATAGACTTTACCACATTCCCTCTACCACCGATTCCCCTCAGGTGACCGTGTTCGGCAGCGACTCGGGTGCGGCGTCCATCGTGGCCCTGCGAGCGTCCGCGGCGGCGCAGGGTCTGTTCCGCGCCGCGTGGCTGCTGGGGCCCGCCGTCACCGCCAACCGCACCTTCGAGGAGCTCTCGCAGCACAACCGCGCCTTCTTCCTGGCACGCAGCGGCTGCGCGGACGCGCCCTGCCTGCGCCGCCTCTCCGCAAGGCAGGTGGCAGAGACCTACCTGTGGAAGGACGAGCCCTCCTTCAGGATCAGAGACCAGAACGACCTGCCCATCCCAGGCATCAACCCAGACCAGCTCATCGTTATAGACGGTGAGTGCACATTACACCATTCGTTATTTTTTACAAACAATTGACTGTTTTTTGTTGTCTTATGCCACTTGGAATATCCAAGCTCCATCCGCAAAGCGGATAGGATTTAAGGCAAAGGGGGTGCGGCTCCTAAAGAAGTGAGGCCCACGAAATGGCAGGAGTCCGACTTAAGCCTCGGATGATAGATGTCGCCACCATCTATCGCCACCTCCACAATTTCGCCATGTCTCTGAAGGGGAGGGAAATAGTCTCCAGACACCTGGACCCGTGGTAAACTGCGCCATGACGGACCACAGGACTTTCGGACCAACAGATTTAACGAGCACGTACTCCGCATATACTCGGTGGGTCTTCAGCGGTGTCGGGAATCGAACCCGGGACCTTCCGATCCCGAAGCCGATGCCTTAACCACTAGGCTCCCCACGGCCCAATTGACTGTTGTTTTTGTTGTTGTTTGTTTTGTTTGTTGTTGTTGAATTGACTGTTTAAAAGTAGTATTTGAAATCCTCTTTATCGTCTTATGCTTCTTTATCCCTCTCGCCCTTTCTTTATATTCTTCTTCATCTTCCCATGCAGCACAAACACTCAAGATTCATCCAATTTTAGTCATGCCAAGTTTCATTTACTTCTAGTTGCAGTTACGTATACTTGACATATTTGGTACGAGCTGTGCTACTAGGGTTCTTCTCACTCACCCTCTATATTCCTTTTATTCTTTTAGTTCTTATCCTTTTCTTTGTCCCATTAATCCACATTACTCTCTCGCCCTCTTCATTCCTCTTATCCTTTTCATCCTTTTTCTCTCCCATCCCCTTCATTCCTCTCTCTCGCTTCGCCCCTGTCATCTCTTTTCTTCATCCATCTTATATTCTCCTTCACCATACTTAAAACATTTCAGAATCTTGAATCCTTTTATTATATTTATGCACTTTATCACTTTCATCCTACTTTCCCTTTCATCCTCTTTTTCTCTTTCATCGTCGTTCCAACTTCATGAGTCAAGATAAACCTTTCAGTAATTAATACTTTCATTCCTTCAAATTAAAAAAACAAATCAGTGGTTGAATCTTGAATCAAAATGAGAAATTATTCTCCTTAAACTATTCCTTACTAACTTAACTATCATCTCGATTAGGATATCGAACTAATGACTTTTAATTGAAATTTGAGTCAACAAGAGGAGCTATTTTGAGAGAAAAATCATCTATTTTTACTCTTTTTAAAAGTAGATTGAATTAATTATATCTTTAATAAGCATAATTAACTACCTATGCTGATAAAAATAGAAGTAGTTAATCAAAAGTTTGAGGTTTACCTGTTATCGCTTACTTATATTGAATTAAAATATTCTCTTCAACAAGTATATTCTTTTAAAAACTAATGATAAAAGGCACAATTTTATTCACTAGTAAATTTGTATTTCAAAAATTCTGTGGAAACAATATGTAGGTTGTTTTGCTACTATGTTGTTATTTTAAGCTAAGCATTCTTTAAAAAATTAACGGGGCCGTGATCGGGACCGGTCAATTTTGAAAACATTATCCGATTGATAACATTAACCGTGATCACATTATGCGGAGCCGACTGTAGTTATATTCAGAGCACTTCGTGGATCGTACTAAAGGGCACCGGGGGCAGCCAGTTGGAAACCCCTGTGTTAGAGATAACTGGACGAAGAAACTTTAGTTACAGAATGAGTAAGAAAAGTCCAGTCCATAAAAAAAAATGCGTGAATTTTTTACTATTTTATAAAGAATATTATTTGACAAGTAACAAGATTTAGCTTAGACCATATTTTCTAACAAAAAAGTTTTGACGCTCAAGTAAGTGGGTTTATTTAATCAATGTACTTAATTCTTGATCAAGTCTAATGGGTGGTTGAGTTTTGATGAAATAATTTAATGTTTGTGGGAATATTTTCTTTTTTTGGAGTAACTCATTAAAGCAAACCGAAAAGATTCTACACGGTTTAGCAATTAATGCGTCAAGTAAAATAACTAAAAAAATATTAATAAAAGAACCTTTTAAGGTTTTCTTTTTATCATTTTTTATCATTAGTCTCAAGGAAATTTATTTTACTTCGTTTGAAAGCCTTTCGATGTAGCGTTATTTTTTATGGTCTGAATATAGTAAATGCGCATTGTGCATAAAAATGGCTCAGCATAACGTTTTTAGTATACTTTTGATATGAAGCATGAATCATACATCCACGTTGTACAATTCATCATACTAATGGAGAAACCAGGAAAAAAAATACTTTTGGAAATTTTTATGTGCGTACAACGTACGCAATTTCTTTCAAAACACATTCCCAAGACATATTGATAAAGGCCTAAAATTTATCAACGTCTTTTCAAAAACTATTCCTAGAACCACGGGGGACCTAAAAGAGGCTTTAAAATTTTCGAACTATTCATTTTTTACCATTTATTCGGCACACGAGAAGCAACGGGGTACGTAAGAAATTTCCCGAATTTTTAAATCAAACTCTCCTATTTATTTGGACGTGAAATGGCCCGGTTTTTTTTTCTCTTTACGTACCACCCAAAACAAATTCGTCCATCTGGCTGAAATACGCCTTTCAAGCCAGCTCGAGCAATAACAGAAATGTCTGCAGCGCCGCCTCACATAACACGTGAATTCCATAATGCATAAGTCCGGAATATGAAAGCAAACGAACGGATAGACTGTAAATCTATTGTGTCGATGTTTTGTCAAAGTTATAAAGAAAGCAGGCGTAAAATAATACATGAGGAGCATTAGTTCGTTCAGAGTGAAGACCTCCGAACTCTCATGAATTTTGTGGGTAGTTATTGCCCCGTTTTGTTTTAGTTCCAGTTTTAAAGAAGTTCCATGTTGAGTTGGGTGAGGAAAACTTTGCCCTTTTCATCAAATTCGAGTTCCGCCATTTGTCTTGTCAAAGACAATAAAGCCAGGTTTATGTCTGTTCCAAATATACTTTCTTCCTCCCCTTATTCGTGATGGTCGTTTTTATTTGTTGCACTCAGAAGTGGTCAGAAAAGTTTCGTAGACGAAGATTTAAAAACATAAATGAAAATCTTATATAAGAAAAAGCTTTTACTTTCACTATTAGGAAGAATTATATCCTGTAATTTTTGTTTTCAATAATTCATTAAAATAATCATTTTAAAACAATTAAGTGTAAATATTCTTCTATGCCTCGAACTTGGTTTTATTTATTTATATTTCAATTTTTAAGTACCTAATAGAGACCACAGAGTAATAGAGACCCTTTATATCGATATATAAACGGTAGTACCTAAGAATGCAAGTGCGAGTAATGCAGGGCGTGAAAAATAAATCCATTACAATACAGAACTTGGTTTTATGTTTACAAAAGGGATAAAAAGATTAAATTCATGAAAAAGAAATCCACAATTTTAAATTCATCCACGCATAGGAAATAATTTTTTTTTTACTTTAAAACGTGTCAAAAGACTCCGAATACGCGTGTATTTTCTTAGTATTGATGATACCATATGAGCAACAAACATAGTGGCGTATTTTAATAGTCTGTTAAAATTATATTTAAAACTATGAAATAGTAAAATTTTAAATAAGTAATATTAAATTAGTAAGAGACAAAGCATTTTTATGATTTAGCATTAAAAATTCGGCTCAAATTTTAATTTAGGAAATATGTAAAGACATTGATAATATAGGTATATTCAAAACATTTCAAGATATTCTTGTGAATAAAATATGCATTCGCAATTCCTCTTCATCTTTAAAGTTAATCCTATTTCTAATGCTATTTAATCAGAGTAAAGCTCAATATACATTTTTTACTAGATTTTAAATTAAAAGGGAATCACAAAATTTCTTTATCGGCGTAACTGAAATAAAAAAAAACCTTTAGAATAAAAGTCATTTTTATTCCGAAAATCTTCATTCTTTTTCTCGCGTTATTACCTTCCAGATAATAAGAAAATTTTTTCTACTTTCACAAACTCTTCAATTAACTAAAGCAGGTTCCTGAGAATATTTGCTCTTCTGTCATTATTCTTGATGTATGCTTTCAAGAGAAATATGTTTTAGAAGTAAATAACATTAAATTAATTTATTTCTATGCTATACTTCTAATATATCGAGAGAAAAAACTTATCTATGCTACAAAGTTTGATGAGAGGAAAGAGTAGAATACGCCTTATGCTTTGAATATGCAAACTATCATATTTGATATTAAAATTAATTTTATGAAATACTATGCAAGAACTACCTTTATTTTCCACATGGGACAGGTTTTGCATAATTGCAGTGCGATAGGCGAAAATGGCCCTCTAGCCAGGGGATAATATTATTGGATTAACTTAAACTTTTCCTAGTATAATTTTTTGTAAGATTAAAAACAAGTATGTTAACTCTTCTAATTTATAAAAGTTCGTGTTTGATAAATCATAGAAGATTTATTCATTTCCATTACTTAACATCCAGTATAGTACATTAGCAACTTTTTTTTTCTGGAAAATAATCGTAATTAGTTTTGGTTATAACTTGTTGAAAGAAAGTACTAAAAATTAGGATTTATACATGCATTAATATACAATACAATACAATACATTAATATGAAATTCCAACCACAATAGAATAAATTACTACGAAAGCAACATGCATCGAGATTGTTTAAAAATAGAATAGAATAAAGTTGTAGAAATTACTAAGTTATGTCAGTGGTAGAGCGCCGAAAACGATCGTTGTAAATCACTTTCATAGATAGTTGGTTTCTACTATAACTCGTCTTGTTCCCTAATAGTAGGCTTTTAGGATGTTTTTTTTAATTAAAAAAGTCACAATAAGGAACAAAAATCTATAAATGGAATATCTTTCAGGTTATTTAATATTGTAAACCACCCCTTCTAATCAATCTCCAATATGAATTTCGGTATTCAAAATTTCAAAAAACATTCCCTCCCAATGCCTTTTGTTCATTCTCACCACTACAAAATTCGTTTCCCCTCATATTTCCTTGATTTATATGTATTTCACGTGTAATAAGTGTTGTATTAATTTTTTTACCAAAATTGACACGATAGAAGTGTGCAATGATCACAGATTTCACAAAAGTTCGAAAAGAATTAGACAACTTAACTATTTAACATGTGCATATTTCTCTTCTCTATAAATATTCTCCAGATTATATCAAAGGTAAAATTCCAGTAATCACTCTGACATTATTGTTGGTTATTTCAAAATATACACTCGGTAGCAGATAAATAAATATGAAGCATGCAGCCTACCTGGGGAAGCGTAGATCTATGTTTCATCTAGTAGACATCAAAATAATTGTCCGCTGCTGTTATTAGATGTGGAAAAATGAAAAGGAGCTTCTTTAATTACTAAAAAATTAGATTTAATTAGATACTTCTATCATTTACATAACATATTAAAAGAGTGATAAAAACACGCGGCAATTTCGAAAGGTAGCTTTTCATAATAAACAAAAGTACGAAGGAGAGTTCTTAGAGTTCCGGGTTTGGCGCTTTATCGCCCAGGAGGGAGAGAAATGTTAAATAGACAGTTCATATCTAACACCCCCGCTGAATGTCTATTCTGACATGATCTGTAATGAGTTCCTAAAGCGTTCGAATTGGGGTTTAGGAAGAGGTTTTGTGAAAGTGTCTGCGACCATGTCGTGGCTGGGTAGATATTCTATTTCTATTATGGACTTTTCTTGCAGGTCACGTAGGAAATGATACTTAATGTCTATCGCTTTGGTTCTTGCGTTGTTCTTCTCTGTTTGTGACAGCTTTATGCATGATTTATTATCTTCAAACAGGGTGATAGGTAGTTGTTGAGGTAGACCTAAGTCGTTGGTTAGTTGGATTAACCACTGAATTTCCTGTGCGGCATTTGCTGCTGAGATGTATTCAGCTTCTGTCGATGACATGGCGACACAGTTTTGCTTTCTAGAGCTCCAGGATATGGTGTTCTTCCCAATTTGAAATAGGTTTCCTCCTGTCGATTTTCTTGTTGTTCGGTCATTTGCCCAATCTGCATCTGCGTAAGCCCTGAGTGTGGGATCTCCTTTTCTAAACATCAGCTTGAGATCTTTGGTCGTCTTTAGGTATCGAATGACCCTTTCCACGGCTTTCCAATCACTTTTCTTGGGGTTTTCTAATTTTCTACTTAGGAGATTTACAGCAGCTGAGATGTCGGGTCTTGTGACATTTGCTAGGTACAATAAGGCTCCTATGGCTTGTCTATAAACCGTGTTGTTTGACATTGGCTCGTCTTCTTCTGATTTGCAGAAGTTTGTCTCCATAGGTGTATAGGTTGGTTTACTGT
Organism: Tetragnatha montana; assembly: GCA_963680715.1. Lineage (NCBI taxonomy): Eukaryota > Metazoa > Arthropoda > Arachnida > Araneae > Tetragnathidae > Tetragnatha > Tetragnatha montana. The sequence continues at coordinate 30,410,349 of OY796680.1, forward strand.
CAGTAAGATCGAACTTCCGTATTATATCTTCTATTTTTCCTTTTTGACCGATTCCTATACTTCCATCCTTTTCTTTAGTTATCTCCATTCCCAAATAGTGCTTGGGTTCTCCAAGATCTTTTATATCATATTCCTTCTTCAGTTTTGAGATGATATTCGCAGCTTCATCTTCATTCTTACTTGCTATCAGGATGTCGTCTACGTATACAATAATAAACATGGAATCTTCCTTCGTAAACAGGCAAGGATCTGTTTTGCTTTGTTTAAATTCGTTCTTGAGAAGACTTTCAGCAATTCTTTCATTCCACGCTCTTGCTGCTTGTTTCAAACCATAAATGGCTTTCTTCAACTTGCATACTTTGTTTTCTTCTCCTGGTTTCTCGTATCCTTCAGGTTGATCCATGTATATTTCTTCTTCCAGTTTTCCATAGAGGAAGGCAGTTTTTACATCTATGTGACGTATTTTCATGTTGTAGTGCACTGCGCTAGCTAAGAATGTTCTGATTGTTGTGTGCTTGACTACGGGAGCAAATGTTTCATCGTAGTCTGTTCCAAATTTCTGGCTAAAACCCTTTGCTACGAGTCTGGCTTTATATCGGTAGACTTCGCCTTTTTCGTTTCGTTTTGCTTTAAATGTCCACTTGCATCCTATGGATTTTCTGTCCTTTGGTAGATTTACGAGTTCCCAAGTTTGATTTTCTTCAAGACTCTTCATTTCTTCTTTTGTGGCTTGTATCCATTTTTCTCTTTCTTTTATCTTTATCGTCTGTATTTCCTTCCAGTCTTTAGGTTCAAATTCGTCTGGGTTTTCGGCATGATAACCATATCTTTCAGGTGGTTGGCCCTTTGTTGATCTGTTGGATCTTCTTACTTGGTTATCCGATTCGGGATCTTCGGTTTCTTCATTTTCCTTTTCTTGATCTTTGTGAGTTATCGGAGTGACTTCAGATATTTCTTTTGCTTCAATAAATTTGACCGTTCTGCATACTTCTATTTTGTCGTCAGGGAGCAGGATCCTGTATCCTTTTCTTCTGCTGTCATACCCAACTAGTATGCCTTCAGTTGCGGTGTTTGAGAGTTTTCCTCTTTTTGCTTTGTAGATGTATGCAAAGGCTTTGGATCCGAATGTCCTCAGGTAGGAGAGGTCAGGTTTCCTTTTATTCCATAACTCATATGGCGTCTTCTTGTTGGCTTTAGTAGGAATTCTGTTCTGAAGATAGTTTGCCGTAATAACTGCTTCGGCCCAATACCTCTTCGGTAAGTTTGAGTCGGCTAGAAGACATTTGACCATTTCTATGAGGGTTCTATTCTTCCTCTCACTAACTCCATTTTGAGCTGGACAATATGGAACTGTGAATTCGTGTTGAATTCCATGATGTTCAAAGTAGCTTGATAGCTCTTTGTTGAGGTATTCGCCTCCGTTGTCGCTTCTTAGCGTTTTCAACTTTGTTCCAAATTTGTTACTGGTTAAGGCAACATATTGCTTCAGCTTTTCCGTCACTTCGCTTTTCTTCTTCATTAGGTAAATCATTGTGAATCTGCTGTAATCATCTATAAAGGTTACGAAGTACAGATTTCCACTCACGGATGGAGTTTCAATTGGTCCGCATACGTCTGAATGAACGAGTTGAAGGGGTTTCGTGGCTCTAAATGTTGATTCTTTAGGATATGGATTATCTGTGAGCTTGCATTTTATGCAGTCTGTACATGTAGTATCGTGCTTGCAGTTATCTAGTGAGATTCCGTCTGCTAAATTCTCTCTTACTAGTTCTTTGATTGCATCATTATTTTTGTGTCCTAGGCGTCTGTGCCATAGTTGGACGCAGTTCTTGTTTGTGCACAGTAAAGCGGTGGTAGCATGTGACTGACTTGCTTGTGACTGGGTTGCTCGTAACTGGTATAGCCCGTTAGTAGCTTTGCATTTTAAGAGTATTTCATCCTTTCTTTTAATTTTGCATTCATTTTCTTCAAAAATGATCGTTAGGCCTTTTTCGGTCATCTTCTTAACGGATATTAAGTTAGTTTCTAGATCGGGAACGTACAGTGCTTGTGTTATTTTTACGTCAGTGGTGCCATTAGAATCTTGGGTTTTAAATTTGACATTTCCTATTCCTTTTATGTCAATCGCAGATCCGTCCGCTATTTTTATATTCGAGGGTGGGACATCCTTTAATTCGCTGAAATACTTTTTGTTGTTAAAGTAGTGATTTGAGGCTCCACTGTCAATTACAAAACTTTCATTCGTTCTGTGTTCTTTTTCCCAGTTTCGATTTGTGCTCAGCGCTACTTTATTCATTTCTTGGGTGCGCCTTTCTTCGGAAATATCATCGGTAGGCTGTTTTTTCTCCTTTTCACATTCCGGCGCCGCGAGGTTACACGATTTGCTTTCGCTGTACTGGCGGTAATTCCCCTTGGCTTTTTGAGCGTCATTGTAGGTTCCTTGGCGAGATTCGTTTTTCTGCTTTTGTTTTGGTTTTAGGTGAAAACATTCTGACCTAAAGTGGTTGTTTTTATGGCAATACGTGCAGAATTTATCCCTTTTTGGTTTGTTTCTGTAGGATACCTTTAGTGCCTTAGATTCCGATGTGTCGTTCTCAACTCTTCTGTTATGTTCGTCAATTAATTTCCCCTTAATGAATTCCGGAGTTAATTCGTTTTCGGGTCTTGCTTCCAGCGCGGTTATTAAAGTATCGTAAGAGCTAGGTACTGAACAGAGTAGAAGGGCGGATACATGGTTTTCTTTTATCTCTTCTCCTATAGCTTTGAGTTTATCAATTAGCTCTAAGAGGGAGTTTATGTGTAGTTGCATATCCCAATCTTCACTTAGTTTCAGACTGTAAAGCTTTCTTAGAAGATACAGTTTACTTGAGAGATTAGCTCTTTCGTGGATTGTTTTTAGTTTATCCCAGGTGGCTTTTGCACTGCTTTCATATTTTACATGAATGATTTGATTATCCTCAATATACAAGTTAATCAGCGCTCGACATTGTCGGTCACGCTTAGTCCATTTGGCATCAACAGGTCTGGGGGGATCATCTTCAATAACATCAAATAGATCTTCTTTTATTAAAAACATCTCCATCTTAAATTTCCAAGTTGAGTAATTGTCAGTGTTTAGTTTAACAATTTGGTTTTGGATAGACATAGTTATTACTTTCGTTTTTGAGGATAACTTCGTAATTAATCACTTTGCTTGATAAGTTACACCACTTGTTTACACTTATTTCACGCTACTTATCAGTCTCATAATCTGTTGGTTATTTCAAAATATACACTCGGTAGCAGATAAATAAATATGAAGCATGCAGCCTACCTGGGGAAGCGTAGATCTATGTTTCATCTAGTAGACATCAAAATAATTGTCCGCTGCTGTTATTAGATGTGGAAAAATGAAAAGGAGCTTCTTTAATTACTAAAAAATTAGATTTAATTAGATACTTCTATCATTTACATAACATATTAAAAGAGTGATAAAAACACGCGGCAATTTCGAAAGGTAGCTTTTCATAATAAACAAAAGTACGAAGGAGAGTTCTTAGAGTTCCGGGTTTGGCGCTTTATCGCCCAGGAGGGAGAGAAATGTTAAATAGACAGTTCATATCTAACAATTATTCCTAACTGAAACTGCGTTCATTCTATTTAACCACCTTACAGATTGACTAGATAGCCTTACTATTTCCACGTTTCGGGAAACAAAAAAACTTCCATTGTTGTCTTATGATACCGCTCTCACAGTATAAAAAAAAACACAAGAACTAAAATAGCAGTCGATCTCGAGTTTTTCCCTCGTCATTGATTTTCGTATTTATAAGTTGGTTTTGTTTTCTTTGCAGGCGAGCTCCTACAGCACACCCCCATTGAGTCCATTCAGTTCGGGTACGGGGAGGATATCCCCTCTTTGGTAGGTGAGTAGCTTAACCTCTCTTATGAATTGATTCATGATTGGTAGAAAAAGCTCTTAACAATGTCTTGAAAAGAACTCTTTCTAGTGGTTGCTTGAATAGAGACCCTTGTAAGGAGAGTTGCGTTGCCTTTTTTTATATACCAAGCTTTTCTTTTACTTTAAATTAGTAGTTTTAATCAAGTAGAAATGAGAATTCTGCCTATGGTGTTACATTTAGAGTTTGGACGTAAAAAGGCTGGCTTGAAACTTTTTATTTCTAGCTAAGGAACTGTTGTTATTATTTTTGTTTTTAAGACTTCTTTTCAAAGAAGTACATAATGTATTTTAATTCAGATTCATGCATTTCTGAAAACATGCTAGTGATCATTATAAATTTCTGCTTCACTTTTTTAATGTTAGGAATTAGCTAAAAAAACTCGGTAAAACGATAGATTTAAGAAATTAATGTGGAAAGTATGAATAGATAATGATATACTACATACTAGTAATAAAATAAGCAACGTTGTCCCCAATCATAGTTTTAAAGCAATTTGAATTTAAGCTAGTTTTCAAATTAAATATTAATTCATATTATAATTTATTTTCAATGTATGAAATAACCCGTATCACATTAGTAATCAGCGATTGATATTTAATCCCAAGCAATAAAATCTTACTTCCCTTTCTTCTTCTCTTCAGAATGTTACGAAAACAACTTGAACAGGCATATAAATATTTCCAAAATAATTGAATTAGTTCATCATTGATCATTCATAATTGAGTTAAAATTCAACGTTCAAAATCATACATTTTTAAAACTAATATTGGGTCTATCACTCAGTCGATTAAAAATAATTGTAAGAATTCATTTCCCCAAACATTTTCAAAGAATTCACTACTCCATAACGACATTTTTAATGCATAATACGTAAAATAAGGTAAGGAGTTTTCATGATAGCGTTTAAAATTATTCTATTGTTCTTATTCAATATTTATGATGATATTTACAATTCTTTTTGTTAATGAAAAACGCCGATGATTAAAACATGGAAAGTAAAATCTGGTTTAAATTTGAAACTAGAGAAAGTAACACTATTGTAACTAAACAAAAAACCAACAAGCAGCTTCATTTCAATAAAACCTTTTGAACATGAACTAAATGTCTTTTCGGTCTATTTAAAACATTATTCATCATTATCTTTTCAAATAAAGACAAAAAAGAACTGTACCACAATTATTTTTTCCTTAATCAGACTCAATACATTCATTAACCAACACAACAATGGCTTTATTATGATAAAAAGCCATGTCCATGGTACCGAAAAAAAAACCTCTTTTCACCCGAGTGTTTCTTTTATAACGTAAACAAATAAATATTAATTTAATGGGCGTTTCGAAACCATTTTTTTTTCTCCCTTACTTGTTCCAATGATTTATCCTTTCAAAAAGAACCCTAAAAACAAAGCTCAAGGCTTTTCTGGCTGCTTGAAGTTGTAGTGCTTAATTTTTATAAATATATATAGTTATTCGAATTGGGATGAATGAGGTCTTGTTGGATGGGGACCCGACGAGAATGGGGGTCCCAGATGGCTCGCTTGGTGCCCATGAATCGTTAAATCTTTCATTCATTTGAAAGTTAACAACCGCAATCAAAGCAAACGATCCACGATATCGGTGGTTTTAGGAGCAAGAAAAAGAAGAAATTTTTCTTCTCTCGCGTAATGAAGACATGCCCTTTTTGGGAAGAAATTTTCAGTGGTTTAATGAGCCAGCTATTAAGGGGAAAACACGGATTTCTTTTTCGACCTTTTTTTTTGTTTAAGTGGACATTATTTTTGGAGTGTGCGAATAGTTTTGAAAGGAAGTTATAAATGACTTGCAGTAAAATATTATTTGATTCCAGCTTTTTCACGTGTTTATGCTCAATCTTTTGATTTTTAATTTCATATTTCTGGAGTGCTTACCAAGACCCAAGTGAAGTGTGATGAATATTTTTTTATCATTAATTCAAATGTTTCTGTATTTTTTGTTAAACTAGTGAGCATGCTTTTGTTAAGGATGGGTTAAAATAATAAAATAAAAGTATTTTCAAAATTCTTGAAATTTGCCTTTTTAAAGTCTTTGACAAAGTCTCTCTACAAGTTAAAATATAAAATTTTATATTGTATCTTATTTAAATGACTGTTGAATGACGTATTGACTCCTTCGGGTTTCAAAAACTTGAAATATAAACTAAACGGATAAAACTGACCGTGACCATGAACTTCAGATTTCTGGAAAACCCCTGAAGTAGTGAACCTACCCGTAATCTAAATAGTTATCAAAATTTATTTCTATTTTTCATTAATTATAATTATACGATTGAGGAAACTACTCATTTTAATGTAACCAATTTATGTATATCAAATAAACAACGTTAATATCATCTTTAGAGTAAACATTGAAGTTAACTTTGCAAAACTTCAGCTTCGTTAGTTAAAAGCTAAGCTTAAATTCTTAATTTTATTTCATGTTAAGAAAAATTTTTGGGTATGAAATACTGCATTGTTTGTTTAATTAACTATTCATACGAAGTTTTAAGATTCAAATTACAAAGATAAACTAATTTGTGTATCTTTAAAACCATTATGGACATAAAATATTAATACTAGTTTTATCATGCAAATGTACCCGCTCTATTGAATAACAGATCCCATTATAAACAAACTTTCATTCATCTTAAACCTTAGTTTTCCAAAAAAAAAAAACTTCACCCAAAAATTGAACAAAAATATTCATTGAAACCTAATTGGTAAGGTTCATCGAAATACTGGCTAATTATGTTTAATACAGGCATAGTAAAACTACCCGTTTTAAATTTAGATGCATAATCTATAAAATTGCTTTAAGATTTGAAAAAAAATAATTTTTTTTGTATGTTCTATGTTATGTAAGATGCTTATAAATGTACTTAAACAACTCTTTCATCTACAAAAGATGAAACCATTTTAATTAGTTATAGGAAATTGCATAACTTCCTCTCTTGAAACAAGAAACGCAGCTATGCATTAATTAGGAACGATTAATATGTTGAGAAAGAATACTTTGGCTTCCATGGAGGAAAATACTTAATTTGTTGGTGTGAAAGGATTTATTTTTCTAATAACTGTTTAAAACAAATAACAAAGCACTTTTGAGGTATACTATATTTACCTCCATATTTCTCACAAAAGATTATTTCAATGAAGGATGGTAGCTCCTCTCATTAGTCTGAAACTACCATTTTTACAAAATAAAATGCAGATAGAAGAGAAGTTAGTGGGTTAGTTTGAATTCTCTTAAACTTTTCGGTATTCAAAATATTCCTTCAGGTTGCTTTAAACTTCCAAAAGGTAAGCTAAATTTATGCTTTAAAATCTATTTTTACTTTAAATTGGTAGATCATCAGCATGTACGTTTTCTCAAAAGAATCCGAGTTAATAGTTTTAGTTTTATCCGTAATAATAAATGTATAGAAGAAATTTCGCATCTGTCTAGTTTTGAACTAGTTCTAATTTCTATTTTGAGAAGATATGAAGGCTTATAAAATCATCTTTCATAGTAAAAGAAAGATAATTTTTGCTTTTCAATTTTATAATACTTTTTAGATTTGCGATTATTAGATATACCTATCATATAAATTGAATCATGATAAAAAAAAATCAATATGTTTGTCTAGACAGAAGTTTATTTATTCTACCATCATTTAAAGGTACAACTGCCCAAGCTACCAACGCGTGGCCAGGACCAGACGATCTGAAACAGTGGGAATGGAGCCAACTCTCTAAATATGTGGTGACAAGTCTTAATAGTTTTGGCTCTGGCATCAGTCACGAGGCTCTTCAAAAGTACAATGCTTCTCAGCATAACGGTAAGAAACTTTCTGCGCATACTTTATACCACCCTCTATTAAAAAACTTGAAGTTGTGTTACTTTTTTTATTTGCATGGCATGCATTTTCTACGAAAAAAAATGTCCTGTTACTAAAGTTTTAATCTCTTGTCATATTTTATGCTGCTATTGCTTGAGAAACTTTCTAAACTTCTTAACTATCTCTCAAATGTTAAGTTTATGTAGTTTATTTTTAACCACCTTAGATGTATACAAAATGCTAAAATCAACTAAAAATTGTGACAAAGGCATTTTAATATTTTCTCTTTTTAATTTTTATTTTAAAACTTCACAAAATTAATTCTGTTAAATAAAAGTAATCTTTTCCCAATAGTATAGTATGTGCATTAGATTTTTGCTCTTTCATCAATTAATTTTTATATTTCTATTAATTGGAACTTTCATCGATTAATCAAACTATGAAAAAATATGTAGTTGTAAATCTGTTACCTCTATATCATTATTATTAAGAGAACACAGGGGTTATTCAAAATTCGAAGAGCAAATTTCCAAAAGAAGGATGACAATTCTTTTGTTGTACAAGTTGTTGCTTTATTACATTGTCGTATTTAATACAAGATGGGCTTTTAGGTATAAATGCTTTACTTAATTTTTTGGATACGTTAAAGAAGAAAAATTAACACACAAATTTAAGTTAACCCCTTTTTGCTTGTCCACAATAGCTTTTTTCGTTGCTCATGGCACAACTTTTGCTCGCTCTCTAGCTTCTCAATAATGTATCTACCATTTCAGTTTCTTTGAGATTTTGAATCATTGCTGTTTGCCGTTCTTAGAAGCTTGTGCTGTGAATTTAAAATCACCCTGGGTCTAAACCAAAAAACCTAAACAAAAAGATCTAAACCAAAGATCTCACGAAACTTCACAAAACTTTATAGCCTAACCATGATTTAAAATATTTTCGCCAAGAACGCCCGGCTTATAATACCCAAATCTTATCAATCATGCATAACGGAATCCAATCCTTTGTTACTATGCAAAATATTCAGAATACTTCTCCTCATATATTTTTTGTTAACTTAATACTTTATCAGATTTAAGAACTGAATATGTTCGAAGTTTATCATTCAAATTTCTGTCGGAGTATCATTTTATAACTTGGGCATATTGTAGAAACATTTCTTCTATAGTAAGTCTTAAAGAATCATTGAATAACAATTGATGGTTATTTCATCATAACAAACTTAAAACTGAGTTTGTTCAGATATTTAAAGCACGCTGAGTGTATTTTATAACTATGTTAATTTGGTATGTATTATTTCTTATTTGGTGCTGGAATAGATAATAGTTTAAAATATTTGAGATTTCTACCTTAAAGATTATTCAAATTTTAATGTAGAATCAGTTTGAGGTTGAGGGTTTGTATATCAGTGTTAGAAATAAGGATTTCAACTGTTCATAATTTATTGCTTCTGTTTCTCTTAATTATTGATCTCCCAGCAAACACACATTTTGAACAATTAGACACAATTAAAAATATATTAATAATATCAATGCATAAATAAAAAACTTAATAATTTAGTCCTTACTCATTATGTATTTATGTTTAATGTTTCCTTTCGTGTTGTCAAATTTAGCAAAATCAAGTAATTTTTAACGAAAAAAAAACTATTTGTAACTACTATTATAAACTATTTTATAAGTTTTGTTTCCTTAAAACCACTGCCCAATCATAAAAATACAGATTAACATACTAACTCTCTGAAATCATTCAAATATCACAAGTATAAACCTATTTTTGTATAAACTCGGAATTTGTGAACCTAACTTAATGTAAAATTTTAGGCGCTCATTTCAACTCATTTAAAATCGACGGTATGAGATGATAAGAATTGATCATTAAACTACAGAAATTTCCATTTATATTGAATTTCAAACATTTAACATACTTTTATACTGTTATGTCGTTTATTAATTTCGTTAAATTTAAAATCTGCCAATCCTTCCAAAAATCTAATTAAAGTTTGGTTAAAGCTTACATTTACGCCTAAAATTTTACATCCTAATATGAATGAAGTCCACTTTAGAAACATAAACTATTCCTTGTTACTAAAACTTACACCAATCAAATAAGGAAAAACCATTATAAAGAGAAAATTAAAGCTTAATTAACTAATTAAGGGTATTCCGAATTCATTATGTACTTTTAATTATGACGAACTCATTAATTTTGGTTCGGATTCTACGCGTCTATTTTTCTCGGTAATGGAAAACATATAGACCGTGAACGTTTCGCTTTTTGTGATGAATATAGCATGGAATTGGATTAATTTAAAATAATGCTTGCGCCTCCATTCAAGGGAAGATTGCGTGTCTTTCAATAGTCCCATTTGAATGGCTTCAGAGTGATTCAAATGGCTTAAAATACGTTTTAATTAGTTGGAACTCTTTCAAAGCCGAGCAATTTCGTGATGAGCCTATCCTGGACCTTATTTGCTCAGACTGGGGACAAACAGAAATTAATCTCGAGCTATACAGTAATGGTGGATTTTTCCTCTGGACAAAAAGAAATTTTCAGAAGCTCTAAAAAGTAATCTTGAATGTACTCAAATCAAAGGCTTATTCCGAATGTACGGAATTTGAATGGGAGCTTTTTAAAGTTTCGAAAGTATTTGCATTCTGGAAAATTCCTTTCATACAAGCATTTTCTTATTACTCTTCTCTTTATTCTGCATATTCGTATCGGTTCTAGGTTAACGCATGGAAGAATCGAAGTTTCTGTTTCCAAAATCATGAATAAAACCATTTCGAATGATTTGTAAACTATAAATGCGAGTATTTGCATGAAATGCTAGTCTTGGGTACGACAATCTGACTCGGATTTCTCTTCGGTTTTGTTGAATAGTTAACTTGTATGGCCCGGAATTTTCCGTGGGTAGGTCTTCCTTTAACCAAAGATTGCCGTACCTATTTAAAACGAAAACTACAACATTGGACTAAAATATATTTAAAAATCTTCTAAGCATAAGTTTTAAAGGAAGTAGTTTTCAAATTTACCTAGGGGAGTATTTGCTCATTTATCTTTTAAAGGCAAACAAACCAATGAATAAACTAAGATCGTGTATTCTTATTCTAACGTAGGTTATTTAAAATTTTAAATACAACCCATATTAAGCAATAAAATAGTTGCTTTTAGTTGAGAGGAATACCTTTTTCTTCAAAATGTCCTCCCTTTTCAGACATAAAAAGTATAAACCACAAAATACAGGCGGTTTTTTTTTATAATCATCTCTCTCTCTCTCTTCATCTCCATCTTCATGTTTGCTGTAAACGCCATCTTTTGAGAGCTGGAGGCATTAAAACTTCACTCATTTTGTTTCAGAATTTCTTAAGGGGACATCTATAAGTTACGTGATGTGTTTTTTTCCAAAATCTGGAACCCCCCTCCCCCCCACGTAAGATATACCTACAACTTTTTAAAAATTATTTTCTATCCTATTAATTTGCAGTTTGTGCTTCATAGCACCTAATATCTATAATCCTAATAATATCTAATTATACAATATCTAGCTAAAATGATACATATAAATAATATTAATAACAATCTTTATTCACATTGATAGAGAAATACATAAAAGAATAATAGAAAAAAATACGTATTAGCTGCCAAGAGGGAATCCCGTTCCCCAATTAGTTTAAAATATTGGCAATTAAAGATTACGTTGGATGGAAAAGTTATGACTAGTCAGGCGACAGAGAGAGGAATCGAATAGTACACGAAAGGCTACGAGCGTGGGAGCGTCGAAAGATGAATAGGCAAACAAACGGCCGCGCAAAACTGCATAATTTTGATTGAGAAAATTTATGATATGTAAAAGAGATGGAAAAAGCCAACGGTTCGCTCATACTGATACATCACCACAGTATTTTATCTGTGTGTATTCCTTTCTCATATGTAAAAAAAAAAGAAAATAGTATAATTTCTAACTTAAAAAGTTGACGTGAGATTTTAATCGACACCCCTCCCCCCTTGGTGAGATTTGGTGAGATTTTTCCAACCCCCCCTTTTTTACCTCACGTAATTTATGGATGTCCCCTAAAAGGGGGTTGTAAATCTTCCCTTGAATACTTCATTCAATTTATCCTCAATCATGACGTTATAAAAACATTGAAATAGGAAAAAAAAATTAGATAACCGTAAAAACAACGTTGTTTTCCAATTCTACCCATTGATTTATTTCAGAGTATAAAGCTTTGGTATACTAGTCCAAAAAGGTATTTAGAGCCACGGTAGTGACGTCTATATTGATTTTTATTTTCGAAGAGAACTTATAACTTAATGCATAAAGTTTAAAGCTATTTAAGACTAGATAAAAATAAAAAAGTTTTCTCAACTAAAATGTACAGTGCAAGTGCACGTTAATTTAGAATAAGTCTAATAAAGCTCTTTCCTTCTAATGCTATTACTCCACTTATAGATGATATCAAATGCGATATAGTAGTATCGTTGTAATATTCAGCATCAATTGAACCCGATTCTTTCAGATTTCTCTTCGGTGGAGGAAGTGTACAGCAGCATGGTGAGCGACCTCCGGCAGAACTGTCCAATCGACCGCATGTGTCGGACACTCGCCAACGCATCCACATCCGCCCTTTACAGATACGTGGTCACCGCGACGCCATCCACGCCCGTGAGTATCAACCTACAACTTCCATTCATTAATTAAGATACTTTCACTAAAGGCTCTTTTACACTGTTTTATACTTTCACTGTTCATCCAGAGTGGTTCCTTCCTGTGAACCGCTATTTTGCATGGAAAAGTAAAGGAGCCAATTCACACTTTTCAATGTGGATGATTCCTTCGAAATGAACACTAAAATGATGAGTCTGAATGAGCCTTAAGGCTTTTGTAATTTCCCAAATAGTGAAATCCGGGAGAGTTTGAAAGTTGTAAAATTGTTACATAACTTTCGTTTTACTGACCAATATTAGTTTCAAAAACCGTTAGATATTTATAGATACATTTTGCAATGATGTCATGACCGATGTAGCAGAGGAGGAAGAAATATCTCTAATCTATGAAACGTTGACTTCATAATGCCAATCTTAGTTGAAATAATATATCATGGTAAAGTGACTTCGATTATAACTATCAAAATTATATCCCTTCAAAGAACTAACTATCGGCACAGCTCCCACAGTTTCTGTGTGCTCTCTTGAATCTCTTATTTTTTACGGTATAAGGGTTTTATTTAATAAAAAGACACAAAAATCAACTTACTTTACGTTCCCAAACTTAAAAATCTATACAGGTTAGTTTCAAAAGTGTATCAAACAGCAATCTAATTTTTGTCTAATCATTTTGTGTACTATCCATGTTAAAAAAAATTATAGAAGATATTTATTTTGTACCAAACAAAACTAAAGGTAAGCAATACTGTCGGTAGGTACTTTAAAATTAACTCTGAGACCGCTCTCCGTTTTACCCCTCTACGAGACAGCTGACTCAGCCACACTTTTATTAATCCATCACAGCAACTCTCTCTCACAGACCATCCTACCCCAACTATAACCCTTTTACTCGTTTCCTTTCTATCGGGGGAAAAAAAGGAGAGAAAACCCAAACCAACGAGGTTAGTCCTTTCAGTCTCCTCGGCCCATAAAAAAACCGCCCTTCCATCATTCCATCCTAATGTAAAAAGACGTGAGAAACGGCAAAGACCCGACGCATTCTTTAAAGCAGCCACGGCACGCGCGGTCTAGTAGATGGAGATGGATCACGAGCCCCGAGAATACAGGTGAGAGCCAAATAAAAGCACTAAAACAAGCGGAGGAGGACTGGGATACTTTATCGGAGGGAGCTGCAGGAAATGGCTCTGTAAACGAGATATTGGTATCCGCGCGGTAGTTTCTTATAACAGATTCTGAACCATTCTCTGATAGATATATTTCCTTTTTCCGGGAGTGTTCTTTCTTACCGCTGAAAGATCGCCTGCCTTTCGACGTTTAGGGTCTGGGATGTGGGTGGATTTTATTTATTTATTTATTTGATGTTGGTGGGTTAATAAATTATTCTTCTACTTGGATGGTGTAACTCGATGTTTGTAATTAGTTTTTGAGCCGTTAGAAGTCGATATGGGGGTTTGTTCGGGAAAAAATGTGAAGCCATTAGTTTTGTTTCTTTAAGTATCGGATCAAATGGTTGAAAGGAAGGGTTCGGTGAATACTAAAATCGTGAAAATAGGTAATGGACATGCTGTGGGGAGGTGATTATATTAAAGTTATGGTATTTGAGTTTAAGTCGGGCTTTATGCTATTTAGACAATGAAAATTTCGTTTACACAAAGTACCTGCACATTCAAGTAATAAATTCTCCGGTAGGTAAAAATAAATTTTTGATGTGTGATATGGTCAAAATTTTTAAAAGTAAGTATTTCTGTAAAGAAGTGTTATATATAAGTAACTCTGCCGAATTAACATGAAAATACCAAATATATCACCCTAAAAACATACCTGGTTAAGTTTCCCATATTTTTAAGTTTTACCAATCCTCCATTCCAAAGCATCCACTTCACAGCACTTATATACTAAGGCAGATTAGTAGGTTACGGGGTACCAGCAGCGTAAGTCGCTCTTGCCCCTTACCAGCATGTCACACCTCGGTAGACCCTCATTGGCAACTTATATACTATCAAAAACTAACTTTAAATTTAATAGAAAACCTAGTAAAAATAACTGATGATCAGTAGATGATTTTTAAACTTAATTTATAAGTATCAATAAATATATTTTCTCATTTTTACTATTTTTCATCATACTATAGTATACTTACTATACGTACTAATGTTTTCCTAAATCCCTATTTCATTTATACTTTTCAAAAATATAATTGATTGGAATTATTTTCAAATTGATAGAGTTTATTTGGATTGATTTCGAATAAAAATTAGTGGAATAAAGTTTGCTTTAATGGAAAATACGTTGTCTACTTAATTTTAAAAGCATTTTTAACTAACGCTTTCATAGGGTATACCACAAAACTCTTTTAAAAGGAAGGATAAATTGATTATTTTCTTTCACTAGCTTTATATTATGTGTTTGTGTTTTTTACACTTTCCAGGCAAATGTGATGGTGTCACGGTGTCAGTTTAAGGTTACAAAAATTATATAATTACGTATACCTTTTTCTGACAGCTTACTATCTGGGCTCATTAAAAGAATGTGCTTATTTTTATACAGTATTTATTTAAAGGAATCTCAATATCCTTTTATGGACAATATTTCATTAAATATATATTCTACGCATGAATAAAATTCCCAAAATATAAATTGATAGAACTTTTTTTGTAAGAGTTGGTGGGTAGTAGGCAAAATTGAAAGTGCAGGGGTTTCTTAGAAAACTCATCTAAAAAACTCTGAGGATGTCTAGAGAACTTAAAAAGTTCACGAAGTTCGCCGAAACTTTTATACCCTTTGGGGATTTAGAATATACACCGTATGGGTCTATTTAGTAAGAAAATCGAATTGGCTCAACCTCCAAGTGCAAGTTTAAGGCGGATCGATGTAACGTGATCGCAAAATATCTTTCTTATGGAAGAGATACTTGTTTCTACTTTTAACCATTACTTTGAGCACGAAACGAGAAAACTCATTTAAATATTATCGTTTGGAAGCGCCTAGATTTTTTCTTCTTTCTATAGAACTAAATGAATCGATATAACGATTAATCCTCAAATAAAAAGGTAAAAAAATATCGATTCTTCTTTTCCTTTCCTTCCCTAGTGTCATTACGGTGTGATAAGATCTTTAAACGTCGCTTAAAACAAAGATATAAATTTTGTTCTTTTCTCTCTGATAACGTTTTTATTTATTCTGCGCTGAGCTGATAAATGCATAGGAAAAATGAGAACTGATAAAAAATACTTTTCTCTTGAATATTTCTTCTGTATTATAAAAATTATCATTCATAAAAGATGGATGTTTTATGTTTTTTCAAGAAAACCGTGTAAAATCTGCAAGGAGATGTTATATACAACCTTCTCAAAGTATTCAATTTAAACTCAAGCATGAAAAGCCATAGAATATGGATATTTATCATGAATTTAAAACGCTGGACCAATTTTACAGTTTTAAAACCACTATTTTGTTGAAATAAATAAATTCAGACAAAAATTAATTAATAACTGAAAATAGATCATATCAGATCATTTGCTCAATAAGATACCCTAAGTTCGTTGTCCTCATTATTAGAGAAAAATAAAAATTTCTTTTACTCGAACTTGTCCTCTTTAATTAATTATTTTATTACAAATAGGTGTTACTATTCTTTTATGGTCTAGACTACAATTTTCAAACTGTTAATCTCAAGCCTCTTATTCTTTAAAAAAAAAAACATTAAAGTTTCATTTGGCTTAACTCTAAAGAAAATGCTCTTTTTTTTTTTTTTTTTTGAAAAATATTCTTTTTAAAAATTCTTTTTTTATCGATAATTAAACAGAACATCATAAATATGCATAAAATAATAATATATTGTCAGTATAATGTAATAAATTACATTTTTATGCATTTTTAGTCACTCTTTCTTTACATTTTTTTTTCAAATAAATATTATAATTTTATTACTTTGTTTATGATTTATGACCATATATTACCTATAAGGAAAACATATAACATTATAGAGGAGACTTCATTTGTTAAAATGAAGAACTTTCAAAACAATAAATCTTTCCTTCAATCGATTGTTCACATAAAATAAAGTATCTCGAACCCACTATTACTTTAATCAAATTTCCTATCTACTCTCCATCCTCTTTTTTTCCCTATTTTTAAAATGCTTTCGATTTTCCTATTCCTTCATTCATTTGCTCATATTTTCTTTTCAATCGAATCTTTGCTATTTATTTCTTTTAAAATGTGTCTTATTTTTGCTGTAGCCTAGTTTAACTCACCAGTCGAAAACCACTGAAGAACCTTTTGAGGTTAGGGAGATCTAGTTTTTTTTTGTAGTTAGCAAACATCAAGAGAAGTAGAGGGAATTTTCGGTGATATTTTCTCCTCAAAAGTGAAGTCTGTCGTTTTTCTTCTAGTTTACTTCAGCTATAACTTCATACTATTTAGACTTAGGGGTTTTAAATAGCAAGCCCATCTGAAAATTTGAAGTCTTTTTAGAAAACGAAGAAGAGTGCTCTATATTCACAGTCGTTACCATTAGACTCTTTGGAATGATAAGCGAAATTTAAATTACTCTTAACATTAAAATTAAGCGGTGTTTGAAAATAGGATTTATTTCATCCTGTGTATTAGATTTTTAAATTTGATGTAATGGTTTTTAAAACTGAAGTTATATTTAAGGTAATTCCATGAAAAAAAATCTCAACTTCCATAATCAATTTCATTGAATAATACCAAACTCTTGCTGTGCAAATAGAAACCAAAACTTTCTTTAAAATTACATTTCATGTATTATTGGTTGCTTTTTTAAGGTTTGGTTTTTTTAGACACTTTGGAATGATAAGCGAAATTTAAATTAGTCTTAACATTAAAATTAAGCGGTGTTTAAAAATAGGATTTATTTCATCCTGTGTATTAGATTTTTAAATTTGATGTAATGGTTTTTAAAACTGAAGTTATATTTAAGGTAATTCCATGAAAAAAATCTCAACTTCCATAATCAATTTCATTGAATAATACCAAACTCTTGCTGGGCAAATAGAAACCAAAACTTTTTGAATGAATCTTTAAAATTACATTTCATGTATATTAGTGGTTGCTTTTTTAAACTTTGACCATGCAGCAAGAAGACCCTGCATGAAAAAAATATAAAATTGGAGGGAGGGAATTACTCCAACGGCTTTTCCAGTTTAATAAAACGAGTAGTATGTCTATCGATTCCTGTTAACTCAGCTACAACTTTCCAGAACAATAAAGAAACTCGGACTCTTGGACTCGGATCAAGTATTTCCAGCTAATGTACTCTGCCTCTTTTCAGTCTTCCAAGGGACTTCTTTGTTTCCTTTTCACGCCATTTGTCAAATGCGATTAAAGGGCGGAACACTGAATCTGTCCTCAATGAAAACGAGCGATTTAATCCTAACCTCTATACTTAAACCATGAAAAAACGACTACCGGCGGGGAAATCACCAGTTCCGAAAACTACCCCATCAAAAATTTTCTTCCCTCATTTGTCAAGTAATTCCATCTACGTGTCTCTTAGAACTAATAAATATACGTTCCACCTCCCCTCCTATGTACGCAATGGATCGTTACGATTCGAATTGTTCCGTTGGGGTGTTATATAAATAAATGCTCTCAGAGGAATCTCAAAAGTTGTCAGCACAGGGCTGCCGTTTACAATGATGCAGACAAAGCTCCTCAGCGCCCCCCTTGAGAGAACAACCAAATAAACCTGATGTCGCAAACAAAACCAAACGCAGTTTCGGTGGGGTGCCTTGGGAATAGTTCGTTTCCAACTTCTCGGTCATTTGCACTTCATTCCAGTCAAAGCCTCTGTGGGGACTGAGTAGATTAATTGATAGAGCCCGTTCATTGCACAGGAAGCTCAATTCTTGAGGGAGCTGTTCCTTGGCTGTTCGGTGTTATGGATGCTATCACCTCATAGCACCGTTGAGAAGGTGCGTAACAGTCCGTATCAATTTCGAATATCAAGTCTGATGAATTTGGGTTTAGATATGATACGTAAATTGGGATTCTGTAAGGAAGGATATGTTTAGATGCTATCTAGAATTTAGCTGTTATCTGACTATTCATCTTAATTTATTTACCATGTTTATATCAGTAAAATTGGGATGATTTAGTATCAAAAATGCAGTGCAGAACTATCCCAAAACGACTCCCGAATCACACAGATCATAAAACGTGATTATTACAGTGTGATTGAAAACTGCAACGACTGAATTCGTATAGAGCAATTCCCATACATTGGATTTCCTTTTGTTTGAAAGGCGGGAATAACCCGTTTAAATACTGTCGTTTATTACACTAATATTTTTTTAACGATTTAAGAACTAGTTGATCTTAACACCAAGAGAAAACATAGTTTAACACTCATATAAAAGCACTTGAAACTTCTATTAGTAGAAAAAAAAAACAAATCAAAGCATCAAATAAAAATCATCGTCAACGCATCAAAACAACTTAAAAAGATTAAACAATAAATGTTTTTAGGTAAGGTAAAAGTTTAAGGAAAAATAAGCTTGAAAAGAAAAATAAATTCAGACTCTGTCTTAACCCATGTTTTGGACTCACTCAGCTAGAGATCGCAGAAAACAAATGATAAAATTTCCTTTGTTTCAATGCCAATTTTATTTAACTCGATTTTATATTACTAGCAACACATTATTCGAATTAAACGGGAGTTTACTGTACTTTTCACATTTAATAACAAATTTAACCAAGAAGTATGAAGTATGTATTTTCAAAATAAAATCTGACACTTGTTCCATTTATTTCCTTTAAAATAAATAATTATTTCCATAAAAAGTTAGTTAAAGTCTTGAACACTTCTTTGTGGTTGCATTTCCAAATGCGTTGAAACATGCGATTTCGGGGAAATTTTACATCAGCAACAAGAAAATATCAAAGCATCCGAAAACGTACACAAAATTCAAAATGCAGCATATTTCAGCTCTTTTACACGGGTTAATAATTCTGGGAGGTAAGTAAACCGCCATCATCGCTATACATGAGAATTCCTCTCCATCTAATATTTGCTGTGTCCCTAATTAATGATTGCCCTATAAACATCCTTACCCTCGTGTTTAACATTCTTCATTAAACAAACACGGACGAACGACGAAACGCGAGACGAAGTCGTAATGAACTGAAACGTCAGAGCCTCGCCAGTCATAAGCCAATTACCAGCCAAGTGCCGCATTAGCTCCGATACCTAATTTATCAGGATGAGTCGAGAAACAACCCATTCAACTTCTGTCGCCAAAACTTTTCATCCTCCAATAACTTATTCAGAGGCTGGGAAAAGGTGAATGGGGTTTAAGCCGAAATCGATGCCCCGTTGACAAATTTCCTTGGCATAATTGGATTACTTGATTCCCAGTTAATATGGTTCGATCTCTCAGATTATTGGGGTAGGAACTAGTTAGTTACCGTCGTAGTCTGGGCTTTTTGCGCAATATTGGGGGAAATTGGATTAGGGTAATGAATGGAATGCCCCGACGCGACGAGGCATTTTGGTTGGACTTTAGTGAAGTGTCGGGGGATGTCGCGTTCAGAGTGGATATGAATGGAGTAATTATAGTATCACTTTTTAGGTGTTGGAGCTCTGCCAAAATTATCTGTAGTACTGTGAATAAATAGATTGTAGCTATGTAGTAAATACTTGAAATAAAAAAACAAGTTTAAAAAGTTTCAAGTACGGGGAAAATAATATGGTACTTGCAAGCTAAATATGTATCGTAAATGTGTGCTTACTGCTTATACGACCAAAAAAACTCATAAATATAGATTGTGAAAATATGCAATTAAAGCATCAAAGTTCATCAAAGTATTGTATTGGTGTATCAACGCGTGGCTTTTTTTTTAAATAAAAAACATATAAAAAATATTGATATAATAAAATAAAATATAATAAAAATATATTGCATAAACAATGGCGAACTCGTGTTATAGTTAAAATCATTCTCTTAGAGATAAATTAGGATTATATCTATTTTTTAAATGACGGTAAATGTTTCTTCTTTCTTATAAAAAGACTAAATAGACCGTTTATGAAAGTAGTATAAATGAAAATAAGATTAATTTTACAGCAAACTTTGAAGTAGTTAGGGTGTATATATGTTATGGGCAAAGTGAATAATCAGGCATTATTAATAATGCCCGAAGTGGAGGCGGGCAAAGTGATAAATTTCATTCATAAATTCCACTGAATTTATCACATTGCCCGGGCATTATTAATAATGCCCGGATTTATCACATTGCCCGTAACATATATACGTATCATTCCTCCAGACTTAAATTTTATAACATGTATCAATATTATACCAAAATGCTATTGGGAGGAACTGTATGTTTTACAATCACAGTAGTATTTGTTTCCCTTATAATGTAACCCCCAACTCTCTAATATTAAAAAAAAACTCCATGAGATTTTTTTTTAAACTTTCAATTTAAAAATGCTTCATCGGAAGTAGAATAAAATCAGTTCTTTAAAAATAAATCTACTCCATACATGAAAATAATAACTTTGTTGAGTAAGTTACACAGTTACTTCAACTGTGTATATAGAATACAGTTATTTAAAGAAAAACTATCAACAAGTTACTTTTAGCTCTACACATCGAACATATCACGGAATGTGAACTCCAGAGAATTCTTCTTTGATAATATTCACATAAACAGCTAAGCTCTTAATGGCATAGACCGTTTGATCTTCTAAAAAAGTTATCCTACATAAGGCCTTATCCAAATGCTATAACTAACGACATCCGCTATCTCCTCTGTTCCGAGGTACAAAAGAAAGTACTACTATGAATCTTACTTACTTGTTATTTTACCCTGAGCCTTATCCAATTTGGTACGTAGATTGAGATTGTGAGAAGAAGTTTACTTATCAATGGTTGTAAAAGGTCTTGGAATCAGTAAAAAGGTTATCTTAGCTGCATAAAATTCGATTTAATACCTTTATTCATTGTAGAATTTGTAGTTATTTCTCTCCATTTTATTGAACTTTTTACAGCCAGCAGTAAAGATTTATTCCGGAAGTTTTCAAACTTCTTTGTTTATAATAGATCCCGAAATGGAAATGAGTTTTTAAAAGGAAATTCCTATTATTAAACTCTTAACTTTTTTCGTATATATTAAATTCCAACCAAAATTTGGCTTATTATTACCCTCAAAGCTGCAAATCGGTTAATAAATGAAAGTTATAGAAAAGTTATTGTTTTATATTAAAAAGTTTTATGGTAAGTTAATTCTCTAAGTTTATTCCCCATTCCACATTTAAAATAAACGAATGTATTGATGAATTACGATATCGCTACTTAATTAGCTTAGCTTAGTTAATAACCCTTGCTGTGAAATGTAATATTTCAAAATTATTGGCGATACTGTAATATTTGCTTTTCCTTATATAACTTGCTACACGCGTTGTTCCTTCTTTACTGCTGTAAATGTACTACGGCAGTAAAGCAACATCTACAGTGCAAAGGTATTGTTGCAGTGAAACTGTGTTTACCCGGTACTCTCATTTCCTTTTTCTCGCCTGCATCAAGCCTTTGCGTGCAGTGAAACAAATCTAATTTTTGTTATTACGTATTTGTATTATTTAAAGTCAATACTTCAAGATTACTTGTTATAAAATGGGGTACTGCATACAAATGTTTGTGCAACACATACATACACATAGGCAACAATACTTCACCTCGGTCCACAGGTGCCCAGTAGGTCATTTGAAGTAAAAAAAAAGTTTTTTGGATATATTGTAAAAGAAGTGAAACAAATCTGCATGATTTATTCTTATGAAATAATCTTGACATAAATTTCAAAAATAATTACAGTACAATAAATAATAATAATAATAATAATAATAATAATAATAATAATAATAATAATAATAATAATAATAATAATAATAATAATAATAACAGTTTTTCGCGTAAAATAACGAAATTTAGAACTCGTTTAGCCTTACTTTTGCTTATCTGGTGTGGTAAGGCTATTCCTTTCCACATAGTTTCCTGTTCTTTTTTTGTACACCCCACGTTTAAGTTTAACGCGCATCCTAGTAATTCTTCCCTCACCAAACCAGAACCTAACGAGAACCCTTTTTCCTTACCATATATGGTAATGTTTTTTTTCTTCTGCCCTGCGATTGGCTCTCCGTTCGCATTCCTTTCTCTTCGTCTTGTTTATGCGGACTTGGCGCGTGTCCTCTGCAGAAACTGGTTTCTCTCATCATGTTAAATTCACTTTTTGCGCGCGTTTAGCCAATTCTGGCACCTTGGCGACGAACTGTCCTCGGTTCGTTTTGTCGTGGCAACCAACACTTCACTAAAAAAACGCCATGAATTAAACGTACTTTTTGAGAGCTCCGTGCTCTGTGGATTTTTAGCCTTTTTTTGGCCTGTGGCCTGTTGGCCTTGTAATTCGGCGGAAATTGTTAAACTCAAAAGTTGTGTATCCGAATATAACGATCAATCTAAAAATAAAACCACAGTTGATAATCTAAGTGTGAACTCCTCGATGATTTAAATTCCACAGCAGCAATCACCATGGAGTTTTGGACGAGCTTCTAGATGCCCGGTAATCACAATCTCTATTCATCGCTTATGGATGGAACGACAGGACCTCTTCATCTTGTTCGTGGTACTCCCGGAGACCCCTTCAACTGGAGCTGGAGATTATTTCCATTCCCAAGGTCGGTCCGAGCCGAGCGGCCGGATGACCACCAACCTTAACTTAAAATCAGCACCACATTTGGTGCATCGTGACCATCCTCTCTATGAGCACACACGTACCCTCACCCTTCATTAAATATTTTTTGGTTTTACATGGTATTTCACATTTTTGTACTATGTTTGATTTGTGATGTCTAAGTGTCGGAGTGCAGGATATTTCTATTGTAACCCCCAATTTAATTTTTTTTCTGTTTTGTATGTATTCAAAATTTTAACTTTTTACCTTGACGGTTGGTTTTCGAGTGAAGTCCCTTAGTTAAATTCCTGTACTCACACACTTATGCATGTTTTTGAATTTTGACCGACACACATACACGTTTAATTTTGTTTTTTTTTAATTTCTCGAAGGGTGCCTTTTTTGCCATTTTATTGTGTAATGTGCTTTCCACCAATTTTTTTTGTTTTCCTTGAACCAGAATCACCTATATTTTTAAGTGCCACATACCTAAATGTTGTTTTTATGTACCTTTTTCTTTTTGAGGAAAATTTAAATTTTTTTTCCATTGAAAATGTAATTTTTTGCACACAATTTGGTCTGTGTGGTTGCGCCATTTTTTTCTCTGCATTTTTTTTCCATTTTGTCACTGGTCTAATTCATTAATGGGTATACCAATGGTTACACCTTCCATAGAAAATGGATTCTGTCCCATTTTATTCTTGTTTTTGCCCTCACTAAATATTTTTCTATTTACACCTTCCATCAAAATGATTCCCTGTTCCATTTTTTCTGGATTATGTTTTTTGGGTTATACCTTCCCCTAATAAGAACCCTCTTGCCATTCACGTGTGTCAGTAAGTCCTGTTCCTGTAAACCCCATTAACAGCTGTGAGTTCAGCATAATATTTACAATGGTTGGTTCATGGCATACACATTCTTTTCCTCACTCTACACAAGCAGTGATGACGGGTTCTGCATTCCCGGTAAAAAAAAAATACTCACGCTTACCTGACCTCTACTTTTGTTTATTGTAGTTTTTTTGGAGATTTTGTACTGCTCAAACAATTTGTTTGAAGGTCAACTCGAGGGAGTTTTAAGATGTAAATGGCAATTTTTTTTCATCGACAGTTCTTGACAAAGTACATAAGACATAAATAATACATAATTTCTGATAAAAAGGGAATAGGCGTAAAGTTTTTGAGTCAACCAACCCCCTTAGAGACCTTGGGTCAGGTCAAATTAAATTCATCTCACTTGGTTGATCTCAGTGTTTTTTATTAGTGACAAAGCAGATTCTAAAACCATGATGTGACAAACTCATATACATCGAGTAATATTTTTTTGTGGAGTTATTGATTGTTGCCACACACAGATTTAACTTTAAAAACCAACTAACTTTTAAGCATGGTCATATTTTCCTAGATTTCTTGTTCTGTTATTTCTTAAATTTTTTTTTGGTGATTCTTTTTCATTTTTGGTTCTGGTGGACAGAGTTTTTTTTTTCAAAGCACATATCTTTTTGGTATTTTCAAGAAATTTTTTTTTGTGGTTTAAATGTGGTTTCTGAGTTCATTTACCTTTCATGTTTACCTTTTACAAGGTAATAAAATACAACGTATTAATATTACTGTGCCCTTTAAATTTTTTTTTCTTGTGTTTTATGCTACAGTTTCTACCTAAATGGAATATTTTTTCAAAACAATTTGTTTTTTGTCATATGACCCCTATAACTAGGACTTTGGTCAAGTACATGACAGTATTTTCCTTTTTGCATAAGAGTGACTTTAGTTTTATAATGAAACTTTAATTTTAATTAGTGATTGTTGTAAAAATGAGTTAGGTGACTAATGTTTTTTGAAAAATGAAATGATGATAGTTGAGTTAAAATTTTCTATTTGGTTTCTGCGTTCAAAAACCCTCGTTGTCAGGTCTTTCATCATGCCAGAATGGTGCAGTCACTAACACGCCCTGGTAATCATAGGGAGGCCCAGGTATGAAATCCTGGTTCTGGTTGTCTGCCCTACAGCGAGTCGGAAATATCAAAAAAAGTTTAAAAAAAAAAAATAACCAGAACTTTAGCCAAATTGGGAATTTTTTTTTGTCTTTTTGTATGTGGATGGAAATACCCACATGTGTAGTGCACTACTTTTTCTTAAGTGGAAGGAGAATACCCACTGCTTTTGTCACGTGGAAGGAGAATGCCCACTGTTTTTGTTGTTGTTTATAGAATTGAAGTTGTAGTTAGTCCCTAACAGTCTCGAAAGTTTGGTTTTTTCTGTCACTTTTTTCTTGTCACCTCCCGTAGCATAAAACACACAACAAACACTTAATAGTTAACATGAGTTTAATTAGGTATTTTATTTTCAATGTGTTGAGATTGGAACTTTCATTCTTATTTGGGCCTATAAGTAATTTTTGTCATATTACACTGTTTTTTATACTATTAACTGCATCGACATGGAATTTCGATTTACTGGTTTACCTTGTGAATTTTATATTGTGCAATGATTTTTTTTATTTGGTGAACTAATTTAACAAGACATAATTGTCATTCTCTAACTTCTAAAAACTTGAATTTTTTGTTTGTCGCTGGGAAATTCACCATGTCTCTTGGTCATCTGTTTGGTACACAGTCGCGAATGTATGTGTGAGGATGTCAAGCTGGTCTTCATCAACACACACCCACGCAGTTGATTCGGGACTTGTTGTCTTTCCGTTACGACAGTTCAAGTCAATAGGAATTCATCTATCAATGATTTTTTTAAATACCTAACTGGTCATTAATTTTGTCTTATTGAATCCACTTATTCATAATATGTATTTTTCTTTCATCGTCAGAACTATATCAACTCAGTAATTTTTTACATTGCACTGTCCATGTCCATCAGAATACTAATATGTGTTTATGTAGTGTATACATATTTTTGGTCTGTTTTGTACAGCTAATCTGTCGGTTGCCACACGCACGCATATCTAACGGTTAGACTTTTTTCCAAAATTTTCCCTGTTTTCCGGGAGAATATGTGGTAAGGCTATTCCTTTCCACATAGTTTCCTGTTCTTTTTTTGTACACCCCACGTTTAAGTTTAACGCGCATCCTAGTAATTCTTCCCTCACCAAACCAGAACCTAACGAGAACCCTTTTTCCTTACCATATGTGGTAATGTTTTTTTTCTTCTGCCCTGCGATTGGCTCTCCGTTCGCATTCCTTTCTCTTCGTCTTGTTTATGCGGACTTGGCGCGTGTCCTCTGCAGAAACTGGTTTCTCTCATCATGTTAAATTCACTTTTTGCGCGCGTTTAGCCAATTCTGGCACCTTGGCGACGAACTGTCCTCGGTTCGTTTTGTCGTGGCAACCAACACTTCACTAAAAAAACGCCATGAATTAAACGTACTTTTTGAGAGCTCCGTGCTCTGTGGATTTTTAGCCTTTTTTTGGCCTGTGGCCTGTTGGCCTTGTAATTCGGCGGAAATTGTTAAACTCAAAAGTTGTGTATCCGAATATAACGATCAATCTAAAAATAAAACCACAGTTGATAATCTAAGTGTGAACTCCTCGATGATTTAAATTCCACAGCAGCAATCACCATGGAGTTTTGGACGAGCTTCTAGATGCCCGGTAATCACAATCTCTATTCATCGCTTATGGATGGAACGACAGGACCTCTTCATCTTGTTCGTGGTACTCCCGGAGACCCCTTCAACTGGAGCTGGAGATTATTTCCATTCCCAAGGTCGGTCCGAGCCGAGCGGCCGGACGACCACCACCTTCGTCCCCGCCATCGTTCCTGGATCCGCGATCCCTCGCTGGCCCTGAAGCGACGGCCTGGCCTCGCAGCCGGTGGCTGCGCCCGCTGAGAAGGATGGAGGCATGGCAGGCCTCTCGTCCGCTCCCCACCATCTCTAGCCGATGCGTCGAACATCGGATGCTTGCTCGTGGTCGGACCCATCCGGGTGATCAACGCCATCGTCACCCCTGCTACTGTTCACTGAACAATCCTCCTTTGTCACTTGATCTACCATCCACTGAACTTAATCTAATTCATGTTTTCCAGATTTCCTAGTGCCTTCAGTCTTCTAAAAACATGGTGAGATCTTCAGATTATCAGGCTATCACTGCCATCCATCGTTCTTTTGATTACCTGTGTCGTGTATGTTTTAGATGCGTGTGTCGCTCATGTTGAGGGCTGGGAACCTATTTCCATGGGTTATTGCAATATGTCCCATAACGAAAATGTCTACCACTAATTTACGATCACTATTATTTCCCTTCACTTCCTATTAATTCTCCTTTCCCTCAACTTAACCTAAAATTTATCACCACATTGGGTTTTTTGTGTTTTTTTTTTTAACTTTTGAAGGGTGGTATGTTAAGAGCAATCTTTAAAACAATAAGGAATTACATTTCAGTTTCACGTAGGAATAAAATAAGATTATTTCATTAACTAGATCATGTGATACTTGCTTAAGAAGCCTAAACCTTTTGAATTGCTTTGTAACTGTAGGTCTCTTTCAATTTCCTTATAAGGCCTCTGCTCTTTTCTATTAATGAAAATATTCCCATAAATAATTGTTTCCCTTTAAAAACTAAATAGGATTGAGATTGTTGAAATATTTTATGTATATTAATAAAAATAACGACTTAAAATACATTTAGATTATAACTGGTTATGACAGTAAATCATACAACTTTGATATTCGATAGAGGTTAAATTAAAGGCAATTTTATTTACTAATTTTGCTTCATTTATACAGTGTTAATTTTTTTTTTCTTTATTAGTTTTAGAAAGTTAAATTTAATGCTTTTTGTCTTAAATTGCGAAAAGCTTATTGCTTATTGTAATAAGCGTAACTTCACGAGACTATTGAATGTTTAAAAATATTTCGTCAATAGTAAAGGGGTGGTTATATTAATAGAGTGAATTAGGGGTATCTCTTTTAAGAATAAAAAACAAAATATACTATTTTAATAAGCAAAACGCAAGAAAAAAACGTTTTGGTCGATGTAACTTAACCTATCTTTTCTTAAGTTATCTTATGCTATGCCTAGTGGCTTACATGTAACAAACAAACAACTGCATCCATTAGCACTTCTGCGTATCCAAAGACTGTCCCCCTCCCCTAATCCCGTCCCCCGGGACGACCATTCCTGTCCTACCTCGTTTTCCACCCAATGTTTCACGGGGTCTTTTTCTCCCGTTTCCCGGAAACAAAGACGACCCCTGGCTGCGGAAGATTGGGATCCCATTTTCCTAAAACGGGATTTTCGGGATTTTTGCCTTCTTTCTTTTCCGCTTCTGCTTCGGTGGCCTCGGGTCCTCTGCCCTGCACGAGATAACGAATCGCGGAGGTATACCTTCCCGCCCGAGAAAAGAACTGAGCGAATTTTGGATTTGAATGGGGGGTTTTTTTCGACTCAGGCTTTCCTTTCGAAATGACTCGTGGGGTGTTGTGTTTTGTTGTAAGACTCGCGTTGGAGGACTAGAGCGATTGAGTACTCGGGGTTTGTATTTCGCTTGAATACCAATGGGAAACTTAGTTTGAGTTGGGGAGTTAAAAAGCTCATGTCGAGCTATTCAAAAAGTTCTCTCTGTGGACGATTTGGGAAAAAAAAATTCCGTTAACAACTTTAACAGTATCCACTCCGTTTGATTTGAAATAGAAAATTCTGTTCCCAATTATACTGCAGAGACATTTTAGCTTTTCCTTGGGCACTCAAACATTTTATAAGCTGTTCGTAGAGAAATATGCTGATTAAATATTTTGTGAGCCAAAGAACCTGGCATAAGAGCTACTGTACTAAAAATAATAAGCAGACATGTGGGGGGGAGAACTAGATGGGAGTTTATTTAATAATTCGTTAACAATCTATTCGTTTGTTTGAAATTAATTCCATTAATTTAATCGTTATCAAACTAGGAATTGAAAATTTTCTGAATTGACTGAATTGAACTTAATGAATTGACTTTAAATTCAAAACAATTAATATTAGATTAATTCTTATCCTTTTTGTATCCTACAATTTTTAAGCTGAGTGTAAAAGTTGTCCATTAATATTTTACTTACCCGATAATCCTCTTTGATTCTTTTGTGTCTTAAAAAACAACAGCAGATATTTTCATTGAACATTTAACTGATTCATTTCATTCATTTTGGAGAAATACATTTTTTTAGAACAACATAGGGGTCATTCCATTTCAAGTGGTCCAAAAAAAGTAAAATTGGTTGCTCGACCATTTTTAAAAAATCTGAAATTTTTTGTACATCAACCCTAACCTAACAGAAGATCAAAACAACCATTATTTTTAATTTAACCTATTTTGCTTGTCCGCAGCAGCCATGCAAATTTCGACGTTTTAGCGGTTTTTGGTAATTTAAGCGTTTACGGGATTAGAAATATCTCCCCTTTAAAATCTCCAAATCAAATGGGGTTTGAAGCAAAATTGTTTAGAATAAAACGGTCTAAAAGACTAAAGCAATTATACTTTTCTAAAATAAACCCTTAGGGGTGAAATTTTAGTTTAAAGTTGAAATTTTTTAAAAAATATCTGCCCACTTTAAGAATATTTTTTTATAAGAAGGAAACCTGTCAAGGCACCAATATTTTTTTTATTAATAGTCCAAATACATTTTAGGTCATATGCAATGTTTTGGATCTGAGCCTCAATTTGTCTTTATTAAAAAAAATCTCAAAGTCGAAGATTTGTCAAAATTTGCAATTTTGAGGGTTAAATATCTCTGGTGGGGGACCAGTTAAAAATTTTAAAATGGTTCATTCTAGAGTACCTACTATATATTAGTGTTAAGCTCAAAAAGTTCATAGGAGGAGATTTGACTACAAGCCGAGGTATGATTTTTACAAGGTGCCCCCAAACGTCGCAAAATTTGGAAATTAAGGATTTCTACAAAATTTGTCTGTTTTCAAGAGAACTTTTTTATAGGAAGGAAACCATTCAACACAACACATATTTTTATACAAATAGTCCAAATGTAATTCAAGTTACACGCAAAATTTGAAACCTGAAACTTGGTTTTTCTTTGCTTAAAAAAATCCCAAAATCAACGATTTGTCAAGAATTTCACTTTTTTAGAGTGATCTCTCTGAAGGAGCAGGAGATAAAAATTTGAAACTTAGTCATCATAGAGTATATTATGGTAGTGTTATGCCCTAAAAGTTTCAAGATGGAGGATTATTTGGCTACAAACATAGAAATGGCAAGGATGATATTAAACTTTTTTTTTTTGTTGAAGTGATTTTTTTTTTACTTTAGAATTATTTTGTAAATTTTATTAATGTTTCATTACTTTTTAATTTTAATTATACAAAATACAGCAATATAGAAAAGCTTAGCAATGAACTTTATGAATAAAAATATTTATCTCTATTTTTTACCAAAACATATGTTAAAGTTGGGCTTGATATAAGTAATTATATTAACTACTTAACCTTAGCATTCAGCCATTGACAATCTTTACAACCTGAGAGACGGAGAGGGAAGAAGAAAACCGCGATGAGAATTGTTTTATTGCATACTGCAAACCTGCACCAAGATCCGAAGAACATTTTGATTCACCAAGGTGTTTTGTTGTTGTACCCATGTTTCTTTTATTAGTCGCAAGTTCATGTTAAAAAATGGATTGTGATGTGGGTCAACTTATCAGAGAAAATTGTCACAAGTCTGTTTAGGGGACATGAAATTACATGAGGTCAAAAAGGGGGGAGGGGTTTTTAAAAATCTCACCAAGGGGGGAGGGGGGTTGATTAAATCTCACGTCAACTTTTTAAGTTGGAAATTATTCGATTTTCTTTGTTTTTTAAGTATGAGAAAGGAAAATAATTTTTAAAAAGTTGTAGGTAAATCTCACGAGGGGGGGAGGGGGGTCCAGCAAAATTTTACCAAGGGGGGAGGGGGGATCCAGATTTTGGAAAAAACACCTCACGTAATTTATGGATGTCCCCTTATGGCCCAGTAACTCTTGAGGTTAATCGGTTAAGTGAACTAAGTGAAGATCATCAAAATTTGATTGTTCTAAGGATCAATAAATCTGTCTAAAATACATGCAAATATCATGAGAAAAAGTATTTATTAAAATATCATAATCTCTATGGCAATACTTGTTCGGATCCACTAAAAATTCATAAAAAAAGTTATTACCAAAGGACTTAATGAAATTAAAATAGAGCATTTAAAAAAGAGAAAAGATACCCGGATAAAGATATCCTCCATCTTGAAACTTTTAGGGCATAACACTACCATAATATACTCTAAGATGACAAAGTTTCAAATTTTTATCTCCTGCTCTTTCAGAGAGATATCACTCTAAAAAAGTGAAATTCTTGACAAATCGTTGATTTTGGGATTTTTTTAAGCAAAGAAAAACCAAGTTTCAGGTTTCAAATTTTGCGTGTAACTTGAATTACATTTGGACTATTTGTATAAAAATATGTGTTGTGTTGAATGGTTTCCTTCCTATAAAAAAGTTCTCTTGAAAACAGACAAATTTCGTAGAAATCCTTAACTTCCAAATTTTGCGACATTTGGGGGCACCTTGTAAAAATCATACCTCGGCTTGTAGTCAAATCTCCTCCTATAAACTTTTTGAGCTTAACACTAATATATAGTACTCTAGAATGAACCATTTTAAAATTTTTAACTGGTCCCCCACCAGAGATATTTAACCCTCAAAATTGCAAATTTTGACAAATCTTCGACTTTGATTGAGATTTTTTTAAATAAAGACAAATTGAGGCTCAGATCCAAAACTTTGCATATGACCTAAAATGTATTTGGACTATTAATAAAAAACATATTGGTGCCTTGACAGGTTTACTTCTTATAAAAAAATCTTCTTAAAGTGGGCAGATATTTTTAAAAGAATTTCAACTTTAAACTAAAATTTCACCCCTAAGGATTTATTTTAGAAAAGTATAATTGCTCTAGTCTTTTAGACCGTTTTATTCTAAACAATTTTGCTTCAAACCCCATTTGGTTTGGAGATTTTAAAGGGGAGATATTTCCAATCCCGTAAACGCTTAAATTACCAAAAACCGCTAAAACGTCCAAATTTGCATGGCTGCTGCGGACAAGCAAAATAGGTTAAATTAAAAATAATGGTTGTTTTGATCTTCTTTTAGGTTAGGGTTGATGTACAAAAAATTTCAGATTTTTTAAAAATGGTCGAGCAACCAGTGCTGGACCACTTGAAATGGAATGACCCATAGATTATTTTAGTATATGCCAACTTAAAAAAATAAAATGTGAAATATTTTTAGTGGCATTCATTAATAAATGGTCA
Source organism: Tetragnatha montana (assembly GCA_963680715.1). Lineage (NCBI taxonomy): Eukaryota > Metazoa > Arthropoda > Arachnida > Araneae > Tetragnathidae > Tetragnatha > Tetragnatha montana. The sequence goes on from OY796680.1 coordinate 30,442,766, forward strand.
TATCTAATAACCATATGATAACATAGAAAGACATTCTCAAAATTAATAATAACATCTCTAAAAATCCCCATAAATTTTTTTAAAAAGTGCAATATATTTTGATACTTTTGAAAACTTGTGTTTAAAGACATTTTTTCATCCAATTCAATTAAATATTATTGTTAAAGAAAAAGACTGAAGTTCTGAAAATTCAACATCTACAAAGAAAGAAACTTCTCAGAAATTACACAAATTATTCCAAGAGCAATATATATTATAAATAGAAATGCAATTCTTAACAGTTAAATAAATCCCATTTTGTTTTTTAAAAAAGTATCGATTCATATAAGTCAAACTCAGATTATTATCATAAAAAAATGAGAAATAAGTTTTAAATTGAACGCAGGTTTAAGTGCAGTTTTGGATTACATTCAGAGAAGAAGGGAGAACTAATATGAAATAAGTTGTGTAAGGATCAAAAGAAATAGATTAAACTGTGTTTGTCGTTTCATTTTTCAAGAACTTCCAATCTTTAAAAAAAAATAAGTTACTGGGATCGTCCTTTTATCTTGCTTCTTTTAATAAAGGCAATTCTATCTGCCGACCTTCGGTAAACCTGTCTTGTCAATGGCGGGAGGACATTCTTTTCGTAAATCCGTTTTGTCATTCGTTCATTTTGCCTCAAATGAAAAAGGTTTTTGTTCTCGAAATGCCCCGAAACATCTGAGAGACGCTGAAATAAATTTTCAAATTCAGTTTTGACTCCATAAACAAAATAAAAGTCAAATTTGTCGTGTTTTGTGGATAATGAAACGTCGGGGGGTTTTTTTTGCGTTTTGATTTGGCTTTTGGAACAACAGAAGAAAAGCTGTCACTACCTGTGGGAAATATTAGTATTGATTGCATTTAATGGATTAATCGTTTGCGCGAGTCAGCAACATTTATTCTAGAACACCACCTGGCAAAAAAAAAGTTCTTTTGTCATCTAGTTTTATTTTTTGTTTGCAGCATAGTTTTACTGTAATCTCACGACTCATCTGCAGGTTCCCAGTTGTATGATTAATGTTTTCTTGATTTGATGCTTGCGTGTTATTTTTCGTTTGTAAAAGAGAAGATTTTACGCTGCTTTGTAGAAAATACCGTTGTTTATTGGAAAAAATTTGCGATAATGGGAAGATAATAAATTGTTCGATTGCGATTTTAAAGTTTATTTTTTCAAAAATATCTTGAATGTTTGTTAAATGGACATTTTTTGTTTAAAATCATAAATCATGGAACTGTTTAAAGTTTTAGGTAAAGTTTCGATAAATAAAAATGTTTATTGTGTTTCTGAAGTTACGAGAAACTTCATGAGATTGGTGTGCAAACACAATTTTTGTCTTTTCTCTTTTAAACATTTCGAAGCATTATAAAGATTTATTTTGGGCTTAAAAATTTTATTTTAATTTTAAAAACGTGATGTTTTATATCTGGATTTGTTTAATGTTTTTTTATTAATCAGGGGCATCAGTTAGAAATGGGTATTAATTGCTGCAGAGATGAGACTAGTTTAAATATTTTTCACATACTTCACCAAACTGTAACAAGGACGGTTTTATTCAAGGGGATGTAAAGCACAAAACAACTTTTCTATATTTGTTATGGATTATTTTCAACTTTTACGTTTGACGAGAACAAAGATACTTGACGCCAATGTTACTCCTATGGGATCCACTACCTGAATACCTACTCGACTTTTTAACGATAGAACCTCAATTTTTGGGGCTATAGCGCCCGTTTGTCATATCATTTGTCATTTAGTTTGATCCTGGGACGCTTCTTCATAAAACCTCCTAAACCTAAAATATTAAGCCCCCTCATATTCCAACGATATATTAGATTCCTATCTAGCACAAATGAGCTGTCAGGCAAACTTACCTGTCACAAAACACCTGACGATTTGAGTTGTCGGGATTTTGAACGAATCCCTCTTTAAAACCAGGTATGCATTTTCAAATTCTACAGAACTCTTTTGATATTATTCCCCCATCGTTATATGTTCCATCTCAACTTGTCGACGAATGCAAAACAATTCCCTACATAGAACAATTTAGAGAACAAATATGAGATAAGAACTATTAAAATTCCAAAGATTTTTTTCAGACTTCAAAATAAAACGTTTCTGAAACAGAACACAACACAACAAACAATCTAACAAGGCGTTCACGTCAAATTTAAATTAAATTCCGATAAATAAAGAAAAGACCTAAAAAACATTTTGCGACCACCCACAACAACATTTATGCCTCTCCACAAGCAGAAAAGCGACCACAAACATATTGCTCCATCCCCATAAAGCTGTCCCTTCTCTGCGGTTAGTTAGCGGGGAAAAACTCTCGTGCACTCCCCGTCAGAGTAAGAGAAACCATAAAAAGAGTATTTCTCGTGCCGTAATGAAATAACTCATCATCAAGAGAGCTAGCCTCGTCCTCTCCTAATCACCCGGCGGAGCATAAGGTCCATATTGGGAGAGACGAAATCGCAAGGACAGGTTTTGGACGGTCTTTTACGAGTGCGTGGAAAAAGAACAAATTGCTGCCGAAGGATTTCGAGGAAGACCAATATTGGGGGGGGATAACTTATCCGGCGGAGTACGCTTTTATGTCAAAAGAGAACATTTAATGGATCCCAGGGGATGGTATATTAAAACTTTGGTCGGTTATTAATCAGATGTCTTTGATGCGAGTGGTTGAGGAGAGTAGGTCTAATCAGAGTCAGGTTTAGTGTTAGATTAGTTGGGATGATTGTTCCTTTGTGCTGTATCTTTCAGTTTGGATCTTGATTTATAAATATTCGTAAAGTAGAAATAAAATGGGATTTTTCTAACTCAATGTGGATTTAGGAACCAACAATTAAAAGTTCAGAAAAATTAAATTACTCGTGATTATTTAATTTCTTTAGTCTAATAAAATTTTCCTTATTGATGATATAAATATAGGGGATGGGAAATAAAATTATCACTATTAAATTATTTTCCAAACGTTTAGTAAACTTCGAAAGGTATTCCTATTTTTTGTTCTAAAAATATCATAGTAGATTAAAGATTAAACGTAGTCGTCGAAAAGTTAATTAAAAGTGAATGAATTCTATCAGTTCTTTTGTATTGTAGGTACTTATTTTTAATCTGCATAAAATTAAAGTTTTACTTTAAAATTATCTTTGTATTATAATATTTTCAATACATGTTTTAATTTAATTAATTAAATCATGAAACTAATTATTTGAATTGTAAATTAATTTTACATTTTCCATCTTTGAACCAAAATTTTCCTAAATTGATTACCTGGTTAAGACATTCCAGCCATCCCGGATAATCAAGAGTATTGCCTTATCCAAATGAATCACTGGATTGGAATTATCTTCTCAAATTCCTCACATAAAAAGAGTAAAGGAGTGTTCGTTGCCTTTTATCCGATTTCGTTACGTTAGGGTATTAATCGGGTAAGACTAATGGGTGAATCTAAGAAAGACAACACAGACGTCATTTTGTGATACTTTCAATTAGTGTCGCCGGATTGCTGCAACGCGTATCATAGGGGGGCGTATCAGGTGGGATAAGTGGAAACGTTACTTACTTATACGTAGTAGAGTCAAATTAGGCGAAAAAAAGGGCCAAAGGTAAATATTTCAAAAAACAAGCAGAAGCCCCCCTGGGATGTATTTAGGGGTGTGTGAAAATACCTAACCTTAAAATCCCAACAAATCCGGTGACGGGTTTTCCGCCATTTTGAAAAAGAAGTCGGCCATATTGAATTTTTCGATAGTTCATAAAAACTGCTATAACATGCAAACTAATTGGATTAAAATGTTCGTTTCTGTTTAAAATGCGTAATTAAGTGTATTTTTTAAGTTTCATGCATCAAGTATTGGTTCTAAACCATAAATGTTTTAAAAATTGAGCTAAAATCACAATTTATTCTTTCGTTACTTTTTCGGTTGTAGTTCTTTTGTTTAATGTGGTGTAGTAAATATTATAAATATCAAGACAGAAACAACTGGAACTTGTTTAGGAGGGTCTTGGGCCATCTCATACCAAAATTATAAGAAACTAGACCGAGGTAACCACAAAGGAAAAGGCCCTGTTTAGATCGTTATAGACGGCGTTTAGTTTCCTCAGTTGGTAGCCCGACCGATCAATTCCTGTGTAGTATTTTGCATCTGTCTCATCAGGTCTTGGTTGTATATATGTGGGGCTGAAAGGAGGCGCGGATCTAGCAGGTCTCCGAAGGGAGGGCACTTTTAGAGGATCACCTCTACCTTTGCACGCAAAATAGACTAAATTTTACTTTTTTCTATAAAGATCCCCCTAATGAATTTTATTTTTGAACCCCAACATGTTTGATAAACAGTATAAGCGAAACTATTTCTGAACCTATGATCGGGATCTGAACCTTGCAACTGTCTTTTAAGAACGCAAATATTTTAGGGGGTCTGGAGATCCTCCCCTAGAAAATTGTTGGAATTTTGATCCGCACAGGCGCTTGATGAATGAAAAAAGTTCTGGGAGAATCTGGGGAAAGTGACACCTTGGGCTAAAAAAAGGGGCCAAGAAGGGAAAAGAAAGAGAAAAAAAAAGGGTAAAAAGAAAAAAAAATAATTATATTTTTTTAAATGGCAAAAAAAAATTATTGGTCTTCAAAATCTACTTTCTTTTTTACGCCTTTTCTCTCTTTTTCCCATCTTTCCCTTTCTTTTTCAGCCCAAGGAATGGGCATGTTCCGAAGTGCCCCCCATTGAATCCGCGCCTGGCTGAAATGTATTTTGAAATATTAAAAAGCCGTCTTATACCATTTTGTTACCTACTAATCAATTAATTTTCTTGCAGGGATAATGACATAACACTCCTATCTCTATAATGAGCTATATGAACTCAATTTGTTGTCAATAATTTGTTTCATGTCAATAAATTTTTTTATGTTTTAATGAATACAGGGTGGGCAAAAAGTCAGTACACTTTTGAATATTAAAAAAAAAATCGGAATAGAAATGGTTTTCAGTCTTAGGGATTTTTTAAGGCAATAAAAAATTTAGTTCAAAATTATGATAATAGATAGTTTCTATGGAACTTTCAAAAGTGTATCGACTTTTTACCCGCCCATGAATAAAAGTTATGGAGTGGTTGGTTGTCCTTCATACACACTCAAATTCATAAAATTAGGAAAAAGCCTCGAACCGAAAATTTTACAAACAAATAAGAAATAGCACTGAAAATAAATTCAACAAACATATATTTTTCAAATTAAAAAAAAATGCTCTTTTTTATTATTCTTATTGTTACTCGTATTGTTTACAATATCGAAATTAATAATCTCCAGTAGCTTTAAAATTCTCGGAGAGATGTGGGCGAATGGCCTGGACGTCAAGATCGTGATGCTACAAATCGAAAGGACCCGGGTTCAAAGCCTGTCTACCACTTTTTCCAAGTTTTGAATTTATATATTAACTTTAAATTAAAATAAACCAGAGGCTTCAGGAACGGATGGTACGGTTGGTTAACGCATTGCCGTCTGAGGTAGCTGACAGTTGTTCACAAGAGTTTTCGGGATCGAGCCTCGGATATATTTTCTGTTTTTTTTTTTTAAATGGTGAAGTATCAACTTCAAATTAATTACAAGACTGTCGCAACTGCAGGAGCGGATGGCTTGGTGGTTAGCACACCAGACTGCCATCCGAAAGGCCCTCAGATCGAATCTGAGCCTTCTCAGCGGGTATAGCACTCGGAAATAAATATTGATTGGTATTTATAAATTTTCCTGCTTAATTCACGGGGAGTCTTAATATTTCTAATTTTCAACGTTAACTGTAACCGTAACAGTAAAATTAATTGAAAATATTACTATTTTTGATGACTTTTACACACTTTTTTGTAACATTTCTAAGACTTTAACTCTTTTGCCTACGACGGAAACTTGAAAGAATGTAAGAGTCTTAGGAATGAGGAGGACAGAGGTAAATCTTTCCATCCACAAGCCCCTACCCCCAACCCAGGCATTTCATTTAACTTAGGATTTTTATCCTAATTTATTAAGTGGTAACAAAATTTCAGCCAGAGTTAATGAAGATGCTCTACTTAATATATTTTTCTTAATTTAAAAAGTGGTGACTAAAAACCACATCCACTAATGCGAAACCGTTTAAGAACATAATTATTTCTAAACTAATATTTCACAGGTTATGGAAAAATGGCTGTTACCTTATATTAACAGAGCCATTCCAAACGCAAATAGATCCCGTTACAGAGTTATTACTTTTGCTCTACTGCATAATTTTCTCTTGATTTAAAAAGCGGTGACTAAAAACCACTATCGCTAAAATGAAATAATCCAAACCGATTAAGAAAAGAGCTCTAAACTTATATTTCACAGGTTATGGAAGGGATGCTTCACTGTTTTCTCATGTTAAGAGAAACACTTCTCACGCAGGACAGATCCCGTTACAGAGCAAATATTTATGCTCAACTTAATACTTTTCACTTAATTTAAAAAGCGGTGACTAAAAACCACAACCGCTAAAATGAAATAATCCAAACCGACTAAGAACAGAGCTCTAAACTTATATTTTTTCACAGGTTATGGAAGGGATGCTTCACAGTTTTCTCATGTTAAGAGGAACACTTCTCACGCAGGACAGATCCCGTTACAGAGCAAATATTTATGCTCAACTTAATACTTTTCACTTAATTTAAAAAGCGGTGACTAAAAACCACAACCGCTAAAATGAAATAATCCAAACCGACTAAGAACAGAGCTCTAAACTTATATTTTTTCACAGGTTATGGAAGGGATGCTTCACAGTTTTCTCATGTTAAGAGGAACACTTCTCACGCAGGACAAAGATCCCGTTACAGGGCAAATATTTATGCTCAACTTAATACTTTTCACTTAATTTAGAAAGCGGTGACTAAAAACCACAACCGCTAAAATGAAATAATCCAAACCGACTAAGAACAGAGCTCTAAACTTATATTTTTTCACAGGTTATGGAAGGGATGCTTCACAGTTTTCTCATGTTAAGAGGAACACTTCTCACGCAGGACAAAGATCCCGTTACAGGGCAAATATTTATGCTCAACTTAATACTTTTCACTTAATTTAGAAAGCGGTGACTAAAAACCACAACCGCTAAAATGAAATAATCCAAACCGACTAAGAACAGAGCTCTGAACTTATATTTCACAGGTTATGGAAGGGATGCTTCACGGTTTTCTCATGTGAAGAGAATCACTTCTTACGCAGGACATAGATCCCGGTATAGAGTAAATATTTTTGCTCAACTTAATACTTTTAACTTAATTTAAAAAGCGGTGTCTAAAAACCACTACCACTAAAATGAAATAATCCACACTGATTAAGAACAGAGCTCTAAACTTATATTTCATAGGTTATGGAAGCATGCTTCACAGTTTTCTCATATTAAGAGAAACACTTCTCACGCATGACATAGATCCCATTACAAAGTAGATATTTGTGCTCAACTTAATACTTTTCACTTAATTTAATAAGCGGTGACTAAAAACCACTACCACTAAAATGAAATAATCCAAAACGATGAAGAACAGAGCTCTAAACTTATGTTTCACAGGTTATGGAAGGGATGCTTCACAGTTTTCTCATGTGAAGAGAACAGGCGTGGATTCAGCACGGCTCCAAGGGGGGGGGCATTTTTTCAGACTATCACCTTTACCTTTTGAAAAGAATTTCAAAATTTTGGGGATTTTCTAAAAAGTATCAAGATTCCCTTTTGGTATACCGCTGGGGGGATCCCCCCCCCCGAAAAAATTTTGAAATTTGACGTGTAAAAATAGGGTTTTAACTCATTTTGAGTACTTTTTGGAACATTTTTTGGTACTTATGAGTGATTTTTTGGCTCCAAGGGGGGGCATTTTTCAGAGTGCCACCCCCTTGAATCCGCCACTGCCTGAAAGTACAGTGGGTCTGGGAAAAGTGCCTAGGAGAACCCAGTAATCCACAAGGACAGTTGGGGGTGTCGGTCTAACCAATTTTAAAAAAGTTGGTAAAACCTATAAAAAAAGTAAAGCTGCCCTGGCCCAACACAATGTAGATGACCACCATGTTGTTGAACCTCATTTTCTCCTCCTCTGCATTGATGATGTCATACGTGTATCTTCCTTTCTCCACTACATCCCAGGATGTGCCGCCAGCCTCTCTTTTTTTTTCGTGTCTATGATGAAATACATATACAAATTGCAAGACAATTATATCAAATGTTGCCATGGACATTGATGACGGCCCTGGCGATCTTTTCAATTTCCTCGTCATACAGCTCCACAGCAAATGAAAAAATCCCCATCTTCCTCAAATCCGCACTAATGGCTGGGCAGGCAAAAATGTGAGTCGGGGTTAGCTGTGTGTCTGGGCAGTTGTCACAATTTCTGTATGTTCTAATGCCCTCTTTGTCCATTTTCATGCCCTTGTAATAGCCAGTTCTGAGTCTTACGACAGTTTTTGTGACAAGTCGATCAGTGTCTATGTTGCAAAGCTGGTGTTTTATTGGGATTGGTTTCTCTCTGAGTTTAAAATTTGCTATTGCATTTTCGTCTAGTAAGGTAGCATTTTTATTGTTGTTATTATTGAGACCCTTGGCCTCTTTGGCAAGGTTATCCGCCTTTTTGTTGCCTTCTATAATTACATGGGCTGGTATCCACTGAAAAGTGCAGGATTTGTTTAGCTTTTGAATTTCGTGAAGATGAGAGTGTTTTTTTTCTGGTGATGAATGAGTCACCTTTTAAAATAGCTTGGAGTGACTCTTCCTTTGAGTCACTAAAGACAACAAGAACCCCTGCTTGGTTCCAGCTCCGTATTTGCCTTGGTAGGTTGTATCAATTGGAGTAGTTATAAACACTCCTGATCCTCCATTCTCGATGGTCTTGTCAGAGGAGCCGTCAGTATAAACATGCATCAAGTCCGTACTAGAAAATTGTGCGATTGTTTTGAGCCCCTTTTCCCTAATGATGTCAATAAATTCATTTTTGTTGCATGGTTCTAAGAGGTTGATTTGTATTTTGGTGTTTGTTGGGAGTTCACTATGAGATATTGGTTCTTGAAAGATGGCAATTTTGTGGTGTTCAAGGCCTAAACTGCATGAGAGACGATCTTTTTAGTCTAGTTAAGTTGTTCCATCTCTCAAAAGTTCTTCTAGCGATGTGTTCCGGTACTCGACTCCGTGCCTTGTTGGTGAACTTAATCACATTTAGTTTTCTTCTGTTTTCAAGGCTTTCTAGGCCACATTCTCTGACTACTTTGAGGTTGTTTGTAGAAGATACTGCTCCGGTAATGATTTTTGCAGCTCTCGCCTGTATACTTATCGTTTCGTAGAGCTCTTTTGAGATGGGAGACCACGGGAAGGGGATAACCGCCTTCCGCTCAATCAGGATAATTGAATATTTGACCAATGTGTTTCTTACATACGACTAGTTCTGAAATTGCGTCCTTTCTTTCCAGGTGAAAACTCTGGGCTACCCTTCCTCCTTCGCCTTCCATCCGTGGGACGCCATCGCCTTTTTCGACCACATGGAGCACTACATGGAATCGCCGTCGCCCTCCGACTTCTTCTTCCGCGACGAGCTCCACCGGATGGTCCGGGCCTTCGTCCGGTCTGCCGGACAGCGCTCGCCCATCCCCGGCTGGCGGCCCTTCCCGCGCAACGTCGCCCTGTTCGCGTCCGACAACGTCACCGTCACCGCCGACTACCACCGCGACAAGTGCGACTTCTGGAAGGACAAGGGATTCGACGACTACGCCTGGGTCAGTTAGATCTCCCCACCAATCGATTGTGTAACCATTGCATTCCTTTTGGGAAAAGCGGGTGCCGCTTTTTTGGACTGATGGATCTGGCATTATTTTTTACTAACTGAGTCACTGATGGAAGCCAGTTCTGGACAGTTCCACCAAGTATCGCGTTTCGTATTTGGTGATGCGCATGCGCCACTAGAAGTAAAGTCCACATAAGAAAGTTGTAAATTCCGTCGGGAACTATATAAATCATCCACCTATCCAGAGGTCTTGTCAAGTTGTGGTCTTGGGATGTATGGTGAGTTATGCCAATGCTACTCAAGTTATGTGCGTTGATGATTGGTATAATAAGGAAAATTCGCAACATGGTTATTGTATTCTTGTTTTCAAGTGGATAAAAAAATCCCCCATGTTGTGAACCTGTATGTATCTACTTTGCTAGGTACAGAGTATGAAAGGAGTAGGTCCATTTCAAAATTAATTTTGTTTGTATAAAATATTTGGGTGATTTCTAAACGAAAAAACCCTATACTACTATCACATGAGTTTACATTAACAAAGCTACAAACGTAATGTCCCAGTGATTAATGATTTATTGGAAATAATAAACTTACTTTATGCCTTAAATTTTAGACGATACATCAAATATTTATTAGAGCAATTTTCTGATTTTAATCTCATTTAATGAATTAAACAAATTAGAGGACATTTTTCAAAACACATTAATAATAGAAGGTAATCAAATTTACATAGAGATGAAGGTTTCTATTGAAACACTGTACCATCTTTAGCCTACAAAATGGCTGCTAAAAGAAAACAAGACAATAACATTAAATTTCAGATTGTCCCTATTACCTTTACTACCATGTTATATATAATGTCACTTTTTTAATACACAACCAATGCTGATATCTACTAGGCCAGGCCCACTGGCCTGTTTGTGCGAGTCATTCCCACTTGCTTTTTGTTTCCAAGAACATCTGCCACTGGAGGCCAGTCCATTTGTATAGTTTCACACTTGAAGTATTGGTATACGGGGTTATGGTTATAATGGTTATGGTTATAAAACTCATGTAGCACATTTTAATTGGACTATATTGTAAAAACAATATTGGCCAACACTAAAATTACCCCCGCCTAGGAATATTACTGAATATCTCAAAAAAACATTGGCTGAGAAAATTGTCCAATTACTCAGATTGTAAAGTGTCTTTTTTTTATTTCTGTAGTGTATGTAGTTAGTAAAAACACAATATTAACTCCGTTATTTTTTTCTGAAATTTTCTACAAAATGTAGTTTTACTGACAGTGGAAAACAATGTTACTAAATATCGGGTAATTTTTTTTTTCAATATGGGTACAAATATCACTTAATATCGAAAATAATAATAATAAGTTTATTGGCAGAAAAGGCCAGCTGGCCCATACACCAAAATACAAAAATTATCAAAGAATATCGAAAAGTGTTGGGAAATAAATGTAAAATTTCAAAAATTTTAACAAAAGGCTAAAAACATTCCAGTACCATTTTTACATTAATATTAAAAGACTTTATTATAATTTAGATTGTTATTTAGACTTTTTCTGTTTTTTTTAAATTACACAATTTAGAAATATTGGCCAATACCACAATACAAAATAACTGGTATTCCACAGCATTTTTAATGTTGGCCAAACCAGTAGAATGTTGGTCAATACTTTTGTGCTACTTTGGAACTGCTCTTTCTCTTATTTCTCCTTGCTTCAAGAAATAAACCTTTCCATTCTTTGAGAAATCAAACTACATGAGATACTGAAAATTAAATTCTTTCTTTCTACTATTTTATTATAGCGAACAATTTCCGTTTTAAAAATGTAAGTACCAAACCATTAAAGAATTTATTCAATTTAAAACTTGCTATAATAGAAATAGTAAATTCAAAACACTTTAATTCTTTAATCTTGTTAAGACTTTTGAATGTTTTCAGGAATTATTTTTAAAGAAATCTTAGATTAGTTTGAAACCGAATTTATATTCATTTTTCACTCTTTGTTTGGAAAGTCGGTAAATGAAAAGTAATTTCTGCTTAAATTTGATCCAATTTTTGAAATACCTAACATCCAAACCTTTAAAGGGAAAATTGTATCATCACATTCCACAAATGAAAGAGATGTCCAATTACGTTCATATAGATCACCTCAACGTAAAGGGGTAATGGTTGACATTTTCGCGTGAAATCCCCGAACTCTATTGTAACGTTTAATTAACTTCTTGTCAGATATTTTGAATGTTGAGATGAATTGTGAAATTCATCCGTTTTAATTATGTGCCAAATGTAAGTATCGAACTGAAATGCATCTCACCCGTCATTTTACATTCAGGTTAAGTAAACTATTGTTTGAAATGTGTTATTTAATGATTGTATGTGAGCAGATATACTATTTTCAACAATTGTACTTGAGTTTTGAGAAATAACCTCAGTATCTTTTCATCTCTCGACATTGTAATTGTATATTGTAAATATTTTTCATTTTAAGTTGAATTTATTTGCTATTCAAGAAAATATTTTATTAAACTGTGGTTTTCTAGTTTTTCGGCATTAGTTAATCAAATATCCCCTATTTTATTTCGTATTAGGTGTTAAGCTGGATTTGATTTTTTATTCTAATTTGATGACTCAATATTCAAAAGTGATACAAAATATGATTTATGATGAGTGAATTATTAAGGTTTTTTAATATTTTTAATTTGTTGGTCTCATACATTTTAAAAGACAATCATAAGTTTTCTTTTTTATAATTTTAATCAATCATAGTTACTCATATTGTTAAATATCTTCATAAGCACTAACCCTTGACACATTTTAACAAAAAATAAATCGATATAAAAATTATACAATATTGGTATACATAAAAAGCAAGTAAACCTTTTCAATTGTTCCTAATTTTGGTTATTCAATTTTTATAATCGGTTCCTTAAGTAATATTTTAATTAATTCAGTAACTACATTTTAAATTAAAAGCTACAATATTTACTGGGAAAACATTGATAAAACATGTTTGACTATCTTCACTTAGTTTGTTTCAGCTTTAAGGTGTATATTTGTATACTATTTTAGACAAAACTTGTAAAACGTATGGAAATTTTGTTACAAAATATTTCAATACAGTTATATGCTTATAGAAATTTAATTTATTGAATTGTTTGAGTAACAAACTGATTATTTTCTTTATGCAGTTGCTTTTTAAAAAGTAATTTACATGCTATTGCGCCAGTAAAACTCAAATGTTGATAATTACATAACATGTATAAACTTTGTAAATATATTCATTTCTTAATGAGTTTATAAATGTATTAATCATTCATGCTTAATAAAGCTAAATGTTTATGAAGCAAAACGTTATCATTATTCATTACATTCAGTAAAACTATTTATTGGTTTATTTCCAAAATATCGTAATTTTCAAAACGTATTATCTCTCACTAAACCATCTAAATAATAGTTTTTATTAGTTTTCACAGTAAAATTCAGAACTTAAGGCTGATTTTCAGGAGTTGTCTCCAAATCTATCAATCTCCTCACAAATCAAAGTCCGATACGCAAAAAGCTTTTTACTACAAGAAATTCAATCTACAAATGATAAAATTTGAAATAGATTCCGGTCACAACAACTTCTATGAAAAGTGTTTTATTCGTTGGATCGTCAAATGTATATTTCTTGTGGTAATTTTACCTTCTAAATTCTTATCACGTAGAATAAATCTAGGGAAAAGAATTTGAAGCTTAAACTCAAATCTCTCAAAGCTGTTTCTGTTTCCAAACACGAGTTCAAGTAAAATTGTTTTATTAAAAGTTATGAGAAACCTTTCTTGGGAAGTTCTTAGTTTTGATTTAGAATTTTTTTTTACTTTTAGCATTATAAAACATGTTCACTGTTGATTGCTAAATATTAATGGCAGGGAACATTTTTATAAAATAATTTTAGGAATGTAGTGATTTTTTGAATATTTGTTAGCAATTGTTTTTTTTTTATTATTATTATAAGCGTTCTTTTCAATAAACATGACTTTTTTTTATGACGAAAAATGCTTCATACTTTTGCAGCATTACAACTTACCAGTATGAATAAAAGAGGGCTATGCGTAAATTTATTGATTTGATAAGTGAAAAATAGGTGTACCATACCATAAAACTAATGCCCAAATTATTTTAGTTAGTAACTCAAACAATATTTAGACAGTCTTTTTATTTAAAATTCGTAACTAAACCACTCTGGAGAGCTTTTTTAAACTCTATAATAATATGAGAGCTTCTTAATACCAAATATCATTGATATATAATATCCATCACAATATTTTTTTTTAAATAACTCCTTTACATTATTTGAGCTTTTAAAAAAAATTTAATAGAAAAACGTTACAGTTAAAACTGAAACAACTTGATAAAAAAAGAAAGATGATAGGAATCTTCTTTACATTGCCTAATATTCGTTTTCAGATATACGATATGCCCTTTTCTACATGACCATTAAAAAATAGTTTCATTTTTCCTAAAAGAAAAGTTTATTATTAATTGGAAGCTAATGATTACCAAAATATTTTTTTAACTCAAAAAATAAAAATAAATCTTACTTTAGGTACTTCTTCTGGAGAAATTTTTCTTTTATCCTTGAAAAATTGCTTTAGTTTCATTTTCCTCAACTCATCTTTCAAGCGGTTTATCTCAGACTGGTAACTGGACATATACGTTTCATTCATATTTATTTCAAAAGAAAGAGTCTGGAAAAGTTTTAAAATATAAATTCAAAAAACTTATCACACGTATGAAATTTTTCATTCATAGCCAGCTCGAATTTCTCAATCTTGTGTTTAGGCCAAAGTATTGAATATGGGTTAAATTTAATTTACTTTATCTAACCATCAGTTCATGAAAAATCTATTTAAACTTTAGAACTAGTACAAATAACATTTTAAAAGCCTCGAAATTTCAACTCCATATTTGCATTTAAATTTATTAAAGAAATGCAATAAAGTGCCACTTTTTTTCTTTTTTTTATTTTGTCGTAGCTTTTCGCTAGACATGAGAGATCCTTTGTATTTTTTGAAAGTTTTGTTTCGAAGTTCATCAAATAAATTAAAACAATAGAAATGTCCTAAATGTTGTTGTTTCTTTATTTTAGTCTAACTAGGGGGCCTGCCCCCTGCTCGCTATCGCTCACCAACCCCCGTAACTGCTTCGCAGTTCTTTTCAGATCGCTTCGCGATCTTAGCGAGCAGAGCTCGCTTGTTCATCTCAACAATCCAGCCTAACACTCTTCTCGACTTAATTAAGCCTCTTGTAATACCGAAAATACCTCTCTGTTGCTTATAAATAATTTAATTCGTATCATTCCCCTAAATTAACAACAAAAATGTTGCTGAAATACATTCCTTTTTTAGCTTATCAATAATTTAATCGAAATGTTAAGAAATATCCAGCAAGTCTACTAATAATCATCAACCATTTTGTAGAAAAAACATTGTTGAAAATAAAAGAAATTAGACTCATCATAAAACTCGCCTGTTTCTCTAGTGAACGGCAACAGAAAGAGAAGAAAAAATTAAAACTTTGAATCTTAATAACTCTAAAACTAATTAGAATTTTTTGAAAAACAAAACGCCAATATTTTTATAAAAAATAATTGTATGTGTGTTAAAATATCATAGTTCTACTGTGATTAGTTTTTCTTTTATAACGAAAAAACCGAAAACCCGTCAAAAATTTCGAAACTTTAAAACTTAATTACTCCAAAACTAATTCGAAATTCGAAAAAAGGGCGACGAGGTGCAAAACTTCACATCTAAGAGAATGCGGCTGCAAAAAATCATATTTCTGCTGCGAATAGATTTTGCTGGGGGCGAACTCGCAGCAGAAAAAAATAATTTTCGACTTTGACATTAAATAATTCCAGAACTAATTATCTCATTAATTAGCTATTGGAACGAAAAGAACCCTCATACATTTGTCTACAAATGGTCAAAATTTCAATAATTTCCGTTCCATAGTTTTTGCATAGTGACAATTCAAAATTGTCAAAGTGAAGATTTTCTGAAACAGCGGCGGCGGCAGCGGCAGCGGCGGCGACTGTTACTTTTTTTTAATATAGAGAGATAAAAAAAACGTAAGATGGTATTTTTATACTTCTGCTAGCATAAAGCATTTATCTAATTAATTCATAAATGTAATGAAGTTATGAAAACTTTCACATAAAAATATTTTTAAATTAAGACTTCGAAATAACACGGAATAAACAAAATTCTACTCACTTTAATTTTCCTGTTTTTCTCCCTTAGCTCTTGATTTTGATTCGCTTCTTTCAGGTACATTTCTTCAAAGTACTTTCCCTTTGAAGTGAGAGATTTGAGCTGGTTCACGAGTTTTTCCATATTTGATAGTTTTTTATCCTTTTCCTCCAATTCAATGCACTTTTTGAGGAGTTGTTTTTGGACGGTTTGATAGCTCTCTATCAATTCATACTTTTCGGGATCAGTTCCCTGAAAAGTGTTAAGTGGAAATTTTTTAAGTTGAAGCCTAAATAAGTACCATTTACAGGTTTTTTTTTTCAATTATTACTCTGGTTATTCTTATTTAAATTATATATTTATACTAACATTTTAATATTTGACAAAATATAACAATTAAGAATTACCAAAAAAGATTATATATCTTAAAAGCATCCGATCTTTTCTAATAAATTACGGTTCAAAACACAAAAATAGTACAAAAGTAGGATCTGTGAATGGACTGGTTACGAATGGATTCCCACATAAATTTATAAAGAAATTGGTACTTTTGTATTAGCCCGTCCATCGTTTTCGCCAACTTCGCCAAATTTCGCCAAAACGCGCCAAAGTACGGGATTTCATCAGAATCACCAAAAAAACCCATTTTTTAACATCGGAAACATCATAAAATAAAAATAAAAGTTTAATATGGTTGGGGGGCTGCCCTCCACTACGCAAAATTGGAAAATTTGCCAAAACGCGCAAAAACACAAAATATTTTATAAGTTTGATCATCAGAATCGCAAAAAAAAAACATTTTTAAGAAGTAGATAATAGGATTAAATTTGATGGGACAGTAGGGGGAGACCCCCCACCCCCCTAACTATTTTTAACACCCATCGATTTGTGTTCAACCGCCCCCGTATGGCATGTCGCAATCACGAAACTCGCAGGCAAGGATCCGCCGATCGAGACAATTTTAAATAAGATAGATCAAGATTGACAGATTCAAGAGTAGACAGAGAAGGAAAGATCAAGTAATAAAATATATTTACAAGCAAGACCCCTTAAAAACTAACATAAAGACCACCTACCTCAAAAGATGAAGACCGGCAACAAAGATAGGCGAAATGATCGCGCGGCAAACACGAGATTGTCGCTATTGAGTCATCATTGCGATTGCACTTATCGCGAGGATGGCGATTTTCACCACGCTTAACAGCCCCAAAAACAGTCTCACTTACTTCTTACTTGTTTCAGATGCAGTCTTGGCTCTTAACTTGTAAACACTGATGAATTTACGTTCCAAACAA
The DNA here is from genome assembly GCA_963680715.1 of Tetragnatha montana. Classification (NCBI taxonomy): domain Eukaryota; kingdom Metazoa; phylum Arthropoda; class Arachnida; order Araneae; family Tetragnathidae; genus Tetragnatha; species Tetragnatha montana. The sequence goes on from OY796680.1 coordinate 30,460,093, forward strand.
CCTGCGCAGTGCGCACACCACACATTATTTCTCCCATGGGCTTACCGATTCAAATTGCGCGCGCGCTTGCGCCGGCGATCGGAACTAGCGCGCTACGTTTTCCAGGGTTACCATAAGCAACGGTAGTGTTAGTTTTTTTTAGTTTTTTTATCTAGAGTAGTTTACTTAGGAGTTTTTTAGTTAGTTTAGTTTTTTAGTGTTAGTTTTTTTTATCTAGAGTAGTTTACCAGACCTAAATTTCAGTTTTAGATAAAAAAAAATAATGTGTTTTAGCTTACTCTAGAACAAATATTTTTATTTGAAGCTTTCACTGCATAACATTAATTGTGATATGGGCCAAATTATGCAATCTTAATTGCTAAGGTAAAATAAATCGACCTCAAATCTTGCGTCAATCTCGAAGGCCTAAAGATTGAAGGAAATTCGTTTTTGCTCGCCCATAAAATTTAGAGAAATTTTAAATTAATAATAGGCAAAGTGAGATCACGTAAGTTCAAAACACACGGCAAGTTAGTGCATTATAATTTGAATGAAATTTTTATATTTTTGACAGTTGCAGGTCTTTGTTAACCTTTTGCAAGCTGCGTTTTCAATTATCTTCATTTTAAATCAGTAAACTAAACAGTCCATCATTTTTCCACTGACAAATTTATTCTGCTAATATTTTTTCCAAAAAAAAAGGGGGTTAAACTGAATTTCCACATTTTTAGAATCATTTTAAACCCATCTGGTGAAAAAAAAAAAGAAAGAAAGAACGCCTGTCGGGCCGCATGTAGTGTAAGCCACAGCACTTGCTCAATTGAATTTCATGCTTACCTTGAGCAGCCTCCACCTGTGCACATTGAGCGGGTGCTGCATCGACATTTCCAAAGCCGAGTTCTTGCGGCGTTCGTTGTGAAGCTCCTGCTTGGCATACGTGAAGCTATGCTTGAGCTTCTCCAAGTCGTTCACTTTGCACATCAGCGAGTTCTTCTCTCCGGTCAGCCGCAGTATCTCCAGGTGCAGAAGCTTCGTCCCGTGCTTGAGGGTGGCGTACTTCTCTTGCTCTTTGGCGACGGAGAACTCGGACTGCTTCAGCTTCTCTTCCAGAGCGAGCAGACCTTTCTTCTGCTGCTGCTGTTGCGAACGCAGCATCATGTTTTCTTCCGTTACCTGTGTTGCAAGGAAGAATTCAGCCTAGGTGTTTTAAGACCAAGTAGAGCAGTGATGGGGAATCTATGACCTGACTCGGGGCCAGGTAGTGAATATTCAGGATTTTTTAGAGTCATCGAGTTTGTTAGTAATTTTTATTAAATATTAACTAGCTGGTTTATAGAACTGTTTGGAGACACTTGCTGACCAAGTTGGGTCGCTTTCGTCTTCTTCATCCTTTACGTATTTTTAAGTCTCAGAGTTCGTGTTCTTTTCGTAATCTGGTCTATGAGTCTGGTAGGTCCATGGGTAGGTCTGGTAGCCTGATTTTGATTTTTTTTTTTTTATATGTCTGCTTCTCGTAAGAATTCACCAACAGCTAACTAGCTGGTTTGACCATAGATATATATATACTAACTGGATGGACTGCTCGTATGGCAACGCCCCGATAAAAATGCGACCAGTTGAAACTTTTGGCATCCATTTTGTTGGGCGTATGATTCCTGGAGGTCTGTGGTCCTGTGCTTCAGAAATATGGTTCACTGCTGCGTTGCATATAATTGCAAGAACAAGCAGGTTTTGAAAAATAAGAACATAAGCTTCCATCGGTAAGTACAAACTATTTTTGATGCTAATTTTAATGTTTTACATCCTTTATTTTCAATCTCGTTGTTTTGTTATTGATGGCTTATAGGTTAGGAAAATTGTTTATCCTAATATTTATTACCTTTACAAAACAAAAAACTTGTATCAAAACGTTAACTATTATCTTAGCCATCAATATTATAAGGCAAATTATGTTATCAGTTAATAAATCATGAAGCTTAGTATTTATAATTTATAAAACAAGTGTGATCACCATGATTGTTTATCATTTCGCTTTAAGTGTAAGGAATTGTTTGTTCCTTATGAACCAAATGATATTTTTTCACTACTCAGTTCAATTAAATATCAATATAAATCTAGTTATCTTTTAAAACAATTTCAAGCCAGCTTAACATGTTTATAGTTATTAAAATTCAGTCAACATTCAAGACTTGTAATACTTGCATCACTTAATTTTTATCAACTTATTTGATCTTCCTAGAAAATAATAAATATCAAAATCTCTATAATTTGTGGAGATGTCATTGATGTGGGAGCATTTTCCAGAGTTGGATATATTAAAAGCTCAAACGTTTAAAAAATACATCTTTTATTTTAAAACAATGACATTCTTAAATTTTGAAAGAGAATTCAAAACAATAATAAATAAACGTGAATAAATGACACGCGCGGAACTAGTTCAATGTGATTTATCGACGGTGAAGACGAGAAAACTCGTATATCTCCAAAATCTCAACTTTTCAGGAGAGCAAAAAAACTGTTTTTGGGTGCCTATGACCATGGCCATGACACCCTATTTACCTGGTTACGACGCCAATTTCCAAGTTTTTGATTCAAACTCCTTTCTCTCTCCCTCTCTTTCTCTCTCTCTCTACTTTGTAGATTGTATATACATTGTATTGTGATTGTTGGGATTGTAGAGGAACCTCTACAATCGATTTTAAGGCTAAAAACTCACTTTGTCAGCGCTGCAAACACTAATATCGGTGGAGTAGTTTGTAATAGGTAGGTAGCAATAAAAAACTCAATTTTGGAAAAATTGGAGTAACGAGGTTTCTCGTCTTCACCATCGTTATGTGTTGTCAAAAATTAAACTTCACCCAATGATGATTTTATTTTACTTTTACAGATTTCCTTTCAAAAGACCTGAGGTAGTAAGAGAATGGGTGAAGGCCATCCATAGAAAGGATTTTGAACCAACTAAATTTTTTTTTAAATTGTAATTTTAGGGGACATCCATAAATTACGTGAGGTGTTTTTTTCCAAATTCTTGACCCCTCCCTCCCCCTTCGTGAGATTTAGTGAGATTTTGCTGGATCCCCCCCTCTCCCTCACGTGAGATTTTCTCAATCACTTTTAAACAAATAAATTTCTTTGAAAGGCCTTTTTTCAGTCTTAATAGACATTTCACTTTCAAAAGTTTAGATACAAATAAGAGTGTTTAAATCAAAAACATGCTCTTAACTCCACTGTTTTGACTAATCTGCTCCTTTTTTCTGAAGTTGTGTTAAAAAATATAAAAGAAAAATATTATAGAAATATTAAAGAAAAGAAATTATATTTTCATAACTAAAAGTTGACGTGAAATTTTAATTGACTCCCCCCTCCCCCCAGGTGAGATTTGGTAAGCTTTGGCTAGACCCCTCCTCCCCCTTTTTGACCTCACGTAATTTATGGATGTCCCCTTAAGATTAAAAATATCTGTTCTTATAACAGCACAATTGATGCTGAAAAATTAGTTGTGGTAAAATGTGATTTTTTCTGATGTAATAAAGATATTGTATTGAATCCTATTCCTTTCTTCATTGTAATATTTCCAAAAAAAAAAAAACACTTTGTTCTACATTTAGGTGTATTTTTTAGTACATCTGTTAATACATTTTAAGCTTTTAAATATCTCACCCTAAATATTTGAAGTTGTACTAAAAAGTTGAAGAAAACAACTTAATTTTGCTCATGATTTTTGAAAAAATTGAAGATTATCATTCCTGCTAATTATTTATTTAAAACAACAGTCTCAAGATGCAATTTTCAGCATAAAATCATAAATATCTCGAAAAAAAATAAGTAAAAACAAACTTCAATAATGTTTCGATTCAACCGTCAATCTAAAAACGCCACTGAAAAACGTGTGTTGAGATTTTAATTAATATTTGAAAGGAAAGGGAGCTAATAAAATAACTAATGCACTATCTTAATTAAAAACTACATTGCCCTAAATAATCCATTTTTGAGTTTTAATTCTTCAAAACTCCTAATATAAAATTTTTAATCGCAAAACAACATGAAGCTCTATGGAGATCTGCGAAATTTCATACGCCCAACGATCTGGCAACAGCGGTGGCAACGGCTGCATTTTTTTACTGTTGAACAGTCTATCCAGTTACGTTAGTATATATATCTATGGTCTTACCAGCTAGGCGCCTTTGGCGCTGATGCGAGCTTTGCTCGTTACTACCACACGCTTGCAGCGCAGTTAAATTTTTTTAAAATTTATAACTTTTTTTAAGCTGCATCGTCAGCGCTAAACTGTTCAATATTTTCAATCAAATTATAGGTTTTTCTAACCACAATTAATTTATTCTTATGCGTCATCTGAAGAGAAAGAAACTTCAATTAAAACCAGTAATTTTTTTTTTATAAATCCAATATGCCTAGTTAGTATCCTGTTGCGATAAATCTAGTAAAACACAACGTCAAAACATTGAAGTTTGATAATTTCAAAGTAGATTTTCTCCACACTCTTTAAAGGACGTTTTGCCTGTGTTGGTAAAAATATTAACTGAAAACAATGGGTCAAATTGAAATAAATTTATAATTTAAAAATGGAATGATTTGAAGGAACGTGACATATTATTGGCTCATCTAGGGTTGGAAATCTTTCGATCAAGACCGAGTTTGTCCAAATCGGTTCAGGGGTTCGGGCTGGCGGCCGGCCGAACGGAACCTCCCCATAGAGTTAACATGGGGGCAAAACGAAAAAATCGTATAATTTAAAAATGGAAGGTTTTAGAGGAACGTGTTATATTATTGGCTCATCTAGGGGTGGAAAGCTTTCGATCAAGACCGAGTTTGTCCGAATCGGAACGGGGGTGCGGCCTGGCGGCCGGCCGAAAGAAAAACTAAATTATTTTAATATATAAGATACTAGCTGACTTACCCGGCCTTGCACGGGTTGAGTTAATTCATAAATATTTTAAAAAGTTTTTCAAGTTATGTCTTTTTTTTCTGGATTTTATCATCCCGTCGTCCCCGTCGTCTTTTTCATCCCAGTTCTTAACTGTAAAAATTTACCCTAACTCATCCCGTCCCGCATTTAAATTTGGCTGTTACCTTCGCTGTAAAGAACAATCAAATTGAAATCATCAGGTTTATCAAGTTATGTCTTTTCTTTTTCTGGATTAGCAGTCACTTAACATCCCGTCACCCCCGTCGTGTTTTTCTTCCCGGTTCCTTACTTTGAAAATATACCCTAACTCATCCCGCCCCGCTTTTAACTTTGGCTGTTAAAGAACAATCCAATTTAAATCATCAGGTTTATTGAGTTATATGGTTTTTCTTTTCCTGGTTAGCTATCACTTATCATCCCGTCGTCCCCGTCGTCTTTTTCATCCCGGTTTCTTACTGTGAAAATATACCCTAACGTATCCCGTCCTGCATTTTACTGTGGCTGTAAAAGAACAATCCAAATGAAATCATCAGTCTTTTGAAATTTATAGTTTAAAATCTTAAACAAAATTTCTATGAAGTATTTCCGATGTCCTTTTCAAAAATTACGCTTCGGTTTTTATAAATCACTTGATAAAAACTTAGGAAGTAAAAATCACAACCCTCTTTGAGCCCCTTGGGAATAATTTCCTACAGGATGTTACAAACCGTATTTTATGAAATTTCTATCGTTTTCTAAAAATGATATTAATTTAATCAAAAAATAATCCCGATGTGTAATTCAGTCAACAACTCACGCCGCTAAAGCAAAATATTTAACTATACCTAATTTAATCTATATTAAAAAATTATTAAGAATCCATTTTTTATTTGTATGATCCTACATCTTCAAAAATAAAAACATTTTTATCAAAATAATAAAATGCTTGATAAATCTCATTTTCTTTTTATCATGATAGCCCAACTTCTTAGTAAAAACGGTTTTCTAGTACTTAACAATAAAAATTTAGTGAATGTATAAGTCAAGTAAACCATGCCCCATGAAACAATGAAATAATTTCAGCTCTATTTCCATGGAAACCATTTATTTTAGCCTTTCCATAAATATATTTATTTTAGAAAAAAATTAAAATTACAAATAAAGGAAAATGTTGTTTCAAAATTAATTATTTCAATTCATATGTTTCTTGAAAACTTGTTATAATTTTTAAACAGAAATTTACACTGTTTTTCGTCTTAATTTGTTATAAATTATGAAATTTTTGAAATTATATTTTATCACATGAGGCCAGACGAAACCTCAAGAGAGAAATAAACCTACTGCAATTTACGCATTTCAACAATGCACAATGTTATTTCAATGGGAAAAACGGAGTCGAAAAAGCGCCGAAAAACAGGGAAGGAGTCGTTGGATTTTAAAATCGTTTCTTAGTGCGCGTCGCATAGCTGAGAGGAACGTCTCTGTCAAATTTTAAGCCTCTGGGTCCAGTAGTTTCGGAGATTCCGTGTTGAGTGTTTGTCACTTACCAGTGAGTCAGTCAGTCAGTCAGTCAGTGGTATTTGGCTTTTATAGATATAGATTTTGACTGGCGTAGAAAATTGAAAATTCTTAAATTTTCAAGTATAAAGTATCTTATGCTTATAAGACAGTGTAAAAATTGCATCTTCAAGGGGTATACAGAATCCACTGACAAAAGAGGAACAGGATATATATTTATATGGTTTTAAAATTACCTAGTGTAGTCACATTCACGAAGTGGCCCACGGGCTGCAAATAAACTTAACAATAAACGAAAGACCCACTGCTTTGACCATATATTCATGATAAAATCCTTTCTTTAAATCTCAGAGTGGAGAGTAATTGGTGCTTTTTTTTTGGCGACCTATTTTGATCTAAAAACTAAAGGCACTGCTTTCATGAAAACATGTCTACTCAAGCATTCCATGACTTAAGCTTGAAGACATTAGTTTTGGAGTACAATAACTTTTAAGGACGTTTGATAGACTCTATAGGATTTCAATAAATTAATTGTAAGCTGCAGTGCATTTGATGATTTACCTCTCTCAAGTACAGATACAGTTGTTCAAATTAATTACATTACCATTTCACGCTAGACTACAACAGTTTCTTCAAATTAATTCTTTGTAGTCTATAAATTATATAAGAGTGAATTTCCAATGCTTTCACTGTATGCACACAGAAAATAAAACAAGCATTATTAACATGCATTATAACTCAACCTCATTATAACTCAACCTAGTAAAAAAACCCTAATTTTATACTTCTTATATTAGAAAAAAAATTCAATTCCGAAACCGTTTACCATTTGGTGACTTTGAATCCACCAATATTAATTGTTTTACTGTTTCTGAACCTCGAAAAATTTAAATCATCTCTTTTGAAATTACTTACATTAGTTACTTTGGAGTGTAAGATCTTGATTTCTTTTTCCTTGGAAGCAATTACTTGCAGATGGCAACTCATCTGGTCATTCAAATGTTTCCATTCATTTTTCAACGCCGAATGTTCATTTTCTTCCAGAGACAGTTTGGCATTTAGGTTTTTGAGTTGCATATCTAATGCTTCATACTTTTTCTCCCAAGTAGTTATTTCTTCCGTTTGAGACCTTTGAATTTCACTTAACTCATTGACATAATTATCAAGTAAATCAACTTTCTGCGTAAGTTGTTCTCGATTTTCCTATAAAGAAAATCTGAATACTTAGAATATATCTCTATAATAAAAGAAAAAACTATATTTAAAAATTACTGTTTCTCTTACATTAAAAAATATATGTTTGATTTAAAATTTTTATAAATAAAGATTAATAACTTTTTAACTTTTAATAACAATTAATTGCTACTGTGTATTTAGATCATGCTTTTTAAGTATTATTTTAAATGAAGTAATAAAACAAGTTAAGTACGTTTTTCACATAAGAAATAATTACAATACTTTAAAATTGCATATTTACATTCTTCATTATTATATTGAATCAATACTCAGAATTACGCCCAAAAAAATTTCCAAAATTACCCTCTACAAAATTACAAACTCTGGACATAAAAAGAATTTAATTGAGAACTTAAATGATGTCTGTGGTTTTTTAAGATACAAATATCTTCATAAAACACTAAATTTACCTTTATTTCTTTATACTGTTGGCAAAATATTTTTCGGTCAAGAATAGCACCACTCAATAAAGTCTTCTGCTGACTTAATTGGCTAGTAAGCTCAATAACGGTGGATTCTAACGAAGCTTCCTTATCTTCATGAGCACTAATATCCTCATTCAACTTTTCAATCTAAGAAAGAAACAATAATTGCATTTAGTAGTATTGTGGACAACTAAAAGCAATTTTAGATATCTAATTAAAAATGTGTACCTATTCATTTTCCAAGAAAGAGGTATCTGGTTCAATTATAAATTACTCTTGAATACGATAAACATAAGAATGCATCCTAATAATTCATTCAAGTTACTTTAAAAGCGCGTTTAAAGTATTTCTTTAATATAACAACAATACCAAATTAATCAAAAGGCATAGTACATCTTTATTATATTAACTTTTAATAATTTTTAAATAATGATAATTTTTATTTCAAACTTAATCACTTAAATGTTTCCTAATAATTCCTATCATTTTTATAGCTCTTAACTAACTTTAAAATAATTTCCTCACTTCGTCGTCTTCAATTGATTTCGATCCTTTTCCCTTTCTAAATCAGTAATTAAAATTCAAAATCTTTATATGCTGAATCTTTATATATAATTTATATGCTGAAAGGGATGGCTGGTACACCCATTACTTTTCAATTTTTATTCTAAAAATCCCCTATAGTCGAAACTGATGATTGGCTTGGTTTAGTAAAAAATAGTCAAGATGAACGATACCAACCTTTTTTGATAAACTGTTTATATCTTTCAAAAGTTGAGAATTCATGCCTTCTAAGGATGAAATTATTTTATTCTGCTTTTCGATTTGCTTCTCAGCATTTTTGAGATCTTGACGCAATTTGATTTTCTCCTTTTCTCTGTTTTTGGATTCGTTCGAATACTTTTCAATAATGGCTTCCATCTTTATGATATTCTATCAAAGAAAACAATCACATTTTCTCAGTGTTCGATTATTTCACAATCATTTATATCTCGCATTCAATTTCAGGTTTTTTGATTTAATAAGAAAATATTCATTGTTATTTCTCACTTTCGCCAAAAGTTCTTTATCTCTGATCAATGTTGATACTTCTGAACCATGATGAGCTATCTGCTTCTTCATTTTGAAAGTATCTGGAATATTTATCCATTATAAACTAATGACATTTATTTTATCCAGCAAACGTGATTTCTGTATCAGTAGAATAGAATTCGCTATTATCATCCAAATGAAACTTTTCCGTTTAAAATTCGACAATGATAATAATTTTTTTTATGAAATAATCTGACAAAAGACGGTATTATAAACTTGGAAATATGAAGTTTAAAATTCGCATTTTACAGGTTGTTAAAATTATAATAGTGAAACTTGTATGCAGATTTACTTGCCTTTTTTTACTTCATAGCACAACAAATATATTTACTTGTAGAGGTCAGAAAAGAAATTAGAGTGCAGAACTAAAAGAGAAAGAGTGCATAAGAACACAAAGAGTAGTGCAAAGCAGGACATGGTTAGAAAACTGTTTAAAATTGAGCATTCATATTTTAATTTACCTCTTTCACTGTTCAGGAGTATCTTTTCTAGGGATTCGCACTTTGCTTCGGAGCTTTGTTTCTGATTCTTTACGATTAAACATCTCTGCAAAGTCGACTCTTTTTCATTTGCTATGTCTATTAACTTTCCATTCAGGGCTTTCAAGGCTTCCTCTTTCTTCTATTCGAAAAATTTAATTTGTATGGCTTATGGGAAAGTTATTCTAACAGGTATTGCTTCTAATACAGGTTTACCACCAATTACTAAAATAAACTTCAAGTATTATGAAAATTTTAACTATTTATTGTTTTTAAATTGCTTTGTAGGTGTATTAAATAAATTACATTTAATCTTGAATTATATTGTTGATTAATTTGCTTTGAAGGCAAATCCCGAATCAGATAATATTAGTATAGTAAGACTATTTTTTATCTGGCTCTAGGAGGAGCGGGTATAAGAATGGCCAACAGGGACGTGCCAAATTTTTTTAAAAGTGGGGATGGAGAGAAAGTTTTGGAATTTTTTACATATGCCCTAGAAACTTTATGAACCCCCCCCCTAATTTCCATCTTTAATAATAACCAAAGGGGTTTGAGTCCTCTCCCGGATTTTTTATTCATATATGACACTTAATAATGGTGTTTTTAACACATTTTTGCACATTTGGGACCCTCTTAAAAGAAATACCACACAATTTTTAAGGGAAAAACCCAGCAATCGATTAAGAACGAATAAAGCGCTAATAAGGTTAATTTTGATCCGGTCTAGAGGGATTTTGTTGTATTGAAAATACCAAAAACGCAGGAGAGCATTATTCTATGTTTTTTTCAGACCTTCTTTGAGAAAATAAATGTCTAAACCTGAATCTCAAAACATCCCCAAGCTGTATTCCTTCTATTTCATCAAAAATAAGATTTAAACTAGTCTGCATCATTACCTAACTTTACGCTTTTTTATGTTTACTCACCACCACCAACAAAGCCAACTTTTCCCTCTCGTCAGACAACTCTTTCAGTTCTTCCAACTGAACTCTCGCTTGTTCTTGTGTCTTCCTATACAGGTCTTGCAAAGAATCGATTTTCTGTTGGTGAGCGGAAACCCTGCTCTGAGAAACAAAGGAATTGTAAAACAACATTAACAAGAATACAAAGCCACACTCTTTCCCCATCAAATGATGCTTGAAGAAAGGCAGACCCGTAGTTACCTCGTATGACTCCACTTTCTTTGACGTCTTGTCCAGTCTCCGTTTCAGGAGTACCACCGTCTCCTCCAGCTCCCGGATATTGTCCTCTTTGTCCCGCATCTCCTTCTCGGTGCAATGGCGGTCCCGGACTATCGTTTGGCCCCGCTCGAGCTCCTGCTTCAGCCTCACTCTCAGGTTTTCCATGTCGAACTCGAGCTACAAAAAGATGAAAATATGGATGCAGTTGCACAAAAGGGTCCCTTTTGAAGTAAGGGGCCGTACGCAAATTATATATACGTTTTGGAGGAGGGGGAGACTGTATATATGGCACAACGCGTATGAAAGGGGGAGCTCAAACGATTAGGACACCACTTTTTTCATTACTGTTACGGTACTAAAATGGCCACTACTACTCTTCTGGTTGTGATTTTTTAAACTGTAGCATACAAGTACAGATTAATTAGGGAGGCAAGCTAAACATGCTAACTAAATTTCAATCGGAAGATTCATCTTTAGATAAGCTTCTTCAGAGATGTGAGCCTTCATTGCGTTAGTAATAAATGGGTTTGGAGAAAAGAATATTTAATAATTTGAAACATGTTATACTATTTTATTTTATTTCCAAAAGATGTGATATCAAAATATTAGGGGATCGCTGAAATATGAGGAATTGTGACAAAAAGGGAAGGGTGTGTGAAAAAAATCCAGGAAGATTGTGTGATGCTGTTTTCGTGATTAACAGCGTCACAGAAAAAAAAATAAAGATTTTAGAATTCGAAATTTTTATCTTTTTTAAAGTTTTGAACTACTTACTAATGAAATGCAATCAATTTGGCATTTAAATAACCAATCTTCAATAATATTAATAAATAAAATAACTAAATTTTACTGCTTTTATTTTTCAAATTGGACTCAATTCATTATTAATATCTAAGAAGCATTGGAAATAAATTCACTAAAGTACTAATTTCCAATATAAGCTTCTTAGCATTCAAGATCAGTCGATATATGCTTCCTCAAACACCAACTAAAATTTAATGGCTAATAAGCAATAATTATATTTTAAAACTTAAAAATTTAAACAATTGCAAAAAACGAATTCTACTTTTAAGGGAGTTGCAAATATAAAGGATCTGTGAAATAGTTATTTTGGAAAGGATAAGTCATCGCAGTATTCTTTTGGAGCATAACTAAAAAATGATTTAAAATAAAAAGTTTGATACAAGCAAAAAGGTACCTTTTCCATCGCGTTCATAGTCTCTAATAACTTTGATTTTATTTCTTTTTCTGTTGTATCTCTCGTCTTAAGTTCATTTTCCAACTGAGATATCCTTGAGTTCAATAACTTTCTTTCCCTTTCAGCTTCCAATTCTAATTTCTTTTCTCTGAAAGTTTTATTGGATAATTATTTAAGCTTTAAAACAGACTCAAAACACATTAAACAGTATAACAGAGCATGGAATTAATAGATTTATTGAAATACGTATATAAATATAAATGGCAATGGATGTAACATAATAGCAAATATAACATACTTTTCTTGTATTGAATCATCTGTCTCATTTTCTAAATTGAAAACCTTTTGTTCCAGCTCTTTAATTGTCTCCTTATATTTGATTTCCTTTTCACCAAAATTTTCAATGCACTTTCCAGCTTTTGTAAGGTCCTAAAAAGTTAAAGTTACATTCAATTACAGAACGTATCGAGATTTAAAAAAAAGTATATTTGTATATATGTACTATGCTTGCATATATTTATAAAGACCTGGGATTTATGGGCAAACTCTTTTTTTTAAATAAATGCGGTTGTTTACCAAGCAATAATATTTATATAATGTTATAATTATTTGAAAAAAATTAAGGACAAGTACTTTTATTTAAGTAAATTATTTCTAAATAATTTCTGTTTCTTTTCACCCCTCAAAAAAGGAATAATTCCATCAATCATACTTCTTTGAGGACGTTACACCCTTCTTCCGCCTCCAGTAGTTTCTCTTGAGCTTCTTGCTGCTTCTTTTCATAGATGGAGACTTGAACGCAGAGCTCTTTACATCGGTTTAACAACTGTCTCCGAGCCTCTGCAGCTTTTTTCAAAACTTCCAAGACTTCCGTAAAATCCTTCTCGAAACTTTCAGCAAATTTATTTTTTCTTATTTCTCCTAAAGTCTACGGGAGAATAATTATAATATGCCAGCATTAAAGATAGATTTTCAATTTTTCTTGTATATTTTTTATATACTCATAGTAGTAATTTTAATTATCTTGAGCTTATGCTTTGCCTATCGAAAATAAAATAATCCATCCCTTTTTTTAAGGTGAGGACTAAAGAATTGTTTTTAGACAAATTAGGAAATGGTTCCTATACACAATTACGCTAATTCAAGAAAAAACTGAAATATAAAAATCCTACCAAAAATGAAAAATTATTACAAATATTATCTTTAGTTTAAAATTCATTTCTGTGCTTTTGGATTAACCTGGCACAAGTTTCACTAATCGTATGTTATAAGCGACTTTTTATAAATAACAATATAAAAACAATTAAAAACATCACTCATAGTTGAGATTGTGATTTTTTGGGTGTGTACCCTATGCACCCTTTACGCCTTACATGTCAGTTACTACTATAGTTATTTTAATAGACCACCATTATTTTACAAGTTTAAAAACAATCGATCAATAGTAAAACTCTTTTTGAGACAATTAAGGAGGAAACTTACCAGCTGAAAATTGGAGGTGACACTTAACAAATTCTTGAGTAAAGCAGGCATTATCAAATGTTATGGGACCTTGAGAGAAAGATAAAAAAAGAAATTTTGATGTGTCGTTTTTACCAAATAAATAGGGGGGGGGGTTCAATTTAAAATTGCTGGATAAGGGAATTTTAGGAGACATTAACATATTATGCCCCATGCAAAAAAGAAGAGGGAATTTAAGTTTGATAACGTAACAAGGAAGAACAGTTCCACTCTTTGAACATAAAAACCTTCTAGTTCAGGCAGTGTTATTCCTAGGATTTTTTTGGAGGAGTAAAAATACTCCTTGACTAGGAGGAGTGAAATTCAATTGTGAATAAAAATGAGGATGCTTTTTTGGGTTTTAACAATTATAGAGTAATTATAGTAGGGGAGACCGGGGCTAGTTTTCCAACCTAAATGAATTTTGCTTCCTTACATTTTATTTTTACTTATTTTTGGGTAAACAAAATTTCATCATATTCCTCATACTGTTCTCTACAAAATGTAGCATTCAATTTTCATCAACATTATTAGTTTTTTTACAAAAAAGGTTTAAAGGTGACCATGTCACGTTGGAAAATGTGCCCCGTATGTGGGGCATGTTTTCCAACAGTAAGGGGCAAGTTTTCCTACAGTACTACTATCTGCAGTTATACCGATTGCTGGCAAAAACTCTGATTGGTTAACCGGATGGATGCCATTCCTAACATTCCTTTCTCATTGGTTGGTGCCTCTTCTCTCTCTAAGCCCCAGAATACGATCTTGTGTGTTGGTTGTTTGATTGGTTGTCAGACATAACTAGATTTGTAGCTTTTCAGGTATTAGCTTGGAATAAATGTAGGAATCGAACGACAGTGCCGGTTAAATTAAAAGACTGGTCTTAAAGGGTTAAATCGTAAAACACTTATAGTAAAATTTATTAATTATAGTATAATATGTATTTTTCATATGAAATCATCGTGTTGTAGCTGTGAACTTTACTTGCGTTATAGTAATCTCCAAAAATTAGTTTAGTACCTTAATTGTTTTGTTTATTTGTACAGTCGTAGAGAAAAAAACTAATACAGTTCGCATTGATGATTTAACGTCTTTTTGAAAATAATCTATAGTTTATGCCCTTAGGGGGCCGTCTACATATTAAACGAAGCACCAACTTTCGTTTTTCCTATGGGCGACATCAAAGATTATCCCCGATTCTAATAGAACACCCCCTAAAACCAAGTTTTGTAATATTTGGCCCTCAAACAAAGCCAGGAGGGGGGTTTGAAAATTACGGGAACTTTACTTCTAACAGGAAAGATTGGGAACAATTGTCAGGAAATTTAAAACAGATTTGGCTGCTTATCTATACTATGGCACAATTCCCACAAAAGTTAAAACAGATTTGGCTATTTATCTATATTTTGGCGCAATTTTGTCTTTCAATTAGGATACCTAAAGTGGTAGCCTAGTTGGTAGAGTATCAAGCTCGTAATCACTAGGTTGCAGGTTCTGTCCCCGCAGTTGCCAAATCAGTTACACATTGTTTTACCGATAGGGATATAGGCAAACACAAAGCAGAATAGATGTTGGATACTTCTTCAAATTTAAAGCATTTGAAAAAATTTATACAATTAAATTTAATTTAGTTAATTATTTAATTCCTGTAAATAGGTAATAAAAATACCACGTATCACGTTAAATTATGAAATTATTATATGGATTCGTATTACGTTAAGTTATTTTACTTCTCAAAAGTTCCTGTCAAAATACTTTAATACAGATATGTTTAGAGGTGTTTTTTTTTTTAATATTAATATTTAGAGAATGGTTCAAATAGAACTTTCCCACTTAATAAAAAAAACATATTTTTCTTTAAAAATTAAAACACTTTCAAAGTTTAAAATTTGCTTATGCATATACTATGAATAAAAGAAAACTCAGATAAAATTTCAAATATGATTATTATGATTCTACGGTCGTGTTTTTAATGATTAATTGAGAGTTATGTATGTTTTATTACATTTCCAGAAACTGCCCATTTGAGGAAAAATGTTTTATTAGATTGGGTAGGGAGTTTTAATCATTTTTAACGAAAAACTAAGGAAGTTTCTGAACGTTGTGCTTGGAATAAAATACCAATATAAATATTAATTATGTTAAGAAGTTAAGCATCAAACATCAAATTTACTAAAATTCATTACATAAAATTAATTAACTTAAATCACATCAACGATTAGAAGCTTCTTGATATTTTAACTTATTAGGAGGTTAAGGAAAAATTTGAATCGTCGTGTGGTCATGATAAATTTTTTTAAAAATTTATTTCATTCTGTTTAAAATTTTTAATAATTTAAACACCCACCACACTGACAAAAATAATCCATAAAGAAAAGAATAAGAATGCGTCTTTATAATTATGAGTGAATATTTTTTTTGGGGGGGAGGGGTTAATCGAGACCTTTTTTCACTGCCAAACATTTGATAATTCTTTATTGTGGAATACGCAAAGCATTGATCCATGGAAACAGTGGGATATCCAGAATAAAATTGGAGAATGATATTGGAGTTTAATTTTAGGGAGAGGTTTTTTTTTGTTGTTTTCTGAGGTGAAAGAGAATACTTTCAAGGTGTTTCATAGGGTTGTGTTATAGGGTAAGGTGGGGTAAAATGATTATAGCGGGCTAAAATAGATATAGGGATTTTAGCAGTTTTCGTATTTGTGAAACTCAACGTTAATTGGCATGCTATTTTATCATAAGCCTTAATTAAAATCAGCATCCCAATTAACATTGAATTTTACAAACTTTTAAAATCCTTATAAAATTTATACTCCACCCTTGTCTTAAACATGATTAAAATCTTAGAGAACAGTTTTTAAACCCGATGCCGGCCCTATATCTTATTTACAGCACATGCCGCTGGATCTGCTGTACTCCCCAGAGAGTATACATCGGTAAAAGGGTACCAGCAGCGTAAGCTGCTCCTGCCCCGTCTGTACTCCCCATTTGAAAGATTGATTATGTATAAAAAAGAAAATAAAATTAAAAGTGGTAGCTAAATTTTAATTATAGTGTTAATCCTTTCTTTTGTGTGGCCACCACTGTTTTATTTATAATAGTTTAATTATATATCAGTCCACTACCAAATTCTAGCATCGAGTGTTTAGGGTGCGTTAGATAATACTGACAACATCCACCCTGCCGGACGGTAGTAGGCTGTCGGTGCAACCCTGGGACGTCTTTATTACGCCTAAACAGAGTGTTTCGAGAGGGGGGAATATCAATTTAAGCACTACAGGCTTTTTTCTGCAAAGTTATTGAACATAAGCTCAAATGATGACAACACTTAAGCATATTGCTGAGGGAGATGTGGATAAACATGGCGGCTGGAGGACTCTTATCGAAGCTGTGCCCATCTTTATTATATTTAATAGACAATAAATGTAAGAAGACACCGTTCTTATTAAGTGACGACTTTTCTAAAAGTTTGATTCATATGTAAAACCAAATTCCTTTGTGAAACCTATGTAGAGAAATAATCTTTCTATAGTAAAAAAAAATTAAAAAATGGTTTAATCTTTGTTTTTTGTTTTAGATTTTTATTCATGTAATTCAAAAATACTTCTAATTTAATGCAGGTGAAATTTTTAGTCGAATATTGTAAAGTATTGTTTCGGAATTTTTTCCTCTGAAAAAAATTAGTAACAAGTAAAACATTTTACATACACATAAAAATAGGTTAATATTTCCGTTTACGGAAATCAATAGTGTAAAAATAACTAATAACTATTTTATAAGTAGTTTAAATTAATCTTCAAACTTTTTAAAATTAATCAATCATATGGCAGGTATGCCGATTCGAACCTGGTTCTGAAACTTGGCGACCAAGCACACTAACCGTTTGGCCACGCCGGCTGCAGTCGGCAAGTTTTAATAATAAATCTGACCAACTATCTGAGTTAGTATATCGTGTTATTGCGGGTTACAGTAATTTTCATAACCTGGCGATTTTCCTTCTAATCTTTGGCGATAAGAGTTTGGCGAAAATTTTCTAAATGAAATTTCCTACAGTGTGCACGGGGTTAATGGCTGTAAAGATCAAAATCTATGAAAAACGAGGTTTCAACGTAAATTCGACGAACTTCAAACCATAACATTCTAATTTTCAAATTGCAAATCCTTCTAGTGGGTCTGTTTATCTGATTAAACTGTTTATCTGATTAAATGAATATTTGTAAAGGCTTTCACGGTCGTTTTCTTTAAATGTCAGTACTATAAGAACTATTATACACTTTAACAATAAGAACACCACCTTTTTTGAAAGAAATAGGAAAAAAATTAGAGGGATTCGAACAAACAACTCCTTTGGAATCGTTAGCTTGCGTTATGGATTGGTTGATTGGTTTGAGCTTGAGCCACACAAATGTTGGAATAAGTGCCCCGTCTACTTTTGGAAAACCTGCCCCAACTCACTTTTTGAACTTTGGGAGCCCCTCAATGAGTGGGGGTGTAATATTATTGAAAAACAAAAGCATAGTTTTGTAGAGGAAGAAATCCTCTATCAGAATATGCAATATCAGATTAGTGAGTTAAAATTAAAAGGGCTTAATCACATTTTTAATAAAAATCCAAAAGTTTACGCAAAGAGCAAAATATTGAAAAAACCGCTTTTCTGACGAAACTACAAGAGCTAAAATTCTGAAAGTACATCAGAATATGTGTGAAGTCTTTCTTTTTCATCCAGTTCACTCGTTGGGTTGATCTAATTGTTCATTTAAAAATAAAGGGCGTTGGAAAATTTGCCCCAGTGGAAAACTAGCCCCGGTCTCCCCTATTGTTAAGTATTAATAGAAAATATTAAACATTATACATTATACACGGTGCATTGTTTAAGCTAAACCATTGTGAAAAATTCAAAGAGTGAAAATACTCCTGGCTAGTTTTTTAGAGAGTATTTCCGATTGTCAAGGAGTGAAATACTCTCTCAGAGGAGTTAAAAATATCTCTGAGTTCAGGTATGGGCAAATAGTAGTTTGGTCTAGTTTTCACTAGACCAACAAGAAATTAGTAACAACAACAGCAACAAACCCCTCACAAATTCGTGTACATGACAAATATTTATCTCCATACATGTCCTTTCTTAAAAAATTAGTTGTAGTAGCCATTTTTTGAAGTTTCGTGTGAAATTTAACGAAAAATCGTTGTCTTATTACTGTGTACTTACCATTTTTCCGGCAAAATGAAGCAATAGGCTTTTATATAAACAAACACCACAGCCAGACGAATTTTTTTAAAAACACGGGGGTTCCTGCATTTAAAACTGAAAGTTCCATACTAAACAAGTGGCCAATGTCCAAATTTGTGACATGCTTTAGTTCTTCTGTAGGAGCATCAGTCTCGTTATTTAATAGCTACACTTTGTATTAGATATACATCACTTAAAAATCATGATTGATTTTTGCGTAAAAATTAAAAACAATCATTGAGTTACATTAATTCAGTTAAATTTTCTCATCAAAGTAATGTTTATTTCTTTAAAATAATGAGCAATTGGTGATAAAAATTAAATTAAATAATTTAACCATTGATAGTTACATATACTATAACAAAAAATTAGATTGGAAAAGATGGCTAAAATTATAAAATAAGCTTTTGATACTAAAAAACTCCGAAACTTTTCTGGGGAAATTAAAATGCTGTGTAAGTAATCTAAAACTAAACGTACTAAAAAACTCGTAAGGGGGTACCTAAGAAATAATGTTGAGTCAACCCCCCCGAAAGCAAAATCTGATTATGGGCCTACAATCAGCAATAGGATAAGTTTTTCACCTACTTGTTTCGTTCCACTTAAAATCATAAAAATGGAATATTTTCCGATTTTTGCTTCAAACCGAGTGGGTAGTTTTGGGCGAAGTATTTATTTTGATTTTCACCTAAAGCCCCTGAAATGTAAACAAAAACCTCATAGCATGGTTACCATAGTAACGGCGTTGAACAACAGTTATGTTCACAGTTACAGAGGCTCCTTTTAGTTATGGTTCAAGCATAGAAATGCCATTTAAATCGGAATGTGAACGAAAACTAACTCTTCAAAACAAAAAATTCTATAACATAGAGTTGGTGAAGAATCGACTATAAAATATTTTACATTTATAAAAAATTTTATGAAAACCTTTCTGGAATGAATATTTCAATGAAAGCTAACTTTAACTTTGTCTACATAATTTGTTTTTGTTTACATTTGAAGATGATTTCTCCCGTCATTTGTCCGTCCCTTGCGTTGTAAAACATTTTAATCATAATTTAATGTGCATTTTTATCGGTATTCTTACCATTTATTACTTTTTCTGTTAAAATGAATTCAGAAAAAACAGTTACTTCAATACGCTTGAACAACTCGGATGTTTTCCTTGTATTAGAATGGGAAAACGATAAAAAACTAAATTTGAAAATTTTAAGCATTGAAGAAAGAGAAGCATATGAGGGACAAGCGACTGAAATTGACCTACGATCTCAGGCTGCGAAAATTCGCATGTCATTTTCGGATTTCATGTTGAAAACAAGAGACGCCCTCTTTAAAAATTCTTCTCATCAAACTAATTATCTGTACAGTTTGGATCAAACCAGTGAAAACTATGTTTTCAAGTGGAAAAGTATAGACTCGGATGAGACTATAGTTAGTCTTGGTCTCCTGGAAATGGAAAAAATAAATTTCTATAGTTTTCTCACCCAATTTCTCTTTTCTTTTGCTGATGAAATGCAGAGTATGAAGTCATGTATAGAAAACCTGAACAGTGAATTAAACGCTTGTAAGAGTCAACTTTCTACTGCATTAACTAATCTTTCTAGTGCAATTGATTTGAAAAATGATATGGTAAAAGAATTGTATTCAAAATTTATATTACTTCTGAATGAAAAAAAGCGTAAAATCAGAGAGTTGGAAAACAATCATAACTATTCTCCACCCATGACTAAAAAAAAGAAAATGCCCCCTACAAAAATGATAGCTTCTAGTGATGAATCTGATACAGATTTGGAAAATCTTTCAAATACTTCTTCACACTTAAATATGAAGAAAAAAAGTCCTCCTACAAATACAGTTGCCTCTTATGAATCCATTCCAAAGTTAGATACCATTTCTTCTAACACTTCATCACAATTGAATAAAAAGAAGAAAAACCATCCTTTAAATATGCTTGTCTCGAGTAGTGAATCAGATGTAGATGAAGAATTCCATAATGAAGATCCTGGAACATCTAATCAAAGGCTGAATAATTCTTTGCAATTCGATGATGAAACTAAACCGGTTCCTCAAACTCAAATCCGCAAACGGAAGGTGGCACCACAAAAGAACCCCCTTCTAGATGCTTCTAGTCATTCGGCTGATAAAGATAACTTTTCAGATGATGGAAGTGTTGACTCTCTCATGGAGCTTTTATAGATATATTTTTAGCAATGTACAAGTTTATGTTGTTCTCTAATAATATTTAAGCTAACTTTAATTTTAAAATTTATTCAAAAATGTTATTGTAACCAGAAAATGACAACCTTTTTGTAATTGTTCTTTACACTTGTTTATTCCTAATTGCATGATTTTTTTTTACAGTACATGAGTGTTTTAATATCAAAGGCGTATTAAATATGCAGATTGTAACATATAATGAACCCCAGGTGTTATTTCCCGTTTTGTCTTTATTTCAAAATCCAGCTCGGTCTGGTAAGGATCCTCCACAGCAACCACTTTCTTTAGGGGTCACCAAGTTGACATTACAATTACTGGGGGGTTGTCATGGCGGACCTTTACTAAAGTTGTGCCTTTAAATCTCTCAATAGTTTTTTTCAGCTAACATTTATCACTTGATATATATATCTTAACCTATGTATTTTAAGTTTTTATCTTCCAGTTAGTTCGGCTTACACAATGGTACTTAAAAATTTAGCCATAGACCATCAACACCTGAACAACATTGTAAAAAAAGTAACATTGCTCAGTTGAAAGCTTAAGTTACATTCTAGTTTAACATCATTTTGGTGTAGACAATGATTGTCAATCTATTATGTAAGAACTGTTATAATTTAAGTGTTTACTATTCAATCTCTAATCAAAATTACAAAAAATGGCAAATTTTTATGGGTATTCAAAACAAGAGTATGTCTTACTTGCTTCTTAGCCTGCAGTAGTAAATCAGGTAAGTTAATTCTTTAAAAAATGTTTAACATTTACATCTGGAGAGGGAGTATAAATGTATACACTTTATTAATAAATCAAGAGTAATTTGAAAAATTTATGCATGCATAGATTAGAGACCCACTGAGTTACTAAATAGAAATCAAGCAATTCAATACTATATTGAGCAGCAGAAAAAATAGTTTATTTCAATTATTTTACAATTTGTTCCAGTTTCAATTTTACATTTATTACAGAAATAATATCACATACTTAATGTTTGTGCTATTACTACTTCACAACCAACTGCAGTTCACCTCATTCATCCATAACTACTACTACTACACATGTAATGGAAAGTGCATAGCAAGATAAAACAATCTTCTAGTTTCACGATTCTCAATGTGCATTCAATTCAAATATTATTAAATTCTTAACTGAACCTTAAGATTTATCATCTTGAATATCTGGTTAATTATTTTTACTAAGCTATTTTAGTTACTTGAAATAAAAACAGGAATTAGACTTCTGTACTTTAAAAAAAAATTAATTGAATTTAATCATTTATTAAGAAACCAAGACAGAAACAAAAACAAGTACAATGTGTTAGGAAATATTTACATTAAAATGTAACTGCAGATATATGCTGCAGGATCAGGTTAAATTTGTGTCCTCTAAAGCTAAAAACTATTAATTGTAAAAAAAAACCAATATTTCACTTTTCCTAAATCTGATAAATCAAACCCAATTATAATGAACAGTCTGCAAAACCAAATATAACTTTTTTTTCCTTATGTCACAGGTTAATGGGCCAAGTTTGCAACTAACTCTACAGTAAACCAATAAAAATTAGTCTTTAAATTGAAGTTGCCCAAGCTGAGTAATGAATAAATCTTAACAATGCTGGCCAATTGGTTAGTGATTAAAATAGACCTAATAGAATCAGATAAACTACAAATATTTGTTTAAACATTAGGTAAAATTTAATTGCATGTTATGTCATTCTTATAGCAATGAACATAAATAGTATGTTATAGCTTTACATTATAAAAATAAAGAACTAATTATAATTAAATACTTAAATGTATTCTCCTAAAGGATAAAATTATAATTCTGATTGTAGAATGTTAATTTTCTTAAATCTACTAAAAAGATTCATTACTTTATCTTTAGAGAAAAGTGTTAGAAATATATCAGTAACTTCATTCGAGTTAGAGGATGTCACAAAAAATTGTCTAAATTAATTTTTAATCACAGCATCTAAAATTTTACTTGAATTATTATGCTGTCTTCACTGCAATTTTTAAAGATTTTACTGAAACGTAATCATTTTTAATTTATCAAATCAGTTTATATTATTTTGTAGAAATTGAATAAGCATAAAAACATTATTTTGAAAAATGGGAAAAACATAGTTAATTAAGTTCAGTTCATAATTTTGATTATTTCGTTACAAGTAAAAAGTAATAGTCAAAAAGCTCACTATAGTTGAGTTCAACTGTGAATGTAAGAATTAAAATATAAAAAGTATTACAAGTCACTTCAATCTAGATAAAATGCCCCTACTACACCCTTTATTTTTACACTTAAAATGTGAAAATAAAAGTTTTTCAAATAGTTCAGTTACAAAGAAAACACTCCTTTAAATGCATAATTTTGCTTTATTTTGTCACTCAAATAAAGATTTGAGCTAGTTTAGCTGTAAAAAAACACCATTTGCAAGATAATCTTCCAGAAAATAATGTATTTTTGTTAATTTTAAGTTCCCAAAGCCATTTCACGATACACTAATATCACAAATTAACATTGAAACAAATATAAAAGTAATGAAAACTGAAACAAAAACAAGTATGATAGTAATAAATTGAAACAACTAAACCATATATTTACACAATCATTTGAGATAACAAGACACAAGATTCACTAAACAGTGAATTGATCTAAAACATATTTCACCATTTTCCTACTTAGTAATTTTTCAAATTAGAGGTTACAAAATGAATTACAATCTGAACAAAAATCGAATTAAGGAGTTGATTTTTCCACAAACAAATTAAAACAGGGTTTAAAAAACATGAATCATTAAAATGCTTCATGAAACACAGTAAAAAAATATTCATCCAGGTCAAAATGTGCTGCTTCTTGACACAAAATCTGTACACAGGAAGACTCATGCTCATGCAAGAAAGATTAACTACTACTCATTTTCAGCATACACACTGGCACAAGATGAGAGGAAACATGCACACCAATTTACAATATGAAAAAATAGAATAGCTGCATTAAGTTCTACATCAAACTGATACTGACAGATTAAATATAGGGTAGATAGATGAGAAAATGCAAATTTAAATGCATGAAGTAAAAAAAAACAATCACCTTAATAATACAATGAACAACTTAATACCAACACAGCAGAAGTTCAGTAATACCTTCAGTTCTTTAATTCAAAGTTAACACAGATTTCAAAATTTCACAAAACCCCTTGATGTTTAGAAAACAAATGTTGATTTTTTTCCCCACCAGAATACCCAGGCTGAATAAGAATCAGAATCTGATCAAATTAGTTCTTTTATAAATTATACTGTCATAATCTTGGCCAGAAAATAACTTTAAAAAGAGTAGATGGTTAAATGAAATGTGTGTTCAAAAACTATAAAAATGTGTAAGTACACACAAGAGCGCAAGACATTCAAGAACCTGATTATTAAAACCCTGTTTAATCAAACAATTTAATTATGTTTGCAAACTTGACAAAATGTCCAGTTCTAAAGAAAATTTTATAACAGATTCAAATCAATATCTTATCAGAATATTTTAACCTATCAAATGATTTGGGTTTTCTGAAGTCTTTTATGATAAAATAACATAATTTTAATTTTTAATTCAAAATAATGTAATTTAAGATTTTATAGCAAAAATGTCTTCTGGTATTGAACATGATTTGCACCTCCAAATTAAACAGTTGTGGCTTAGTCCCGCCTGTCACGCAAGTTCAGGGTATTACTGTAGATATTAATATTTATAAACATAAGTAAAACAGTTAGAAAATAATTTAATATATTTAAAAAGTACTGAAAAAAATATTAATAAACAAGATTACACAATTTTAAAAAAATGTTTATAATAAACCTAAAATAATTCACAATGAATTAAGACGCTTGAGAACAAATGTTATTTAAAATTAATATAGAAGTAGAGAAATTTATAAATGAAGAGATCCATCCACATTCCATGAGATACAATTTGTGATTGTAGCACATTTAAGAAATCTCACTAACATTGCCTGGCAGGTAACAAGAAAAAACATGTGCTTTCGATACTAATCTTCATTCATTAAAGACTGGGATATTTACAGTTGAAGAAAATGCATGTATTCAAAAAGTAAGAGCATTTCATTTCTAAAATTCAAAACCAGAATGTTTTCCAGGTGTTGTACCATTTCTTTCAAAGTATGAGAAAAACTGATTTAATATTAATGAATTATTTATAGTTTTAATAAATTACTTATAGATTAATTAAAAAATGCTTCAATGAATAAATGAGCTTTTCTGGAAAATACTTACTTTGATTTTATTAGCATACAAACATTTTGTAAAAACCAAATTATTTGTTTAAGTTTTGCCAACCTTTTTCTTTTATACTCTTACTTTTTTTATGTAAATATGCCTTAAATAACATCAAGTACACAAAATTAAAAAAAATTGAAGCTATAATGACTGAGCAAATAAATTGAGATACAACATAACATTTTGGAAACAACACAGGTGGGATACAAAATAATACTAACACCTGAAAGTTAAGAATAAATATTAATGGGGAATTATAGCTGAAAAGTAATTCTGAAGTAGTCACAGCATTAATATTGGATGCTATTTCGTATAGCAATTTCTGGTGCTTTCAACCCAACACTTGTTATTGGTCACCTTTCTCTTTAATACACTACCATGCTTTTCTATAGTCATCTAACCAATTTATGAAAACAGTGTGACAACAACTAATACAGTACTCATAGTACCACGCATGGGTGAAAGGTAGAACTTTTTTGAGAACAGAATTAGGAATATCACTTCACTGAAAATAACATGTGTTGTTTATCTTCTAATCAATTGAGTGTTAAATTTTTCCATCCCGTTCTGTCCTGAAGAAAATCACCAGGACCAATTTTTGTCTCTAGATGAAAAACTTTTACCCATGGTACCACCTAAAATGTTTGCCATATGAGCTCTATCTAAAAGTGAATCCTATATTTTTCAAGTTTGTCACTGTAACGTCATTCAGCGCATACAAATAACACACCCAGCACTAAGAAACTGACAGCTTCCTCTTCATTGCCATTTGTTGGTAGACTTCCATGCCAGGTCTTAAAAATGTCATCTGTTACCAAGGTATTTATATTATTTTGTATCCTATTTAACAAAAGATAAACAAATGAAATTCATGAAAAATTTTGGAACTTCTAACAATACAGATTGGTTATGCAATGTATGTATCACTTTTCAATGGGTACGGCACGCAAAAAGACCAATCATATTCACTTTCCAGGAATAGCTAACTTGCATCAAATTACTATGTACATCGATTTTGCAAACCAGATTCTGGATTTCTTTCCTTGCATAGTTATAGTTATTTATTTACCAGCATGCCTTCAGACACAACTTCTCACCAATTTTTTTTAACAGTTTTTGTATTGTGTAGGAAACAGGTAGTTACTAGACACTGAAGGGCGTTAAATTCAATTCTCTTCGAATATAAAATAAAATGTAGGCTTTGCAACTTGCAACAGTACTTTCATCTGTTACAGTTACAGAACTATCATTGAAATGATGCCAGCAACCTGCAATAGTAGTGAAATTAGTTTCATGAATGCATAGAAATAAATATTTTCAATGATCATTAATTATAATCTTAATATATAAAATGAAGAATCCGTCTGCTGTTTTGATAAAGCATATGATTGGCCGAAAAATCCGTTGTTCAATAAAAAAAGAAACCTTGCGGAAGCGACTGAATATAAGGATAAAATAAAAAAAGAAACAAGCTGATATATTATTGAGAGAAGGAGTGATTCATTTTGAAACACATTCTTGATAACGCTCTTCAGAATAAAAAAAAAAACATAAAAATGTCAATCTTTGAATTAATGAGCTAAGAGCAGGCACTGAGCTGTGCCTTTAAATCACTCTGGCTGTTTATACATTTACTGACTTTTGTTTAATTCTTCGATTATATTCATTTAACTGTTTGAATCCATTTTTTTATGTACGGTAATGCAGCGGGCCTCTGTGTTGCAGTCTGGGTACTCTACTAAATCTGTTGCACCTAAAGTTTAAATATTTTTTAACAAATACGACTTCCCAACTATTTCAAAGTGTATGAGATTCTGTCCAAGGAACTTAATACGGGCGCAGTCTGTTAATAATGTCTGAGCAACGTCGGGATAGCGCATGCGCTGGTATTTATATAAAGTTTTACTGCGCCCGGGCAACGCAAAGAGGTAGCAAGTAATCTACTCAACCAAGATAATAAACTATTTGTGTAACTTAGGAGTTGTTATTTGAAGGTATATGGGCTCCAGATTGTAATGATTTAAAACATAGTTATGATTTCAGTGAAAAAAACAACAAAGAAAACAACTGATTTTCTTTACAAACTGGTTATAGTCTGTGTAATTAGAATCAGTGGTTGAAAAGTCCCCTGATTTTCTCCCTCCACGCACCTTTCCCTCTGTTACCTTACCATGGTTTCAGTAAATCTTATTTTTTTTTTCCACAACAAGAATTGTGCCAAGTCAGAACATTTCAGTGTAAGAATTGGAATAAGAAATAACGCGGGATTTGATATTCACTAAAACAAATATGAACTTGCATTTCGATAATTTTTCATGATGTTTAGTTTTATAAATATTTTAGAATATTTAATTTTTTTTAATATCTCTCCACAACCACAACAAATTTATTGTTTTAAATCATCTCAACCTTGAGCCCATTCCTTCAAATAATGTTTAAAATTTCCTTCCGTTGGTTGAGTGTATAAGTCACTAGGAGCTCATATCAAGGAAGTTCTTTTTTATAATCCTACTGTATTGGGAAATTAAGTTTTTTTTTTATTTTATCACATTTAATAATTTGAACTTTTCCTTCTTAATATTAATTTTTACAGTTAAACACCACTCCTATATAGTATAAATGAACAAAAAAACTAAAAAAAAAACCAATACAGTTATTAAGAATAGATTACTTGATACAAATAAATCTTAATATGTTTCTCAACTTAAGAATAACTAACAGAAGAAAAAGTAAAGTAAAAAATTAATTTATATTACCATCATGAGTAGCATAGGCTGTATAATGGCCTGATCCAGCACTGAAAAATACATTACGAATTAAGTTTCATTTTACAATACCAGATAGAGGGCTCTGATTTTGTAAACTAAAAGCAAAATTTTTGAAGCAAATAATCAAAATAATACATTTACAATTACAAGCTGTTACCAAATACTTTACTTTGAACATTTAGATAGTAAAAATCAGAGAAGCTAATAGAGTTATTTTAAATTTAGAGTTCCCATTGCTTTTTTTAAATGAACTCTTTAAAATTACAGTGTTTCTATAATACACTGAAACAAAAATTAATCAATATCAAATAAAATTTCCACATACCCAGAGCCATGATGAACTATCACAGCAGCTAAATCATATAGAGTACTACCACTTGATGTTCCTCTAGTCTCATGCTAAAAACAAGACAACAAATTTTATGAAAGGGAAAGATATCAACAAATATAATTTAAACAGCACATGTTAAAATACTTAAGAAAATAGAGAAAATGCAGCTGTCGAAAGTTTTTCGGGGCCTTTCATAAGTAAATTCAATAAAATATGCAACTTTTAAATCAACTAGCAATCTTCCAAAAAAAAATTCTAACATCTAACATCTCCTAACTATAGCCTATTCCTCATCTACAAGCCCTAAGGATTTTTACGAAAATTTTTATTTCGTTTAGACCAGTACTTTAATGCTTCCTCTAACTCAAAATGGTTTTAAAAAAAACAACCCTGGAATCAAGCAGGGTTTTACTGGGATTTGCTAAAATTTAGTAGAAGTAGTATAACTTTCAGTGGTTAAAGCATTATGAAAAGGAAATAAAAATTTATTGATTTTCTGAAAGTGACACAAGCCGACCAACTAAGATCTGTAGCTATTGCATACTCTTAATAGTTTCTTTTTATCAATGTTTTCCAATTTTGGGTTAGGTTTTATAGATTTACCATAAACGTTTTTAAAAAATTATTAATTTTAAAAGTAATAAAAACCTTACAAAAACAACATATTTCTGCTGGTACATGTACCTTTATCTTTGGTCTTTGGCCATTAAAGAATTAGAAATATTTCATTTAATTAAATACCAAGTCATTTTTTATTTTAAGTAACTAAACATTTTTTTTTGCAATTAAAGTTTTTAGAGACTAAATTTAATATCATTAAAACAAAACTAAACAATTAAACTCTTAACTGCAATATTTAATCCATCCAGTAAAGCCCAAAACACCTACCTGGGTTGACTTTCCAAAACACACTTTTAAACAATAAATTTAATTTTCTTACCCTGTTCACAAGAATAAACTTATTCATATCAAGACCTTGAACTGGAAAATCAATATAATTGTCTAATTTTGTCCTGAAGAAGTTGTGCCACCTAAATCTCTTTAAATGCAGACATAAGACCTAGAAAATTAATAAATTTTTTGCTGATATTTCAATCCTAGGCATTTCAATTGTGTCTAATTTTGAAAAAATAAAACCTATTAATATATTATCCTATACTTACATTAGGTAAACGTCTAATCCAAAATCGTTTGGTAGATTTTTGCTTGCACTTACAACTATGACAAAGATATAGTTCGCTATCTGCAAGTTCTTCTAACTCAGTGAAGCTACTCAGGCAATCTAAAATTTCAAAATAATTTTAAAATGATAAAATAGAATTACTGATGACTTTTGCTTTAAGTCATCATTTAAGAAGATTTGCCCACACAAAGAGAAACAAACTTTAACAAATGTAGAATAATGCACACAAAATCTTGAATTAATAACTGATTCATAAATATACTGATTGCACTGCACCCTTTGATGGCTCATGAGATTTGTTTTATCTTAGATGAGTAACAAAACCAGAAAATTGAAAAGAAAAATTCAGTTTTCTAGTAACAAACACGGTAGTGTATGGGTGTCCTTAAATAAAGCAAGCTCCTCAGACAAGAAAATTTTTATTAAGAAAACACAGCTGCTAGGGAAAATAATGGGCAAATTATACACTTAGTTTTTTTTATGACAACATTATTTTTTAATATAATTTTCCATACAACTTCATATTATACATTAGTACTAATATAGCATTTTCTGTTAAAAATTGCTTAAAAAAAAGAAATTATCTTAGTTAACTGTTTTTGAAGTCATTTAATGATTGAAAAAGTATATAGAATAATTTAACATCTTTACATCTTAGTCTTGTCTTTAATCATTTAAAAATCTTTTTAACAAAACATTTTTGCAGAATAGCGTACTTTTATTAATATTATTATTTGGATACCAAAACTAATTTACCTAACAACTGAATGCTAGGGGGCTCCTCTTCTTTTGATTTATTTGACACTGGTTTTATCGCATGAGGTGGAATGTCCAAAGAAAGATCTGAAAGAAATATCTTTATAGTTTGAAGTATATCAACCAATTCTATTAGCTTTTATTACAAATGTAATATAGAAGAAACAGCAAAATTATCATAAAGCTATTGCTAATTATAAATTTTAAATAAAAACCAAAAATGAAAACAGTTCAGAAAAATTTTTAATGTGTTGGAAATGTTATTCAATTCTCATAAATTAGTATGATTTACTTACTCTGTCTAATTTTGAAAAATCACAATTTTTGCACAAAATGAATTTGTCAGTATTTTTCAGAAATAATTACTTAAAATCATAGTTCAATAAAATTACAAAAATATTAACAAAAAAAGAAACAAAGAAAACTGTGCCCAAAAACACACATGTTCACAGTTTATGCAAAATTATAAAAACAGTAAAACCATTTTTAAATATTAATTTTTGCAGTAAACTTCTTTACTTTCCTTAACTTTCAAGAATTAGGACAAAACTTACCAAGAAAGGGATCGTGCTTTTTGGATTCAGTCCCACAAACAAGACATGTTACTTCGTTTTGCAATATTCCACCAAAAATGGTTGTAACAATTGTTGCTTTTCCTTTATCTCCAATGAAAAAAGTATTGTTATCTTTGGGATAAGGTAAAATATTCAAAAGCTCCATGTGTAGTCTGTCCAGCATATATCTCAGAAACTCATGTGCATCTTGCTGCTGATAGCCTCTAAAATGTGACAATTTATTTAGCTACTCTAAAATTTAAGATGCGATTTGATTTTTGGTGAAAACATTTTATTGACAATTTTAACAGTGCCAATTAAGTTTCATTTCCATAAAAGCTTTTTAAAGCAAAGAAAAACTAAAATATTACCTAAACCTTGGGACCACTTTCCAAATGACAGCAAAAAGTGACTCAGGAGAAATAGCACTTTTACTTCCTTGTCTGAGAGAAATCAGAGTTTTACGTAATTCCTCAGCTAACAACCTAAGTTAACACAAAGGTTAAAATTTAACACAGCATAATTCTTCAGCTAAAACCAAAGTTAACACAGCATTCTTGAAAGTTGTGTAAGTCTAATTTTTTAAAAAAAGCATGTTACAAATGATAAAGATAATTACTTTGTAATATGATTGTTAAAATTAATTCACAGAAGCTTCAGATAAACATTCTTGAAGCACAAAATTTTGATTCTCATGAAAAACAATTTTTTTAAATAACTTATACACTAAAAGATAATTTTTTTAGAGAATGCTAGATAAAGAATGATTTAGATAAGTTTGTGAAATCATCCACATTACACATTTACATTTTTATTTCCCTTACATTTTAAAAAGTTCAATATTTATTTTAACAGTTAATGTTGATTTTTTTTTTATTTTAAAACAATACTTACATGTCATGCCCACTGTTGCCATTTTTGATATGATTATTTTTCTTCCCATTTTTATGATTTTTATGTTCTAATGATGGAAGTTCTTTGAAATAACAAGAAAATTGCTGTATATTACTGAAACAAAAAGTAGCACTTACTACACTAAAAATATTATCAAAAAACATGCTGAAAGAGCACATTGAATTTTTCCCTATAATTTTAAGCTATTATTATAAGGTTTTATGGCTAATTCTAATTCAGTTTTCATCACTCCATTGAACATACTGAATATATTTGTGATCTACTGACATGGCATCAGAAGGCATCAGAAGGGCTGCCTCTATCAGACTAGTTTTTCCCAATTGAGGGATCATTACCCACAGTTGTGTAAAATTTAAGATAATTATTAACTAAGAAAATCGTGTACAGGAACCTAACTTTAAAAGACATAAAACTAAGTGAACATTGATAATGTCATTCAAGCTTACCTTAATGACTGGAGAACAGCATTCATGAAGCATGTGTTTCCCAAATTTCTGAGTCCTGAAACACGGGCTTTACAAAAGCTTTTCTTATTTGCACCCTGTAAAAAATCATAATATTTGAAACCTTTAAAAATTAACACAATTAATAATCAATAAGATTAATAAAAGCACAGAAAAAATTTAGTTTAATTGTAAAAAATCTAAAATACAATATTTTACCTATATTTTAGTCATTTTCCCCTTTCAATTTATTAACTGTTACGATCAGGGGTTCCCAAACTATTTAAGCTTGTGGAACCCCCCCCCCAATTTGTTGCCAATGATCGCGGAACCCTGAATATTTTTTAAGCAATGAGTTTTCCCAAATTGAATATCTGATACTAAATGAAACAAGCCAACTTAATTTTAAAAAAGTTGTGATTAAGTGAGTTCCAAGGACCATCAGGGGGGTCTGGGGGTTCTCCCCCAGAAAATGTTTGGAAATTTGACAGCAAAAAGAGGGTTTTAACTTATTTTGGTACACCTAATCCGAATTTCGGACGTACATTTTTAAGAATTTAATACATATTTTTGGTAGGATTTGCATTTTGATGAACTTAATATGAAAAAACACCATTCTTATTTTCTTTAAGGAAATAAAATTTGCCATGCGGAACCCCAAAATTTTTTCGTGGAGTCCACTTTGGGAACCACTGGTTAAGATAAAAAGCAGATCATACCTTCTTATGTCTTTTACAACGTTTGTTTTCTTCTTCACCAACAATACCTTGACGTTTTACAGGTTTGGAACTTTGAGGCCTGAAAAGAAAACAATGTAGCATTATTTTAGATGTCTACATCCAGTTCAGCTTTATTAGGCTTTAGCATTTTAATAAATAAAAGCGAAAACTTCAATTAATTTTTTATATATTATGTGTTAAATATTTTTATAATGCATAAAAATGTTAACAGAAACTTAAAATTGTTATATTTTTCTTTAGTAATTTTCCAGATCTAATTATTTTTATTTCATGATTGTAATAATTTTATGATTGAATGTAATTTCATTAAAAATTTGAATAAAGCAAAAGCATTTATACTGCTTTAACCATAAAGAACAAAATTAAATCTCCAATAACAGATATTTGGTATTTAATTTTAAAATTAATGTAGAAACAAAGTAGGGAATGAAAGGCATAAAGCATGTCTAAAGTTTAGTAGAATAAAATGAATACACAAACTTAATATAAATTAACCACAAACTCTATATACAATCATTCTTTAATTTCTACAAAAACATATTTTTGAAAAATGTTTAAGGCTTGTGGCACATTTTTTAAAAATAACTATATTTGATTTTTGGGAGTTTACAATACTTATTTTCTAAGCATCAAACTCACTAATATATATATATATCCTAAACTTACTCATTGCAGGCTTGGAGTCTTTCTCTTAAATGATTGAGATCTTTATTCTCATTAACAACAAAATCATCACATAGATAGCTAAAATAAATAAAAAAAAAATTGAGTTACAATAGGGATTTAAGAAATGTCCAGA
Organism: Tetragnatha montana; assembly: GCA_963680715.1. Classification (NCBI taxonomy): domain Eukaryota; kingdom Metazoa; phylum Arthropoda; class Arachnida; order Araneae; family Tetragnathidae; genus Tetragnatha; species Tetragnatha montana. The sequence continues at coordinate 30,493,816 of OY796680.1, forward strand.
AGTTATTAATCCTACTATAATTGCAGAGAGCATTCATTACAAGCACTTACCAAAATGCTGCATAATTATCACAATCCATACAGATCATGTGATCCCCTTTATCTTCAAAATGTGCTTGAGCATGTCCATTTACATACCTGTAAAATCATCAATATATTGACATTCAATCAATTTTAAAATATTTTTTCCAAAAAACTGTTTGAAAGTAGTATTAAAATAAAAAAATATTTAAAACCAAGTAAAATACAACAATTTTTAGCAATCATTTTGTGGGGGGAAAACTATTACCATTAACTAATTACATCATATAGGCAGTACAAAAAATCTGAAATGTTTTAGATTTTTGAAAAAAAAGCTTTTTTTAAATGAATTTTTTAATTTGTTTAAAACCATTAATAAACTAACATTTTAAGACCTCATCAGAAAATGATTGTGTTTATTTGCTTGCTATTTTAATTATTGATGCAAAAACTATTTGGGAAAAGATAGAATAATGTTTCAAGTTTATTTTAATATTTTAAAGGAAGTGATAGTTTCTAACTCCTTCTAATAAACTCCCACAAAATTTAATGTAATCTTTCTTATCAGTAAAAAGTACCTTTTAATTCCAAACAAAATGTTCTTCATAAAAATTTTTTTGATTATTTTTTTTAAATTTTTAATATAAAAAGTTTTGTTTTTAAACACCTTATCCACATATTAATATTACATATACATTAGGGTGGAGCGAAAAAAACTTTTTTTCGAAATTCAAAAAGATACCTATGGCAAAAGTGGTCTTATGTAATAAGATGAAAAACCGCGCAAAATTTTTTGAAATCGGTTAATATCTCAGTTCGCGCATCGAGCTCAAAGTTTATAAAAATGCTTAAAAATGAACATTTTCCGAAATTTTTAAGATAATATTTAAATAAAATTTATAGAAATATTCTCGCTTGTAACCTCTTTATAAAAACTCAAAAAAGTAAAAAAAGAAAATTTAATGTTTATTTTTAAAATATTTGGGTGCGCAATTTTGCTTGAAAAATGCGAAATTTTCGAATAACACTATGCGACATAAAAAAATGGGTCAAAATGCCACAGAAACTTTGAAAGCAGATTCTTATGTAAAATGACCCCCTGAATCCGAATCCGTCCCCCGTTTTTCTCCATCAGCCTCAGATTTTCGGGGAACAGCCCCTCCCACTTTTTACGTTTTTCGACGACTTTATAACTTTGAACTCGATTTCCAGGGTCAAAGAGCATTGCTTTAGTCTTGAAATTGCCCCCCAGGACACAAGAAAGGTTCAAATTAATTAAATATGAAAATTTGTAACAAATGGATAGGTTTAAGGGGTAATGGGGGTAATTAACCCCCTAAAAACGTAAAAAAATTGCTAAAAATAGTAGGATTTGTTATACCCCATTTATTTCACTTATTTTTGAAGCAATTCATTTTTAAAGAGTCCTAACCGTTCCCCAAGGACCAAAATTTATTAATGATATGCAGGAATGATTTTTAGGAAAAGCGGTTGAGGAGTTATCACCCCCGAAGCACCCGCGGAAGGGTTCGGAAGACTCTCTGTATCGCGCTGGCGCACGCGCGCTCAAGAAACAAGGAACACTTCCATAAAACCGGCCAGTTACTATCGAACCAAAGAATTTCTACTTAGAAAAAACTTATAATATACGAAAAATGTCATTTTTAAAATTTTCAAAGCATGAATATAATTTCTTGAGCACGCGTGCACCAGCGCGATTCAGAGAGTCTTCCGAACCCTTCCGCGGGTGCTTTGGGGGTGATAACTCCTCAACCGCTTTTCCTAAAAATCATTCCTGCATATCATTAATAAATTTGGGTCCTTGGGGAACGGTTAGGACTCTTTAAAAATGAATTGCTTCAAAAATAAGTGAAATAAATGGGGAATAACAAATCCTACTATATTTAGCAATTTTTTTACGTTTTTAGGGGGTTAATTACCCCTTAAACCTATCCATTTGTTACAAATTTTCATATTTAATTAATTTGAACCTTTCTTGTGTCCTAGGGGGCAATTTCAAGACTAAAGCAATGCTCTTTGACCCTGAAAATCGAGTTCAAAGTTATAAAGTCGTCGAAAAACGTAAAAAGTGGGAGGGGCTGTTCCCCGAAAATCTGAGGCTGATGGAGAAAAACGGGGGTCGGATTCGGATTCAGGGGGTCATTTTACATAAGAATCTGCTTTCAAAGTTTCTGTGGCATTTTGACCCATTTTTTTATGTCGCATAGTGTTATTCGAAAATTTCGCATTTTTCAAGCAAAATTGCGCACCCAAATATTTTAAAAATAAACATTAAATTTTCTTTTTTTACTTTTTTGAGTTTTTATAAAGAGTTTACAAGCGAGAATATTTCTATAAATTTTATTTAAATATTATCTTAAAAATTTCGGAAAATGTTCATTTTTAAGCATTTTTATAAACTTTGAGCTCGATGCGCGAACTGAGATATTAACCGATTTCAAAAATTTTTGCGCGGTTTTTCATCTTATTACATAAGACCACTTTTGCCATAGGTATCTTTTTGAATTTCGAAAAAAAGTTTTTTTCGCTCCACCCTAATATACATCGGTACTTATCTCAATGTGATGTATAAAAACTAAATTAAGATACAGAGTGAATGCTATAATTAAAAGTTTTTTTTTCCTTGGGAAATAAAAACTTGAGAGGAGATAAAGGCTGTTCGGATGATCGCGCTGAGTCGTAGAATAGTGCAGAAAAAGTTACTTCAAGTGTGAAGTATGTTCATGTCCATACGCAATTTGGACAAATCCCCTTTGTTTCCCCTCCACTGATCCAGACTCTCTGCACTACAGCAACCATCGAAAGAAAAAAGAACACAAGGGGGCATGTCCAAAGTGCGATATTTGCTACCTAGGGCGGCCGGAGAAGGCATACGGACAACCGGGAACATGAAAATTCCCCTAAAAAGTCGTCCGTCCGTAGTTTTTTCAAAACATTTATATTGAAGTATTTTTCGACGGTTTTATATGTTTTCGAGGACGTTGATTACGAATATGAATTTTGCTCCCACGTGGGAGGTCGGCTTCATATCGAAAATCACAAAAAAAATCGCAAAATTTTTGCTCTCTTTCCGATCTTTTTGCTTATATTTCAAAAACAATAAGTTTCCCGAAGATAATCTCAATTACAAATTTGAAGTAAACATTTCCTTTGTGTACTGCTATTTCACGAAAAACGAATATTTACGGAGAAAATCGGTGAGAAACTGAAAAAAAGAGCGAAAATTTGAGATTTTTTTGCATTTTTTTATGTGAAGGTGACTTTTTAAATGAAAATAAACTTGAAATTCCGATTCAGGAATGCAAAAACCACAAAAATTAGTTCAAAAATTCTTATTTTTATCGCAACTAAAATAATCATTTAAGTTAACTCTTTCAATAAAAAAATCATTTTGATTCGTAGAAAATCACAAAATACATTACCTTCCACAATTCACTATCCCACAATGAATACAAATCCATGGACTCTTGTTCGTTTTGCACACTAGAAAATAACAGAACACTTTTTACAACATAATACGGACTAAATTTTCGGGGATACATTCCGATAACTACCGGGTATAGCCTTTGGCTTTTTCAGAATTCGAAATTATCAAAATGGAATATGGTATAAATCAAGGGTCGGCAAATGGCGGACCGCGGTCGGCATCGGGACCGCGTGAGGTTATTTCTAGGACCGCAAAAATATTTTACGTATTCTTAAACACTAAAAATTAGTCTGACTTTTTTTATAAAGGTCAAAGTACCCCCAGACCCCCTTTTCAATATAAAGCTAATTAATAACTAATAACTTACAAGTTTTTAAGACAAAAGTTAATTCAATGGTTTTGAATCTTATAATGTAGGAAATGTGCTGAAATATAAAAATTTTATTTCTTTGTAGTAAATAAATTAAGGTTTTACAAATCCTTCCAGGAAGGAATCTCAAAAACGGGACCATTCTCTAGCTGACGACGCCCATTCGTTTGAGCGATAGCTTTATCAATGCTCCTTTCTTTCTTTCTTTTTAATATTTTACAAGTAAAATCGAATTTTTAAACAGTGTTATAAAATGTTAATTAAGTCATAGCCAAGGTCAGCATTTGAGCAAGTTGCGTAAAGGGCCGTTCAAATAAGCGAGTAAGCACCTTAGGGGGAAGAGAAGTTGCTATTGGCGTATTTTTGCTGACAAAGGGGACAGGAGTGATGCTAACATAAGACATCAAAAACACTGTATTTTCTAAATACCTTATAACTTGCATAAATAACTTAATTTTAAAATTATCTAATTAATAAAATTTTAAAGAATCTAATTAAAAAATAAATTGTAAGTAATGTTTGAACGACTCCTTGTACCAAAACCAAGACCAAAACTATCAAAACTAAACATTAAAGCTCTCAAAATATCATGGCGCCATCTTTTAAAAATTTCGTGAACTACTGGTTTTAAAAATGCGTGTACGAAAATTTATGAGTCACCCAAGTAGGATGCAAAGAACTGCATATTTTTAGCTCTTTTGGTTTTTTATTATTTTTATTAGTGGCGCCATTCATGTAAAATTGCATGAAGTACCGATTTTCAAAAATTTGTATACGAAATTTTATGAGTCACCCAGAAGGATGCAACAAACGACGTATTTTTATCTCTTTTTGTTTTTGTTACTGATTTTTAAAAAGAGGGCAAGACTTTTGATAATTCCTTATTTTTACCCAATACCCTAATTTTATTTTAAATTAAAAAAAAAAGTAAATTGGGACGATTGTGGTCAAAGATGGGGTTCTGGTATTCATGAATTCTTTTCAAAATGCTATTATATGTAATTTGAAGGGGGTCTAACCACAACTGATTATAAAAATATGTTTCAAGTAATTAAATTAGAGGATACAACAATTATTTAATATCAAAATGGAGAATATTTAAAAAGCATTATTAGTTTTTTATTTATTTTTTGTTCTAAACAATCTTTTTACAAACAATAGGAAATAGGACCTCTTCTCAATTTTATACTCAATACTGACAAAATATTGACTTCCTTTCTTAATTCCTCTTTTTCTTGGATGTAAAATTGTAAAATCCTTTGAAATATTGAACCCTTATTATAGTACATACTTTTATAATGAAGATTGTCAGCAATGAGAGCAGATAAAATATAAAATATTACAGTAAGCAGTATTTTTTGTACCATCTTACAGCATGAAAGCAACTAGACTTGACCTTAACATTAACACCTTAGTTAAAATACTTTTTTAAAACAACTAACAACTAAGCACTTACAAACACTTGTTATTTACTATTTTATCCCTAAATACATCTTACTGGGATTGAAGCTAGTTTCTAAACCACTTCAATCCACTGAGAATGAAATAGGTAATTTAAGATCCAATTTTAATTTTGCGAAGCAATTAATAAAAAATCAAACAGATAATTTAATATTCTCCAGACCATAAAAGCATAATTATCAGTCCATAATTTAACACCAACCATGGAAGGATAAAAGAACATGGAACACATCTAATAAACTATGAAAAAAATCAACCACAGGTATTAATTTATCATTTTCCATTAAAACACAAAAAACCATAATCATCAGTTCATAATTTAAGGTCAGGCCTGCTAACTAAATGCTATAAACTTGTAAAAGGTAAAGATTAGCATTAAATATGGTCCCTGCATGAATTCACTGCTGTGAACCAGCTTAAATAAATAAAATAAAAAGTAGGTATATTAAAGAGCATTTCTCTGACTAATTTATTTTATGTTTTATACCAGTGAGCTGGTATTTTTTATCCAATAGGGAGCTACTTCCCCCTGCTCGCAATCACTCACCAATCCCCGTAAACTGCTTACACAGTACCTTTTGTTTTGGATTGCTTCCTCACTAAACCCAGCTCACAAGCTCACTGAACTCTCTTAAAAGCTCTGTGAGCCTAAAAAAGACAGTTATTTTGATTTTTGCAGTTGTAGAAGCTTGAAATTACTTAAATTAAATTAAATAATTATTTCAAATAGTACTGAAATTAAAATCAGGGTTGACCAATATACCATGATATTTATTGGATATATATCAAAATATATATCAGGCTATTTATAAAAAATTAACATTTCTCAAGTAGAACATACTAAAATTCATTTTTGAATATTTTGACATGTTTATAATTTATATAGTTGTGAAAAACTTTTTAACCATAAAGTAATTGCAATAACCAATAGATCAATTTAGAATTAATCATATTTCATGAAACCTGATTAGATGATTGAGCACCAATTATAATTTTTAAAAAAAATTAAAGATGATTTAAGTATAAAATATTGTATTTCTCAAACCTAGAACTCTTGCTGATATGAATTCAATATACTTACTGAGAAACTAAACTTTTATAGATAAAACACTTTTTTTTTCAAAGAAAAGATAATTAATAACATATAGCTAGGTTTTTGATACATTGATATTTTCTCACAATTATTAGCAAATGTGGTCAAAATTTAGTTAAAATCATTTTTAGTAGCAATATTTTGGTTTAGACTAAGTATCCACTTCTTGTATAAGTATAATACAGTATTTTTTCTTGTTAAATATATACAAATATATTATCTTAAACTATGCAAAAAAAAAACTTGATATATATCCTTTATGTATCAAAATATCTAATATTTTGATTATTTAATAAATAAATATTATTATATTTACTTAACCCTGATTGAAATCTAAATTTTTAGGGGGGGGGGTTCTCTCCAGATTAGAAAGTAGGCTAACTAAGAGATAGGACCCTTTTGGCTCTGAGACACAGAACTAATAACTTATTATTAAACTAATAAGATAATATCAATTAATTCAATTCAATAAATTATATTTTTATTTGTTTGATTAATGTAATATATTTACTATTTGAAGAAATAATTAAAGGTACATTAAGAGTGACAAGAAAAAGATGTTGAATGCATGTTATTAAAAAAAATATTTTGCTTGATAGGTTGCTAACTTTCCAAAATTGATCCTTATCATTTATCACAGAATAGACAGACAAAAATATTCAAATCAAAACCCTCCAATTTACAAGTATTAACGATCAAAACTATATTTTCTGAACTTTTCTTTTGAAAAGCAAATAATTACAGAAATGCATGAGTAAGAAAAAAAAGTAAAATCCATCATCTGTCCTGTTAAAAATTTCCAAGCTGTTTTGTTTGCCAAATATCAAGAATATCCCCAATTTTTATTATTTATTATATCAATGTAGCAGTATATTTTAGTAAGTTGGTTTGCAATTTTTGGCACTAAAAACAATACACCAATTTTTATAGAGACAGATAACAGAATTGTACTGAAATGATTAAATTTAAATTCAACTAAAATTTTAAATTGACCATAAGTATTTGAAGCCATTACCAACTGCAATAAGAAACTATTTAGGTTTAAAAATTTAAAATTCTAAGTAGGTATATTCATTATTAAACATGTGTGATATTCAGTCTTTATCATGAATTATTAACTCAGAGTTAAAATGCTAACAGCTTAGAGAAATAGGTACATTTGTTTTAACAATTCTAATAGGTTGTATATTTTAGAACTAATAACAAATTAGACTTGTTTTTAACTGCAAATAGTAATTACTATAATATCTTCAATAAACTGAAAACCATGTGAACAAAGGAAAATGCCCACAAATGAACTGGTCCAAGGCAGTGTTTGGAGGATTTCAACTAAATGAAGTATTGAACAACCAGCATAAAATTGTTCGTTTAAGAAAATATTACGCATGTTTATTCACCAAATTATTTAGTAATAGTAATATTATTACACTATGATCATAGGTGTAATTAAAAAAACTTTAGAGAAAACCAATGAAGAAAAATCAAGCAAAATATTTTTTAATGAAGTAATTCATAAAAGCATAATTTTTAATGGGATTAATATGCAAAAAGTTTTATTTTTTTTTCTCTGAAAATAAATAAATAAATAGTACTCACTAGAACAGGTCCATTCTAATGAGGTATCCCTTTTTACAGTTTTAACAATTTTAGTTAGATTGTTCAAATGAGGACATTCCATCTCAATTATTATTTCATAACAAACTTGTCATTGAAAAATAAACCATTTTTTACTTAAATCACAACTAAAACACAATGCTCTGCAACACAACAAGCAAAACAACACGGAGAAAACCACGATCACGATAATTTAAAGACCATAATACTTTACTATAGAGAAATCATGCAACTTGTGGGATATTATTATTTTCTTTTAGTTGAAAATTTGGTCAGCAGATCGTGCATGGCCCAAAGCTTCTTCGTAAAATCCGATGATTTTAAAAATAATACAAATGTCCTCTAAATTATTTTTAAAGAAACAATAGGATTATTTTAAAGAATATTAGTTTTAAAAACATACATTAATTTGTAAAATGTTCAAAACTGCTTCAGTTCAGTGTTCAGTTAATTTTGTGAAAGAAAAAACACTTCTACTTAAGTAAATAAATTTATGGATGAAAATGAAAATTGCTGTGATCCTACAGGTGATGTCTGCTACAGTGCTGTGATGTGATTTGTTTATAGATACGCCTATGATGAACAGTTATGTTATTATGCAATTTGTTTGGTCTCTCTCTCTAGTTATGGAACCGAATTCAATTCCTTCATATTGAAAATATGATTAGTTGGCAACTTAAGTTCTGGTTTTTTATTTAGTTGTAAATTAGTTTCAGTTTTATAATTATGACAGCTAATTGGTTGAAAGATCTAAATTTGAAACCGAGATCGAACTCTGTTAAAACGTTCAAATCGTACGTTAATTTAGATCCAGATGTTCCAGATTCAGTTGCATCTGAATCTCCTCCCCTTCTGAAGAATGAAATAAAAAATGAGGTTTGTGTGTTTGTTTATCTTTTGTTACTACATAGATCTGTTTATTTTTTAACGTTGTATCCTGGTTATTTTTACTTAATGGACTTTCACTTAATTGAAATACAGTAATTATTTTAATGTTACGGAAATGAGTGAAAATCTTATTCAGTAGTTAATCTCATCTAGTTAAAATTTCTCTTGTTGTATTTGTTAGGAAGTACTTTCAATTCAGTGGAGGCTAACTCCAGCACAAGGCAACTATATTGTGTGTTTTCTTTCAGGAGGACACGAGCACCAATGAAACCAAACCCACACCTTTATTGCCCGGTGAAGTTATAATTGCACAGGCAGAAAATGTCTTGAAGTTTAATACTCTCAGTGAACTAAATAAAGGAGTGTCTGGTCTTCTATCTTGTACAAATTTTAAAATCAGTTTTTCTACAGCTGAAAATTTTCCATCTAACTTGGTGAGTTCAACTAGCTTCATGATTATTTACTCTTACAATGCTTTTGAATTATCACAATCAACTTAATCTCATAGGCAGATTTACAAATGTAATAACTGCTGTTCTTTATTTTAAGGCACATTTCATAGCTTTCTTACAAGAAGGGCCTCTTAAAACCACCCATGTTTATTATTATTATCTTTATTGTTTATCTCTAACCGTTTCAAAAATGATAGTACGAACTAGGAGAGGAAGCATTATTAAAAAATTGTTTCCTACCAATTATCCAATTGATGGTCAGTTACAACCTCTGGAAAGAATCATAGTTAGACACATTTCATAATGGGCTTCAATTGAATTTTTACATACTTTTGTAATTATACACTTACCTATTTATTTAAATATTTAGTACTCTGGGATTAACCAGGCCCAAATCTTAGGGCTCTTTTATAGTCAAGTTGAATCTGAGCTGAAACTTAAAAACTATCAATCACTGGACCCCACACACTTTCCCCTTCCAGCCTTCGCAATACAAGAGAGGGGGTTGAGAACGTCGCGTAAACAAGACGCTCTCGACCTCTCGACCCCCTCTCTTTGCATTGCGAAGGCTGCGAGGAGTCGCGTGCCGGGCACCTGTTTTGGATCGAGTTTCAAGCTGACAGATTTTTCAGCTTGACTATAAAAGAGCCCTTACAATAGGAAACTACACATGAAAATATAGCTAAAATTAAAAGCAACACTGTTAAATGAGTTATTATAAAGCTATTTTGTTATTATTTTATTACTTATGGCCATTTATCCTAAAACCTGGAGCTTGTGCCTGGCTAATCCTAAAGTACCAAATATTTTTATGTTGAAAGGGGGTGTCTATGAATTACATGAGGTGTTTTTTCCAAATTTTGGACCCCTCCCTCCCTCTTGGTTAGATTTTGCTGGACCCACTCCCTCTAATTATATCAAGTGAGGTTTTCTCAATAACTTTTAAATAAATAAATTTCTTGATATGTTCTAACCACTTTTGTTTCATCTTGTCGACATGATTCTCAACACACACATAGCAAAAATTTTTATACAAATCCATGTTGAAATCGAAACTCTGATCTTATACTTCCAATTATCATGACTAAAAGTTGTTAAAGTAAACTAAAAGTTGACGTGAGACACTAATTTAGTGTATACCTGTTATAGATTTTATCAGTAATTAGCACTTTGTATTAAGTCATTATGTCAACTTATTCTATAAATTGTATCTACTGTTACCAGCATCTTATTCAGAATTAATTTTGTAGCACCAAAGAAATGCCTTTCTTGGAGAACATGACATCTGCCTTACAAATGTTGATGCAGTTTATCATGGTAAGTTCTTCGCCACTGAAATTTCTGTTTAAAATAGCATTATTAGGTATTTTTTAAAGAACTTAAAAAATTTGCATTTTTACTTAGAAACATAGATGAAAGTTTTTCAATCTAGGAGGAAAAGTTAGTTTGGTAGTCCAATAAATATGTTTTAAAATGGAAAGGGAACAGTAATAATTAACTTGTTTAGTAATAATAAATAATTAATTAAATTAAGGGAAATAAAAGCATTTCAATAAAGAAGTTTTAAACATGTAGGTAATGGGAAAATTTCCTAACTTTTACCTATGAATAAAAATTATTTAGATTATTGTATATCTCTATATTATATTCTGATCTCTCAATTTTAGTACAAAGTGGTAAGCGAAAGAAACTTTTAGTTACCAGTTCTAGTGCAAGTGTGGAGATTATTGAAATTCATTGCAAAGTAAGTTAAACTTACCATTGTATTTTTAAAAAATGTGAGTGGAAAATTCATATAATGATTAATTTTTAATTAAAAAATTGCCTTTATTTTTTCTATATTAAATCTGTTTTCTTTTCCTAATTTCTAATATTTTCTTTTACCTTTTTACAGGATTTTAGAATTTATACCTTTAGCTTTAAGTTTTCACCTGCTCACCAAAGATCTGTAAGTAAATTAAAATTATTTTAAGGTAGTTGTGTTGCTGGTCAGCAAACTCATTCAACAAAAACAATTATCAACATTACACCCTTTAAAATTTCTTGAAAGAGCCAAAATATGAGGCTTTTAAATAGGTATATCGTTATTTATTCATGTACATTATTCAAACCTAGGGGTCCAAATTATTACAAACACTTCCTCATAACGATAATTTTTATTAATGATATTTAATGTTAAGGTATTTATAAATTAAAAACATGGGCTTGATTTACAAAGAGTAGTCAAGCATATCCATAAAAGTTTAGGCTAGTCAGGTTTGTATGCAGTCATCTCTAATTTTTAATATTTTTTTTGCACTTAAAAAAATGCTAGAACTAGAAGGGAGGAAATGATTAAAAAGATAGTTCAAAGTTCAGTCTTGAAATTTTTGAAGAGTTGCACCCATGGTCTATTTACTTCAGGGAGGATTGGCTCAAAATGCTTTCTAATTTTCCCCTCCATCATGCATATTATTGGTTGAATGTACATTATTAGAACATTGAATATTGGTGAATTTTATTGACTGATTGTTGAATATTATTAACTGCCTTAATAGAAATTTTGGTATGTAAATTGTGCTTAAAAAACTCATTAACATTGTAAACAAATAGACTTAATTATTTTGGCATTTTTTCTGTCTTCCAGGTGATAAATACTATTATCCATCATGCCTTTGTTCCAAGAATTGATTTATTGTTTGCTTTTGATTGTAAACTGGAATCCCATTGTAAGTATTTGTTGTGCTTGTATTGTTTTCTAGTAATTTTGAGGGGTGTTTTAAGTTTTTCTATTTTATTTATAAAGAATTCTAAAATTTATTTTATGGGGTATTGATCCCAATAGAGCCTTGTCCAAATTGAAACCATAAACGGGTCATGATAGTCTGATTTAGCTCCTATACTGTAAAAAAGTTAAACAAATTATCTAAACTAAAACTTATCAAATAAGGAGTTGTGTTAAAATGTCTCTTTTATCACTTATTCTCAAGTATTCCAATAGATTTGGGAAATTTTGTCTTTAAAATAGATCTGATCTTGCCCAAAGTTAATTGTGCTTTGAATGTTCTTGGATAAGTTACAATAAAAATAAGTTGTATCGATTTATATCCCTTGTTTAATCTATGGAATGTTTCTACTATTTTAGTTACTGAAGAGAGTGAGAATCATTCTATCCTTTTCACTCGACCATGTGATTGGGAAGCCGAATTGGAAAGATGTAATTGCCCAGGCTGGAGGGTTACTTTAGCCAATGAAAAGTTTCTTTTGTGTGAAAGGTAAAATTGTTAATTATACTGATTTCCATTTCATCTCTAGTTTTTTAATTTAAGATAATTATGGGTTTTGGATTGGATTATTTAGCTAAAATTATTTGTGAGTAACTTGTGGTGCTATATGGTTTAAAAACAATTAAGGTTACAAAACAATAGGCCCTTCAAGAGCTACTCACTAGTTTTTTTCTATCTGGGGAACCAACACCAACCTGTTCTCATTATCATGAAATTTTATCTGTCAAACACATTTTGACTTCTTGCTTTTATCTTAACTCTGCTTACTCTTGATAATTTTAACTCATCATCACCTGATCTGCATGATCTTTTTTAAAACATCCATATCATCCTGCACTCTTTGTGTTTTTAATGGACATAAAAATGGTGTATAGAGTATACCTGACAAAGGCTTACATGCCTGCTTAAACTCTTAAACAATTTCCTGGTATAATTTTTGTCCATTATTTGGACTTTGCACCATTAAACCCAAATAATCCAACTAAATATTTTAAAAACTTTTATTTTTGAGAACCCATATGACCACTGGTATACAACCTATCTAACAACCAGTTATTGAAGGCACCAATTTTTTTACCCTCTTCTCCTATACTGGTTAACCCTTACCAACAACCACTTTCTCTATTCACAAAAAAATTCCAGCATTTTAAGGCTGGAAAATAAAACAAATAGTATTCCATTCAATATTTGTCCTACTATTGATAGGTTTTATTTCTATTGTTAAATTTTGTATTGTTGCTGCTGATTTTATGGCTCAACTCTGTCTTGATCTGCTACTATTTGGCACAGCCGTTTCGGTGCCAGAAAAAAATGAATGAATGAAATAAAAATCCCAAAACTTCAAAAACTATTTTAAAAAATTTCGGTCTGTGCTGAAACGAGCCAGCTCCGAATAGTCTCATTTCGACCCTGTCTCTATTGTAAAGCTGCTTCAGAAGATTTTGCCTTCTATCTCCCTTCTTTTACAAGGAGATTTTTTGTGTACCAATTTGTTCTATAATTTTGTGACACAATTTTTTGTCTGATTAATTCAAAAATCTTTTAGCCTTCCAGAATCATTTGTTGTGCCTTCAATTTTACTTGACATGAATCTGAACAAAACAGCTCCCCATTTTTCAGGTCATAGAGTTCCTGTAAGTACTTATATTTTTTATATTCTTTAAATATTTATTTTGAATTTTCAAAAAATATTGTGCATTTTTACAAGCTTGCCTCTTCTGATCCTTGTGCCTAAAGATAAAAATTTACCATTCATATATATGAGTGTAAATTTTTAAATAGACATCTTGTATTGTCATAAAAGGAGTGTTTCCATTGAATTTAATTATCAGCGAACTTAATGTATTTCATTCCATCGTGAAACAGATGAAAATTATTCAAAAGCTATATGATGCATTTTATTCTTTAAATTCCATGCAATGGAAATTTTTTTTCTAATGAACTGTGAATATGAAACGGATGTATTTTGAAGAGTTAATCATTTTTTTACTGTGTGGAAGAAATCTTTTGTTTATTTTAATCTGTGTATCTTAAGTGATTCTCCATTTTTCTAGATATGGAGCTGGGGTATGTCTTCTGGTGCTTCTATCATTCGCATGGCGGCTTTGGACATTGGTATTTCAGACAGTAGACAAAAGGATGTGTAAGTATTATTACCTGTATTACCGTTTTAGAGTTTATTAATGTTTTTCTTGTTTAAATAGTCATATGTTTCAATAGATTATGTAGCCAGAACTTTTAACTTATTTAAACATACATGATGTTATGAACATACATGATGTTATAAACATACGTGATGTTATAGTTGTTAAAGTCCAACTAAAGAACTATTTTTAGCTTGCTTTATTGGTTTGTCTGATTTTGTTACTTCCCTGTGCTTTAATTGTCTGATCTCTAACAGAATTATTCAAACTAAAATGTCAAAATTTTTAAAAGTTCTCTTAAATGCCTATTTTCTTACCAATATTTTTCTATTTAAGAATGGTTGATGCCATTAGTCGAGCCAGTTCTCGTCAAGTGCCAGTTCATATTTTCAATTTAGATGCTACGTGCCCGAGTTATAAAGAACTTCAAAGTAGCTTCTTGAAATTGAGAGAACTTTGCATGCCAAGTATGTATTCTTAGTTACCTTATTAATGTATATTTTCTTGGTTATTGAAAATTGAGGGGCTTACTGCAACAATGAGCCAACTCTAATTCAAAGCGAAGATTGGTGAATGTTTTTAGCACAAAAAGTCAATTGGGCTATTTTTTGGACTTATTCCCTATTTAAACTGATGATTCAATTATGCTTTAAAAACAATTAAGTAACAATCTTATATAATTATTTATTAATTTCACTTGTACAAGAAGTATCATTTCATTTTGCTAACTAAAGACTGAAAAATGAAGACTTCTTTCTTAATTCACATACACAAGTATGATGATTTGCTACAAAAATATAGTTTAAATATTCATCTGGTTTGTCGCTCAAATTATATTTTAACTCTTAAGTGTTTTTTCCAATACTATCAAAAAATAAAATTTATATGAAATAATTTTACTAACAACCACTTAAATATACACAAAACTAAGATATTAGAAAATTAACTATGAGAATTAAAATGCATGAAAAATTATAGGCAAGTAAAGCTAAAAAAAAGAAATGAAAGCTGCAGCAGACTCAAAAGTGTGCAATCAGAAAGCAGATAGGAACCAGCATAGGGAAGAATTTTCTCCCTGAGCCAGCTTGGCAAAAACTTTCCTGACTGCACCTTTTCTCAGTTTCACATGCAGTTGAAAGGGAAAAAGTCAGAAAGCATTGAAAGTTCTCAAATTTTGTAATGAATTGCTTTAAGGTTTTGAATTGAAGGGAAGATGGAACCTCATCCTGAAAACATCTTGACACATTAGAGTAAAATAGATTTTTATTTATTTATGTGAGGGGAGACGCCAGCACAAGAATAAGAACTTCCAGGGGTAAAACATAACAAATACTTTAATTAATAACATTAACAGTTAGTTCAACGAATACAACATGCCGGCGTTTCCGCCTCATTACAAAAACGTCACGCTCCACTCGGCCTTTCCCGCCGACTGTCTAGTCTACATCTCTATTCTGTTCTATGTTGAGAGGTTTTGATTCTTCTCTCGAGGGCGAACAGAGCTCGCTCTCTTCAAGGCAGAGTTATCCGAAGCGACACGAGTGGGGGAATTTAAACCAACCACACTCGGCCATTTTGACGGCCCAGGACCTCCTGGCCAAAACAAAAGAAAAAACACCATATCAAAATTAGTAATTAAACCAAAAATTAAAAATCACATGACTAATAACATAAAATTAAAGAAAGAAAAACAAGCTCTCAAAAGCTTTTGGCAAAAGAAAATTAATCTAACAGCTTAACTTTAAAGCTTTTAAAAAATTACAAGAAACAATTAAAGCTGAAAATTGAAAACAAAAATTAAAAACTGAAACTACAAAACAAAAATTATAGCTGAAAATACAAAACAAATTAACATCAAAATATAATCAATACAAAGAAATTAAGAATTATTCTTATGACATCTAAAGACAGTCCAACAGGTCAGAACCTGAAAAATACAAAAGCAATGGTTAACATTCATGAAAAAGTCAATGTTCAAAAAAATACAAGAAAAATCAATCTCTTTTTTAAAATTAATGTTTAAAGTTAAAAGTCTTAATCAGGAAAAAGTTATTCAGCAACAGTCATTCAATAAAAAGTCTTATCAGGAACAGTCAATCAGGGAAAAGTCTTATCAGGAACAGTCAATCAGGAAACAGTCTTGCAGGAACAAGTCTTATAATCAGATTCGTCATCTTCAGCAAGTTCTTCAACATCGTCTTCTTCAGGGTCTTTCTCAACATCTATCTTTCATATTCTTTCTCATCATCTATCTTTCATATTCTTTCTCATCATCTATCTTACGTCTTCTTTCTCATCATCTATCTTTCGTCGTCCATCTCTTCATCGTACTGTCGTCTTCCATCTCTTCATCGTTCTGTCGTTTTCCATCTCTTCATCTATCTGTCTTCTTCGTTCTCTTCATCTATCTGTCTTCTTCGTTCTCTTCATCTATCTGTCTTCTTCGTTCTCTTCATCTATCTTCTAATCCGTCTACTTCTTCAATTTTCAATCTTCTACTTCTTCAATTTTTAATCTTCTACTTCTTCAATTTTCAATCTTCTACTTCTTCAATTTTCAATCTTCTACTTCTTCAATTTTCAATCTTCTAATTCGTCTATTTTCAATCTTCTAATTCGTCTATTTTCAATCTTCTAATACGTCTATTTTCAATCTTCTACTTCGTCTGTGTCCAATCTTCGTCTTTTTCATCTAAAGCCATCTTTTCATGATAAGAGTTCAGTCAGTTCAATCCAAATCAGTGAGTTCAGAGTCCTTAATCTAGTCCAAAGTCCATTAGTCAATCGTTCTTCAGTCCTTAGTCTTAGTAATTTTGACGTCTTCTCTTTCTCCAATTCCTTCTATTCTTCAAAGCATCATCGTCCGGAACAACTGGAACTTTATGTTTCTTCTCATCACCAGTGAGCTTCATCGGAACATCTTCAATTTTCTTTGGAATGTCATCTTTTCCAAGAAACCTTCGGTGTCTGGCAGTTTCAACTGGGAAAGTATTTATCATTTCCGGTTCTTTTTTCTTATTGGAAAGACAAACGTTGATATCACTCTCTTCTTGGGTTTTGGATGTGCAGCTGTTATCGGGTTTCGTTTTCAAATGAAGATCTTCGGGCGAAAAGGCAGGTGCGGTTAGTTTTGGTTTCGGGTGGGAAGAATTATGATTCAAAAGGAATTTGACGTCAGTAGCTGCGGTTTCGTTTTCTTTTTTCTGTTTTACATTCAGTGAATTAGGAATTATACTATCAGCACTAGAGCAGACTTCATTAAGTGTGTTCTTCACAGGAACAGTTGATGCTGTTACTAGCATAGTTTTACTTGGGTTTTCCAGGGTAACATGAGATTGAGCATTTTGAAATAGACAGTTAGCAGCTTTATGGGATCCAAACTGTTTACACTGAAAACATTTTAACAGTCCTTGAGACTTGTAAGGGCAACTTTTTATCATATGATTGGGTTCTCCACAATTGTAACATCCTTTTTCAGGGCTAATTGGTCCAGGTTGTTGAAAAGAGTTTTGGGAATGGGAAGGTTTATGAATTCTAGGATTGGTTGAACCTTGGAATGGTTTAGCAGGTCTAAAATTTGACTGGTTTGAGAATTGACGATCATCAGAATAATTAATTTTCCCAAAATTACGATAGTTATGATATCCACTAAAGTTAGAATTTTGTGACACACTCTTAGAATGATGACTTGCACATACTTGCTCAAAAATGGTTAGTTTCTCTTTACAGTCACTCATGCATTTACATCCATATAATATGATTTTGTTAGGGTTCTCAGGTATACCCTTAATAACGTATTCTATTAAAGAAATGTCATCAATATTGCCTCGGCTGCCTATTTCCCGCATTGCTATTAGGTATTCATAAAGGGATTCACTTGATTTCAACCTTCGGGCACTGAGCATATTATGTACTTGTAAGGAACTAATCCGGTTGCAAAACTCTACCAACAGATGATACTTAAGTCTATCATAAGAAAATACCTGTTTTAAACTTCTGACGAATAATTTGGCTGGATTTTGCAGGGTTTTGTTTACTAGTAAAAGTTTATGTTGGTCGGCCACTATACCATAAAATGCAAACGTTTGTTCTATGTCTTCGAAATAACTTTCGATAGGGTAATTATCCAGACCATTGAATATATGAATAGTGTCTGTTAAATCCTTCAAGGAAAAGTTAAAGTTTTGCATTATCGGCGAATTGTTTACTGTTTTATAGGAGTGAACGGACTGTATATCTCCAATATACTCAGGACTAGGATCTTTTCCTTCTTTTGGTAGATTTAAACTAGTTTCTTGGCGCACCGGGGTGTTAGGCAAAATTAAACTTTCCCGCTCTTCAAGCTCCGAATCAGAGCAATCACTAACATCATCGTTTAAAATGGTAAGGTTATTCAGAGCTTCATAAATACTCGTTATACATTCAACTGATTGATCCGATGGATCGACATCAAGTATTTGGCAGATTGTCAAGAGATCTTTAATAGTAAACGACTGCAATACTCTAGACTTCAAATCATCAAATTTTAAAGAAGGGTCAAAACTAGAAAACTTTCTAAGTCTACCTCGGTTTCCACGGTCTCCATCGGAATCAAAAATAAATTTATGTAGAAGCAATATTTTGTTACGTGGAGCCGTTTTTAAAATATTGGCTATTCTTGGGATATCTTTAAGTTTCATCTTTAAAAATTGTAAGTGGTAACAAAGTCAATGTAGAATATTTCGTACTCACATTTTTTGGGTATCCTCGGTTGATTCATCAGACGCACACATTAAGATGGTCCAATATCACAGTTCTTATTCACAACACGACTTCCGTTTTTCACTAACGGTCACAAACTTTCACAAAAAAAAAACAGTCCGTCGCAGGTTGTCTTCGGCGAGCCCACAGATCGCATGTGAGGGGATATCACAGTTCACGTCGAACATCATCAAACAATTACATCGGACGAAATCATCTCTAAAAGTTCCCTGCACACTCTGTTAAAACGAAACACACTCCATCCCGCCGCGGTTCATCAAAGGCTGAGCCCCCATGTGAGGGGAGACGCCAGCACAAGAATAAGAACTTCCAGGGGTAAAACATAACAAATACTTTAATTAATAACATTAACAGTTAGTTCAACGAATACAACATGCCGGCGTTTCCGCCTCATTACAAAAACGTCACGCTCCACTCGGCCTTTCCCGCCGACTGTCTAGTCTACATCTCTATTCTGTTCTATGTTGAGAGGTTTTGATTCTTCTCTCGAGGGCGAACAGAGCTCGCTCTCTTCAAGGCAGAGTTATCCGAAGCGACACGAGTGGGGGAATTTAAACCAACCACATTTATTTATTCATTTTTTTATTGATTGATTTATTTTATTTTCACTGGGGGTTCATGAGCTCCTATGGACGAGCCTCCACTTGACCTCAGTGGGGCTCTTATTCATATACTACTGATATGAGATGATTTCTTTTCGTTAATATGTTACTTCATGTTTATAATTGCATCTTTGTACTCGCCCCTCATGAACGTTTTTTTACAATTTTGATTGTTTCAGGCACACCACAAGAATTTTGGCAGACTGACAACAATTACTTGAGTAATTTAGAATCCAGTAAGTGGCTGCAGCATGTTTCTTCATGCTTAAATACTGCCTTGGAAGCTGCTAACCTTTTGTTGGAAAATACAACCATAATTCTACAAGGTTTGTGCATTATTAAGGTTCAATCATTGCTATATGTTCAAATGCTTTTAAAATTAAACCAGAACTAATTATCATTCTCAAAAACCTTGACCTATTTAATATCATCATTTAAATTACCAGTTTTCATAAGTGTCATTTCACGGTAATTGTAGAGTCCTTAACATTTCATTTTATTTTTAAAAGTTGTATAAATTTCAAATTTGTATAGTTTTTCTGTGTTAATTTGATGTTTACAGGCTATGTTAGTATGAGAACAGAAAATTTTGAATTTAAAAGAGAAAATGAAATGTTACAGACTCTACAACTACCGTGAAATGCCCATAACTCATTATGTTACCAGAATAAGTAGTAATACCTCAACAGTTCTAATAAACAATACATATGGCCTTTCCTCTACCTCAATTAAATTGATATTATAAAGGGTATTTACTACAAAACTTTTAATGACCATTCATATTACTTTTTATTTTAATCTAATTGTAGATTACTATAAAAAAAATTTCTCTTTAGAAAATGAAGGAAGAGATTTAAGTGCTGTAGTTTCAAGTTTAATACAGATCCTGCTAGATCCATTGTATAGAACTACTTGTGGATTTGAGCTTTTAATTCAAAAAGAATGGGTAGCTCTTGGACATCCCTTTACAGAAAGACATCGTTTAATTAGTGGATGCGAGTCTGAAGAGGTGTTGTATATTTTTTTTACATAAAATACACCAAAATGTATAAATGTTAACAAATTGAGTAGTTAAACTTAGTTTATATGTAATAAAATACCCCTTCGTTTGACTTTACTAAAATTGGTTTTAACTTATTCATATATATACAGTAACGGACCCTTTATCCGGAAACCCAAAATCCGGAAGGACCCGAAATCCGGCTCGCATTCAAAAAAAATTTAAAAGAATTTTTAATGAGCAAATGCTGCTACGACGCGCAATGGTTGCGTCGCGCCTTTTGTGACATCGTCTCCGTGAATGAGTTGGCTCTGTTGTCCCTGCCTTGCCACCATGACTGTTTAGCCAGTGGGGTATAAAAGACCCCCAAGGCGTGCAGCTTTCGGGCCCTTCCGAACTTTTACGAAGGCCGGAGAAACGCGCCTTTGCGGAGTCCGCCGGCCGCGGAGTTCGGAGTTGTCCACTACTCCGCGAAGGGGCGTTTCTCTGGCCGTCATAAAAGTTTGGGAGGGCCCTTCTCTTCTATTCTAATCTTCTCTTCGCCTCCTGCTGCTTCGCTATCGATTCCGCGATGACCCACGTGCTTCGCCGGAATTTTTTTGCTGGATCCTCTACTATTAAAACGAACGATCAGAACGCAGACGATGTTAACGCAATTTTAATTCCCATTCATATGATCGGAAATTTAGATTTACGAGAATGGAAAATGATAGTAGGGACTGGGAAGCGGGTATTTTGGCTTTACTGCGTCTTTTCTGGCGTTTTTTACGGACCGGACCCGAAATCCGGAAAATTCCGAAATCCCCGACAATGTCGGTCCCGAGCTTGCCGTATAAAGGGTCCGTTACTGTATATCCTAATTGACTTTTGAATCATTAATACACTTTATGTAGTTAATTAATTCTGTGTTAATAGCAATTTTCTGAAGTCCATATAAAGACAATGAGCTGTGTGATTTTTTTACTTTTAAATAAATTTTTTTCTTGGGTAGGGATTTTCTATAATTACATTTTAATGTAATATAGTTAAATTTATCTGTAGAAGACTATAATATAATTTAATATCCATTCTATAGTCAGACTATAGAAACTTTTGACATCAAACATTATGGTGGTTGTTAAGAAAGTAGATTTTTCCACTCAATTTTGAGGGGTGCTGAAAAACATTTGGTCCCAAATTTGTGTGGCTATCATTTAGCTTTACTTTTTCTCAAGTTTTATTTTCTGTCGAAGTTTTTCTCATGGCAGTTAGACTAAGTATTGCTATTTTACTTTAATTATACTCTATATCCACTGTACTCAAAAAATAATTTTATTTCAGTCTCCTGTATTTCTTCTCTTCTTGGACTGTGTCTGGCAACTTTCTGAGCAGTGTCCTGCTGTTTTTGAATTTTCCGAAACCTACCTCACCACCCTCTGGGACAGCTCTCGCATCAGTTTGTTTGACACCTTCCTCTTCAGCAGCCACAAAAGTCGCACCGAAGCCATCATCAACCACAGCGACCACGGTTTCCGTCTGCGGAGCGTTTGGCGCTGGCAGAGGCAGTTCTCCAGGAACGACATCCGGCTGTTCATGAACCCCCTGTTCATCCTCAACAAGTACTCTGCCTCAGCTCCAGAGCCTACCCCGAAGAAGGGACGTCCCAAGTCCTTCAGCTGCCTCAAAGACACCGCCCAGTCTCAATCGCGCCCCCTGGTGGTTAAGAAGACTGCGGTGAAGCCCGTCGTGTGGAAGGAGGATGAGGAGAACCTGTTGAGAATCGATCCTTTCCTGAAATCCCTTAAGTTGTGGCACCAGTGTTATTTGAGATGGATTCCACTGGCTCATGTTCTGGGTGGAGGTCCTCCTGTGTTGTTTTTGACTAACTTGAAAATCTGTGCCGAGATCCAAGCACTGGAAAGAAAGATTAAGTCCTTGTCTGCTCAAACCACACAGGCGAAACCTCCCTCAAGGCATAGGCGAGTAGCGTCTGATGATTACACCTTGTCTACTGATGTCATCGACTTTTGTCAGATTCAGGAGGGCACTTCCATAGTTACTTCGGTGTTTCCATTTGCTCCTGTGGCTCCGTGGGATTCGACCTCGTATCATTTCGTTCCATCAACTTCCTGTCTACAAATTAGTTATTCTGAGGTAGAGGAGGGGTTTGACGATTGAAATGGAAACCCTATTGGTTGTATTGATATTTGTAGTAGAGCTTTACAAAGTGTGCAAACTGGTTTGAAAATTTTGAATTTTTTTTCTTCTTACAGTTATTGTAGACGTTGCATTGAGCTTTAGTAATTATTTATTATTCTTACAGTTGAAAAATTAATGGTGGAAATGTAAATTTCTGTAAGAAACACAGGTGCCTGAATGCCAAAGCTTCTTTTGTGTGAATTCTTGTAGGAATCTTATGTTGAATAGTTATTAAATTTTAGTTTCTATCCTCATATTTAAAATCTCGGCTTATAGTGACTTGTAAGTTTTTCTTTAAAAAATCTTATATTTTCTTGTGTATCTTTTCAAAAATTGTATTCTTCCCAATGTCTTTATGTAGATCTAGAGCTTTCAAGAATCTGTATGTTACTTGTATAAACTATGTTTAAAAATTTGTTGTATAATGACAGTTCAAAGTTAATTTGATACATAAGATGATTGTGTATATTTCAATATGCAAGTTTGTTTTGACTTTAGTGCTTTTGTTAATAGTGTTTAATCTTGATTAGAGCAAATACCGTTATGGAAGATTGACATTTTGCTTAAAAAGGATGTTTTTTTTATGCATAATCAACAATAACTTTATAAAACCATTTAAAATTATTCTAGTACCTGAATTTTCACCAAATGTTTGAGAATTTGTGGGAATTACAATGATTAAATTACGAGTGTACTCCAATTAAAAGCAATTACTTTAAAGTACATTTTTATTTCTGTGAAGTAAATTACTAATTAAAATTATGTTAGTGATTAATACTTAAATTTAGACTGAGCATAAAAATTATCAAATTATTTATCATCCCATTGTAATTATAAATCTACTGATTAATGAATTCATATTTTTGTGTAGGTACAGCTAAAAAATATTTTTGGTTTGGTTATCCATTATTAATGTGCTCAATTCAAATCTTACATAACTGTTCACACACATAACTTATTTCTTTTACAAAAATGTATGCAAAAGTAAACTGACTTCATGAAAACAAATTATTTTGTTAAAACATTCCTATAAAACAAACTTGTATTTGCTCAGATATTTTTGCTGAAAATTTATGTGTAATTGTTGTTTAAATTGTAGTAAATTCTTTTTGTTTTCTCTTTTTCACTTCTAAATTAGTTTTTTGAAACTGTTTTTAAGTTATCAAACATTATGTGCCTGCCAAAAAATTACATCTTTAATTTTATCTTTTCTGTTGTGGTAAACTATTTAAATTTTAGTTTTTGTATAAATTTTTTACCATTGTATTTTATTTTGTAAAGTACAGGAAAAATGGTATATTTTTTTATTAAATCCTACTGTCACCAAACAATCATTTCAAATATAAAATATTTTACGTATATTATACTATTTTTGTGATATCTTTGTAAATATTATTTAAATTTTTACCCTTAGATTATAAAGGTAGGAGAGTTTCTTAAACTTAAAAAATTATACTAATGTTTAAAATTTTGAATCAGAGGGAATGGTGATAAATTCTAATTACAGTTTTATGTATATTGTGGTATGTTGAAATGCATTTGAGTGTGTTACAAGCCAAGGATAACTTCTGTATTACAAGTTTTATCATGTGTATTTTTCCTATATATGTTCCCTTGGCTTCCATTTGTTGATAATTATTTAGCACTGATACAGAGAACAGAATATCAAACCAAAAGTTAGCTAAACTAAATTTTCAGTATTTACTATTTTATCACCAACCATACTGATCATTTTTATACTACACCTGGTCTTCTTGACCACTTTATTCATAGTGCAATACTGAGATATACATATAATTATAATAGTTTTGACTTTCCTTTTTCCTACTTTATTTTTCAATTTTTAATTACCTTCAAATTCTTTTTGCTTGAGTTGAGTTTTTTAGAATATTCTGCATACCAATTCATCTTAATAGGTGCTATTTCAATTATAATTCAAGATTTATATTTTTCTGATTTTATTGAAATAAAGGTCAACATTTGTATCATTTTGGACTTTTTAATTCTTCTGCTTTAAGATTATACAGGGTCAGGGGCAAAGCCAGAGGGAGGGGGGATTTGGGGATATATCCCCCCGAAATCCAGAAATTTACCATTATTGACCGTAGAAAAGGAAAAAATTTACCCCATATCCCCTCCCGAAATTCTAATATCCTCCTCCGAATAATTTTTTTTGGCTAGGCCACTGTGCAGTGTGTTCCACTCTTAAAGTGAACCAATAACTAACTTATACTTCCAATGAAAAATATTCAAAATGAAGGTTGAAGTATCATGTTTGATGTTTTTTTGGTATAAAAATATTAAACTTTAATTCTTACATAGTTTTCTAGTACTATCATTAAAATTCATCCAATTTCCACACTTTACTCCTATGAGAAGAATTGACCAAGTAATACCACTTTGAAATTTGGGATTTTGAAGCAAAAAAGCACTTCTTGATATCTTAGTTTGAGGGACAGTCTCCAAAATGAAAAATATTTTAATACTTGTGTGTTCATGGCAGGGCTTCCATAGGAGACTAAAGCGACTAATTTTGGTAAAATTGAGCAAAAAGCAACTATTTTCAGCGAAATCATCAACTATTTTTCGGTTTTGACGACTATTTTCTGTTTTTCTCATGTTTGAAGCAGGTTTCCTGTAGAAACTTCGTTGGTTCCATTTGAAAAAAAAAACCAGCTACTCTTGTACAGCACGGCTGGTGAAAAGGCTATTTGGGGTAAAATATCGCGGCGCGAGTCGATGAAAAGTCGTCTTCTTTTGTTCCGATTGCAATGCAGGATAAACAACTATAGGGTGAGTCTGCGGTGACAGGTTGAACCGAGATAGGCGATATGGGAAGCTATCTTTATCAAAGCGTTTTTATTTTAGCTGTCAAAGCTTTTAGTATGTAAATACACCAGTGAAATACCATAAAAATCCACTAAAATAATCATTTAGGGTAAATGTCCCAAGTTATATTTACCTCCAAAAATAAATACCTGGGTATTTTACATCACTTCCCAGGACAGTGGGTTTGTTTTATTGGTGCATTTTGAAGACCTCTCTTGAAGAAAAAAAATTACCCTGTTTTTATGATAAGTTTGTGTGATAAATGGAGCTAGAAATTTTATTTCTACCTCACCATATATATATATATATCCATTTTTCATTAATTTTGGCTATTTATTTGTAATTTGTATTATATAAGACGTGCCGAGCGCACTCTGCGGAAAATTGTTCCCCAAAAAATAACTTTTTCAACAAAATCTGAAAAATTTCTATTTTAAAAGTTACGACCCTTCAGTTTTTTTGATAAGTATGTGTGCCGAAAAAAATTATAAAAAAGATACAAGCTGAACTCTAATTTCGATGCAGCCTCCCGCAGCTTGAATACTACGCGCAACCATTGAGCCAGAACTGTGGGTTTTTGATTCTGGGATTTCCGTCATTTTTCAAAGGGAGGGAGTTAGTACCTCGAAGGAAAACACATCGATTATTTTCTTTGAATCTCTATAATGGCGAAAATAATTGACTGTGCTACTGTCAGCTTCCGCTTCGGGTGACACCCTTTCTAGCTGAGCTACCCCACTGACGAGGACAAACACCACATAGTGATTTTGATTAACGTCCTCTGCCAGTACTGTCAGTTGTCAAATCATACTTCCCAGCAAGCGACTCCCCCTTCATCCATCAAAAACCTTGCATCACCAAATCCCCCTTCAGTGACTGAGGGCGGTTCTTATTGAAAGTCTCAATTGCACAAATCAGATCTCTCCCTCCTCAAACCTCTCCCAGAATCTCACCGCAAATGTTTTCTTTGCAAACCCACATCCTGCAGCCCGTAATTGCTGTAATAAATAATACCTCAGAAAATTAGCAACACGCGGCTATTTTTCACGGGGCTCTGCTATAAATAACGCCAACTACCTAACCCTTATTCCCCTCCTCGGGACTGTTTGTTCATTTGCTACCACATCCCCCCATCGCGGGCTAATTATACAAAGGGACCCACACAGCACCTGTGTGTTTATATTTAGAATGGGCCCCCTTCTCTGTCTTTCAGCTCCCGTTTGACATTGTGGGAGTAGGGAAGGGTCCTTCTTGGTGGAGAGATGCCTGCTGGAGATAGTGGAATGCAAGGGGGAAGGGGATATTGTCGGTAATTCTTGAAAAGGGGGATTGAACTTCAAGATGACTAAAAATATCGGCCGGTAGAATACCTGAGTAGATACTTCTCGGATTGGACTGCATGGTTGTTGAAGTTCGAAATGTAGTCTAAGTACTAAGATCGAAAATATTGATTTTAGTTTTAGTACACTCTAAACCAGAAGTTCTCAAACTGTGGGTCGCCTGTCAGTTTTTGGTGGGTCACGACAAGTTTTTGAATTTACGAATTTCCTTAGGAAATGATGTTGTAATTGCAATTTATCCCAGATTACCAAAAAAACGGGTTAAAACCCGGTTTTTAAAACTGACATTTATCGGTTAACTGACATTAAACCCTGACAATTATCAGTCTTTTAAAATTTATGTAATTATATATTTTTTCTCTCTTTATGTTATACCTAAAAGAGAAAAAAAGAGATACAAAATCAATTAAAATAATCACAACAGATTTGAAATCTCAATAAATCTCATTTATTCGTAACACTCGATAATACGTTTTAAAATATGAAAGACATTATTAACACACCAATAATCATCTTACCACTCAATAACTTTACAATAACATTTTTTGGCAAAAAAATTTTGAAATAAACATTTCATTTTTCCCTTACATAAACTGTTTCGTTCTTTCAGGGGTTCATAAATTATTTAAAACAGATAAATAGGACACAATACTAATAATATAAAAAAGACTAGACACTTTAAATTTGACATAATGATCAGTTTTCATCGGCTATATAAATTAGTTGTCTGTTTATTATACAATTTGTATGATATTTTTATGTACAAACAATGATTGAAATTTTATTGCAGAAATAATATTAAAATTTCAAGTTTTAAACCAATTTTTCTTGGTTTAAAATGTTGTTAAAGGGATAAAACAAAATGAGAAATAATAACAGTCGTTGTTTCTGAAAGAAAAAAAAGGAGAAAACAGTGTCTCCTTTGATAAGACTATTAATAGGATTTAAGTCACAAAAACTTAATTTCTCACAAATAGTATGTATCTTACGTAAATTTGATATAAGCTCGCTCTTTCTTTATGATTATTTTAATTAATGTTTTTATATTTTAATTAGTTAACTCAGAAGTTATTATTAAGTGATGAGGGATATATTTCAGTTTAGTATACATAAAACATGTTCTTTTCGTGCATTTCATTTCCAAATTAAATTCCACTACTTCGTAAAAACTGCAACTATTCCCTAAAAAACTAAATACATTTTAAAACTTCGATATGGACATTTATTCTTTAATGCTTTTTAATTTTTCTCTTGTAAAAATAAAAAATATATATATCAACGTGAAGATGATCCAGATGAAAAGAGTAAAAATATTCTATGAGTAACAATAAATCACATCTATATTAAATGCTTAATTTTGGAAGCATTGCCTTGGCTGTCTTTGAACTGAAATGTGTCAGCATCAGTTTGTCAAACAACCAGAGACCATTACATATATACATATATTCAATAGAACACACATACATAATGTCTAAAAAGAGAAGTAGTACAGCCTATTGTTTTCTTCTCATTGAATACTAAGATATCAAATTATTATGTTTTTCATCTTAAAACATACTTAAGTTATCCATCACACAGGCACAGAAATTCAGGTTATTGAGGTTTTTCAGAAAGAAAAAAACACTTGAGATATAAAATAATTTTGTTTGACTAGTCAATCCCACGAAATCAATAGGGTGTACTACATCTGTACCAATAACACCACAAATTGTCTGTTTTGATTACTATATCAATATTTTTTAAGTTAAACTTGTTAAAAAATAGAATTTATGAAACAGTACATCATGAACATGATAAGTAAGGCGTCTAGTAATGCACTATGAAGCTGGGAATAAAATGTACAATTATGTGTTATAACCAACCGAGTATCAACATTATGATGAAACGTCATTCGTATGAAAAACTTAATTTTATTGTAAAGCCATTTCAAAAGCTATATTCAGAGAATGAAGTACTTATTTTTTTCTTGCATGAGTAATTTAACTCACATTTTTTTAACATTTTGCTTCAGATAATAATTTTCATTTTTTAACATAAAAATGCATGTGAGTTATTCGTATTTTTATATAATCATAGGAAAACATCTTAGATTTTAATGTAATTTAAATTCTAACATTCTGAATGGTATTAGTCTAAGAATATTTAAAAGACAACTAGTGTTTTTACAGATAATTTTTATTAATGTGTCCGACATTTAAAATTTAACGATTAGTTGACTGTGAAATTTGAAATGCATGTAAAACAGCACATGTGAAACATTCATAATAAAACATGATAAAATCTAACATTCATATAGATGCTACGTATGGCTTAAATTTAATGTGATGTGCCCTATAAAAGAAACATATTAATTTGATTTATGGATTTTTAGAAAAGAAAGAAAATTGGTAATTATAGTTCTGTAACTCTAAATATTCTCATACCTTTAAAATTTATTAAATGTGCTTAGGTGATAAATTAATAAAGAGTTATTTGAGTGTGCTCCAGATACAATACCCAATTTACCTAACTGCCTGTAGTAGTTTTAAACATACACAATGAGTTTAAAAAGATATTAGTATTTATAAGTATCAAAGTATTTAAAAATATGTTTTGTCGTGAACAACCTACAAAAAAACATGAAAATATTTTAAAACCCAAATAAAGTGATTTTATAAAATTAAGGTAAATGCCATGTTTTATGAGTTATATTTTTTCTTCAATTCACAGAATTAGTCAGAATTATTGAAAGGCATTTTTTATCTGTCAAATGATGAAGTAAGCAGATGGTTATATTTACATAAAGTTAAAACGATATCATTCACAAGGTATGATGGAAGACTATTTCGTATTTGACTAAAGCAATACGCTATAAATGCTTTTTGAGACTTCTCTCAAAACATCGCAAATCTAGTTTAAGATTGTCAATTACGTATAAAGAGGTTCATGAACTAATCCCCAGATAACTCCCCAGATATATTCAACAAAAAACTCATCACTGAAGTTTATTATACAAATACAACTTATAAATATTTCATTAAATTAAGGTATCAATATTTATCAAATTTTCATTAATATATTTTGGTTGTAACTATTAATTATTTTTAAAAACCTCTAGTTAAAGAGAGATTAGTTAGTTACCAATCTGTAGTTGTAAGAATTTTTCTTATGTTTAAAATATTAAAATATGTTCTACAGAAAGATTTTTTTCATTAAATTAGTGTAATTATTTATATTCAGTGGATCATTTTATGCCTATTTCTTAAAAACTGTTTGATTATTTCTAGAGTGTATTAGAAAGGAGTAAATTATAACTGATTATCTTAGGTTTAAAATTCAACTTTTGACCGACCAAGTATATGTCCATTCTTTTTTTACTATAGAAAGGGCTTCGTCAAAAATTGGTCAAAAACTCAAATTAAACTCTTACTCTTGTTTAAACTTAAGTATTTGGTAAAAACAATAAATCACTAATATTGCTCCATTTAGTTCTCATATTTTTAAACCCAAAAAGAATTAGATAGAAAATATATTCCTTCCTAAGCTCCTAAGCAATAAATTAAACCAAAACTACTACAATTGTATTTGGTCTACCATTATGAAGCAGAATGCACAATTCTAAATTGAAGAGGGCAACTATTCTATTTTAGCAAGGACATCTCATTATAACTAAAGTTAGTTCCACATAAAGTTAAATGTCTCTCTCTCTCTCGCATTCTTATCACTACAAGAACTGCATACCTTGTGAATGAAAATCATTTGCCCACAACAAATCCACAATCTATCAAAATCCTCTCTTTGTATAAAAAAGTAAAAAAATCTAGTTAAAAACCAATTTATAACGTAGTCTCTAATCTGCTTGTGCGTCATACCCAATACTGATTCTTCCTCAGCACTGGGTTACAAGCAGGTCCAAACCTGAGCTCGGACCCCTCGTAGTTGCTCCAGTCCTCCCCATCACTTGGGTCCCTCAGCAGATAGGGACCCTTGAGGGTCGTCTCATTGATCATATCGTCGTGATCCCCTCGAGACAAAGGGGTCACCTTGCAGGTGGGAAGGGGGACGTTGATTTCTGTCCACTCCCCGTTTTCCAAGATGTAGGGCGGGGGTGGTAGAGATGGCTCAACGTCCAGACATCGACTTTGCTTCTTTTTGTTGGTCTTGGTTCCACCCCTCGATGTTCCTATGCACCCTCCAAGACTGCTACCACTCGAGGGGGAAGTCGGGGGTGGTGGCGGGGGTGGGATATCGTCCGAAATTGAGATGGAGTGGTTGGAGGGGTTGTGGTCAGATAGGTCGAGGTCCGACTGGGCAGTGTGTGACCCTGGAACAGCCCTGCTGTGGCGATGGCCGAAACATTGCTGAACTGATCTCTTTTTAGCCCGCTCAGCCCTCACCTGACGACACTTGACAACGATCACAATGATCAGAATCACTATAATCAACCCTAGAACCACCCCTGATATCAACAAGTGGTCGTTGTTGAGGCTGGGCTGTTGCAGCTCACCATTTGTGGTCTCCAGAGATGTCGTGGGAACGATGGGTTTGGTTGAGGGGGTCACAGTCACTAGAGGGGCCAGGGTAGTTGATGTGGAGGGGGTCATCCTGACCGTGACTGCGCCCGGTGAGGGGACAACGGTGAAGACGAATCTTCCCTTGGCGGGTTGGACCATAGGAGCAGCCAGGACGTATTCGAAGCTGTCCACCACACTGCCTTTGATTTCCATGTCCTTCCCCTCGTAGAAGACCCTGCTGTTCACCACATCGTCGTGAGTGAATTCGAAGCTCTTGGGAAAACTCCGCTTAAAAAATTTGTTTGCGCCAGCTTTTCTAAGCACGCCGAACTTTGGCAGCTTGTACACCAGGAATTTAGGGTTCGCTTTCGTTTCTAGCGCGAGTTTAGACGCGTTCAACACGTCTAGGGTGATGTAGGTCACCCCGGAAGCACTTACGATGAATGGGTTCTGTTCTATATGCGGAACTACTGTAATGTTCACTATCCTGTCCCTAATGGAGTTTCTACCGCTTTGTACGGTCACTACGAAGAAGTCATCGGAGGCCGTGTAATCGGTCTGCATATAAAACACTAGTCTACTATTAATGTCCGCTTGCCTAAATATAGATTGCTTGTGATCTCTTACAAATATATATCCGTGCAAAGGTTGCGATGTTATGTTATACCATATATCTTCGTTGTTTGCGTTCGTTTCGGCACCAAGGTTTACGCGGCTCAGGGGAACAGTCATGTCACCCTGAGTTAATTCGATGGCACTTGTGTTTTTCAAATGCAATTGGATAGGAACTATGATAATGATCAGTTCGGCGTTTTCGGGCTTGTGTTTTCCGTCGCTCACCTTCAATATGAACCGGCTGTTGTTCTCTCTGCTGCTTCCGTCGTGCACGAATAGAATCGAATTACTATTGACGTCTTCCTGAGTGAAGTTGCTGAGAGTCAAATTTCCCATGACCAGTTTCCCGGCCGGTGGAGAACTGAGGATTTCGTACACGATGTCTCTGGGAACACCATCCGCATCCGACACACTCAGGGTCTTTGGCCCCACTGCAGTTGATTGACCCTGCACAATCTGGATGGTAGCTCTGGGTGTCAGGACAATGAAAGGATTGTCGTTGACGGGGTCCACAACCACATTCACCGTGCCGTTGAAGAGGAGTATATCCGGGACGCCCTTCTCGTCCAAGAGGTAAAACCCGATGCTGAAGCTGTCCGTAAAAGTGTCGGAGTTGTCGTGATGGTACCGGACCCTCTTCTTCCTCAGGTCGTCCCTGTTGAAGGACAGCTTCGGGATGCGGGTCGAGTTGCCCTCCTCAGTCTCCAACCATCCGTTCGAGGGGGGTGAGTGGAGGATGATCTTGAGCTTCTTCGCGAACTCGCTCTTCCCTTTTCCTTGCCAGAGACTGAAGAGCCTCGACATGTCAACGCTATCCGGTCCCAGAACGGCCATCCCTCCTTCTTTGACCTCCAGCTTGTCCAGGACCACGAGTTGATCCAGATTCCCTGCCGCGAAGTTGCCGACCGTGATCTCGATCTTGAACTCGACGTCTTTCACCGTCTGAGCGTTCTGGGTCTCGATGTCGAACTTGATGGTGTCCGTCGACTTGAGGCCCACCATGGGCTTGATGTGCTCGTAGAGGACCAGGTTCTTGTTGATCTTCTCTTGGGTGAAGGACGAGACGGGGGTGAGGGAGCCGTCAGGGTTCTCCACCAGGAGGCGCCCGAGTTGGGGACCCTGGGAGACCCGGAAGACGATGACGCGGGTCAAGTCGTGGTCGTTGGTGGTGACGAACAGGTGGTCTCTGGTGATGGACTGTTGCATGCGAGGGAGGATGTTCAGTTGTTCGTTGGTGGCGACGATGATTCGGAGGACCCGGGCAGTCACTTTGAAGATGTGGGGAGAATCGTAGTTGACGCCGTCGTTTACTTGGAGACGGAAGCCACCCATTTTGTCACCTGGAAAACGTAATAAAGAATTAATTAGAATTTCAGGGAATTGATTTGGAAGATGCATATACAAAAACTTTTGAATCATGTCTATACATCTTGACTTATTTTATTCCTTTATACTTTCATGACAATTGTAAAATGGGCGTAGATCGAATTTTGTTTTTTTTTTGGCAGTGATTTTACTGAAACACTGATATAAAAAACCTGACAATGGGATATTTTAATCTTAAACACAGACATGCATTTCTTTAATCATACAATTCATTGAACTTTCATTGAGCATTAAACATCTTACCATCTTCATTACCGATATTATATTTTTTAAAGCTTTAATTCTATTTTTTTTAGAAAAAAATGTTTTGTTTAAATTTTAAAGGGTTGATCTCCTAGGAAGAATTTTTCTCTTGCTTTTCTTAACATAAAAGTTGATACATTTCCCTCAGTTACTCAATATCTTAGCGCATTGTTAAAAAAAACTACTTTAAAAAGTGCATCTGAAGAACAGTTGAGAAAAAATGCAGCTATTTTCCACAGTTCCCTCTTTATTCAAATTATGAATAGTTCAGTAAATACTTTACTATTTTTATAGAAAAAACGAATCTTTTCTGATATAAATCACCCCGTATTCATTCATTCATTCACCCCAAAGGGAAGAGATAAAACTCACAATGCAACTCAAAACCCGGCGCTTTTAACTTCGTCATTACAATCCAAGAGATCGTAAATACAAAAATAGAGTGTATTATTTTGTCCCAGAAATTTAAAAACCAGCATGGATGCAAAACGTGATCCCTTCCGGCAATATCGCCCATCGTTTTTCAAATAGGAGTGCATTTGAGACTTCGATGGCTAGCAGCCAAATATCACTCTTTTACGCTCGGGATATGTTTTGCAGGGGGAAATTACAACTATTTTTTTTTCCTTTCCAGTTCGTTTCGGGCTTCATATTTTGCAGAACTTTTGACTTTTTGGATAGCCTAAATGCATCTATTCAGTATTCCATTCCGTAGAACTTTATTTGGTTGGGAGTTAGTTTTTATGGATCGTTCATGGAAGGGGCCTTTTGAACTATTTTTATATGCCGTCTGGAGGGAGGTGGTTGCAAATTACCTCTCGGAAATGTGATGAATTGTTGGATAGGGGAATACTATATCCTTAATTTTGTATGGAAACTAAGTTCTTCTTATTATTGACTGAGGAAGATGAAATGTGACAGATAAATTGGTATTATTGAATTTTCGTTTTTAGTTTTTAAAATCGTTTGTACTTTATATTAAATTTCAGTATATATATATTTTTTTATGAATCTTTTTTATCATATTTGGGAACCCACTAAAATCTAGGTCCTTATTACAGTCAGTATTTTAAAATTCAATTTGATACACGTTTTTCTTAACCCCAAACCCAATCATTTGTTTCTTCCCTGCTCTTGCTTATTATTTGTTTTTTTCTTAGCTAATTTCAAATTATCCGAACCACAGTTCATACCTGTAGGTATTCACAGCTAAAATGGCATATACATTTTTTTTAAGTAAGGAGTGACGTAGTACCTTTCACCTTTTTTGTTTTGAGAATTTTATAGGAAAATATAGAAGATAAATAAAAGATAAAGAAAATATAAAGAACCATGCAAATCATATCAAAGCAAAATGTTATCCTTGTTAAGTATTATTGATAGTATGTTAAGAAAAAGATTTGTACGATCTATAAAAAAAGCCCTTTGCGGTAAATCAGTGTATTATTAATGTCAGCAATAACTTTGATTGGTTTCTGTCAGAGAAATACATTTATGAAGGTACTCTGATAGAAAATAAAGGTACTAAGGAGAAAGTAAGCAACCTCGAGCATTATTTTCTAGTTTTCAAGGAGAAAATTTTCTCGTAATTTCGTAAAAATGAATGAAACAAAGGAATTCTATTATTTTGAGGAGTTCAATGGGAAGCTGAATAAGTAAATTAATAACCTGAAGTATGTTAAAGATTTATTTATAGCATAAAAATTACACAAAATTTTAAAGAGAAATTTAAAGTAGTCAGAAAATCAAAGAAAAAGAATAAAGATTGAAAATAATTTCAAAAGGTATAAAAGGTTAAAAAAAGAAACAGTAAATCAACTTTGTATTATGATAGATTTAAAAAATTATTAAACCTTTGTACATTATTAAAAATTAAAATTTCAGAAAAAAAAATTTAAATTTAAATTATATGCATTATTTCGTAAAAAAAAGTCGAAAATGGTCTCATAAAATTCCTTTGAAGGAAAGACATGTTGTATTTGGTGACAGAAAAAAGTGCGTGAAATATTTTAATGGGGGATATACATTTTATAATACCTCTGGTAAAAGGTAAACATTTGGAGGACTAAAATATTTTAATACACTACTACATTACCTTCGAAATAAAATTATTACCTGTATGAACAAAAGTAATAAATCCTCTGTCTATCTGGTCTTGCGTAAAGAAAAGAATAGGAGTCTTGGTATCATTCTTGAAGGCCACATATCCGTTACTGGGAGAAGATATGACGAACATAATGTCGGAAGGTTCCGAATCTTCATCCGCAGCTGCAAGCTCTTTGTTTGTGATAGGGGTGATATCACCCTCCCACATGTCCAGTCCAGAGTTGTTGACCACCTGTGGTGACTCGTCATTCACAGGGTCCACAAACACGTGGACCGTACTTGGGGCGCTCTCTTTATTGAGGGCCGTCGCATTGGCGACCAACGTGAACCAGTCCCTCGCCGTCTCTGAACCGTCGTGCACGTAATAGACGAGGCCGTTCCTCAAAAGCGACACGCTGAACCTGTCGATTCTGGACCGAGAGTTTTTGATGTAGATGTAGCCGTGCTTGGGTTTTTCGATGACCAGGTACTCAGTGATCCACGCCTCGTAGTAGGGGTTTGTGGGGCTGATGTCGTGGAGTTGAATCGCCACCTCGTTGCCTTCCACCACGCTTATGTTGCTCGTTTTCAGAAAGATGATTTTGGAGATTATTTTAAACAGGAAAGTGAGGTCTCTGAGGGACGTGATTCCGTTAGACACGTCGAATGTGAAGTGGTCTTCGGAAGCGTTGATTTCTATGTGGTGGTAGTGTAGTCGACCCTCGTTCAGAGTCGACTGGGTGAAGGTGGTTGCCATTGAAATCGTCTTGGGGTTGACGAAGTCTTGGTAATCTCCTATGTACAGGATTCCGTATTTAGGAGGGATCCTTATCGTGTAGGTGATGTTGTTGGGGTTGATATTATGGTGGGATATGTTCAAGGCGGAGGTGTCGATGGTGACCATCTTTTCTTCGTCGACATACAGTGTTTTGTTCTGGGTCACGTGGAGGGGGTCCCAGAATATCTCCGGGTATATTCTGAAAAGGAACTTGCCGTCCACAGTGCAGTCGTCAAGAAACGCAGAGAAGCTGAACGAATCTACGAAGCTCACGCTATTGTCGTTTTCGTACTCCACGTTCTCCACCCTCAAGTCTCTCTGAGAAAACTCGTTCACCAGTTTACCGTTCAGCAATATCTCTCCATACTTGGGAGATGAAGTGATCTTGTACGTGATATCGTCCATGTTGGCATCCAGGTTCGTTTCCACTGTCAGATTGGAAGCAGTAATGAGGCCCGTCTCACCTCTCTTGACTATTAATCCCGTGTTCTGGGTTATGTTCATGTAAGCCTTTGATGCCTGAATTTCTAGAACTCCCGTGACGTAAAACTTTCCGTCTGTGATCCTCAATACAGCCTTCCCGTAAGGTGGTCCGGTATGCCGGAATATTATCTTCCCCTTCTGAAGATCAACTTGGGTGAACTGGTACACCTGCGTTGACATGTCATCAACATGGAACAGTGCTCCGTTATCTATTACTTTCCGAGTGTATTGGATGTCTGCAGGGGTAGAGTCAATGTCAGGGTCAACGTACTTTAGATCTATATCCGTCAACCTCCTCTCTCCATCTAAAACCACATTAAACACCCTATCAATCTCCCGCACAGGAGGATTGTCGTTCTTCATGATGACGTGTATGTGGACGGTCCCGTAAAAGACGAAACTGTCCGTCGCCGAAGAAGCAGTGAAGTGAAACAGATCCCGCTCGTTCTCAGAATCACCATGGACGTACACGAGACGGTTTTGGTCGATCTCTTTCGAGCTGATCACTCGAACCGAATCTTCTTCCACTTCACTGAGATCCCCGTTCAACTTTCGTAGCACCCCATGACGAGGAGGAGTCGTGACGTTGTAGACGATCTCAGCTCGGGACGGTATCTCTATGTGAAGCTCACTCGGTCCTACAGTCGATGTTCCTCCTTCCAGTACTGTCACCTTCTCGTTAATAATGACTGCTTCTACGTCCCCTGGCTGGTGCTTCACTTTGAACTCTATCTCGCCCGTCGTTTCTGACCCAGGACTTGAAACTTTGAAAGTGAAGCGGTCTTCCATGCTGGAGTAGCTCTTTCTGTGAAGCTTGTACTTTACTCTTTTCGAGTCAATGTCACTTTGAGTGAAGTTAGACGACATCTCTAGCTTCTTATGACGAGGTTCTGAGTCACCGAAGTGGAATAGTATGAGGTTTCCGTACACTGGGAGAACCTGGAGGGTGTAGGTTATTTGGTTAGGAGGAATAACCAAAGGGTACGTCTCGTATTTTAACTCCGTATCACCAATTATACCATCTAGTTTTTTGTTGAGTTGTAATTCATTGTTGCACACCTGTCTCATAAATATTGGAATAAACGAAATTTTGAAGTCGTAAACAGTGGGAAATTTTATATCACCTGATGATAAACTAAACTTAAACTCATCAAAAGCAGTTCGTCCATTAGTGTGTATGTACCTAAGCTTCTCTTTCCTCAGCTGTCGTTGGGTGAAATGACTCACGCTGTACCAACGGTCATTGTTTCGCAGTCTTTGTAGGCTTCCTTGTAAAGGCAACTTGACGACGTCGTATCTGATCTCGAGGTTTTGGTCCAGAGCGTTATCCACACACGTCAAGTTATCCGTGGAGATTATTGCAAAAGAATCATAAGGCAAAGATATTCCCGTGTTGTTTACCAAGTTTATTTCAAGGTCAAATGGCACAATGCGGAAAGTGGAAGTAGTCTGATCGGATTGGACCCCGTCCGAAACTCTTATGGTTACCCTGACATTACTGGCACCCTTATTGTTGTAGCTGATGATATTATCATTTACATCAGCTTGAGTAAAAGTGTCAGTGGTCTTCCCAGGAGTCTTTTCATTCTCGAAGAAACCTTCAGATTCTCCTAGGTTAAGTATCGTGTACACAATATCACTAGGCTTACTATCAGGGTCTTCTGCATTTAGAAAATCAGAAGTCAACGTTTTCTTCGTATTTTTGGCCAGCCTGAAAACCTTCCCTGATAATCCTTTTAATTTTGGAGGGTCATTGACCGGCAGCACTTGGATGTGGAACACAAAGCGGTGCTTTTTATCGAGGAATGTCGGCAACCTGGTCGTGGGACTCTGTAGTTCTAGTTCCAGTCCCACTGTATCAGACCTGGTCTCCGACCCATCGTGGGTGTACCTCACCTTTTGACCAGCGAGGTCCCACAGCGTAAAAGTACCCTCACTCTTTTTGGTCCACACCTCGATCTCCAACGACCCGTGCTTAGGCGGGTCCACAATCCGAAACACCACACCATCCTCTTCGACACGGTACTTTCCGTAATCCATTATCACTTTGATGTGGTTGGTGGTGACAAGGTCACTTCCACCCTCGTGCACAACCAGCGGCTGGAGATTGAGTATCTCGAGGTCTAACGGAGAGGAAGACTTAGTGTACAGCTTATACCCGGACGAGAAATTGGACCTGACGCACTCTCCGCGATCGCACATACACCTGAAGCCATCGAACCCGACTTGATAGCACTCCGCGTTGGGCACGCAAGGTTTCTCTAGGCACATATACTCCCACACGCAATCCGGTTGGACCCCTAAAGTGATCTCCGTTTCCCTCAGTCCCACCAGGACATCGTTGACCTTCAGGTTTCGGACGCAGCCCTGCATGGAAGAGTCCTCTCCTTCGGCCAACAGGGAGTGCAGTCCGTCCTGCAAGGCACGCGACCTCTTGTTGATCTCGATGCCCCCGACGTAGAACAGACCACCGAGGTCGAAGAAGCGGTTGTCCCCGAGTCCAGGTCTCAGGTTCCTGGCCTGCCCGTCCACCACCAGTTCGATGTAGGCCTGGCTGAATTGCAGTTCGGCGTGGTGCCAGGTGCCGTCGGCCACTGGCACTTCGGATTGCAGTTCGACGGCGCCGTTTCCTTCGTTGACAGAGGCGGTCAGCTTGCCCTCGAGGATCTCCAGGGAGATGAAGTCGGAAGTGGAGGGAGTGCCCGCGTTGTAGAGCAGGACGGCCGTGTGAGATTGGGTTTTGAACTCCACTGACACAGATCCACCGTCTCGAGCGTCCAGTCCAGGAAGTGCAAGGAAGGAACCTGTAAAAACAAGAAATTGCTTGAGATTTCATAAATCTAAATGCATTGATGAAATTAGACCTAATAGTACATGTAAAATGCACTTCGTTTTTCTGTAATCTAGTTTAATT
Organism: Tetragnatha montana; assembly: GCA_963680715.1. Lineage (NCBI taxonomy): Eukaryota > Metazoa > Arthropoda > Arachnida > Araneae > Tetragnathidae > Tetragnatha > Tetragnatha montana. The sequence goes on from OY796680.1 coordinate 30,533,777, forward strand.
ACTGTGATGTGAGAAATTTGTTAAGTTACTTTTTTGTACCGTTTGAAATGCGTTTTTGAGACGTTTCTACCACAGCATTGATCATCACAAGAATAATTTTTTTATAAAAAACAAAGTACAATACGCCGAGTTAAAATAGAGAGTTTTACTAGAACTACATAAACATCTCAAACTCCCATTCTCACCTCTATCAACAAAGCTCACAGGCTGCGTGGACACGGCATCGAACTCTCTGCTGCAGTTCCACGTCACCGCGACGACGTTCTGTTCCGGCGAGGCTGCGGCCGCGCGCAGCACGTCGTTGCCGTTGAACACCACGTCGTCGATGCAGCCGCGGAAGTAGTCGATGTTGCCGACGTACAGCTCGCTGAAGGCCCCCGTTCCGCCCACGAAGATGCCGTACAGCACGTTCAGCTCGAAGAAGCGGCCGGGGATGTCCAGGTAGGTGGAGTGGTGGCCGTCTATCACCAGTTCCACGTCGGCGTTGGTGCGGTACAGCACCACGTCGTGCCACGTGAGGTCGTTGAGTCGCAGGCCGGGGGTGGAAGATAGCACCGAGAGACCGGCACCGAGGTTGATTTTCACCTGAAAGGTACAGAATATGTAGAATGTATGTTTGAAAGGTACAGAATATGAAGAAGGCATGTTTGAAAGGTACGGAATTATATAGAATGCATGTTTGAAAGGTACAATATATGTAGAATGCATGTTTGAAAGGTACAGAATATGTAGAATGTATTTTTGAAGTTTACAGAACATATAGAATGCATGTTTGAAAGGTACAGAATATGTAGAAGGCCTACTTGAAGGGTACATATTATGTGTAGAATGCATTTTTAAATATCAATACTTTTACCAACAGTAAAGCTTGTCAAAGATTGAATAAGAGAACGCAATATACACTCTCAGTTTAACAACCAATACGTATTTGTTAGGTACTACACCCGTGCCATTCATATTTCTGCGGTCACCCAAGGAGGGAATTTGTGGATATAACTCTACCCTTACGAAACTCAGAAATATTTTCCTTTTTTGATCTCAGAAAAGGATAAAATTCCCCCATATCTTCCCATAATTCCTCTTTTCCTCCTTCTTTCTGCCTACTACACCACTAATTGCGTTTACAGGAACGATTGTGGAGCTTTTCCAGTTATGTATCAATCAATCCAGTACCTATGGAAACTTAATACCTGCATTTGGTTTTGGTTTTTAAACAGATGAAATGACGTCACTTTTGTCTGCCTGGGATTCGTTATTTGGTCAATCCTAGATTGCCGCACCACAACCAAACGCATAGGTGGAAACGTTCTCTTGCGGCCGTAGGTTCCACTAACCTAACCTAAGGTTAACTTATAATCAAAACTTCTAATTGTTAGTTAAAGGAAAGCAAGTTTTAAGCCAATAAGAGTTGTCAAAAAAGCTTGATTTCATGATAACCTTAGTTCAAGTTAGTGGTGAATACATCAGTAAGTCTCAATATTGAGCAGACTGAATGCAGAGACGTACTGACAAAATTTGGACAGCTCTGTTCTTTCACGCTTTCAAGATGACAATGTCACTTGTCATGCTGACACCATGGCATGAGTAAAATGGGGTTAAACAACTGGACAGGCCTACTAAGAGAACGGACCTTACTCCTAGTGATCGTCTTTGGAACGAGTTAAATAAAGAAGTATCCCAACTTTTCAAAATAAGTAATGGAATTGACTAGCCTTCTCCAGGACGTAATGGCGGCAAAAAATTCTGCTATACAATTACAATGACTGGAAATTCCTCGGAGAGTTACTGCAGTAATTTCCTCTTGTATAGAGTACCAAGTATTAAAATATTGAGGTTTCAGGATGTTTAATTACTTTTGGTTATTCTGATTTTTTCTGTGAAATTTCCCATTTATCTTTACTACACAAAAAAAAATTATGTTTCTTCATTCAAAATATTTTCTATTCATTAATGTAGTGTAGCCCCGTGCCGTTGGCTCGCTAACTTACACTGGGCGTGCTGGTACCATACCACATTAATTTATAAATATCAAAATCGGTAGCTGCCTATTGGTATTTAGTTGATATTTAAATTACCAAATACTTATAAATTAAAGAGACATCCATAAATTACGTGAGGTCAAAAAGGGGGGAGGGGTTTGGATAAACCTCAACAAATCTCACCAAGGGGGGAGGGGAGGTCGATTAAAATCTCACGTCAACTTTTTAAATTAGAAATTATACGATTTTCTTTGTTTTTTAAGTATGAGAAAGGAAAATCATTTTTAAAAAGCTGCAGGTAAATCTCACGTGGGGAGGAGGGTGGGGGGTCCAGCAAAATCTCACTATATCTCACCAAGGGAGGAGGGTCCAGATTTTGGGAAAAAAAACATCTCACGTAATTTATGGATGTCCCCTAAGTTTAAATTTTGTTAAACCTCTAATCTTATCTCTTTGATTCCACCTAAACTAAACTGCTACTCACATTGTTTAAAAATATCTTCCCAAGAAAAAGAAACGTATGAAAATATGTGTATATGTATTCTCTCACCATAAAAAAATTAATCTAAGGTTTGAGCTTTAAAAATATGATTGAATTAAGTATGATAAGGGATTTTATTACTGAGATACAAGGATAAATTTACGAGTGAAAAAATTGCCTAATATGTTTTTCAGAGAGAAGAGCTTAAAAACAAGAGCAATTTCATTTGCGTAATGGAAAAATATTTCATATCAATATTTTTCTCTGACACATTTTGAACTTTTAACAGCTTCTAAAAATTAAATTCAAGATGATGCACTCATTTTTATACAGTCAGCACTGTAGCGTGCAGGAAATCGCCAGACTCCAAATTTGCATGTAAACACATACTTTGATGTATTCAAGGAACAAGAATGCAAAAAAATCACATTTTTTATAACGCCCTGCTAAATTTTATGTCAGCTGCTTTAAATGACGCAGAAAATGAGGTGCCATTTTTTTTCTCAGTAAAATTCTTTTTTAACTCGAAGCAACGGCTTAAACGCGTAATATTTTACTCTTGCTTTACTTCACTCAAGTTCCACGCTCGAGAAATTAAAAAAGGTAAAACTTCGATTTTGTTCACGCTGTTTAATATTTTTTGCCGGCACAGCACGGACACTTATGGAAATCGAAAACCCGAGCAGAAAGTTTTGCTGTAATTTTAATTTCGCCCCTTCGTAGTCCGAAAACAACTTTTCGTTTTTCCGAAGATTTCATTCTTTCATTCGGCGTTCTAAGCATATACCCCTCGATATCGTTTTTTCTAGGCTTAGAAACAACACAAATATTCGATTTTCATTTAATTTTCCTGTTAGTACACACTTTGTAACAGCGATGGGAGGCGCAGTGTGGCGATTAAGAGAGCCAAAACTGATAACCCGAGAGCGCAACCGTGGTTTATCGGTGAATTAAAATGTCTTTTATGATTCTATTCATGCAATGAACAGAAAAGGGGATAGGCCATTTAAAGGGGAGATAATGTCTTTTGTTGTTATTCATGATGTAAGGAACAAGCGTTAATTCGATTTTTGGCTTTATTTATATATCCTTTGTTTGGAATATTCTTCCAAAAGGAAATTCTTTTGCATTCTTAAGCGCTGAACGTAATCTAATGTGCAAGCAACCAGAGATCTCCATCTAATTCACCATTGAATGAAATTAGATGGAGTTTATGCGTGTAAGGTACATTTTATTTCTCTAGGTGGAAAAGAAGAAATGACATTAAAATTGCAGAATAAGAAGGCCGTTTTTATTCAGGTCTGAGTATTTATAGATGCTATTTTAATCTTATATCAAATGAAAATCCACAATCTTATAATCAACAGTGTAACAGGAAAAGGATGGCGATTTCAAAAATTCAAAACATTTTTGTTGTATACGTTAGATTACTAGAACATACAGTTATAAAGTACTTTGTATACCCATGGCTAAACTGGATCTGTTAACTGTGTTACTGTTATGTAACACAGTTAACAGATCCAGTTTAGCCTTGGTATTATACCTTAAATATTTTGAAACAAATACTTGATAAGAATTGAGCGCTGTATAAATATCCTTTCTTTGAACAAAATAATTATTTTAGTAGAAATAACAAAACAACTGTTTAAAAATGATGCAACGATACCAAATTATTAATTCACATTGTAAATTTAATAGTGTACGATGGTTTTTTTCTTAAATTATTTTCACTTCTCCATTTTACCCGTTCTTACAAGTCAGATTAAAAATGTCTTTATTCACCAAAATAACATCCTACCAGCTTATAAACTCTTTCACGAAAGTTAAAATCTTTATCAATACAGAAAATAATGGTGCGTATACTCATAACAATTTTCATAACTATTCCACTCATCAACAATATTAATTAAAACTTCAATATAGCTTATTCATGAAAATTAATTGAGTCATCTTAAGAGGTATCGGGACTTACTTCCTCCCTAATTACTGCAGCCAATAACAGAAGCTAGACTCATTATACTCTGAACATGAACCTTAATCGAAACTACACACTTAAAAGTACTCAACTAACAAATTGAACAATCACTTACGAGAAACCATACCATCATAGCAATTTAAGATTTTTAAACTAATATCATCACACACCCATTCGACAAGAAGAAACCTCGTAAAAACAAGCAATTAAAACGCTCAAAAATCCCCCACCCTTATTAATTATCATATTCCTAGTAAATGACTCTCATATCCCTGGTAACTAGAACATTGTTACAAACCCAAAAGATCATAGAAAAAATGGCGGCATTAACTTGTTGACAGCCTCCGCGAAGTTATTTAAAATAAAAGAGCCAGCCGCCCATTGAGGCATTAAAGGCAAACGCAAACCTCTTTGTCACCTTTTCTTGCCCCCCACCTTTTTAATTAGCCACAGATTTGCATTAAATGGAGCATCAAAAATAAATGCCCCGCGGACGCCGGCGAAATGAGAGCGTTCTTTCTCTATAGCGCGCGAGAGAGCTTCTCGACGTGTGGTGTAATGGTGCATTTATTTCTCCCGCCGATCGTTACGCGGTAATGGTTGTTTACTACCCCGGCAAAAGGGAAAGGCATTTGCCGGTGCTGCACGAAAAAAGGGAATTTTGAGAAATGCGGCCGAGAGCTCCGCTTTATTTGAGCCTTCCTCCGTATGGAGATGAGGTAGGTAATAAAAATAATAAAAGGGGAGAGAGAGTTCGGTGGAATAAGTAAGTCTCACTTTCTCTGGCTGTTAGGTTTTTGCCGGCAAGCTTCACAGAAGTACAAAAGCCGCTGTGTTTATCCTGTTCCGGCTGTTGGCTGTTTTTGTTACAGACCGACAAAGATGGAGAAGAACTAGTTTGGAAACAAGCTATAATGGGTTTGTATTTGAAGAGCTGAATCTTTCTTTGACTTAAAAGATTTTGTTTTGTAGGTTTTGTCAAAAGGAAGAAATGTTTAAGTGTATCATTGCCTTATATTTCTAATCCGGTGTATTTTTTTTTGTTTGAATCAAGACATGAGGTTACTGGATGAATAATGTCCTGTTTTCTTTCATTAGTTAACGGTATTCACAAAATGTTTAACTACTGGTATTCAACCTAAGAATACTAGCCAACGCCAACCTTCGAATGCTTAGTTGAGGAACTTGGTGTTGAATTGACATAATAGGAAAAAATTTTCCTTCTAAAAACGGAAAAATATTTGTCTAAACCCTGTAGATATTTCTCAATACATCTTTTATTATTATTTCTAGAAAAATTTTGATTACATTTCTAATAATTTTATTCATTGAAACCTCATGGTGATTTCCATCAATACTTAAATCTTAATTAATCAAACCTAACCAAATACAACACTTGGTACTGCACTTTTTATAATAGTGCACGAAATGAAGATTTTTGTTACTTTTCATTAAGTTATTAATTCATTAAAATTTACTTCACATTTTCTCCATTTTGTTTCAGAGAGAACAAAGTGTTTGATACAGCCCTTGCGGCTCCAAATTCCATAAAGAAATTAAACCATTAAACATATATTTAAAATTTTCTCACCTGTATTTCTCCATTTTCTAGGACCAGAAGGCAGTAATCGCTGGTTCCAGCTGCAAGGAATAGAAGTCCGTTGGGTCTGTAAGTGCGGAACTTGAAGTTTATATGAGTAGTGCTCTGAGCGTCTTGAAGTGGAACCTTTAAGTAGCTAGCCCCATAAAAGGAAGCTGAAAAAAAAATAGAATAACGTGAATGATAACACTGCACCCGAATTCACATAAATTTCATTCACTTTGATAACCCCAACAAGATAAAAAAAATTCATCGCTCTAGCTGAAACTGTTCCCATAACTACATGTATATGTATACCTAGATCTTAGGTAGTGTAGTAGGGTACTTTAAGATTAGCAGAGCGCAAATGTCGAGTTTCATACTAAATTGTCAAAAGTAATCAAATACCAAAATAAAACACCGTTAAAATATCTCAACTGGGAGTGTTTCTTTTAATTTTTGTTATATTTTTAAGTGTTAATAATAAAATGATGCCAATTTTGACTTATTGGAGAGTTTTACGCCCGGTTAATCCTAAAATACGTAAGAGTATACCTAATTAAGAATTTTTCAAAAAAATTCTATTATAATTTTTAAATTAATCATCAATTATAGAACATAACTCTCAAGTGGTAAAGTGAGCTCAAGTGGCTCTTTGAGTCGTTAGTCGAGTTTGAGTTGACAATATAAGTTGTCCTTGAATCAACCCTAAAATTCATTGCAGTTAAATTCTAACGATGCCAATAATATGAACAATGCGATAATTATGAAAACTTTTCCCTCCATATTTTAATTAGACACTACCATTTAAAAACTAATGCTAGACTACTAGATTACGCTATTCCCAATAATAATTTATATTTTTCACCTTATTTTCTTAGATAATAGGCTACCGACCATAGGATATTGGTGAGTGCTTAATTTCTTCCAAAAGCCATACTCCCTCTTCAATAAAAGCCTTCCAGTTATTGGATCCAATAAAGCCCATCATACCAAATAACCTCAAGGATTCAGGGATTTTACGGCTGGCTCTCTATTATTTGAGCCTGGTTTCTTAAAAAGGTTAAAGCAAAAAGATAAACAGAAGAAGGTGAACTTCTGGATGGGAGCCTAGTTTTTATTCTTTACTTTCATTGAAGGAGGGTGTTGTGGGTATTTTTCTTTCTATGCTACACTCTTTTTCCTCCCTCCCGCGGTCCCTTATTTTCATTTGTTCCACGGGAAAGAAAAAAGGAATATTTATTCAAGACAAGCAAAAGGTGTAAGTGCAGTTGCTGTGTATAGAGAAACAAAACAACGTATTTTTACGCACTCTGCAGTTTTTTCTAAAGGTGGGTGCTAAAATGTGTACCGACGCTTCTGGGTAAAGGCTAAATAAAAGCGAGTATTCAGAGAGTTTTGCTGGGTAAGCCATCATAAACAATAAAGCTTGGGAAAAAATTACGTCCATTAAAATGATTTAACTACAAGTTTTTATGATGTAAGTACATTGAAAATGTGAATGGTTTGAGGTGCATTCAGTTTTTAAAATAACCCCCCGCAATATGAATCTAATATTAGAATTCATTCTGAGGTGAACATAAAGAAACGAGTGTGCTCTTAATGCATTAGAATAGTTTATAAACATATTTTCTCGGAAATTTATTTGAATATGCTTATTATTGAACTATTTTCAACTTACATTCAAAAGGAATTTGCGTCGTTGCCAAAAACGAATGTCAGAAGATTGGCAGTTGTTAGAGAACTAAAACTAGTTTTCTACAGTTAACCGCGACGCCAGTCAGTTTAACGGTGAATACGGTCGCTACTTTTGTGCGCTTTACAAAAAAAGATGAAAAAAGAAATAGTATACGTACATTTAATTACTTAAACTTTAAATATTAACCCAGTTTCAAATAAGGATAGAAATGATTAATAAAATCATAGAATCTTCCACGACCTGAATAAAAATTTATTGAATAATTTTCAAGGGTCAATCCTGGAAAATTATTCAATTTTGTTAAATATTGAGTTTATATCTTTACAATTAATAAAAATAAAACATCAAAATTTTGAAAATGTACTCTAAACATAAAAAGTTAATGTTGAAGAGTATATTTGTAAATACTAAGAAAATATGAAAAACAAATTTATAGTAGTTGGAATATTATAGTATTTTCTTCTTTCCCCGATCGATTCAAACTAAAACGTATATTCTCGAAAACTATATAAAGACTACCGCCAAAAACCTCTCGAACCGCTACAAGACCAATGATAACCTCATGATTCAGCTGCCGCCTGGAATTCCAGAGGTTAAGAGAGAAAATATAGAAAAAAATCCCCTGGGGTAAGGGTGATAAAAATGGGTGTTGCAAAAGAAAAGGAAGACTGTTTTCACAACAGTCGAAGTAAGTGTATTATCCCTTTCCTGATACTTGAGAAACACGCGGGGACGGAACTCCTTCCCACCCCCTTTCTTAGGAGCCTCTGGAGAAATACCCTCAACCCAGGTTTTGAAAGGCAGAGAAGAAATAAGGAGTATTACCTTCGTGGAAGTTGGTAGGTGGATGTTTTTAAATCAGTGCAAAATGATGCCGAAGGAAAGAGATTTTTGATGCCAGGTCTTTATTTTTTGGCTGTACTATAAGAATATAGAGATATGCTTTGAGGAATACATTGGATTTGAGAAGGTGTGGAGATAAATCTTTTACATGTTCTTTTGATTCTGAGATGTTTGCTCTGGTTTGAACTCTCTGCTCTAGCTGAATATTTATTTGAGTAATATTTTAGTTCTATTTTTAGGTAGAAACTTTTGGTTTTGTGTTTTGGAATTAATGTCGAAACACCGTATGCAAGGAAACATATGGGAACGATTGGAAAATATCCAAAAAATGGGAATACTCAAATTTCTCTCTTTGTATTGAATATTTTCTCTTGAAGGTTAATAACTCTTAAATGGTGTTTTTTAAGTTACACTCCAATAAACAATTTGAAGAGACAGTTGTGAATAGAATTATGACTTATAGCACTATGTATTGTGACTAGTGCAATATAGCACTATAATTATTTAGTTATTGTGAGAAGAAAATATCACAGTAATAACAGGATATTCAAGAATTATGTTTGTAAAATAATGTTGTAGTTTATAATGATAATTATGAACCAATGAACCTATTTCTTTTCATAAATTTTAAAAATTAGAATATCGATCATCAAAGGACCACTAATTCAAAACTATTTATTAACACTCCAATCAAAACCTTCCCCATTACATTATTTTTAAAAGTAAATTACAACCTCCTATTCTCCCCAAAGTAGAAAACATCTGCACCATTTATCGGAAAAACTTCAAAAAAAGTTATATCGCAATAAATTGTCCGATGAGATGAACACCCCAAGTTATTTCACTCAAAAAGATGAACGAACAGTCTTTCCAATAAGAAGGAATCACGCGCGCGCGGGAAAAATCTTTAAAAAAAAGTCCGGAATTTCCAATTCCGATCCAAGCTCTCTCCAAGTACAAGACACGCATTATCCGCTAAAGATTTACGAGTATTGGGGGTGGACTTTATCTCCGGAGAGACTGGACTCTCTCAGCGTTCCCGATTTCTCCAGGAATAAACTGTTTATTTCTTCTGCGCCATTGAAAACAAATACTTCGCGCCCGATAGTGTTGAGAAGGCGGTTGGCTTTCCTTTCTATTTATCCTTGTCTCGAGTAATGCTAAAAGACATTGCTTACCTCAGTTATCAGAGCTCGTTAAGGCTGTTTTCTTTGGATAAAGGACTCCTAAGTGCTTTGAGAATGCTTAAGAGTATCTCTGCTTAAATCACATTTAATACTCATATATTATTATAGTAGTATTTTATGTTATGGATTTGAAGGAATTAAGTCTCCTTATATTTCCATTTCTCTTAAATGTCACGATATCTGAGTTTATCTTGAAAATTTGAATTATCTTAAAACTTAAAGTTGTTTGTAGGGTTGATCTAATTTTAGTATTTTTTACTTATTAGATAAAATATCAAATAATTTCGTGTTTGATATCTACCTTATTAAATAATGCTGTTCTAAAATGTCTATAGATTAAGAATTTGGTATTTTTATATAGATGTTACGGGCAATGTGATAAATCGGGCATTATTAATAATGCCCGGCAATGTGATAAATTCGATGGAATTTATCAATGAAATTTATCACTTTGTCCTCCTCCACTTTGGGCATTATTAATAATGCCCGATTTATCACTTTGCCCGTAACATAGATACTGTAGTATAGAATAATTTATACAAAAAGTTTAAAATAAACCCTCAAATTTTCCATTAGTATTAACTTAAGATATAATTTTCCGCTATTATATTATCAAATTATTCTGCAGAGGAAAAGCCAAATAGCAAATGCTCTTTTAAAATTTCTTATTTAATCAGTTTAAATAAAATCATATTGTATTTTTTTAAATTATATTTATTTTTAAAAAAATAAATTTTAGCATTATTTTTCGTTTTATTTTTATAATATTTTCAGTTTGTGAATTAATCCATTTTAGCATTTATTTATAGACTTCCCGCCTGCTTAAGCAGGTACTCAGGGAATTATTTATTTATATAACAAGGGAGCTACCGCCCCTTTGCTCGCTATCACCTAACAAACCCTGTAAACTGCTTACGCAGGACCTTTTAGATCGCTTCGCAATCCTCACAAAATCCAGCTCACTGAAATTAACTCACTTTATCAAACATTTTAATAAAAAAACTAGTAGAAGAAACCTCAACAAACTTTCAAAACATATGTCAAAGGTCATCTCCACGAATAACACTATCTTAAAAGTTTGGATACTTACTAACTCTATAACTTAGGTATCAATAATTTAATCAAAATGTTTTCCTTAAAAAATATCCAGCACACCTATTAATAACTATTGTTAATCAACATTCTGGGAACAAAACTTACACCAATTAATCTTTTAAATTTAATATTGTACCACCTATAGTAACCCGTTAGTATACCTAATGTTTTATCATTCATATTTTTGTTTAAACCCAGACTTGTTAAACAATACTTTTTTTATCCATTGAAAATAATAAGAGACAACACCAACATGAAACTCAATGTTTACAATTAATTTCGATTATCAGACTGAAAATTATAAATTTCTGAAAAAATAGTGTGAAATTTTAGTATGAAATAGCATATCTGTAAGTTTTTAGAATACTTTATCAGTCTTATAATGAATTAATTTAGAAAGTACCTACTTTTTTAAAACGTGAAAAAAATTGTTTTTCACTATAAAATATGGCGTCTATTGGTCGTTGAGATTGGTTGCATAATAAGTTGTTTGATAGAACTTGCTTTGTTAATCTAAAAAAGCAAAAATTTCAAAAGTGAGATTTAAAAAAAAATCCAACAGGTTAGTGAGAATCCTCGAAAGAATCCGGACATTTTGATACCAGAAATGTGTCATTTTTCTCTGGAAACCGTTCACAAATTTTTCTTAGAATAGAGAGAAACGTTTACCGACCGAAGTAAAAAGTTTCAAAATACAAATAAACACTATTTTTATCCATAAACTTAAGTTTAAGCAACAAATAATTTTAAATTAGTCAGTTAAGACCAAACCCGCTTTTTATCAATATTTAAACTATTTTTAATACAAGAGAGATTAATACAACGTTCAATAGACATGACATTGTTTTCAGTTCTTTTTAACAAAATTGAAATTTCCAAATAATAATCTAATTATGTTTTCCTCTATTTAAAATACTTTTACTTGAGGGCATTATTCCCAACCTGACTTTTTTTACAAGATAATTAAATATAGATCACTAACTTAAATTCAATCTTAGTAAACCAACGTCGATATAGTCCTTCTCTAATTTTTGGATTCATATCCAAGACTTCCCCACCATCTAATTCCTTCCTTGGTGATAATTACTTTACCATAATTGAATTTTCTTTCCTATGAGGTGCCTCGACTGTAAAAAGAGTCATCCCTAAAAGCATTTTGTTTCTCATTAAGATCTCATTTTATGTGAAGGAATTACTGGGATTATTAAATTTACTTCATTGATAATAATTTTCCTCTACCTGTTTCAAGATTCATCAACTCATATTTCTGAAGAATAGCTATCAGAGATACGGTATTCTAAAATAATTATATACTAACATAAATGCTTGTTATGGAAAAAAGTGAACATAACTAAGATATAAATTCTTATTCTGTGTAAGAAATTATAAGGGTGTATCAGTATATCCGGTTTTTAAGTTCATTAGGATTTATTTAAAATGATATGAAAATAGAAAATTTGGGTTATTTAAAATTATTTTAATTTTGATTTCACTTTTCCTGAATTTATTGAAACTGTTTCAATGCACTAATGAGGTGGTAACATCTTAGTATACTATATCAAATTTAATTTTTAAGTTAGGAAACATGCTCAAACCATTCTTTGGGTCTAATAAAGATAATATACATAATTCATTTGATAATTAAATACTTAGGAACATTTTAAGATAACTGTTATTTTTTAAAGAAATTGGAAAGTTTTTTAATTCCAAATTAGAGTAGAAAATGAATCAAATGCTGATGCAATTCATTCCTTCTATACTTAATTTCATCGATTGAACTTTTCAACTTAAATTTTATTATGTTTAAAGCTTAACTAATATAAATAATTAATTAATTCAAACATTTAAATAAATGCTTTGGTAACAAAAGGGGATCATAAACACATTTCTTATATCTTATTTATAGATCGTCGAATCATTCTTAGAATATGGGAAGGTATTGTACCTTGGACCTGTTTTTACTTTTTACCCTGTAATTTTTTATTTATTGAAAATAAACTGATGATACAACTTTCCCTGGATATTTTAGCCTTTCATACACAAAATATATTTTTGTGGGAGAACTTTAATTGAAGTATTTCAATACGTAATTAATGTGATAAAAAAAACTCAAAATAGGTTCAAGGTACAACACCGGTATTGTACCTTGGTCTCAAGCTACCTTGGACCTATCAAAAAATCTTAGTTCATTTCTTATTTAATTGATATAAGCTGACTTTTTTTTATTTACTTGATATAGGTATGATTTTTTAAGAAAATGAGAACTGGACTTTCAAAAAAAAAAAAAAAAAATAGCTAGATTGTGTAGTGTTGCCATACTTCAAAAAAAAAAATTAGCTAAAAACAGTTTAGGACTGAGGTATGAGGTACAATACTTTCCCCAATAAGATACTATAAAGTGCTTATACAGTGAAATACAGTGGAATTTCAGCTTCTGTTAGATATTTTTTTAAATTTTAGCATAGATTTTAAAATAATTTTTATTTGCGTTATCACCCTATCTTTGAATGAACTAAATTTCTCTCGTTACGACATTCAATTCCAATAGACTCAACCAGTAAATATGATATTCCTTCCTATAGGAATAAAAAATAATGTTCACATAAATTTAAAAATAAACCTGATACTTTATGAAACTCGAAGTATTCAACCAGTAACTTACAGTTACAAATTCTTATCCAAGCAATGGATACAAAGAACTTTTATCGCTCAAACCCAGCTACAATTCACCTTCTGCCTGAACTGAGATATGAATCCAAAAACCCTTCTACCCCCTAGAATCCCGCTCAAATTCAATCTACACGACCATTCAAAACTTTAATGTCCGGAAATTAGTATATAAAACGGGCACCATCACATGGTCTTTTGCTCTTCGATTTTTACAACCATAGTGCCCATATGCCACATTTAATACCCAGCCCGATCTTCTACGAAAGACATAAAAATGAAATAGCTTTTAGAGTCACTTTGGAAAGTCATTATGATGATGGCTGATGATTCCAGGCAAAAGTGTACTTCGGGATTTGGATTGCATATTTCTTGCATCTCTCTACCTGTGCTGGGATCTCTCTCCCTGCCGTTACGAGGGTCCCTTGAAGCACATAGTTTTTACGGGGTCGCGTTGCATGTGTCAGTGGATGTGTGTGTTGGTGTTTTATTTCTTATCGACACTGTGTTTTTTAGGTCGTGCGTTTATTTTCTTTAGGGAGGGATTTTGACAGCGCTGCTGTGGGAGGAATGCTGGAGAGGACGTTTTCGGGATGTGGGTCATAATTTTGAGGGATTTTCTTTTTTTTTCAAGTGATGAAGGGTGTGGGATTTGTATTTTGATACATTTCAACGATGTAACATCACAGTGAACCCAAAAATATGAACAACCATGGTTCTATCTACATTTATTGTTGTGTACATAGAAAAATGAACAAAATGCATAATATATGCATGGCAACAGTAATTAATTAAAAATTATCAATTGCAATAATTCAAAAATTAATCATTACAATTTTTTTAAGATTTTGAATTTACTAAAAATCTAGCATTATCTTGTATAAATTACATTTTCTTGATAAATACTTGGATTTTCCCCTTACTTTTACTTTTATTTTATTATATTTATTAACTATTTTAAATGAGTACTTAGCTTCCAAAGGGGGAAATAAACATTTATTCAACAGCTGTAGCCCATAAATTTCATGTGGTGAAGAGTTAGATGAATTATGATTCAATCCACAAAACTCTCAATTATGTATCTTGCCTATGCAATAACTCTAATTGTCCACAAATTTCCAAAATCCCTGAAGATAAATTCCAAAGGTGTCACGTTGTTAAGAAGGAACTCATTAATATTGAGTTCAATTATTAAGCGTTTTCTTACAAAAAAACAATTGAGATTCATCACAATAAGATACAGAAAGAAAGAAAATAATTACAGTCTTTTAAGATTCTTCTGTTTACACTGATGACAAATGGAAAAAAACACACAACATGACTGGGCACTTATACCCCCATGTCCCCCATGTCCATAACTGTGTAATTAGTTTTTATAACCTGCTTAAAGGGTATTTCTTCTTAATTTTAAAAGAGTATAAATATTGCTAACACGAATTTGATATTAATATTATTTATACTCGGTATACTTAAAACTACTTTACCAATGTTACTCAGCTCTAAAAGTATACCAATTTAAAAACTGATCTCTTATACTTACTTCCTAACTGAATTAAAAAGAAAATTGATTTAAATAAATATTCAAAAGGTTAAAATTTGGTTCATAAATCGAACCTTAAAGAAACATAAAAAATAAAAACCGGTAATTATTCGAATATTTATTAACAAAATAAATTGATTGCGATTTCCTTTTCCCAGTTGTA
Organism: Tetragnatha montana; assembly: GCA_963680715.1. Lineage (NCBI taxonomy): Eukaryota > Metazoa > Arthropoda > Arachnida > Araneae > Tetragnathidae > Tetragnatha > Tetragnatha montana. The sequence continues at coordinate 30,548,985 of OY796680.1, forward strand.
AAAAGAAGGAAAATATCCGTTTAATGGGAAAGTTAAACTTAGTCTTCAGCTGCCAAGATAAAAAGCATCGCATTAATTAAAGGTATCGGTGAAAAAAAATTCTGACATTATATTTAATATGATGGCGTAAGTTTCGTTTTCCAGTTAAAGAGACGCGATATTTTATTTGAAAGTAAAAAATAACGGTTCGCCAGTTTTTCATTTTGAAAGAACACAGTTTGAAAGTACAGGTCCAAAGATTAAATTAGAATTTAGTATATAAATAGAAGGAGTTTGTTCATCGGGTTGAAATATTTCTATTAGACTAATTTAGTCAACGAGTAAGTTTCTTTCTGTTTATTAATATGTAGTTTAGTATGAAAAATTAAATACGGACAAATGCAAATTGAAGTTTTCTTTATGATTTACAAATAATTAAGCTCAGAAAACAAATTAATTAACTTAATTAGACTATTATTAAGCTTTCAGTGATATTTTTTAGGATTAAAATATGCTTGACATGGGTACAAAATAAAAAGTAACTGCATCTTAGATAATTTAATAATTCGTTAATATTCGTGTACTATAGATTTTTTATTTATGTTTATTAATCTGTAGCTTAGCGTTGAAAAATTTAATACGGAGAAATACAAATTGAAGTTTGCTCTATGATTTTTAAAATAAGCATAGAGAATAAATTAATATATATAATTAGAGGCTGTCAGCTACTGGTACTATTAAGCTATCAGTGATGTTTTTTTATAATTAAAGTATGCTTCACTTAAATGCAAAATAAAAAGTGACAGCACCAATGATAATTTAAAACCTACAACAAAAAACTACAATTTTGACAACCCATTCTGTACAAACATTTAATTCCCCATGTATCTTCATATTTTTGTTAACATCCGTGTATGGATTGATTTGAGTTTCCACAAACATTATTCATAAAGTAAAGAAATAATTTAAAATCGATCGTAAATCAAATTATTGTCAATTTACATTAATAAAAGTAAAATTCATGAAAAGAATATTGCTAATATAAAACTTGGATTATTCTTCGATGTTAAAATAAACTACAAACATAAAAGAAAATTAGGGACAGAAAATCTTAACATGAGAATGAAATTTCCTGAAACAATGCAAATGCATCTTTTTATTCCCTCCTTAACGAAACCGCAAGTCTCTTATCACCAAACACGCCTTTTATATTTAGAAAGACACATCCAGTAGCAGTCCATTCTTTTTCTCACCCGCAACGCCGAAAACCAAGAACCTCAAATTGATTTTTCACAAAACTGACGAACAGAACACGGCTCTACGATTACTAGACCCCTTCCGCATCAATGAAGACGCCCCCTCCTCCTCCCCTCTCCAGAAAAGAACGCTAATTAAGAAAAATAAAATTTAGTCTTGGACCAAAGCCAATAATAGGGCAATGGATACTACGACGGCCCCTCCCTGAATATCCCTCTGCCCCCTGCAACTCGTGGTCTCTCCCTACGGAAGCCATGGGAGGCAAGAGTTTCCATTGCGGGTGGGGGGTTGGAAGGGAGGAATATCGCTCCTCTGTGGGCACTTGTTTGGAGTTGGGAGGGTGTTAAACGTCATTTTGGAGACTCCGGAGTAGAAGGAGTGCGGAAAGGGTGTTAATTGGGCAAACTAGGGAAAGTAACTTTAGTGGGGATAAAGCAGTTTATTACGTTGTTAGTTCTATGTGACTGGAGATATCTTTTGAAATAGAATTTTACTACTTTTAATATTCCGAGTTTTCTAAAATGACACTTTTTTTTTCTAAACTTAAAATCCTTATTCCCCTTAATTGAATTGAATTATTACGAGGATACCATTTTTCTTTTTGTATAATACATGGTGATTTTGTTAAAATATTATTGTAATGAAAAATTATTTGTCTCTAGTGAGCATCTTTTAGGAAAAGTAAAATTTCTAGAAAAATATCTTGAATTGAGTTTATTTAATTAAAACCTTTTAGCAAATGCATTAATTGAAGGGAATATTATCTTAAGATTTTAAAAGTCAAAAGAGAAAATACGCATTAATGGAACAAAGCTTTCAATTAGTTCAATCTTTTTCAAATAACTCTTTATTGAAAAAAGAACTTTTTAAGGAAGTTATTTAGAAAACAAACTCAAGTAAACAAAGGAAAGTAAAGGGAAAACTCATTAATTTATCTTGATTCAATGAGAAATTTTGTTCTTAAATTTCATTTATTACTATCAAATTAATTATTTAATTTTGTTCTTAAATTTCATTTATTACTATCAAATTAATTATTTAGTTCATCTATAAGAAGTGTTTTAATAGCTTATAAGAACACAAAGGCTAATTACTAAGTAGGGATAAAAAATGTGAGACATTTTTTAACTTTTAAATCTTTCAATGGAAAAGATTAAAGAAAACAAGAAAAATTCTATAACAAATAATAATCGTCCTTTAAAATTATATTTTAAAAATCAATATCCCCCAAAAATATTTTTTTAAAGATTAATGGATACAAACAATTTTCCTTTATCATTTGACTACGCTAAAGTTATGTTATCCATTTATCCATTTTTTACGCATCAAATGCCTGTAAAAAGAAAAGTTAATTATTCATTATTTTTCATCAACATTTCTTCTAAATACCTTCTTTAAAACCTATCAGGTATCAAAAACTTGAACTTCTTTCAGAAATACACAACCGTAAAATTCTTCAACCATCATTCCGCTTATAACGATGACAAAAGACGCTCAGTCAAAGTTATTAAAGAACCTCCGATTCCCCGACCACGATAATTGCACTTCCTAAACACCGACCAATTCATTTCCTCTCCACCTTTCCCCATAAAAAAAATCTTCTCCTCCCTCATCTTTATTCCCTCCTCCAATGAACCCCCGGAACAGACAACTTCCTTCATATCCAAAAAGAGAAGGAAGTTCGCTACCTTCCTTCCATAACGGGGTCTTTCAGCAGGATCGTTTGGGCGAGGGTGGGTGGCCAATTACTTGAGTTTAATTCAATTCCCGTGGAGTTTGCATTAATGCCCCCCGCGGTTCTAATCTATGCCGCGACATTTCATTTTGGAATAAATGACCCGTCGTCGGAGAGATGATCGTTTATTCTGACGACAGACGTGAGTTCTGTCCCTTTTTTTTGCCCTACGGCTCAAGGTTCTTGTATTAAAATTTTATTCGGACCGAAGAAAACGTTTTTCATTTTAAAGAGTGATACTTTTGCGAGTCTCGTTTCAGGTGTTGATATATACTATAGGTGAACAAAATAGGACAAAGTTTTGTAGTTTAACTTAGAACCTGCCATTTAGGGGTAAAACAAATAATAAATTTAGTCACTTATTTCTCGAAACGCTCTCTTTTCGGTACCAACACCTAGTGTGTGAATGTTTTAAGCTAATGAAAGGTATGTGTTAAAAGGTTTTTTATAATGTGTTAGATAATATTGGCATTAATCTACTTAAGTGTGTGTTATGGATGAAAATAAGATAGGCTTTTTCAGCAAAATGAGTTAACTCCAACAGTTAAACATTGGAATTAATTTGATGTGCTTGTATTATAAAAATATAGGTTACATGTAAAAAATGAATGTATACCTATAATTTACCGTAACAATTCTTTAGTGTTTGTTTTTTATTTGAAATACCTGACACCCATAGAAAGTATCAAAATGGAAGTGACGTTTATTTTTATTTTTCCCCTTTAAAAACTCCAAACGCAATATATCTACCTACTAAAATAAACTATACTTTAAAGGTACTTACGTAGGCAGTTACTAAGGCAGTTAAAAAGAAGTTTTTCCCTCAAAATTTGCTATACCCATTAAAATTTCCGAATCCATGATATAACCTCAGAAAAGAACGTCAAATACTCAGTACTTCTCAATAGTTTCTGTGAAAAAGATTCGCAACTTGAAAAACTCCTTCGTATAATAATTCCCAAACTGCAATACTTTATATATTTTTTCCTACCATAAGCACACGACTCCCTTCGTAAAATGTCCGTCTAATCTCCACACGGCACAGAAAGCGGCCAGGCATAAAAAGCAGTCGGGATTCTTGTTAGGTGTTCTACCCGCCGAAAACTCCCGGATAACTCGAGCTTAATGCAAAAATCGCGGAAGCATGGGGTTCCATCATGAATATTACATGAGGGACTAGGGGGCAACAAAGGATTTTCTTAGGGCTTTGCGGCAGAGAAGGGGGAATTTGTCGGTTCCGTTGGCAACTTCTTGCTTTCGGTGGGTTTCCGCTCATTTCGGACATGATGGATCGGCGGCCATATTTCTTTTTCTTTCCCGTGGATATCAATCTGTGGATGGGGTTCATCGATTAAAACGGGGAGTTGGGTTGTATGGAGGGTGGGGAGTGAGTTGGTCAAGGTCAGTTGTCAAATATTTGGAGTGGGCTTCTGAGAAATGGGTGTGTTGGGTTTATTTTGACATATTTGGGATGCGGTGATCTTGAATATGAGAAATATACGGCTTGATTCAGAGTAAACTGAGAGTAACTGGGAGATATATTTTTTGTTCGTGTCTGTAATAAATAGTCCTTACATTGTTATGAAACTGTTAAGACATTTCGTTACAATCCCCTTTTTGGTTAGATTGATTCAAGTTGGATTGTGTCAAAATAATATACTGTCTGTCTATCACAAGATGAGCTCTGTACTAGTTGCCTGGTTGTGTCGGTTGCTATAGAAACAATACTAAACTAATGGATGTAAGAAATGTAAACGAGAGCCCATCTTGTGATACAGACAGTAATATTGTCAACAGTATGATAAATGTAGATGTACTAGTTTTCAACTATTCAGAAGTAACGTATCTTAAGTTTTTCTTTTTAACAAAATCACCATTTTTTTTTATATATTACGCCAAGTCACCCCATATGACAAATCCAATGTTCTATCGGAGTTGATGGAAACTCGAAAGTGTTCGGTTAATCACGGCATACACAATTACACATACTTTGACACTCGGGTCTCATCCGGCAATATACGAGCCCCTACCCGCTTTGGGCGACTCTCCCCTACATATACAAAAACAAGGCGCATACGGTTTTTAGGGAAAAATTTATTTTACGAATTTCTCAGAATTTTTTGTAAAAAAACCGCATTTGTATATGCAAACCGCATTTGCTTTCACACTTTGAATCCGTACTCGTAGACCGAACAATGTTCTGCAAGTAATTGTTAAAAACGTTAGGAAAACTCTCAAATATTATTTTTATAACGTTTCCACTCCTGAAACATCCCACGATTCTCGTTCAAAATCCGCATTCTATTCAAACACAACTGGAACAGACATCTTGAATTCAAGCATAAGCGTGGGATAAAATGATCCCACGTTTATCAGCATGCCTTAATGAATTATGAAATCCTAGGACTAATACCAAATGCCGATTCCCCAGTTACAATGCTCATGGTTATTCCAATGATGCGGTATGTAAATTGTGCAGAACGAGACTCGGCAGAGGTTAATGCCAGACATGGTATTAAATGAGTCGTATAAATAACGTATGCATGTTTTCCAACTATCTTTTAACAGTTTAGTAAATTAAGGAGATATGTACTCTTGCATATGAATACATTACTAGCATTTAATTGTAGATAATTTTGGTTGCTGAACATTAATCATTAATGTATGGTAGCTAAGCATTAATTTATGGTGCTGAACCATAAATTTAAACTCTGTTTTCCTCGTTTTGAAAACTTCATTCATTGTAGAACGTTGTTTTATTGTATATAAGTACATAATTATGTGTGTGATCATGGTACGGTAATTTAATCATAATGATGGTTTATTTTAGCTCTTTTGGTTTTATATAAAGCTATTTCACTAAACTTCTAACAGAATGAAAAATTAAGTGCATGCATTGCATATAGTATATGAACTATATAAAAATATTTTTATATTGTTTTTAATGAGTAGCTTTGTAAGAAGAGAACTAATTAATATTTAAGGACTACATTTTGGTCTCCTGAGCTTATTTATAAACAAATTTAAAACCATTAAATTCGCTATACAAATAGCTTTGAGAGGGATGAAATTTTATATTAGTAGTATGAGGTACGATCAACATATATAACAGGAATTTACACATAATACGTGTTAACACAAAATACTATGTAACAAAATTTATTATTTAATTTATGAATTATTAGAGTTGCTCGTACTTGAATTTAATATACCACAGATTGAGATGTTCCTTTAATATAAAACCAAAACTTTCATTAAAGGCAATCATTGGCAGCCTTTAAATAATTTTGGAAGGGAATGCAAACAGCCTAGCGTCACAAACAGCTATTCATTTACCAATGACTAATACCTATAGAACCTATCCAACGAAACAGCCCTGTTACATCGCAAAGCATTAACACAGTCGTAACACTACCTGCAAGTAAAGTCATTATAACACACTAGACGATACTAACAAATATCCCCCATTAGAAAACCATCATTACCCTACACCCCTTCCACACATTCCGCCATCCCTAAATCTCTTACCTCCATCCCTCCCAATATTCGAGCCATTTCCATTCCCGCGCTCCGTAATCGATTCCATTCGCTCACGGCAGTTAATCAACGCTCCGGCAATTAACGCACGCGCGCGCGCCACGCCACTCCATCGCGCTCCAAAAATAGTCGCGTGGCACGACGCGACAGCTGGCGCGCGTCGACGCGATACGGCCTAATTGCGTCTTGGTTGACGCGAGCGGGGGAGGGCCGGACCGGTAGCGAGAGGGGTTTTTTAGAGGTCTTTTGGGAATTTTTTCTCGAAGGGTTCTTGTCGACTGGAGGTGGAGTGGAAGGTGAGGTTCGGGAGATGGAGGGTCGTCTAATAGATTGAGGTGGTGAAGTTTTGATGGATCGGGTTTGTATTGGACATTCTCCTGAGACGAGTTTGAGGTCGAGTTTTCTTTGCTTTGGAGTTCTTTATTAACAGTGGGGAAATCCATAGATGTTTGGGGCTTATATCTTAACTTTAGGGTTGCCTCCTATAAAGTTGAAAACTTCACAATAGTTTGGAAAAGGAATTTTAAGAAAAGCTGTTTAGGAATAGTTCTGGATATTAACTTTTATCTACATCATTAAAAAATATTGAGTTAGTAATTGCAAATGCAATAAAAACGAAAATTGGAACTATATTTACAGTTAGTTTAAAGTTAATTTCATGGGTACATCCAGTATTCATTTCAAGCTCATGAGAGCAACAAAATATATATTTATCCTCAAATTTTAAATTTGTTTAGAAATGCATTAAAAATATCATCTCTACTATTAAAAACTAATTTTTACTTAAAATAACTTCTTACCTATAAAATATAAATGTATTTTAATCACCTTTTTGTAATATTAACAAATATTTCTAAAATTCATAACGTTTAAATTTAACAGAAGTTCAAAATACATAGTAAGTGAAAAATATATTAAATCTAGCGTTATTAGAGCAATTTATGTGCCCAGCGGGTATTCTCGTTGTATCACAAACGACTTAGTCGAAAATTAAGATATGATGGCCTTTGATAGAAATTTAAATTGCTATTAAATTTGATAGAAAATACAATTTTTTTAAGTAGATATTAAATTTAATATCAGTTGAACTAAGAAATGTTGAAGATGTAATTATCTATTCACCAGATAGAATATCTGAATCGAACAGTTTTAATAATTATTATCAAGTTAAAAATTGCTGTACTCTGCAGAATTTCGACTGAGATATAAATTTTATCAACTGGTTCCTTTGTAATTCAAAGATTAGTTTAAGGTTTATTACAGTGGTAAAGCTTAAAGATAACTTCAACAAGTTGTAATCGGATCAGCCTATACTTAACAAAGAAGATAACTTCAATCATATCTTTCAGTCAATTTTTTGCAAATTGAAATTCTTATATTATTTTCTCAATCACTTCATTTACATACATACATATTTTATTGCAAAGGGCAAACTACCCGTATACATACAAGGTATCCAAATAATGCAAATCGAGAAATTCAATAAAAAAGAATAAATATGATTCTTATAAAAAAATAGACCTAAGCGAGACAAAAATTTAAATAATTTTCATACTAACTTGTAATCAATTATAATAACGTTATGCTTTATAATCTTTTAAAGTAATATTCTAATTATAGCTATCAAATGCTTACAAATGAATTAAAATTGCCAAAACAAGTTATTTGAATTAATTGAAACCAGCTATCATGAAAATAAATTTCTAAATAAGTCTTCTAATAAATTCCCACCAAACTAATTGAATTTCGCCTTATCCTTCTAAAAACCATTAAAACTCCCTCTACGTTTTATCATGAATCCCATAAACTGTCAAGACCATAGATGAGTTTAGATGGCTCTTCTAAGATAAGAAATAAAGATGAAGAGTCGAAATATCAAATGTCATGATCAATTTGCCGGGTGAAGATAATAAAAAAACCATTAAGAGCTATTACATCATTTCTTATGACAGTGACAAACTGCTAACTTGGAAGCAAAGATGATTTGTTGTTATTTGTTTTGATTTCTGTCCCATCAAGGAAAACATGTTAGCACACCATCATATAAATAATTCCTTATTCAGAGAAGCATATAGGATGTTATGCAATTACTTTGTGGTTTAGGTATTTCTTTTAAAAACAAATTATCTTTGTATTGATTAGGTAAATAGTTTTAAATATTTATATTTATATGTACAATTTATATTTAGAAATGCAGTTAGACTCCAACTAAAGCTGCTTGAATATTTAATATCTTCTTTTGTTTCTATGAAAAGCACCAATATTTTAATGTACCCATTTTTTATTATGTTCTTTATTTTAATAAATATTACATTAAGGTTCTTTTGAAATTAATCTGAAACTCCGTAAAACTTGATACAAATTTTCAAGCGAATGATTAACCTTACGTTTCAAGTGAAACAAACTAAATGTTTCAGCAATTTTAAAAAGGATTGGTTGGAAATAATTATTATGTAAGATGCTAGTAGGTTTTAAAAAGACATGAAAATAATTATATGCATATAATATACCAATATGTATTATCAGCAGATGCATATAATATAGTCCAGGCAAATTAGACAAAAAATGGGCCCAACCCGGACATTCAATATAACAGTGTGAAAATTGGTGGAAATGTAGAGGATAGTGTTCTGATTAATATCCTGAAAATCCCAAAAATTCTATCGACGGGATTATCCGCCATTTTGAAAAAACCACAGCCATCTTGGATTCTGTTTTCAAGTATAGCGACTGAACCAAGCGTTCGATTGTGTTCGTTTTTGGCCTAAAGTGTTTAATAAAGAGCATTTTAAGATGTAACGTCAAAAAATTCGAAATAAAAAAGTTAATTTAATTAGAATTAATTTTTATTTAATTTAATGCTTTTCTGGGTTAAAATGTAGGTAAGCATTCATAACAACAAGCTGAAAATTGGTGGAAATGTTGAGGATAGTATCCTGATCGATATCCCGAAATTCCCAAAAAATCCCACTAGGGGAAACCGCCATTTCGAAAAAACCGCCGCCATCTTGGATTGCGTTTTTAAGCACAGCGACTGAACCGAGCTTCAGGTTGTGTTCGTTTTTGTCCCAAATTGTTTAACAATATGTATTTTAAGAGCCAACGTCAAAAAATTCAAAATAAAAATGTTAATTTAATTATAATTAATTTTTCATTTTATTAATGCTTTGCTCGGTTAAAATGTAGGTAGACGTTCAAAATAACAAGCTGAAAATTGGTGGAAATGTTGAGGATAGTGTTCTGATCGATATCCCAAAAGTCCCAAAAAATCACACCAGGGGAAAATCCGCCATTTTGAAAAAACCAACGTCATCTTAGACTCGCAGTTTAACGTAGTGATAGTCCAATTTTTCTCTTTACACAACAATGAAATTTCCCCAAAACTCATTGTTGTAGCCGAAAAAAACTGGAATTTTAAAGTCGAATATTTCAAAAACTATTCAAGTGATTTAAGTAAATTTGGACTTAAAATTTAGTTCATTTATTCAATAAAAACATGCCATTAATTGTATAGTCAAAAATCTCACCGTTTGTTTGCAACTAAATAAAATAGAATGAACAAAATGGTCAAATTGAGAAACCGAACTATACTCCAAACGATATAGCAACCAAACGGTGAGATTTTTGACTATACAATTAATGGCATGTTTTTATTGAATAAATGAACTAAATTTTAAGTCCAAATTTACTTAAATCACTTGAATAGTTTTTGAAATATTCGACTTTAAAATTCCAGTTTTTTTCGGCTACAACAATGAGTTTTGGGGAAATTTCATTGTTGTGTAAAGAGAAAAATTGGACTATCACTATGTTAAACTGCGAGTCTAAGATGACGTTGGTTTTTTCAAAATGGCGGATTTTCCCCTGGTGGGATTTTTTGGGACTTTTGGGATATCGATCAGAACACTATCCTCAACATTTCCACCAATTTTCAGCTTGTTATTTTGAATGTCTACCTACATTTTAACCGAGCAAAGCATTAATCAAATGAAAAATTAATTCTAATTAAATTAACTTTTTTATTTTGAATTTTTTGACGTTGCATCTTAAAATGCTCTTTATTAAACACTTTAGGCCAAAAACGAACACAATCGAACGCTTGGTTCAGTCGCTATACTTGAAAACGGAATCCAAGATGGCTGTGGTTTTTTCAAAATGGCGGATAATCCCGTCGATAGAATTTTTGGGATTTTCAGGATATTAATCAGAACACTATCCTCTACATTTCCACCAATTTTCACACTGTTATATTGAATGTCCGGGTCAATGTCTAATTTGCCTGGACTAATATACTGTTCTAGTAAGTGATTTTTTTAGCCACAATACCTCAAGAAAAGTTTATTCTCATTCTTCCCTGAACTCTCATATAGGAGGCAAACAACTAAACACAGAAACAATCTCCAATCGTTCTCTTCCCATCCCTCTCAATTCCCAGCGCAGTAACCAAGCGATATGGGCCGAGGAAAAACACATTCAGAAACCCGCAAACCCATGCATTCGAAACAATGTGTTCCTACAACACTCCAGCGGCTTCTCTGTTTATGATGTCCAATTCTCAGAAGAGTGGCACAACGGGGAAGATGTTGTCTACTTTTCCCGGGGTTCTATTTCCGTCTCGACTTCAAACGATCACACCCGACCCCACCCCCCTACTGCATCCGGCCGTAAAGACAGGGGATAGAATGACATCTCCAGCACGCGCTGGGTGCTCTAGCATTGATCTCGCCGGCTTCCGAGGCAGTCATAACACTAGGGAGATGACGTGCCGTGTGGTCTGAGGTAGAAAGCGTATAATTTCATCTTCCTAGAGACGCTAATGATAAAAGATGCGGTGAGGGAATTGGTCCTTCAATATCAATAAAGATTTTTAAGGCAAAAAAAATTAGGGTTATGTTATAGAATTTTGCTCTAAATTATAATATGTAATTTGATTTTAATGAATTATATTAGGTAGCGTGCCCCATAAGGTAAAACTGTCTCTCTTAAAATATCTAATGAACTATTAATTTATTTTATTCTGTATTTTTTTAAAGAAAAATTGTAGGTTATTTCTACATGGTGTAATTCATTTTTAATTAACTAATAAGAAACATCTTTTACATCAGAAACAAACTCTTCTGAGATAATTCGTTTTTAATTAACTAATGAGAAACATCTTTGTAATAAAATTTGTAAAACTTCTACTGGGGATTACATTAGTTTTCCTACCTATAACTATTTTTAGAAAGGTAAAAACAAATGAACGTATTTATTAAAATTTCTCTGAAACTGTGGTTAAAATATTATTCAAACCAGAGTATAATTAATTTCGAATTTAAGAATATTAATATCAGCAGCATATTATTAAAAGATAATCACTATCTGCTTGAGTATTTTTAAAAGATTATAATTAATAAGTTTGCTATTTAATAAAAAAACTGATTGATTAACTCGTTAATTATAACTATATATAGCTACCCCAACAATTTAAAATTTTTACTCTTTGACTTGGAATCAAAATTGCTTTTTTTTATAGTGGTAGTGTTTATAACTGGAACTTGTAAAAAATTATATACCTGTACGTAAAATCTCTTTGATACATTCTCCATTCTGAGTTTAGTAATTGCATGCACTTTCCCTCATTAGAGGTGGAATGGTGGATCTCAGGAAACCGAACTCATTATAAAGTTAAACGAGATTCACGAATAGTTTACAATTCTCATTGCTTTAACTACAAGTTTAGCAGAAGCGCTAATTGGAATCTGAGTTTAAAAACCACAGGAGATCCAAATGTTGCTGCTTTCTTCCATATTTAGTGTTGCAAAGCATAATATATTTTATTTAGTCATGTAAACTATTATTTTTGAAATTGAAGAGCTACCTTTACTTCAACTAGAGTATAATTTGTGAAATTGTAGAATTACCTTTACTTCAACTAAGGTATAATTTGTGATTTTGCTTGTGATTACAATTCAAAGCTTGTGCATAATAAGTTGTTTCAATTTATCAGCATAGATTAAGAATGTTCGATCAATTCTAACTTTAAACGTTTCAAATTGTTTCTGTAATTTAATTAAAAAGTAATTACATAAGAGAAAATAGTCGTTAAACCGTTCTTACTCTCATCTGATTCATTAACTTAATTTATAATTTCTCCAGTGAAGTACATAAATAAAATGAGCCCTTCTAAATGAAAGGATTAGATAAAATATGACAATACAAAATTAAAAACAAAATGCATTTATCTTATTAAATTATCGAATACAGTTTTTTACCGTTTTGTTGTTTCATTTAATCAATTATGTAAAATTAAAAGCAAACAGAGTGTCTAACAAAATTGTTCTAAAAAAATGTTAATGGGATGCATAGGCAAAATTATAATACATTACTAAGTAGCATTAAATAAATAAGATACTTATTTTTATTAAAAATAGTACTTATTTTTAAATTTAAAATAGTTAACTTTAATTTAATGTTATATTAAATTAACATCATGCATTATAATAGAAACAAATTCCACATGCACTATTCAACTATAGCACAGAAGAAAGATAATTTATTTTTAATTGAATCTTCATAACCATCGTTATTTTACAAACGAATTGCTTTTGAAACTGCATAGTTTTTTTCAAAAGACCAAACATAATCCAAACTTGCGCAAAAATCTGTCTAATCCATCAACTAATCACAACCACACCGAAGACAAGTCTGGATCAAAGAAAAAAAGTTTCTGCATCAGCTGTGAAAAGACGCAGCAAACTTTCCACCGAAAAATATGATCCCGTTTCACTGACATCGATTCATCACTGTTAAGGCGGTAATGCCTGCATGCTCCATCACCAACAACACTATACATACGATATGTGCTTGGCTAAAGCTGCTTTCCCTAGCTTTGTAACAGCTAAGAGTTTGCTTTTAATGTGCGAGCTTGAGCTGAGGTATTTAAAAAGAGGTAGTAAATGGATGTTTATTGTATAGTATAATATTTTGGAACTTCTTCATTTTATATTCCACTTTAATTAGAGTAAGCTTATCTCGTTAATTAGTTAATCATGATAGTTACGCCACCAGAGGATATTTTAAGATTATACATACCTTAGGAAAGCATTAAATCTATGTTTAATTCTAAACACTTTTTTATCAAACTTGGTTTGTGGGGTCTAGCCAAAATACGAATAACTTTTTCTTCTATACCCGTTATAATTATGCCTTCTTAAGTCAAGGTCTCAATTCCAAAATTCTCTAGTAACTCTTATTTTATCTCGTCTTTTTTTCTAATTGGCTATACATACACATTTTTCGTAAATACATGGTTGAACCCAGGGGGGGCCCATCTGGCTCTCATTTTGATTTCATCCAGTGACGTCACTGGATGAAAAAGGCGTGAAAGTTATGACGTAGAGTAGCCAATCAGGATTCATAAGGAAAATCGCGGAGATTTTGCTTACGTGGAAAGGGAGAAAAATAAGATACAGGGAAAATATAAACCAGTAGTTTTCTTCTTCTTTTTATGAAAATAAATCCTGAAATTAAATACTAGTAAAATTATAATCTGTCAAATGATGATTATTTAGTTTTCTAGATAGTAAAAAGAATAAACGATTAAGGCAAGTTTCCCAACAAAGTAATTTCTTTCTAAAATTAAATACTGAGTTGTCTCGTTGAAGGAGCTCATAAATTGAAAAACTAAATATAGAGCATTCGCACATGACGTCACTTGGAGGACTAAATCAACGTTGCTAAGGCTGTTGTTAGGGGCGGGACATAGAAGTATCCAATAGCAGCATTCGCACATGACGTCACTTGGCGAATAAACAACGTTGCTAAGGCCGTTGTTAGGCCGAGTCATGTGATTGAAAATACTCTATAGTCATTCTGGAAACAGGACTAGAGAACGGAACTTGTAAAATTTTATTTTCACTAGTAAATTTATTTTATTTTATATTCTTGTAAGCGTATTGTTACTGAGTTATTGGCAACAGTGTTTTTTGTAAATAGAAATTGATTTTCAAAATAAAGAGATAGTTAGTTTGAATTTATTTACAAGAAATAATGCCGGATACATCTTGTTTTTAAGTTTTTCGAGTCTATACCCGATATCTACAACGTAATAGATAGCGCATCATTAAGGGGAAAGATTTCTAACATTGAAAAGTCGTACAGCTGAACCTGTTGGACCAAAGATCAAATATCCCTCTCTCAAAGAAAAAGTCCCTAATCCATAGTGCCCCTCCCTAAGTCCCACCCGAGTGAAAGGGATTGGCTAATATGACGGCAAAGGAGGAGCTACAATTGACGTCACTGGATGAAATCTGACGCCCCTTTTGAATTTTTCATCTCTATGTGAAGAGCCAACCTAGTCTTATTCTACTAACCTTGGGTTGAACCAACCCGGTATTTGGTAGCATTACATAATATATAACAACTATACGTATATATCCTTTGAACATTGAAAATAATAAATAACAAGGATGGATACCTATTCCTTCCAAAAATGGTATAATTGGAATAACCAGAATAGTTATTTAGGTCAGGGATTAAGTTAAGAGTAAAAAGTACTAATAAAGATTCCTTTTCGTTGGTCTCGTGAAATTGACTTCGATTAATCGGAATAAAATAAGCGTACAAGATCTAAATTTTCAATGTAAAGATCAAGATCTTTTTAAATCTAACGTCACTCCTGCCAATCATTCTAGATCACCCGAAGTCTATGTAAGTAGTATTAGCGTTTTGTTACCAGCGGAAAGGAACCCTAAAATGTTACAACAAAAATCCATTTTGAAAGCGTTTAGCCCTCTGCCCATCTTTATACTATAACAACACCTAACTTTTTTTTATGTACAGAGGTAAACTTAATTCTCTCGCTTTAATGATCTCACGTTAAAAGCGTGTAAGATGTTCTAGTATGTAGTATCAGAATTAATTTCACATTACAAAAAGGCCAACGCGCTGGAACGAAGCCACCGCGGTTTTTATCGCTTAAAATAAAGCAATTTAAACGACTTAAACGTTATTTAGCTTAACGCTAGTGCAAAGGGTAACGCATATGCGGCGTCTTTACCCTAAAGGGGGAGAAAGGAAACCCAGAAATTGTTTAAATATTTTCGGAAGAAAATACTTCGCGCGTAAAATCAGGGGGTGCTTTTGAGACGAAGGGATCTTTGAAATTGAGAAAGGAAGGGAAAAATCGTTTTCTCATGAGAGTATTTTTAACGAGGTTTCTGTTTCGGAACTCTGTAAACATGTCTAGATTAAAGGATTTTTAGCTATATTTAATGTTTAAGTTCTAGTGTGGATTCTGTAATTGCTATTTTGTGATGCGATGAGAATGGTCTAGGCTTATACAGGGAAATTGAGATTCCCCAAAGAGGAACTTTACCCTCTTATCATAATTGAAAGATTAATTCATATCCCAGTTTAGGGGGATTCTCTTAAAGTCCTATACGACGGTGTAATGGCAAAAATGTGTGTGGAAAATAAAAGATTATGTTTACCTCATATACTAGAGGTTTTTTTTTACTTCTATTCACTCTTTATCTACCAGGAAGAAAATTTACAGCGATTGGAAAATTACATTCTTTTCATAGATCATGATTTTTATTTTTGTTTTAAGTAATCTCTCTGTCGTTGGAAGAAATTTTACTGTATACTCTATGTACGTTAAAAGAAGTAAAAAATTTATCATTCTAATTATGGTTTTTAGTTGAGCCTCAAAAAGCAAAAATGGCAATTATAGAAGAAATTGAAAAGAACAAAGTATACCAAAGAGAAAAATGTCTTAAAATAAGCCTTCCCTAATACCTTTAATGTTTGTAAATTAAAAATAATTTTGTTGTATCTATGAACCTGTAAACACAGCAAATTATTCTTACTCTTATTCTTAAATCAGATTGAGTAGGATTAACTTAAGTTATAAACGTATGAGTACACTTAATTCTTCGTTTATGATATTTTTATTAGTAAATATTATTTTAAACAAATTCAATTCCATACAGGAAATCATCTAACTTAGCAAAAAATACACAACTCCAATATTCTTGAATGTATGAAATTTTTAACCCTTTCAGCCATAGCCTCCCTAAGTTTTCCATAGGATCCAACGATAAACTCGGGAGCCTAAGGATTGAAAGAGTTTAAGTTTATTTTACCTAATATTAAACAATTAAAAAATAATAACACGCTACTAAATTTTTGAGAGTCTTCTTCAATATCTCTATTATCTAGTGTTTGTTGGCTAAAATCTTATACATACGCATCCTAAATAAATTCCGAAACCATAGAAAATGACAGATAAAAGAATCTTTCAGTATTTCTATATCTCTCAGCACCACCTACAAATTCACCTTCTCATATACGCACTGCAACTGTGCCTTAAGGGGAGGGTAGTAAAAAATATTTTACTCCCCACCCTCAAAGAAGAAACAATAAAATATACCTTTTATGACCTCGTAAAAACGTGCATAGATAAATCAAAAGGAGTCTTCCGCGATTTTACGCAATTCGCTGTAGCGAAATACGAGCTAGCCATTTCTTTTTCAATCATCAAATCAAGTTACCTTTATTAAATGCCTTGTTATAACAATCTAAAAGAGGAGTTTCATAGATTGAGAAACTTCCTTCAAAAGAATTCAGAAATAAATAACAGGACATTTTTCTGAGGAGGATTAAAAGCTGTGTTCTGGTATGTGTGATAAATTATTCATGATAGCCTTAGTTTACTGACTGTACTAGAGTTTTATTGGTTTTCGTTATAATTGATCATATTCAATACTTTTATTCAATGGCGAATTCAATAGTTTTTTCTTTAAAAGTTTTTGTTTTTATATTTTCAAAGGAATTCATCACTTATTTTGCAAACACTTTCATATTTCATAAATTTGTTATTTATCGATTAATTGTTTTTAAACTAAAAAATTGGAAAGAAAGTTATTGAATTTTTCGATATTATGTCAATTTCAACAATTTGTGAGTGATGCATTTATTTCACATAAACTTGTACATTATTGAGTGGCTTTTTTAGAACTACTGAAGGTTGCTTCGTCAAAAATGATGATCAGTTATGATAAATCAGACAAGAATGCAACGAAATAACGTTCTCAAAACATGCATAGAAAAAATTGCCCAACCCATCATATTACCTAAATCAGCTTAACAATGCGAAGAAGAGCCTAAAACAATGTTGGTACCCCATGCGATACAATGAGCACTGAACAGTGATCACAAAGATACTTCACTTTAGCTAATTTTTTTCCCAATACTTTTACTTTGATTTAAAATCTACTATAAAATATTTCACTTTTAAAAAGGTTTTTCCCACAATAGATGAGACTTCGTTTCATTCGATCATATAACACCCGGTGACGGCCAATATCTACAATTATCAGTTCAGAACCAATCTTAAAGCACTTTCTCTCAACAAATGCTCCGGGAATTTTTTTCACAGGTGCGGTAATTTTATATTCTTGATCCATGCATTCCTTTACTTTCTTTATCTATGAGTTCCCATACTCATTACATGTTGAAAGTCTGTCAATTCACGTTTTTTCTTCTAAAGTATGCAAGTAACACCTTAACATCTCTTTTAAATTCAAGCTTTCAAAAAGGGAAATTTACTAAGGAAATAAAATTAAAAAATAAGTACTAGCATGAAAGAATAAATCCTCAGCACGTACCTAGTTAAAAAAAATATCGATGTTATTCGAGACATGCTCAAGTCCCAAGACCACAAGCAATTTAACAAACTGACAGCCTTTGAAAAAAATGCGGAATTACATTTTATTCTTTGAGGTTTAATTATAAAAGACATCAAAACAAAGAAGTCTTATCAGAAAAAACCTACACTTAAGATATCTAATGATCTTTTTTTTATTTCTAAACAGTGGTTAAGGGTGGTTGAAAAATAAAATTGATACTTTTTTGTTTGTGCCGAAAACGGCGGGTGCATTTTTAATATTTTTTTTTTCGGATTATAAAATTGATAAGATAGTTTCAAAAAGTTATAAATGAACTTACACAAATAAGTAAATAATATTGCATTTCTGAAGTTAATAATTCCATAGTTTTATGTGTAGTTCGAACTAATAATCAAATCATGAAAATTTTAGCTTTGACATAATAACACATAATTGATCGAATACATAGATAAATGTGGAAAAAATATTATAGCTTAGACACTCAATAATAATCAAAAGAATAGCGATAGTGAAACCTTAATCTTTAAGTTATGTCATTAAGGTTGTTCTATTCCATCAAATTTAAGTAATTATCATAAAAGATAAAATCTAGACTATTCTTTTCTTTTCAAATGATAAAAAATAACAAATTAAAACCGTAATATTTAAGTAATGTTGAAAATTACGAAATAAGGTAGTAATAAATTAAACGAAGTTTTGAATTTTTGGTGTAATTAGATAATTATTTTCATCAGTTCTTGTTTTGCGTGGGGGTAAAATTGGTAAATTACTATCACAAGAAGTTTCAAAAGAAAAGTTTAAATAAAATAAATGTATTTCTGTTATTGTAATTATGCTGAGATTAAAATAAGTGTATGCAATAATATTTTAGAAAAGAAAAAGAAAATTGTTAATTTAAACCTAAAAGAGTAATTTAATTAATTTTAATATCTGAAGCTATAAATGTGGCACCTTGGGAGCCTCCAAAGATGCTCCACACCTAAATAAATAGTTTAAGAATTTAGACGATTGTAATTTAGAAATTGGTTCAAAAAAGTATCTCGAAGGATGATACCAAAAATAAGTGATTTATGTCATGACAGAAAAAAAAATCAGGGAAGAATTTTAATTATATTTAATATATTTTATTTCTTTTTAGATTTTGTTAAGATACATAGGCTCATGGATCCACGTTTGATTTCAAATTTAAGATTTTTAAACATAGGTTTTTCATTAATTAATGTGTTTTTTTTTTCAAAGTAATCTAATTTTTATGTTATTATTCAAGGTGTCCAAAGGTGGGCCATGGGGTACCTTGGGATACTTTAAAATGCATTCTTAATTTGTTATTAATAATTCCCTGAAAGAGATAATTGGTCAGAAAAGTTCTATTTAATGCGTAATAGAGCAGTTTTTTAATAAATATGAATGTATAAAATAATAATAAAATTTCAAGAAAAACGTCCCAAGGTAGTACCTCAATTTTCCCAACTCTACCATTTTTTTCCATTCTCTTCTCGGTGATTAATGATTAAATAAAACCTTCAGCTTCTAGATACGTATATATGAATAATTTGTTTTGGATACATTTCGTTTACACTTTCGGTCACAAATTTAGCACAAACAACTATTTTCAAAAAATATTACTGAAACCAATCATTCCTTTCGCAGCGTTTTCGTTTATTTTATTTTATTTTACCGATAAAATAGAAACCAAGCTTACACCGACGACACTACGTTTCCAAACCAAGATAATAACGAAATATTACCTTACATGTGCAAAACAATAGCTCCATACAAATTTTTCGTTACCCAAATTTGCATTCTAGACGAAACGTATGTACGATGTAAATCATTGAAAAACGTCGGTAACAATAATTCCACCCTCTTTAGAGAGTACAAAAAGAAAATCGCCAAAGCACATTCAAAACACAAAATAGCCCGTCACGATCGACTCCATGCGCGTTATCCTGTCAGAAATACACCGCAACAAATAACGTCATTTCTAGTTATTAATGGCGATGCTTACAAAACAGCCGCGTCCAGAACACAAAAGGAACAAAAATCGAATCCCCTTATGTTCGAAAGAACGAAATATGATTCTCAAGAGTCCCGTTCCGTGGTACCTTCCCCCTGGCAGACAGCAGAAACGAATTGATCTCTATTTATCTTCACAACAGTCGCTTTTCCAGGACATTTGACGCTTCAGAAACTCTCTGCGTGACATGTTGTAAGTGTAACGACAGCAGGAGCTGTGTTTGAGATTCGCCATTTCCATTTTGTTTAATCTAGCAGCTCTTCGGCTTCAGTGGACGGAAATTCATATTTGGATAAGAGATATTTTCCTTTGTACCCTTCTTGTGTGATGATAAAAACTCGGAGTTTTGTGGAAGGGTAGGAAATGGGTAGTGGCAAAGTGTTGAGACGAGAGGAATATGCGGATTCTATCTGGAAATATAAAATGTGTAGATGTTATGTGTTTGCTCAACAAACCTATTCGTATCTGTTCTGTAAGTTTTTAATTTTCACTATTGAGTTTGAATAAAAAATACGTGTTTTAAGTTATTTTAAGAATAGTATGTGTGCTTTGAAAAATTTCAATATCTATAGATATTGAAATTTTGAAATTGAGAAATTTGAGATTTTGAATTGAAAATACATGCTCTTATAAGAGCATGTATTTGATTATCTTAAGTAAGTCATAAATTAAACGTAAAATACTTTCAATGCCACTTACTCTATAACTATTAAAACTTCTACAGGAAGTGCCCACTATACTACTTAGGAAAAGGGACGATTAATTTGAGCGGTGGTAGAGAGGAGAAAAGCTTAAAAAGAAATACTAATATAGTTTCAGAACTATCTGGCCACTTTGATTTGATCGAGGATTCTAAATTTTTGTGTAATGGTTAAATTGTTTAAAATATTCTGACTAGCGACAATTATGTTATCAAATTAATCAAGTTAATTGTTTCTAAATAAATACTTTGTAATAAATCATATATTTTCATCATATATAATTCGTTAACCTTTTAACAACTATATAACGAATTTATTTAAAAACAACATTACTATTTTTGCATTTGATAAATACTTTATTCTATTATTATAAATTCCATTACACGTTTTAAAAATTTCACTCATTCCTGATCTCCCTTCTATTTTATTATTCTTATATTTTTGCATAACCTTTAATTAATCTAAACTTCGAATCCCTCCACGAAGTAAACTCGAAATCAAATACTACCAAAAGGAGTACCGTTATTCTCCACTTATACCTCCGAAGCCCTTGGGGAGGCAACATTCTCGTATAACGAGGCCTCCCATAACGCGAAACCTGGCAGAAATGCAGATACGATTACTGTGCATCGGCAGCACAGCCTCCTCCATCAGCCGTTATCATAATTCAGAAAATTCAATGAGCCTTCGGAAATGCGTCGTTGAATGGATTCGCCACCGGTGGGAAATGATATATCGGAGCCTCGTTTAGGTGCTGTCACTGAAGTTGAATACGGCCTTTGATTTCGATCGCGGCCGTTAGGGCTATTACCCCTGTGCCTAAACTTTCCGAATTCAATTGCTAATGATGGGAAAGGAAAACGTCCAAGTGGCCGATGCCTTTCGCGATGGTGTTGATGGATGAGAGGTTCATTTAATTAGGAAGAATTATTGTATTTAATTGTGGTTACATGAGAGGTCTTGAACTTGGAATTATTCTAGTATTTGAGTGTGTCAGTTTAAGTTATTATTTTATCCGAGATATGTTACTTAAACTTGCTTGTGAAGTTGCATTTGATTGATTATTTTCAATGTTCTAACATTTTGTTCTACTTTTGACTCATAATATAACTCAGTACATAAACAAAATTAGTAAACATACCAAAAAAGAAAGTAAAATTTAAAAAACAACTTCCATTACATTGGAACAGTAAATTGACTAATGTAATAAAAGACATAATTTTTTAATAACAAAACCTTTTTACGAGTTATTCACATTAACCCTCAATATCTAAACCTTTATTGCTAAAAAATATAAACAAAATATGTAGATTGTAACTGATATTATGAGTTATATTACTTTTATATATTATATTTGGTGAGGATCTAAAAACAATTTTACTCTGTGATTTTTAATTATCCTTTTAGAAACTAACACACTATAAATAAATTAACTGGCTGTCTTTATGTACAAAAATAGTATGTAGTATTATAAATTGCATTATGAAGACATTTTTTATATTTGTTTATAAAGCCTACATAAAAAACTAAACATTAAACAAAGTCAACAAAACTATAAAATAGTTGGTCAACATTTTTAAACGAAATTTCAATATTCGGAATAAAGAATACGAAGAACCAAACATTAGATTATTGGAAAACAAAAATAATAAATAATCTTTTCCATCCCATACATTGTTTTTTTATCTTAAAATGTACAGAAGTTTATTATTTATTGGATTAAGCAAGGGATGAAACTTTTAGAAACCCAATTTTTAAAACTTTGCATCAATAATATCGATAAGTCCGTAAAGTTTTCCTGTCAAAGCTAAACTCTATCGAAGTATCTTGATTTGTGTGTCATCCGCTCACACGATTCATCATTGCCTTCTAATGATAAAATCAAAGGAAGTCATCACAGGGACCCCATCAAAACAAATTCACCAAGCAATCAATTTTTTAGTGTCAGAGCAGATCTGAATCAAATCGCGACATCGCGATTTCCAAAAACCATCAAATCGCCATATTGTCACGCCAAGTCATCATTTGGCGCTTAACTTCTGATGCAATCTGACAGCCTGTTCTTTATAAATGGAGCTGGGATCACTCATCAATCAATACGAAGCCATAGCCTCAGAGACATTTTCCCAAAGGCGGTCTCTGTTTACGTTCCCGCTAATCTGCAGAAAGTTTGACCTGGGAGTAAATAGGAGGAAGCCGGCCACTAGAGGCGATTCCCTCGGGGTCAACGGATTTACCAAGTTGTTTAATGGGTGGGAAATTGGTGGAAAGTAGTTGGAAGTTTAGAACTTCTGGTTTTCAGGGGTATCCAGTGACGGAAAACACAAGGGTATGAGAACCTTTTAATTAGAAATTCTCCATTCAATTTGCGTTTTATTTGTATAAAAGTAAAAAAATGTAACCCATTTTGGTACCCTAACATTCACAAAAAAATTTTTGTTAATGTGTGTGAGGAACTTCTTTTTACTTCACTTATCCATATTGTTGAGATTGTTATTGTTTTGACCATTGTAATTTTTTTTGTAGTTTAGAACTATGTATTAATTTAATGAAATAAAGAGATTGAAATACTTTATTTACACAAAGTTAAATTATTTATTAAAATTTTATGGAACAATAAATTTTTTCATCAAAATAATGTCAGTACATTAAAATTATGTTTTGATTGACACGGAACCTTAATTTTCTCAATAAGATCAACAAAATAAACATTGCATTTATTATAAGGCTAATACACTTTACACATCTAAACTTAAACACTCGGTTTAAAAATAAATAATAAGAATGATTTCACTCCAGAAAACGAAAATGTCGTTACTATTATTCTAATGCTTATAGTATTCAAATAATTCCATGTTCTATTTATAAAACTTCTTGTAAAAACTATGATAAGCATGTACGCATTTTAAAATACATGAATCAAAATCATTACTCTTACACCAGTACCTTCCTCGGAGAAAACATTCCTTTTTAAATCAATATAATTTTAATAAGAGTTATTGTGTTTGTCAACATATTCAGAAGTTCTGTTAAACCAATACAAAATCAATTCCCTAAGGTGGATACGAAACTTTTCTATAGTTTGATTGAGTTAAGAAAAAAAACTCCACATAAAATTGCATTAGTGAAATGGAAAACTATTCTTATGGTCTTTTGCATATGCAGTATCATCGATTCAAGCCATCCTTATAAAAACCCATAAGACGTGACTCCAAATCGAAAGGAATGGTTATACGTTCTTTGAATACATCAAAACGACTTTGAAATTTGAATTCGCTTCGGGTATCGTAAAATAGAGGGGAGAATTGTAAATGCAAGGGCATCTATGAAAGATAACCTCGAACCAAGTTTCTTTCTGAGTAACCATGGAAAAATCTATTATTCTTATTGATTTAAAGCAAACTTTTTAATCGACTGATAATTGTTACTTATTGTTATTATTATTTTAAATCTTCTAGAAATTTGTTGTTTTTTACGTGAAACAATATAAACATTTAATCATATAGGGTAGAGTTTTTGTGTGTTTTGTGTGCATTTTTGTCCAAAAAAACTTAACAAATTAGCAATAAATACTTTAAATACTACAATTAAGGCATTATACCTACAAATATTTTTCCTGTTTAAGTTATTTTAGTAAACTTTCAATTTTAATAAAAAGATAAACACAAGTCTCTGAAAGATTAAAAATTTTATGAAATTTTAATTATGTATTCATTATTATCAGGTATTAACCCGCATGTGCTTAGCTAAAATAATTACTGCATGAAATAATTTAATATACATCATCTTAATGTAAATTACAATTACCATCAATTTCTAAAGATTTAATAGATGTATTAATTTGGAAACAAATACTTAACTAAAAATTATAAAAAAGATACAGTTCTGAAAGTACATTAGAATTTCCTTTTAAACATAACTGATTATAAATAAAACACGAAATATTTTCAAAATAATGATCCAAAAGTACTTCAAATGTTAACACAATTAGTGTAGTTATGTGTGTAAAAGAACTGTTGAAAACATTTAGATTAATACCTTTAAAAATATTACATTATTGTCGATAATCCATGATTGTAAGGACCTTTCCTAAACTGTTTTCTTCACATGATTCACCAACATTTTTAAAGGATATACATAAAAGGAAAATAATAAGGAAAATTATTAAGCATAAAAAAATTGTTACTTTTGTTTCCAGTAAACTATCTGATATGTATGAAGAACTATGCAATATTTCTTTCAGCTATATAATAAAAATATAACCATTAAAAAGAGACATAAATAATTCAAACGATTAATTTACCACCCGTATCATTTCTAACGTCCCCCAAAAAAATCCCCACAAAAATAAACATCATTCGTCTTTCTAATTCCAATCTAGGACATTTACCATTCATCCCCCATCCAGCAAGACTTCCGACACATCTAAACACGATCCTTATCGCAAAAAAAAAGCTATCCCATGATTACCCAGAAACATCTCGCATTAAAAGCATTAAAAGTCCCTTTTCCCCCATAAAGTCCTTCCATCACCCGAGCGCTTATTCATAGACCGCTGCCGTGTTTACATTGGAGCGTCCCGCTTGTTTGGGGAGATCGCAGACAGCCACCTATGGCATTTGTCACGCTGTCCTGTCGCCCACGTCTCTGGGGACCTCTGATGTTATTTGGGCTCCAAGGACTCGGGAGGAGGGGTTATTTCAGGCAAATAGGGATTGTTTGTTGATCGAGAGGAGTTCGAATCGGGAGAAGTGACCGTGTTCCATTTGTGAAGCTAGGGGATGTGGGGGGGGGGGATTAAATTCCTAGGATTTATGATATTGCTTGATGCGCACTAGAAAGTTTCGAAAGGGGGTCAATAAATAGTAAAGAGAAAGAGGTTAAAATTCAATATAAGATATTTGAGGAAAACCATCTTTAAGTTTCTCTTAAAATTACTTTAATAGCTTTTCCTAATGACGTTTGGATTATTAATAGTAATTTAATGTTAAAAAATTTAAATGAAGGTAAAGAAAAGCAGTGATAAAAATTATGTGAGTTAGAAAAGGCACAAAATGCTGAAAACAGATAGATGCTCAAGACCAAAGAGGCTCTGGAGCAAAAGAGATGCCGAAGAGCAAAGGAAATCGGAGAGTATAGAGATGGTTGAAAGCAAATTCATTCTGAAGAGTAAAGGGATGGCCGAGAGCATAAATAGAGGCTGAAGAGCAGAAAGATTATCAAAATCAAAGGAATGCTTAAAAACCTTTCGTGACCATATATGATCTTATCAAAATGCAATCTATAATAAAAATTAAAAAAAAGTAAAAGCTAAAAATTAAATTTAATTCAAAAAAGCGAAAACGTAAATAAGATAGTAAAATTAGTTGTATTTATGATTATGCATTATTCAAATTACTAGTCAAGCTAATTTGTGAAAAGAAAATTGCATATTCAATGGACTCTAACCGCCTATCTGGTTCGAGACTTCACGGAACCAACACGTGACCTACAACTGAGCTTGCGATTGGTTACCACAGATACTACACTAGTAGATCTACTAGTGTAGTATCTGTGGTAACCAATCGCAAGCTCAGTAGGTCACGTGTTGGTTCCGTGTGACGTCAGACGGTTAGAGTCCATTGTCCAATTACCAATCGTAAAATATTGTTTTGTTATTGTATGTATTAAGTTTTTCTAAACGACTTAGTTAATACCTTATGTCAAATCAGGGCATTTCGTATAAAATGGTTACCAAGACATGCCAGGAGAGCACTTTAGTTCCAGATGCATGCGACACGGATCCACTATCAGTACTCTAGATAATTAGGTAAGTCGCTCCAGACAAAGAACTCATGCATATATGAAACCCAAGCGTGCCACTTTAACATTTTTATCAGTCGACGAACTTTCTGAAAACACAATAAGCTCCCGAAAGGTATTCGGATGCAAATGGAGATATCCCTCCATTTAAGTTCAAATAAAGAAGAGGAGGAGCACATAGAGTGGGTATCCCATTACTCGAGATTGCCCGATAAAGTGCGAACTTGACAAAATAAGTAAGGGGAAATATTTTACATTTAGTTGCATAAATGCGTTCGTTGGATAAGAAGACCGGTTCGGATCGAGACTAATGCTGGGTTATCCCAAAGTGCAGTAGGGAAGTTTCAAGTTGTTGAGATGATGTATGAAATGAGATTTTTTTACTTCTCTCAGTGTATTTGTGAAGAATAAACATAAAGACCTGTTTAGGTTTATCGATTTCGAGTGAAATATTCACCAGTAATTAACTAAGATTTTGTAATTTTCTTTGTGTAATCGAATAAATAGTTACATTTTGTTTTGGTGTTAAAATGAACAAATAAATCCTATTTTTATCGAGAAATAATTCTACATCAATTTTCATCGTGTAAACAACTAGTTTGGCCTGTTGCAAACTCATGAGTTAGATTCATGACTGTGAAGAGGTGTCTTGTGTTTAATATGTCATAAACTGGGCCCATAACAACACAATACAAATCCAATTCATGCCTCTTTGATCAAATGATGTCGCATCCGTTGTGCTCCAGGGATGTAGATAACGCTTGGACATGTATGGGCTCCCATAGATTTTCCGATTCTCTGCGAATGCCATCATATTGAACGGAAATGCAGTCCCATCATTATGGATCGTGCTATCCTTCTTGAATAGGCAATATCCTATAAACTACTGTTTAGCCCAATATTCCGATGGACAAGCCTTTGTCATATCTGTTGTCCGACGTTGTAGTGTTGCCCAGAAAGAATAATAATCCAAAGAGGAAATATAATTTGTTGTGATAGATAGGAAGATAGGGTGTTTTAGAAAGAGGTATTACTTTGCACATTTTTGTTTTTCTTATTGTTAAGGGGATCTAGACTATAGCGTGTTATATAGAAAAGGAGGGTAAGAGTACGCACAAAAAAATTATTTTAAACTAAAAAAATCCATAATTTAAAAGCTAGAGCTTTAAAAATGTACTGAACGTAAGTTTATTGACGCGCAAAACAAATTTCAAAAAATGAAAGTCTTGGCTTTAACGAAAATATGTTAAAAATCAAAAATTGAATGCGTTCTTTTACCCGACAGGTGGGTAAAATTACTCAGGACGTGAAGTCAAAAGTACGCGCCCTGAAAACTTGGCATAAATTTAAAAAATTACCACTGCCTTCGTAATTGGAAAATTCCACCCTCTTGTCACTTCTCTTTAAGTATGATTCAAACAATATTCAATCTTCTTTAAAAATCCATGAAATCCCAGTGTTACTTTTACAGGATTTTACATGAGCTAGTTTTCAGCTTCAAAAGGGTTGTAAGCTTTAAAAAGTTAAACTAAACATTTAATTAGAAATTAAACATGAACTAGTTTTTTCAGCTTCAGAAGGGTTGTAAGCTTTAAATAGTTAAATTAAACATTTATTCATCCGATGTAGCACATAACTCTCATATGGTAAATAGCATGATGAATTATAAGATCTTAACTACAAAAATGCCAACTATCTTATCTGAGCGTACTCTACGGCCGTATTCACAGCCATCAGCATCAGAGTTATCACCTTGGCGACGAAGTGTTAAGTCCAAAAACCGTATTCACAGCATCCGAATCAGAGCTTATAATCGTCCTAACGATAGCACCTCGAAGCTGGAGGTGTCAAACTCTGACTCGGTATCGACGCATGCGCAGTCGCTACTTCTCCACGGAGACGAGAAAGCTTCAAATAAAATGGATGCCGCCCGACCATTTCGACTGAGAAATTGTAACATCCGATCCGGATAATTAGGCTTCCGATTGAGCAGATCCTTGTCGAGAAATGATTTCTATGATGGAATGAAGAATAGAGAGGTAGGTTCTGTATAAATATAACCAATAAAAATGTCTGTCTGGTACTTGCTCAATGTTCATGCATACTACACTACTTGATACTACAATGTAAACATGGCTATGAGCGAACTACAAAATAGATTGTGTATTAAAATGAAACGCGATGTCATTAACTCCTATCTATAATATTTATTTTCCTCTTGTTAAACGTTATGTTTTGAATCAATTTTAAACTTTTTATTCAATATCCTTATATTATGTTCTCAGGCGAACTTTTGATTTTAGTGAATTCTATTATGCTATTATTTTTAATTAAAAAGTTGTCTACCTAAATACAATAATTAATATTACATAAGGAATTGAATTTCTGAAATCCAAAAAGCATTTGTTTATTTAAGAACACTCATTTATAATTATAATTCTCTGTATTCTGTGATTTTAATTGAGTAATGAACTGTTTTGTTGGAGATTTAAAAGCAAAACATTTATTTAATGTATATTGTCTTTTTCATGAAGATTAAATATATTTAATTGATAATTTTTTAAAATCAATTTTAATCTCGATATTACATATTTGAGGGTTTAGATTTTTCTTTTTATTACAGGTATTGACCTCAGAAACAGTTGCTTTTGAACAGCTGCTTATTTGTGCCTTGAAAATTCATTTGAAAATTATTGATATAGTTTTAATTTTCTTTTTAAATTGTGAAACAAAATATTTTACTGTATTAGTAATGTAATAATTTCTATGTATTTCTTATTATACATTTCTTTTTATGTATACAAGAATTGTTCCTTTTTATGTTCAAAAAGTTGCTCAATTTACTTTTTATTGAATAAAAAATCCACTTTAATTAATGTTGTTTATGAGTTTGTAAATGTATATTATGGTAGCTTACAGTGGTAATATTTTTCAGAGTTTTCATTACTTTCTTCAAATCAGAATATAATTTTTGATTCAAAAGAAACTGAATTATTTTTCAAAATGTCTTATTTTTTGCATGGAAGTTTAATGTGTTCTGGCAGAACTGTTTTCTTTCTTTTGTTTCATAAAGAATGTTGGGTTTTTTCTCTGTATTTTTTTCTTATGTATAAAGTTGAAATGGCATTTTAATGATTTTATTAGCCATTACTATTGGGATATACTATCATAGCTTTAATAAGTATTTTTTTTTCATTTTTAATTATTCATATTTTTTTTTCAAGAATAAAAAAATAAAGGGAAGATTGAGTGACCATTTTAAGTATTTTAAATTTTATTTCATAAATACATGATGCAAAAATAATAGGTACTACTGTTTTAGTATTTAGTAGTGTTATTAAAGTATGGGCCTTTATAACTGTAAATCATTAAATAACTTTTATTATAGTCAATATCCTAAGGAAAAAAACCCTTTTTTTTTAAACAATCTAGCTTCATTTAATAGCTTCAGAATTTATTATTCACATCAAGGAAGGGTTGGGAGAAATTTTAAATTGATAGGTAGTAATAATAATAGTATCTTAGATAGTTTTAATATTTATTGTTCAATTGAGTTTCAAAAATTTGTGCAGGTTTACTATAGAACAGCTTTGCAAAATCTCTTGAGACTTACTTTATACTGCTTTTGTGTTTTAGAATTTGAGATTATAATCAATGCTAATTTATATAGACCTCTTCAACCGGAACTTGGTGGCGCTACGATCCGGGCGCTTGGATTACTTCCGGGTTACTTCTGTTGGCGTTGTATTTGGCTATTCTTTGATCTGGCTATTATTGGCGACCGGGTTTGTTTATGCTTGTATTCCGTCGTGTGTTGTTTATTGTTTTATTATTCTGTGGAGCATTTCGCTGATTTAATTTATACATGAATAGGAAAAGAGTCCATGGCTCCACTTGTTCTGCATTTGGATGCAGTATTAAAGCACGAACCAATTTATTATCTGAAGTAAAGTTGTTCAAGTTTCCCCGTGATGAAGATCGTCGACGGCAGTGGGAAGCTGCTGTAGGCAGACCAAATTGGAAAGCAAGTAATGCTTCTGTTATTTGCTACAAGCACTTCATCACAGGTATGTGTATAGTGTATAATTGTATATAATAATATATATTTAGAAGAGCCAGAGGCACAGCTTCGATAAGAGTCCAGCTGCCATGGTTACCCATAAACTTAAATGACAACACTTAAGCATACTTTTTTTTAAGATACAAATCTTCACGATTATTAACCCACTAATTTGAAAATCCTTCAAAACAGTTCTCTTGTAAATTTGTTCCTAGCTTAAAGGAATATCTTGGAAAGTCAGATAAATTCCACTTTCCACTTTGATTGTAAAATATATAATGTCTGATATTTCTCAATAATGATAATTTAAACATTCATTTTAAATAAATAAAAATTTTAAAATGTTTTTTAAACTTTATTTATTTAGGCAAACGTTCTGAAGATCCACAACATCCAGATTATGTGCCTTCTAGATTTGGTCATGGGGAAGAAAGTGTGGACAAGGATGACAGGCAGATGGAAAGAAGTAAGTTCATTTCAATATAATTTATATTCTCTCTGTCACAGCATAATTTAAAATGAGGTAATAATATCAAAACTAGGCTTGAAAATACCAGAGCCATCCAGAATTATGTTGCAAGTGTATTATTACATTGTAAGTAAAATTTAAATACAACCCTGTTTAAAAAAGGATTCATTTTCATTCATTTGTTTTCAGGGTGCTAAATAACTATTTAAAACTTCTAAGCTCGTTTTAGATGATAAATATTCACCAAATAATGCCAAATTATTTTAGCTGTCCTATGTGTTACTGTTTATTTTTCTCAGTGGTATGTAATCGTGGTGATATTTATAAATCTTAACATTCAAAATATCCTGCTCTATGTAATACGAGTGTGGCTATGAGGGTGGGGGGATTACCTAATAGTTGGCGTTTCAATAACTGTCGCCAAATCATACATAATGATAAAGCGATATATAGGGATAAATAATGACTGTCACTGAATGAAAAACTTTTTTGAAACTTGTATATTTTTCATTTTGCCCCATTCACAGTGCATGTTAAGTAATTTATAAAGAATATTTTCATATGGCTTCAATAGATATGCACTGAATATCAATTTATTTTATCTATTAGTTAGTCTTGTTTATCAATTGGCTGAAAATCAATTCAAACCTTAATTATCTGAGGGCTGATAGCCACAGTTAAAAAACCTGTGCAAGCTTGTTTTAATTTACATTTAAAGTTGTGTTTAATATAATCAAGCTGTTTTGTTACACAGATATTTCAGAGAGAATGACATTGACTGCGGCTAGGTTAAGATCGTTGGAATCTAGGAATTGTACCCATGTTTAATTTATGAGCTCTCGAATGTGCAAATCTTTTTTTTGTATTTATGTATTAGTTTTATTTATATGATGAACTGTCCCTCTACTTTTACTTTTTTTTTACTTAGGTTGGGTCTACTCAATGCAACACATCAATGCAGAGGAAAAGAACGCGGTTTTGAGGCTTGCTAAATATTGGCAAAAGCCCTTTTCAAGATTTCCCATTAATATTCTAAACTAAATGATGCTCTTGTTTGATGACCACTTACTTAAATGTGGCACCAATCAAGAACATCTTTTGGTTGCTGTTAACATGCATATAGAGAGATGTTTTTGAGTATTTTAATTTACCTTTTTTTTTAGGTTTTTGATAGTCTTACATCTAATATTATCACCCCTGCATCTTTAAATATACTAATTAATATACTATTTTACAATGTATTGTACTCTTATCCTCAGATAATTTTTTTTTCTCCTTTTTTTAGACATTACACCTTCATCAGACTTACACCTCATAAATGAGATTGTAAAAAAGGATGCCTCCACGATGACAGTTTTGTCCCAAGAGGACATACATGAAATGGAAACATCCCGGAATGGGTATGAAGGCAGAATAAAAGTCATACAGGAATCTGCTAGGAAGTCTGTAGCTGATAAAATATTTGAACACAAACAGGCTTTTAATTTTTACACTAAGTTGCCAAACTTAGTTATGTTTACTGGGCTTCTAGAGTTCATATTAAATGGCTGGAACCCAGTTGTGAAAACCTCCATTAGTCATGCAGACCAGTTGCTGCTAGTCATAATGAAACTAAGAATAGGCCTGTTAAATGAGGATTTGGCATATCGTTTCTCCATTTCCCCTAGTACTGTAAGCTGTATTTTTAGGGAGTGGATTAAAAGGATGGGAGAAGCTCTCGCAATATTCATAGTTAAACCTTCAAAAAAAATTATTAAAAAAAATCTACCACAATGTTTCATAAATGCAAACCTGCAGCATGTAACCAGTGTAATAGACTGTTCCGAAATATTTATTCAGAGAGCCTTCAACTTAGATGCAAGAGCCCAAACGTATTCCAATTACAAACACCATAATACAGTTAAATTTTTTATATCAATTACACCGTCTGGAAGTATCGACTTCATTTCAAAGCTATATGGAGGCAGAACATCTGATAGGCAAATAACTTATCTCAGTGGGTTTCTGGATAACCTTGATGGAGAGGATACAATTCTGGCAGACCGAGGTTTTAGAATAGAAGATCTAGTTAGTTTGAAGGGAGCAAAAGTAATTCTCCCTTCATTCACCAAAACTAAAACACAACTGTCCGGAAAGGAGGTTATGGAGTCAAGGTTAATCGCAAGAGTGAGAGTCCATGTCGAGCGACAGATCGGAAGGATGAAATCATATGGAATTTTAAAAACGAAATGGCCAATCACCTATTTCAACAAAGTTAACGAAGAAAGTTCAACTGCTGACAGCATACTAACAGTGATTGCAGCATTATGTAATGTTGCGAGACCCCAATTACTATAAAATAAAGTCATAATAATGTGTTCTTAAAAAATCGCAGATTTCTTGTGTTCCTAGAGATTGAGATTAGTCACAAACATGCAAGCATAGTGAAAAATAAATTAGATAATGGAAAAATTAGAAGGATGTTATAAAATAATATATTTATTTTCCATTTTATAAAATTAAGACTATAAAGCCTACTAGTTTAAATATACATACATAGTTTCTTTACAAAAATAATAGTGGTAGAACAGTACTCGATATCACCAGCAAATTTATTTCTACATTGTTGATACCATATAGGGAGGTTGATTAATTTCCTGCTGTTTTCTACTAGATTACATCTTGAGTCGCTAATAATGCAGTTTAAGAAGGAAATAATTTAGCTAAAACTCCAGTGCAAGCCATTTTTATGTAGCACAAACTACTTTTTTTTAATTGTTAACATGCCTAATTTTTGACCAACAAAGGAAAATTTTCAGACAGAAATATTCAAATGCTGCCAAAAAGATAAGGAAAGTAGTGCCAAGCAGACTTTTTAATGATTCGGTCAGTTTAGGTTTTTCAAAATTTATTAAATTTAATTTTTAAGGAAAAAACCAGTGAAAATTACTCAACCTTCCCACATATATGTTCTGTAACATAATAAGTAACTATAACATCAAAAAGGGCAGAAACTAATTTAACGCCAATTTCAAACTCACAAAATTGAGTAGATTTTCACAATTTTTACGAAACCCGGACCCTTCACAAAAAGTCTGGAATGACCCCTGCATAAAGTTAAATTTTAAAAGTCTAATTGATTGGAATCACTGCAAAAAAAAATTCGGTGGGGCACAGTGCATTTTTGTTAAGCTAAACCTTTGTAAAAAATTCAAAGAGTGAAAATACTCCTGGCTGGTTTTTTAAATAGTATTTCCGATTTCCATGGAGTGAAATACTCTCTCAGAGGAGTTAAAAATGTCTCTGTCCATGACATATAGTGTTTTCAGGTGACGTCACCAGCAGCTATTTTCTTTTAACTGTTGTAAGCCTCTAGAATAAACTTTTAAAGAAAAATATGTATGCAGTATTGATTTAGAATGATAAAAATACAAAAACACATTAAAAATAAGTTATTTTCTAAAGCTAATTATGTATGACTAGAAATATATTTTGCATGTTTAAGTAGAACTTTTAAGGATTTAAAATTTTTGGTAATACATTATTTTTAAAAAATCTCTCTAGGCTGGGCTTAATGAACTCCCAATACTCGGAGTCACACTCAATTATCTGTACGTGCATGTCGACATCTGTACATGTAATAAAATAAGCTTTCTGAATATTCCAGATATTCAACTGGCCTTGAACCTGATCATAATAAGGATGATGAGGTTTCAAATTCAGGTTCTCATCCAGGAAAAACTGACGTTCTGGTATTTGATTAACTAAAAGGCCTTTTCCTCTAGAGGGACACTTAATTTCCACTAACGCATCCTCACAACAATCACACTCCACTAGGCCATCAGGAGTAGCCCCCATGAATGGGTTATTTTTGTCAATTAAGAACCCAGTGGCCTTTAGACATCCATTCACATGGCTTTCACTAAGGTATTTACGAAACTTTTCCCTTGCCGTCTCCTCAAGGTTTTTTCCCCATAACATTGAGGCGTTGGTAAAGGGTTTCTTCAAGCCAAGGATGGTGTTCACTACATTATCTAATCCTCTAATGGTGCATCGAAGAATTCTACCAAATAGAGATGCAGTCATCCTTCCTTGGCGTTGAGCGTACCATTCTCTGGACAAGGACTGATTCCTGGTAGATTTTTCTATGAATTTTGTCTTGTCGATACTTATTGAAAGGCTCTTCATCAACATTTCTAACCTTAGAGCTAATGGTATATCAGCAGGCAATTCTTTATTTTCATCCAAAATTGTTTTTATTAATGAAGGAACTAAACCGGTATCTTCATCTAACAGTATCATCAGGGGAGAAGCTGAAGGTTGCCTTTCCTAGAAGATACACATCATTAAAACACTTTGCAAAAGCAACATTTCTTAAGCAAAATAATTACTGGTTTTAACATCCAATTTTGCATTACTACATAAACTTGCAACAGTAAAAAAATGCACAAAAAAAAAGCTTTCTTTCAAAGGATAAATTTGCTTACATTCTCATGGGCATTTTCATTCACATCTGCTTCTACTTCACTAGCTGAGGATGTTTCCTCACTTGATATTACTGTTAGAAAAGGAGCAGTTGGGTTGTTGGCCTAGAAGATATTACATGCTACAGTGGAAGCTCTTATAGCTTACGCTTTTCTGGAAGGTAGACTTGATTCCCTCAAAGCAGTGGTTCCCAAAGTGGGTTCTGTGGAACCCACTTTGGCGATACAATTGTTCGATTCCGGTATTTTTTACATTCTAACTAAACTAACTAAAACTAACGTCTGATCAAGGGACAATTGTAACTTTAATCTACCATTCTACCAACAACCACGGACGTAGCTATAGCTTTAACAAGGGGGGGGGTCCAAGAAACTTCATTCAGGGGACACTGA
Source organism: Tetragnatha montana (assembly GCA_963680715.1). Classification (NCBI taxonomy): domain Eukaryota; kingdom Metazoa; phylum Arthropoda; class Arachnida; order Araneae; family Tetragnathidae; genus Tetragnatha; species Tetragnatha montana. The sequence goes on from OY796680.1 coordinate 30,585,070, forward strand.
AAGTGTAGCTAAAACAGGGTTTGTTTTCTATGGAGAAAAAGTAAAAGTTTGAGGTTTCGAAAGGGAGTGTATACCTTGAAATTCTCCCTGAGCGTAGCAAGGGGTTATAAAGGCTTAGGTTAACCTTTATCACGAGGAGGGACAAAATGGAGTATGCGTTCCCAGTCAAAGTTCAACTTTTTGACTGGGGCAAAACCTATAAGACCTCATCACCAGGACCTAGGGAGCCGTTACTAGGCTGTTTCGAAGGAGTTCTGGCCCCCCAAATGTTTCTAACAGTTTTCCTTTTTCGAGTAAAATGTGTTACATTTTAAATGTGAATTTTGCGGTTAGTACATGCTTTCAAGCAAAACAGGGGGGTCTGGGGATCCTCCGCCTCCCCCAGAAAATTTTAAGAAATTTGATCCGAAAAAGTTGTATTTTCACGCATTTTTTGGATATCTGGGACAGGAACCTTTCTGTTTGGCTTACATAAGGTTTGGGCTAAGGGGGGTCTAGACCCCCTAAACCCCCCCTTATATACGTCCATGCAACAACGTATGCCTCATTCAATTATGGGTCTGTTTTTGACTAGAATAAACACTTGCATCTCGTTTTTACATGGAAAATTTGAATTGGTTTAATGTAAAAAATACTGGAATCGAACAATTGTATCGCTTTCTGCTCAGATATGCGAGGTTTTTTGCTAATTTTCACCCCTTAGACCCCACTTGCGTCTTGCGACCCCCCCTTTCTATACCGATTCTTGTTCGTCTTGATGTACCCTACCTCCCCTAGAAGTTATGAAACATTTGTCTGAAACACCCTGTATAAATATTAAATTCTTCTTAATTAAATTAAAATTTAAGTTCTTTATTTCAAATTTATTTCCAGCGCGCGCGCGGGAAGAAGGATCGCAATGTTATCACCCTTCTTCATGTACATTATTCATGAAATCAAATCAAAACTACAGACACCTTTCCCCCACGTGGAGAGACGAAAAGTTTCAGTTCGCCTGCACTCTGCCCGCCTCTCGATGTCTGGGATTGGGTTGATCGACTGTCAATCACGAGCTGGTCTCACTTCGCGTTTTGAAATTATATAACCTAATGTGAAAGTCTTTGTTAAAGATTCAAGAGAGAATAGTGATGCTTTAGTTAGTATGTGCGTTTAAGTCGTTCTGTGAGTAGCATAGAGTGAGTAGTCGGTGTTCCTGTATTGCCCTGGGTTGTATCTTACTGGTGAATGTTGGTCTCGTATAAACTTGTGATGTGTCTGTTCTTCATTGAAACATCAAACATCTTATTATTCGATCCACCAAGTCTTGCTCATAATTTAACAGCAAGCTAAAGAAAAGGGCCCTTTGCAAAAGAAAAGGGACACATAGCCTAGAACTGTGAAAAAGGAGTCATTTGTTTCCAGTACAGTGGAAGAGGGCACGTGAAGAGAAAATGCAGATTTCCCCACCCCCATTCGAGTTCAAAAGCAGTGACAGGATGGAGAAAATGAAACCCAAACTTTCATCGTGGACAGCGGCGCGACGCCCCACACGTGCGGACATGCGGCCTGGTTTGAGGAGCTAAAACCTTCAGTGGTCAATACCAGATTTGAGTGGAAATCTCATTTGTGTAAAGCAAATTCATCAGGCTGGATACTCTATAGTGTTTACTGGTAACAGTGCATTTGTGAAATCAGTAAATGGAAATTTCGAATTGTGTAGGCGAAATTCTAAAGGTCAATTTGTGTTTGAATTCTTAATTGATCATAATGTGTGTGATAAAGAATCATCAAACATCAAATGTGTGTTTGGCTGCAAATGATGCTAGTTTATGGCATTGCAGGTTAGGGCATTCTGGTTACATGTAATGAAAAAGCTTGGTTTACCAACAAGTGATGATTTCTGTGAAAATTGTGTGCTTGCTAAGCAATCAGCTAATCCCTTAGGTAAAGGTAATAGGAGTAGAGAAAAGTCTGCATTTAATTCTCAGTGATTTGTGTTGTCCTATTCAACCTATGTGTGGATTTGCTCCATTAACCGATTTTTTCTTAAGCAAATACATTAAATTTTTAAGTAAAGTGTCTGTTTAGTCCAAAACATTAAAAGTATCCGTGAAAAAAGATTCCATAGATCATCATATTGCATACAAGATGCCAATTAAAATCTTGCAGTAAGAAACCAATAAAAATTTGGAAAAAGTGCAATGCTGGACTATGTAGGGACTGTTTTTTGGACTTTCATTCATAAAAACCCTTTTTGTAAGCTAAGTCAACCTATGTAACTTTTTGTAGTGTATTGGACCGTTGTCCTATTTATAGAACAGTCCATATAAGAAAAAAATAATCTTTTTGAAAAAAATTTCTTTTTTATGTGTGAAAGTAGCTTGTAATGATCATGGTTTTAAAAATTTATGTTGTTCCTATGATTTTTTTTCTATGAATGGTCCTATATGGGTTAAAATCTTATTTTTGCAATTTATTATTTCAATATTATTATTTGCAAAATTTGGTGTGATAATGCTAAGGAGTTTTTATCTAAGGACATTGGGGAATTTTTAAATAGAATGGGTGTCACTCTAGATCAGTGGTTCCCAACTCAAAGAAGTCCACGGACCACTAAGTTTAAAATTTGAATCTTCACGGACCACCCTTTGTAGCTTAAAATCCTTAATATGCTCATACAATTTCTAGATGAAAGTTTACTATCCCTAATTAAGCATGAAAACTTATAAAATACACTGAAATCCAACTTTATATTAAGAAAAGTTTAATTACATCTCACAAGATTTAGTAATTTTGTTGCGAGATAAGGTAATCTTAGGGAACTAACAAAATTGTGTCTCAACTTTTTTCAGAACTCCATAAATTAATTTTAAAATATTTATAGTAGAAGAAAGTATTGTTAACTATTTAGTGGTGACTGATATCCACACAATTTACATAGCCGAAAGTATAATTCAATCTTCTTTTGTTCAATTAATTCAAATTTATATTATTTAGAGGGTTTTTTTTCCTTCCAGGTCACTCCGCGGACCACTTCCAAGACTCTTGAACCACCAATGGTCTGCAGACTGTGGCTTGGGAACCACTGCTCTAGATCCTTGTCCCCCTTACACACATCAGTTAAATGGTGTCGTGGAGAGAACCTTATTTGACAAGACCCATGCTTCTGGGGTTATGCTGTTCAGGTTGCTACCTACATACACAATTGAATTCCCAGTGCTAGTATAGATGGTAAAATACCACACGAGTTGAAATACTCTAGAAAACCTGAATTCCTGATGTGCTAAGGAAAAAGCTTGATCCAAAACCTATAAGAATGATTTTCGTTGGATACAGTAAATGGGATATCGTGTCTTGGATCCCATTACTAGAAGAGTCACAGGAATGTCCTTTTCAATGAAAAGAGAGTCATCGTAACAGATTCCTCCTGGAAATAGAATCCCTGTGCCATTCCAATGGATGCTAAATCTACCTGCATTGACTTTACATAAGGAACTGAATTCAAATTAATTGATGACAAAAATAACGGATTCTTTTAAAGAGCAATTTTTAAAACTTCTTCCCTTTGATTGTAATGTACTTGTACGTTTTGTTCATTGAAAAGTTATAGTCCTAACCAGGTTTTATATTTTCCTGCATATAACATTATTTTTCTTTTGTCCCTTGAATCTGGATTTCATTGTAGTGGATTCTGGAAACCCACTGCTGTAGAAGATGAATTGCTTTACTCGCCAATAAAAGGCATTTTAAAAACCAAATGAAACCATGCCCTGATTGTCAGAATTTACCAAAGTTAGTAGCTATATTTTGAGACTCCCTATAAACAACAAGATTTACCTTGATAATTCCTATGAAAGTTTTAATTGCACTTTCAGAAGGCATTTTCGACTTTTCTAAATTTTTCTGGGCTTGAGGTTTTCTCTTATGAGAAAACTGAATATCAACAGCTTTTGCTGGTGGAACCTAGTACAAAAACCATTTTCATTAAACTACAAGGGTTGGGGTTTTTTTTCGACCTCCGATAAGCTCCTGGAAAAAAATAGTAGTGTACGAAGTTCGAAATAATTTTGGTAACGGTACTTAGGTACATCCTTCAGGAACAAATTGCATCTTTAATGGAAAAAAATCAAAAATTTTTTCTGTTAGCTATCGAATTTACACAAGCACGCTCCTCGAACTTATATCTTGGCAACCCATACAGAATTTCGCTTTCACGCTACCACTCCGTTCGACCAGCATTTAACATTAGAATGGGTAAGTAGAGGAAAATCACAGGAGGGGAAAGCGAAATTCTGTATGGGTTGCCAAGATATAAGTTCGAGGAGCGTGCTTGTGTAAATTCGATAGCTAACAGAAAAAATTTTTGATTTTTTTTCCATTAAAGATGCAATTTGTTCCTGAAGGATGTACCTAAGTACCGTTACCAAAATTATTTCGAAATTCGTACACTACTATTTTTTTCCAGGAGCTTATCGGAGGTCGAAAAAAAACCCTCATGATTAACTTGTTTAGGTGCAGTAGAATTTCAATGGGCAATTCCCGCGTTTTTATTTCATGTTTTTATTTGATACAGATATCCAAAAGATGAATGCAATTTTTCTAATTGCAATGCTTATTTACCTTTTAATTTAATTTTAAAATAATTTGACTTTTAAAAAAGGCCCGAAAACAGCAGGGGACTTCATTGAATACGAAACATTGGTTTTGAACAAGGGATTCAAAGCGATTGTTGACTATTTCTTTAAAATAGGGCCAAAACAGAATATGAATTATCAGAATTAATCTTCATTCCTGAAATGATTATTTTAAAATCAATATAATGAAACAATTTTATAATATTCTATCTTGCACATATTGGTTGATAGACATCAAAAAGAAGTATTGTACATAAAACTAAGATTATTAATACAACTTTTTCCACCTCGCATGTTTTGGGCACTATTTTTGAAAATCATAATCAGCACATTTTAAAGTTAAAAATAAAATGAAAGTTATGTAAATATTAGGGACTACAAACTATTTTTGATGGTTTATTCCATAAGCATGCCAATGATGTTGGAGATGGACCCTGAACTCCTTCCTTGGTTGCAAGTTCCAAGGCAAAGAGTAAAGCAGCTACATGGGAACATACCTCACCCAGTCTTGGAAAAAAATATAGTAAGAATAAGTCTTGTAATAAAATTAAATCTGGTTGTTTTAAAGTATAGGTACATTAAAAGACATTTTATTACTTATGAGCAATTTTAACTTAAAATTATAAATAACACAATAAAATTTTTATAAAACAAGGAAAATAAAAGCTGAAAGTATGTATTCATAATTTTGATATAACATTATTAGGTAGATATTAAGAAAAGCAGAGAACTTAATTTCAATATTTGAATTATTCCAAAAGGAAAAAAAAATCTAAAAATAGTAAGTGTGAACATTCTTTCTGTAAATAAAGGAGTTAAATATACCCAGCCATGCAAGTGCAATGTGCACTATGAATAATTCCATCGGATGATATGACTATCCATGGGTAATGAAATTTCTTTATGGTCTGACTTGCTTGTACCTCACAAGTCATCACACAAACTTGCAGGGCCTTGTTGGTATAGGAAAGTATATTATGGACTTTTCCACTTAATACATAATTGTATGATTCCAATGCTTTATAGTTGCGCATTCTCTCGTTGGTATAAATACATTCTTTATTCACCAAATACATATAAATATCCCCAAAAAACACACTAGGCCACATCTTCATACTGTTATCCTGAAATATACACGGTCGTATGGCTTCGTCTAAAGGGTCGGGTAATGTTGCACCTTTAAAAGTTAATTTTTCAACGTAGCGCTCCCTGGACATGCTGTCCAGTTGGGAAAAGTAACCACTGGACATTATCTGGAGGTAAATGAAAATATTAAATATTAATTTTTTTATTTTATAAATAAGATTTATTAAATTTTTAATTACATTTTATGACCATAATAAATTTTCTTACTCTTTAAAAAATAATTCACATGTTTTTTATGTTGATTTTGCACTTAAACTTTTACAAATTACTAAATTTTTAAGAAAAGGGCACCTCTTAAAAAGCTGGACAGACCCCCTGCATTCGCATAATTTGAAAATCTTTTATTGACAAAAAATAATAACATAGTAAACTTAAATTCACCATCTTCTGGTACTTATAAGGATTGGCCAGGTGCAAGCGTTTAGTTTTAGGGTAAATTGAAAAATATCAAAATTAAACACTATTAAAATATCTCCATTAGCAATGTTTCTTTAAATGTTTATTATACTTCTATGTGTAAAAAATATAACGTTGCTAATATTGTCCGATTGGAGAGATTTTGCGCCCAGATAAACCAAAATTTCAAACTAATCTAAATTATTAAATTCTGTCTAATAATATATTATGAAATGTACCCTTACTAGTTAACTAATCTCGTCGAGAATGAAAAAATCTCAAAGAAATAACTATCTAAATAAGTCAAAATAGAATAATTTAATCAAAGAAACAACTATCGAATGTCAAAACAAAATGTAATCAAAACAAATAAAATCTACATCCATCGTTATGTCGCCAAAAGAGCGATAACACACGATTTTTGGCGCCCATACACAACCGGAAGCTCGCAGCCCACCCTTCCGGTTTTGTTTATTTACTTTAAAAAGAGGTCTATAGGTCAGGTACCTAATATAAACTTATGTAACAAAGCTTAAGCTCCTAAGAGTAAAACCATCGTTTTTATAAATTTATTCTTCATAGAGCACCTTTCATTATTTAATTATTTTCTACATCAATGTTTTTGTTTTTTTTTTCGCTCCAAGAGAGCAGCTGATTTTGCTCGTTGCTTCTTTTTGCCACTCACTTTTCTCTTCATAGTTTGTTTTGAACCATTTTTACTGCATAGGTTTTCATTTCAATTTATTCATATTAATCTAGTATCTATCAATAAATTAGAATGTCCTTATTTTTAATTTGATCTCAAATAATGCAAAATTAAAATGTTGCAAAGGACTCATACATATAAGGTATAGGGAGAAAGAAAACCCTACAATTCACTGATTAAAATTATGACAGCACATGAGCACATGTAAAATCAATTCAATTCCCAGAATAATACCCCAAAATTCATTACTCGATGATAGTTAGCAAAATAAATCGTTCATCATAAACGATAGAAACACGTTGATTAAGGTTTTTGCCTTTGAATTTAATAATTTTTAACACCTCAGTAAAAGTACAAATTACTAGTTAAATGTATTGGTATAAGCCAGTTTATAAATGTATCATCAAGTTACATACACTCAGCAATTTATTTAATTTGATATATAATAGTTATACGATTGTATTAAACATAGCAGTATTTTTATTTCAGTCGATCGGCCAGCGTAAGGCATTGCCATGTGTTTTTATTTACTAAACAAACTAGTTACGAGTGATGTGATTCTCTCTAGCCAATCAGAGAAGACCTTTTCAGCGCGAAACACCTTCGCCAAGCAATCGCCAAGGCCAGCATCGGACTCACTTGATCCGAGTACTATGAATACGGATCCACTGCTGACACGGTGCTATCACGACCTCGCGTTATACTAGTGTTGAATGAGTCTGATGTTCACTCGGATGCAGTGAATACGGCCGTAGACGCTGATGTATTAATTATATAAATTGTCCTTGAATCAACCCAAAAATTCACTGCAGTTTAATTCTAATGACGCCAAGATGTTCAGAAGGAAGTATACCTCAGATTGGTATTCACTTTGGAAGCAATCATTAGTTCTTTCTTTACAAATAAAATTTAGATTCCTTCGCAGAAAAATTAGATGTTAACTTAAATAAATCATATTTTACTTGATAAATAAAATACAGAATGTATAAAAATAATGACTTATTGTTACCTTAAATTTCTTTTGAGAAAATTATTTTGTGAAAACAAATTTCAACTTTCTAAATAAAACTAGAGAAACATTGAATTAGATTATATTGTTTACTGAAAAGCTGATACGATTTTTTACTCGTAGAAATATAACCACTAAACACTTTTGAAAGAGAATGAAAGTACAAAAAATATGTAAAATTAAGTGTTTTTAAGAAAGGAAAAATAACATTCAAATAATTACAAAAAATTAATACATTCAATGCTTTGTAACATTAATATCTTAAAAACATGAATATAAAAAGGAAAAGTGAATAAAAATATATAGATTTGTAATAAAAAAACTCAGGGTTGGCCGATATATATCACTTGATATATATCATGATATGTATCACGATATATATCATGATATTTATAGGATAAATATCATGATATATATCAGCCTAACACAAAATCAATATTTTAAGCTAAAAACTCCCAAAATTCATTTTTGTGTACTTTGTTGACATGGTAATTAAGTTATGAAAAATCAATACAATTCAATAAACATAAAATTGTAAAATCATGAAGTTAAAATATATTTTAAATCTGATTAAATCTTAGCAATATAAACAAGTTAGCATACGGAATTATGTATTTTAAAAAGCAGGAATTTTTCTCATTGCATTCATCAATATGTTTACAGGTTTTTATATTTTCGTCTCATCGTTTACCTCTGATTAACTTCAAAGTAAATTATCACAAGTATTTTTATTTAGCTTGTAATAAATGCTAGTATCATTATAAAAAATTAAAGATATATAAACGATTGATATCTTGAAACATTTGTTAGTATATATGCTATGGACATTTAATATTTATTTAAAATTCTCCTCAAGTATTATAATACTTTATTAAACCAGTATTCACTTGAAAAAACATTTTTCTAGTTAAAATGCGAATATATCGGATATATATCAAATTTTTTATCTATATCCGATATATATCAAAAATATCCGATATTTTGATATTTATATAAATATCCTGATATTTGCCAACCCTGAAAAAACTTAGTTAGTACTTTGATTCTATTTTAAAACATTGAGAAAACCTTTTCGTATTGATAAAAAACTGTTTACTGTAATTAACGAGAGAACTAAAATAAATAAATGATAAACAATGCCTTTCAATTTCAATATATTTCTCACTTCTATTCTAAACATAAAAATATTTTTACATGAAAAGACTAAATTGATTGGTTAATTTTTAAGTAGACTTTATTTCAATGAAACCCAAATTAAGGTATTCTCAAAAGTATTCAAATGTTCAAAAATTTAACAATTAAATTCGTCTTGAAATAACAAAGAACACATATGCATGGGGAACAAAGAAATATGAATATTGAAAGCAGTTTCAAAGCAAATATATATACGTTGCAATATTTATTAATTATGCTAAAAGCGGTATGAAAAAAAGTACATCTTACACTAAAAAGCTAATGTAAAAGGATATCACATAAAAGCATGATCAAACAATTACAGAATGGATGATGGTTTTACGACTTTTAACTTTTTAAAAAGTACCTTCTTTTTAATTCACATGTTTGAAATTTTTCGGTCGTACGTAAAATTTTCCAAAGAATTAATCTTACTTCGGTATGTTGATTTCTTCCTAAACGAATTTCTCTACTGAATCCCATTAGTGGTAATGGAAAGGAGAGAAACTTTGCTTTTTCATTCATTTTAATGCTTAATTCGGTTTCAAAACTGTTGCCAACGAAACTGACGCCCTTGGAAGTAATAAGGTAATTTTTTTTCAGAAGTTATTTCAAGATAGAAATGTTAAGATGCATTTTAATAAATTTATTTAATGCATGGCAAAATTAAATTATTGTGTTTTGATTAAATTATCCTAAAAATTCACAACCTTTGTGTTTATCAATAAACTGAGAACAAAACACATTTTTTATCCTTAGTTAAGTAAATTACTAGATTGAATTTTACGTTAATAATGTATATAAAAACGTATTATTAAATTGTTTTTAGAATTTTCTGGTTTTAGAAGATTTGTGTAATTCTGTATTCACCATTCGTTCTAAATTCTTTATTCGCATTTTCATTGAGACAAAGTTATTTGCTAATTATTAACTCCTACGCTTTTAAATTTAGTAATCAGAAAAGAAGTTTACTTTTTAATTAACGAAACGTTTTTTATGGTCCAATAAATAAGAAATCTTTTAAAAAAATGTTTTTAAAACAATCTTTTTTATCACGTTTTCATTAGCTTTTCTTTCTTGTCTGTTTGAGTGGAATTTTAAAATCGATATATACCTAAATCTGCGATGAGCTTGTTTTTTTTCCGAACCCCCAGGGGGCTTAAAGCGTTTTCAGGACCTGACACCTTCAATAATGATTGAAATGCACATGATGAATGATTCTTGCTATTTTATAATGTATATAAAAAAAGAAATAAAATATTTTTCTAAACTCTTTGTAAAACAAAAAATGTGGGACGAATGTTATGGATTGATAAGAGTAAATAGGATGCAGGAAGCAGCTGTCGAGAGTTTTTTTTTATATAATTTACAGTGCGATAAAATATTATACTTAGATGAACTATTTATGCTTAAATTATCTATAGCATTAGTCTCACATTTTCATTTTACAAGGAGTTTGGAAAATCTGCTTTATACTTTTTAATATAGAGTTAAACTTGGTTTTTAAAAAGTTTTTTTTATTTCCTTTATCATTATATATCATTAATACAAAGAATATCATCAAAGTAGATTGTAGCAATCAAAGACATTGTAGATTTTAAGAAGTTTATTACTTATTGAATAGTATTTCTATAGCACGAGTACTCAAAAGATTTATTACAAAAAAGTTTAGAAATTTATACTTGTTCTTTTTTCTACTTCGACTTTATTATCGGAATGTAAATGTTTTCTGTAAAGAAAAAAATATCTTTAAACGTTTTGTAGAACGCTATTACATAAGTATTCAATGGAAATCTGTGCACTTAAAATTTATACATTTAAATTCAAAGAGAAAATCGAAAGAAAATTACTGGAAAATCCATTTATATTCCCAACCATGTATTAACGAAATATCGACGTACAAGCTTAAGTCGAAGCTTTTCCATAGTGTTACGTCCCCCCCATACATTCATTCCCATACATGTTTTCTATAACTAGTAGTTCGAAACACTTTTTTCCAAAGCATTCGAAAAGTTTCCTCGATTCGTATAGAAAAAAAACAGAATCGATAATGTTACTTCCACAAATCGTTTCCAGACCTCCGGTCGTTTCTAGGAAAACAATTTCCCATTTCACAAAAAGTAATCCTGTTTTATTTTTTTTTTTGCTAAAAAGACTTAATGAAAACATCCGAAAGTCCGCTTTTCACATAACGGAGCAATTGCTGGAGCTTTAAAGCTAAAACGTGACCATGCTCCACTGAATCTTTCAAAAAGTTTCGGGACTGTTTTCCTGGGGTTTACGGACCAGTAAGAATAAACATCAAGAAAATCTCACCTTTGTGTCTTTTTACTCAGTCCGCAAACACGTGATTAAGGCAAACTGAGTGTGACTTTTATTCGTGTTTTTCACAGAAAAAATTACTTTTAAAAAAAGATCAAAGTAATACATTTTTTACGGCGTAAATTTTTTACTATAGTAACATGTTTTAACCTATTGCATTACAAAAGGACTATTTTCTAAAATTTAATCAGACATTATCATTAATCTTCATTCTGAAGCTTGTCAAAGTATCACTGATGGTTTTTAATAATTGTAAATTGAAGATTAAAAATATAAAACTTAGTATTGAAGTTTTTAAAAAATTAATAGGTTAGTTTAACTTTAAAATTCTACGTTAATTAAAATTTTATCAGACATTGTTATTAATCATCATTCTGGAGCTTTACAATAATATATCACTGATGGTTTTTTATGAATGTAAATTGAAGATTAAAGATATAAAAATGTAGTATTGAAGTTTTTAAAAAATTTAATAGGTTAATTTGATTTTAAAGTCCTATTTTAATTAAAATTTAATTTCTAAAATTTAATCAGGCATTATTATTAATCATCATTTTGAAGCTTGCCAAAATAATACTGAGGGTTTTTCATGAATGCAAATTGAAGAATAAAAAATATAAAAACTTAGCATTGAAGTTTCGAAATTTTCCTTTCTGATTGTTAGAATCATGAATTTTTTTTTTGAAATTCAAGTATAAAAATTTAAAGACTTTTTTTTTAATTTAATCTTGTATAAACATAGGAATCTATTAGGCTTTCCTAAAAGGTAATTTGAGGAAAGAAGAATATGATTTAATCATGTAATCAATAAAACTTTTATGTTATGTTTTCTGGATAAACGTTGCTAACAGAAAAAAATACTCCCTTATAAATTACACAGACTTATGACACTCCGGTTAGTCCACTTAGTTTTTTAAAAAAAAAAATCACCTAAAAACCGTATCTGCATAGAAAAAAAAAACAAAGAAAGGTGGCTACACGTAGGGGCCTTAGGTTGAGTAAGATCTATCAACCTTCGCAAACAAGGAGCTCTGTGTGCGAGTTCCGAGGAGACAAGGTATGCTCTGTAGAGGGTCTTCTGTTTTGAAAGCACGTTAAATATCCGCTACTTGAAGAGTCCGTTTGTGTTTCTTGTGGGTTGAAGGTTATGTGTATCTCCACGGGAGTTCTGCCTTAAGATTGTATCGATGTGCTCAATAAGGGAGGTTTTGTTTGTATGGCATCGTTGAGGGTCGCTGTTTTCGTTATGATTGGTTAATGTTATGTTGATCATATTCTTCTAGGTTCTTATAATGATGTTATTATTTTTATTTCGTTGATGAATGTCAGGTATGCGTAGCGTTTTATTTCTTTATATTATCCCAATAAATATATCGTAATGAACTAACCTTTAATGTGATATGCAAATTTGTGAACATATTCTAAGAAAACAAGATTTTTATTGTTAAATTAAATTATTTTTTCTTTTTTGAGAAAAATAACTGTTTGATAGATTTTAAAAAAATTAGAAAAATAAGAATCACGTTTTTTGAGATGCTTATAAATATAAACATTTGAAAACTCCTTTAAAATATTTTAAATCAAAACTAAAAAATGAGAAAACTATCAATAGAATAAGATAATGAGTTGTTTCAAGAATAGTTATAAATAACCCACATAAATTTTAAATTCTATAAATTATGTATAAAGTGTTAAAAAGGTCAATTTTTCTTTAAAGTTCTTCAGGTTTATCATTATTTAATTTTGCAAATCGGCACATAATTTTTAATCTTTTTGAATAAAGTGTCAAAGTACTATAAATCCTACTACTTCAAAAAATTGTTTATTTACAGAAAGTTATATTTAAATATAAATAATCTATAAAATGTCTAATATCTCATTTAGTAGTGTAAATCATCATCATTAATGCCCTGTTAGTAAAGTACTAAGTAACCACTGTGTAGGACTGTATACGAAATAGAACAAGACGATCCGTCGATTTATATATAATTTTAATCGAGAAACAAACTTAACGAGACAAGACATCACACACACACAAAGACGAAGAAGAACCGAATTGCGAACCGAAACTGAAACCGAAAAACAAAAAAAGCGGAAGGAGAAAAAATCCAACAGAGCACGCCGGAGGGGAAACGAAATTTAGACAACTAAAGCTAATCGAGGCGCTCCAGTGGCAGAAATTACTAATAAGGGAGGCGTCAACATCCCGGCCCCCGTTGAATGGTCTCTCCTTGAACATTCAACAAATAATCGTCCAATAGTAATCAAGTAACTGCTACATTAATTAAGCACAACTAAGCAAGTTAATGACGATGCAGAAATACAATTAAGAATAATAGTACAATAAACAAAAAATTAACTATACCAATTAACACCAAATACAAATATTGAGACAATAGTTACAAGAAAAATTATCAATACAAAATTAACACATCAATTTGTACTTATAGGAAGAACACAGATTTTAGATATTGATCTAGTATATAATCCAAAGGCTGTACGAACATTTACAACTCGAGCACAACCATCTTTACCTAAAATTACATCCGTGATTCTACCAAGAATCCACTTTCCCTTTGGAAGATTATCTTCCTTAAGAATGACCATGTCATTTGTTTTGACATTACCTTTTACAAATTGCCATTTCTGACGTTGTTGGAAATGGTTCAAATAATCTAATCTCCAACGCTTCCATAAGAGTTGAGTGACTTTCTCAACTCTTTTCCATCTAGAAAGACGGTTGTCAGGAACTTGAGTTATCTCCTGTGTTGCTATGGAATTAATAGCTCTACCAATTAGAAAGTGCCCAGGTGTAAGGGCTTCTAGGTCGTTTATGTGGGAAGACATGGGGGTTAAAGGTCTGGAATTTAGAATAGCTTCTATTTCATGTATTATAGTTAAAAACTCCTCATAGTTAAAGTGAGAATTACCAGCAGCCCTTCTAAAATGATGTTTGAACGACTTCACCCCGGCCTCCCAGAGGCCACCAAAATTAGGTGCCCTTGGTGGAATAAATTTCCAGTTAATATTTTCAGATGCCAAAAAAGCTCCCAACCTTTCATCTGGGTGCGAAACTAATTTGTGGAGCTTCTTTAACTCTAAGTGGGCTCCCACAAAGGTTTTAGAATTGTCACTGAATAGAGTATTACATTTACCACGTCTGGCAAAAAACCTTTTTAGTGTTGCTACGAAAGCTTCTGATGTCAAATCACTGACTAATTCAATGTGAATGGCTTTAGTAGCCATGCATATGAAAATTGAAACATATACCTTGTGCAGTGGACCCTTTCGCTGGTTTTTATATTTAATGAAAAAGGGTCCAGCATAATCAACTCCAGTATTTAAAAATGGAGAGCTGACATTAACTCTTTCAGAAGGGGGACTACCCATTAATTGGTCCACTACTAAGGGGTTGTTCTTAACACAAACAATACAATTATGTACAATTTTCCTAGCCAGATTTCTTCCACCTAATGGCCAAAATTGTTGTCTGGCAAAATATAACAGAGTTTGTGGTCCAACATGTAGATACCTTGTATGAAGATTTTCTAATATTAAACAAGGATTTTACTCTTGGGTGGCAAAACTATTTGATGTTTTTTATCATAGTTCACATTTGAATTTTGCAAACGTCCACCCACTCTTATAATATCATTACTATCACAAAAGGGATTTAAAGATTTCAAAACACTATTAGTTGGAAGTGCTTTACACATTTTTAGACACTTATATTCAACTTTAAATTCAGTTTGTTGAACCCATCTTAACAAAGCATTTTGTGCCCTTTCAAGTTCAACAGTTGTTATAGGGCCATTTAAACCTTTTTTCTTACAGTTATCAAGAAACCTGTAAACAAAACTCAAAATTCGAATTAGTTTTGCATAATTATTGGTAATGGAAATTATATAAGAAAACACTGAATTTTCAATACAAGAAGTTAAACTAATTTCCACTGGCTTTTTGAGTTCAATGTTAAAGTCATTACGATTAGATACAGATTCTGGAACATCAGCTTCCTGAAAGGCAATGGATTGAGTTAGAAAGGTGGGACCATACCACCACAAAACCTGGTCCTTCATCTGATTTGGAAAGAGACCTCTGGAGACGAGATCAGCAGGGTTTTGGCTAGAACCTATATGTCTCCATTCAAAGTCCTTGGTCAGTTCTTGAATCTTCATTACTCTGTTGGCTACAAAAGTTTTTAGTTCATGGGGAGATTTTCTAAGCCATGCAAGAACTATAGTCGAATCTGACCATAGTACAATGTTCTTTGGGATAATGTCAAGAGCTTGTAGAACCTTATGCAATAGTTTGGAGAGTAGAAGACAGGCACATAGTTCAAGTCGAGGAACTGAGAGGCACTTGATAGGTGCAACACGAGATTTGCTGCACAGAAGCCTCACTGTAGGAGATCCAGATGTGGGTACGGATTGAGCATAAACAACCGCACCATAAGCCGAAGTGGAAGCATCGGCAAAGCCATGAATAATGATGCATGGTTCTCGAAGAGCAAGTCTTGGAATCTCAAGAGACTCCAATTCTGGAAGGGTGGAAACGAAATTATTCCACTCTTTAGATAGGCATTCCGAGAGTACATCATCCCAATTTAGCTTGGATAGCCACAGACTTTGCATAAAAATCTTTGCCTTAGAAATAACTGGGCCTATCAGTCCCAAGGGGTCAAATATTCGCGAAATGTGAGACAATACATCTCGTTTAGTGTAAGAGTCACAAATTGGCATGTCTATCTTAAAATTAAAACAGTCATTCTGAGTGTTCCATAACACACCAAGAGTTTTCATTGGGGTAGTCTCTAGCTGAGATGCAAAGTTGAATTCTAAGTCCGGGTTAATGCAGTCGGAAACCCGAAGCAAATCTGGATGGTTTGCACACCATTTATGAAGTTCCATACCTCCACGACCCAACAAAGCGATCAATTGTTGTTGAAGGATTTTAGCTTCATCCAAGGATGATTCACCAGACAGTACATCATCGATATAAAAGTCACTCAAAGTCACTGATGCTGCAAGGGGATAGTTAGAAGATTCATCAAGGGCTAGCTGCTTAAGAGTGCGAGTGGCTAAATATGGAGCACTCGCAGTGCCATATGTCACTGTATTCAACCTATAAATTTGCATAGGTTGTTCAGCATTGTCCCTCCACAAAATCCTGAGAAGATCCCTTTGGGAGGGATGAATGAGGATCTGTCTATACATTTTCGAAACATCAGCAGTGAAGGCATACTGATATTTTCGAAAACGAAGCATAATGGAAAATAAATCTTGTTGAGGTATTTTACCAAGCTTTTGAAGTTGGTTTAAGGATGTACCATTTGAAGTATTGGCTGAGCCATTAAAAACGACTCTCAATTTGGTCGAAGTCTTTTCTGGACGGTAGACACCATGATGGGGCAAATAATAACATCTTTCTGGCTCCTGCTCCTCACAGACTTTTTCCATGTGTCCTAGGTTTTCATATTCCCTAACAAAGTCTGCATATAAGGATTGCATATTGGAGTCACGAGCTAGTCTTTTATGAAGAGAGGCTAACTGTTTAGATGCCCTAGTTTTTGATTCTCCTAATTCAATATCTGATTTCAAAGGCATTTTTACTATGTATCTGCCATTAGGCGTTCTAGAATGTGTTTCTAAGAAATGCTTTTCACATTCCAGTTCCTCATTACTTAAATTAATTTTAGTCTCATCTGTGGACTCAATTTCCCAGAATTGCCTCAAGGTATTGTCCAAACTTATTGACTCGCGTAAAAAGCCACAATAGAATTCCTGATTCGGACCCTTAACAGTAGTTGAACCACTAACCAAAAAACCAAATGCACTTTCTTGCAGAACCAAATGGGAATTTTTAACATAAATTTTCCTAGTTCTTAACATATCAAAGAAGAGTTCTACGCCAATTAAACCATCTACCTTCCCTGGCCTAAAGAATTCAGGATCAGCAAATTTAATATTTGGACTGAAATTTTGTAGATTTATGGTTAATCTTTTTGCAGGAGTGATATTAGTTATCTTAGAAACTACTACAAACTCTGAAACCCTAACGAAATCAGAAGCAAAATTTGAAACTTCTACACAAACTTTAGATTTTACAGGAATCAGAGCATTATTTAATCCTGATATTGTCATATCTAACTTATGCTCTTTCACTTGCAACAAATTAACTGCATCTTTACTTAAAGCATTTATCATGCTCCCAGAATCACATAAGAAACGTAAGGGTTGTTTATTCCCACAAGCGTCCCGTACATAAACAATTGCTGTAGCAAGCACAACCTGAGTTTTATCCAAACAATTTGCACTAGCACAAACTGATTCAAGGGGTTCCACTTGGTTCCCTGTGTTTGTATCATTAATTTTTCCTGAATTCACTATAGAATCAGGTGATTCAAAACCATCATCTTTCTTTCTATTATATTCAGGTTTGGGAGAAATATGTAAAAGAGAGTTATGCAATTTATCACAAACCTTACAATTAAATCTAGAATTACACTGCCCAACCTTATGAGAGGATGAGAAACATTTTAAACATAGGTTATACCTCTTTACAAGATTAAATCTCTCCCTTACACTAGCCTTTAAAAATTCAAAGCATTTATAAACAGGGTGAGAACCAGTTTTGCAAATAATGCAAGAAGATTTCCCATTTGAGTCAACAAGAAGACTTTTTACCTTGTTTACAGATTTGGATTTCATCTGCCCAGTATTTCCCAAATTTTCCAAATACTGACAACGTTTTTTAAGAAATTCAATTAAATTTTCCCACTGAGGCAATTCTGAACCTTCTAAAGACAATTCATAAAGCTTCCTAGTTTCCTTATCAACTTTTTGAAGCACAATATTAACTATTATATTTTCACTCAATTTATCCATTTCAAGTTTTAAGGATTTAAGAGCACGAACATTTTTAATTAATTTATCAACTAAAGCTCTCAAATCAACTGCTGATTCATGAAATATTTTATCAAGATTTAATATATCATTTATGTAAGCATTCACAAGTAATCTTTTGTTATCATAACGTTCCTCTAATGCTTTAAAGAGGGAATCAAATGTGTCCTCAGTAGTTTGGACTTGCTTAGCAGATCCAACCAAAGCTGACTTCAAATAGAACAATTTTTGAGATTCCTCGAGCTGGGTGCTCGAAGTAATTAAGGAATCGAATTGAGTTTTAAAACTACGCCAATCTTCAAAACTGCCCGAAAACTTAGGCAAGGGAATTTCAGGTAATTTTATAGAAACTTTACGATTAAGATTACTATTATCATGACTCAAATTATCACTATTGTGACTCAAATTACCATTAGTAACATTCGAATTAACACTACTAACATTCAAAGGCAATTGCATAATTGAGGTTTTAAACCTTAAGAGGCTCACCTCAATATTTTCAATTTCGTTCTCCATAGAAGACAGCGTGTCTTCCACGTTTGGAAGTTCTTCATCACTGATATTATCAAAATATTCCATTCGAAGGGTTTCAACTTTCTGTTTCACTTGTTCAACGATAGCTAATTTCAAGTCCAAGACCAGCGGGTCATCTTTAGGAATTTTTCCATCTTCAATAAAGTCGACGATCTTCTTAATTTTAGATTTGAGCGCTCCTCGCTGCCGATTCAAGGTTTTAATAACGTCCTTTTCTGAAGTTTCTATCATTACGAAAACTAAAAGTTCCAAGTTCAAACAAAGCGAAAGTTCAAGGCGATGCGATAACGAAAGGTACGACTAAAGTTCCGAAAAGTCTCCAAGGTAGCTGATTTTTCACCTACCGGTCGCACGGACCAAAATGTGTAGGACTGTATACGAAATAGAACAAGACGATCCGTCGATTTATATATAATTTTAATCGAGAAACAAACTTAACGAGACAAGACATCACACACACACAAAGACGAAGAAGAACCGAATTGCGAACCGAAA
Source organism: Tetragnatha montana (assembly GCA_963680715.1). NCBI lineage: Eukaryota > Metazoa > Arthropoda > Arachnida > Araneae > Tetragnathidae > Tetragnatha > Tetragnatha montana. The sequence goes on from OY796680.1 coordinate 30,604,369, forward strand.
CTGAAACCGAAAAACAAAAAAAGCGGAAGGAGAAAAAATCCAACAGAGCACGCCGGAGGGGAAACGAAATTTAGACAACTAAAGCTAATCGAGGCGCTCCAGTGGCAGAAATTACTAATAAGGGAGGCGTCAACAACCACAGTTATTTTTTTTTTCGTTGAAATCTAGGTGAGTGCTAGCTCTAGTTTATCTTTTTTCTTCCTTGGCATGTGACCTACCCCTAAAAGACAATAATAACCCAGGTAGAGAAGATGCTTCAGTCGGGTTCTCAAACAAAGCGCTTCTGTGTAAGCGACTCTCGCACAATATTCCCTCTTTCTTCTGTTTTGGAATGGATGGATTTGCAATAAAGATTCCAACTTGAGTGGTGTATTTGCTTCTTTTGTCGCAGATTTCTCGGAATGTTTGAAAGGTTGTAAAGACTTGAATTATGAAGATGTATGTATTGTATTACGTCCTTAAATTCCATTTATTGATAGATTGTCGAATTTGATGTTTGTGTCGAAAAATTTTACTCAATTTTTCTTTGAACTTAGAAATGTTATTATATAATGTTAATATCCTCTCTGAGCACAATTTTTGGAAGAAAATCAAATTAATATTGGAAGTGGATTTAATTTTTTACTTTCCAAATATCTCTAAAATTTCTCATTATCACTCTATTCATAAAAGCTGTAATATAGAGAGGTAATAATTTTTACTACGTTAAATGATAAAATGTTTGAATTAGTAAAGAATGAATCATATCCTTACAAAAGGAATGCGATGTAGATTCTCACATCTATGGTTACCTCTTTTTTTATCTGTTAAATTATTACAAGTTATTTAAAGAGTTTTTAAAATTAAAAGGTTATATCAATATAGTTTTGAGAAGTTTTTACGTTAGTAAAAACTTTTTTCTATTTACTAATACTTTTATTTGAATAAAATAGGGTAGTGGCACCAGTAACTGACAGGGCACCAGTAACTGACACTTTGAGATTTAATTCATAATAATAAGATTTGTATAGTGAAATTGAAATAAATCATGGTCTCTCTTAATATTTTAGACATTTATCTTTAACTTTATGCAGTATTTATTTTCTACCAAGGTGTTCTAAGTATCATAAATTGAGAATTCCCATTTCATGTTAAGAAACTTCCGATTTTCAAAGGTTGGCTTAAGGCTGAAATTAAGGACACACATTTTTGATTAGGGTCTAATTTAATCAAATTTTCTTTTTGAAACCCATTTTAACATGAAATGTATCTGATAATGATTAATAAATTCATGCCATAGAGTTATTTTTGTAAAAAAATATTTTTTTATTTATTTTAAATGGGGTGTCAGTTACTGGATCTAAAAAATCAATTTCACCAGTAACTGACACGGGTGTCAGTTACTGGTGTTTTAGTGAATTCAAGGTAATTGCATGAAAATTCTTGGGAATATGTTGGAAGCTATTTAGAATAAAGTTGTGCAGTTAAATTTTTAAAAGTTAATATTTTTCCATTAACTGACACCCTGTCAGTTATTGGTTCTGTCATGTCAGTTATTGGTTCTGCCATGTCAGTTATTGGTATTGGCACACAACAGTGCTTTTATTCTGCATTTTGAAACAGAACATTATCGAAGTTAGGAAATAGAATGGATCATTTTTCACAAACGATTTGTAATTACATTTTTTTAAACACTCAGAAACCAACTTTCCTCTTTTTTTGTACTTATAATTTAGTTTAAATATAATTTGTGTACAATTTTCTGTTAATAACTTCTTATTAATGTGAATTTTTTTGACTTTTTATCATTTTTTATGCAGTAATATGGTAGATCTTATAATATCACATAAATGGCCGTTTTCAAATGTATTTTGATTTAAAATACTTTTATGTCTGATATTTTCTTTCATATTTTGTAAAAATTTAAAAAATAAAATATTTTTTTTATTATATTATGTTTGCTAAAAAAATAAGGTAGCATATAAAATATAGCTTTTTTATTAAAGGTATTTCAAAGTGTCAGTTACTGGTGCAGGAGGTGTCAGTTATTGGTTCCAAAATTTTCCCAGGGTGTCAGTTACTGGTGCGTCTACTATGCAAACTTAAAAAATATTTTAAAAATAGAAAAAAATTACTTAGACTAAAAAATTGTGCACTAAATAAATATTGAAACTTCATTTAATTTTTTGGAACAAAATGTTTTTTCCAGGATAATTTTAGTAAATAGCAATAGCTAATTAGTTTTAATATTGCTCTTAAAGTGTCAGTTACTGGTGCCACTACCCTAATTATTAAAAATATATTCTTAATGTACAGAATAATTATGACATCTGAGTTTCATTCCCATTTCACTTCTACATTGTTTCAAGATCTCACGTAAACCCACAGGACTCCCTGGACCACAAAGAAATCTCTATCTAGGAAAACCTAATTACCAAAACACGCACAATAGACATCCTAATTTAACATTCACCCGCCATTCATTCAAGCTCATTTCTCTATAATATGAATATTTCCACGAGAAACTGCAACCCTCGAGTCATATTTTAATAACAACGTAAGGGTTCGCCGAGGTAACGCCGTACTGTCGAGAGAAACCCGAATTAACTCATCATTGGCAATTAGGGTTCACTTCGATCTTGTTACGACCCGAATGGGATCTTAATGAGAGTTTTACATCTGCCCTGAAGAATCGGGAAAAAGAAATGTGCATTTGAGTATCACTAGATAATCGATATCATTCTATGCATCGAGTAAATGGAAATATCGAATGACACCATCTTTAATGGAGTTTCTTAAAGTATAATATTTAAATAATTTGACTCTTATTGCAAATTTTGGCTCAATTCACATATAAATCATCAAATATTTGGCACTAAAAGTAAGCTATTAGGGTTTTAAGGATTCTTCAATCTTCATATGTAGTATGATTGCTTCTAAATAAATTCTTTATTTAATTAATTCTATCTTTAATGAGAAATATTAATAGTTTTCTTTTACTTTGTGTTTCGTAAAGGCATTTAATGTCCATTAAGGGCCAAAAATTACTTTATTTCGTATAAAGTGTAATTTTATAGACATGACAAGCCAATAACAATGTGACCATGACTCAGACAAGCCATTATGTGATTTGTGAAAATGCGCAATTACATTTTTAAAAATGAAAAATCTACCTTTTGTAAAATTCAAAAAACATATTGTGGTTCACTTTGACTTCTTATGCGACCATGGCCAATTCTACAAATAAAATATAATCAATGAGTGTCTTTCCAGTAAAGCAACCTAGCTTTAAGAAGTAAATAGCCAATCTACTACAATGAATATCGATCTCCGCATTACTTACAAAATCGATCTTTTCCTGGCATGTAACGAAAAAGTACCGAAAACCGATGAAACCCAGTCCATTTATCAAGGAGAAGATGAAAGGAACAGAGAGACGGGAACTTTTAGATTAGAGCACCTCAGTAGGGGAAACCAAGCATGAAGCTTTCTACCGTTTTTAGTTCGGGAACGAGAGAGATCTCGCCGGGTGATTAAGGCTCTGAAATGTTTCCTTGTTGTCCCGGTGTGCATATGAATGTTCGAGATTTGTTTGGGGAACCGAGGGAGACTAAACTGCGATATTTCGTAACAGTTGTTGAGTTTGGGAGAACATGAGGATATTGCCTGAGTTTAATGTGAGCCGTGTGTTTAGTTTTGATTAAGAATAGGGAAGAATTAGGCAGTTAATTTCAGCACCGAGGGGAATTAGTGTGCCGTGTCTTAGTTTATGAGGAGTAATTGTTGTTTCTCTTGGAGTATACAGGGTGTATTAATTTGGAAACAACGTCTCCATGGAAGTAAAGTTTACCCATAGGTATGTGACCCTGGGGATACCATTGAGATGACTTATAGCACACCTAGTGGCAAAATAAAAAAGTTTAAAAATAATTAATAAAACTAAGGGAGATAGGGCAAAAACCTCAATAAGAGTGTGCCAATGTTATGAAACTGACTGGAACAAATTTCATGAAAATATCGGGAATATTCACGGAGATTCCTCTTTTTATCACTTTAATATTTTTTCCCTATTTTTTTTATTGTGTATTATAGTGTGTGTCATTTGAAATTACGAAATAAAAAGATTTGTATATTAAAAAAGATATTAGCATGGGAAAATAGAACTTTTTTCAGGCCTCAAAAAAGAAAAAGTAAGCAAATTTGCAAGTTTTTTTTACTTTTTGATTAAATTTTGACTTTATTTAACTAAAAAGCACAACATAATAACACTTTTCATTTTTTGAGGTCTGATGTTCCAATGTCATTTTGGTATAAAATTTTCGCTCTCGAGCTAAATGTTTTTGGAATACTTTTTACAGATTATTTCAAATATGGCACCCTTTACCTAAAAAAAACTATAATATTTTATTAAAAAAAGATTCTATTTCAAAAGCTTTCATACCCTCCTTTATGTGAAAAAGTTTAAAAGGCACCGTACTTCTGTGACTGTTTGAAGATTTCTTTACATAATTTGAAATAGAATTATCAATAGCCTAGCCTAAACACTAAGAACACTCGAAACTTTATCAAAATAAAATGATCAGAAGCGTCTCAAAATCTTTTCCAATTCATCATCTTTGTTGGAAATAGTGACAAAGCCTTCATCCTGAAAAATATTTATTGAAAACGATCCATTTCCAATCTTTTTGTCCTGTTTCCCACCCCTCCTTTACAGCATATCCATAATATCTTGTCATTGACAAAACTCTCTTCTAACCCTCGTGCGACCTTTCGCCATTTTTTATCACCGAACAAAAAAAAGTAACGCTTTATCTCTAAAAAAAAAAAATTCCGAAAAAGCAACGTTTAATGAAGATTTTTTTAAGAACCTCTTTTTCATGCGACTATCTCTAGAGCTTTAAATTTAAAATGAGGTGGCAGAAAAATAAAATCCGATGAAGGAAAATGGAACGGTTAAAAAATATTGGCTTTTCAATATGTCGCTCCACCTTTTTCCTTTCCGTGATTAAGTTTTCTGCTTTTTTGCGATCCATTAAAACTTCGCCAAGAGCGCAATGACAAGATACAGAAACATGTCCTCTTACACTTGAGATTTGTGTCGTATGTGTGACGGCCCATGTGAATTGGCCAGGCATATCTCCTATTGCAAAAGCAATTATGATTGATCCGGATTCTCCGTTTCTCTTCCCATTAAGGAAGGTATGAAGGATGGATCGGGATGAGAGTTATTAAAAATTCGTTTTGATGAGGGAGAAAAGTTCCAGGATTGCCCCAAGAAATGAAACGGGGTTTTGCTTTATTCATTGATTAATGCGTGGAAAAATAGATTTCGATGCTGGAAAAATATTTTAATAAAAGTTGTGCTTCATTAGTTCTCGAGAAGGATCGATGTATTATTTTCTTTCTTCTGTTCTGAAGTTTGAGGAGTCTTAAATAGTTATCAATATTTTACTCTGATTGGAAATGTTTTGTGACGCTTGGTAGAGAACGAGAAAGGGGAGAAAGTTTTGATGAAAGGCAATGTGGAATAATGTATTTGATCTCAGATATAATATTTCAAGAGGAGAATACCCAAACTATGCCCCAACCGATTCTTCAAAATTAAAGTAATCGAAATGCACCGTCACATGCAATTTATTCTTTTCTATCAAGAACCATGAAATACAATTCTGGTTTTAGTTTTATAGTTTTTAGATATATATAATTTTAATTTTTAAGTTACCTATTGCATGCATATTTCCTTGACGTATATACTATTTCATTTTAATTGTTTTTCTTAACTTAAGATATTACTATTTTAGTTACTACTTGTTTTGTTTCAAATTCATTTCCCATAGTAAATAAGTGAAAGATGGGGTAATATGAAAGGGAGGATAAGAGACATTTGTAAAGTCGTGTTAACTTCAGCCTCTTTGATAGTTATTTCCCAGAATGACATTTGAGAAGATGTGAAAATTCTTAATTTAACTTATTTTTTAACATTTAAACTCAATTTTCCTCAGTTTCCTTCTTTTATTGGGGGCGGTTATTCATATTATTGCACTGCAATGATAAAAAGTCCATTGGGGAAATGCACAGATCTATGTGTGTCCCAATGCTTCTTCAACAATAACCTAATAAAGAAAAAGAAGCATAATAAAATAAGTAAAAAAAAGCTTTAAAAAAAACGCTTTTATTAAAATGTCCTAAAAATTCAAACATAATTTATTGGGTTTTGTGAAATAATTTATTCTTGAAAATTTGTTATTACAGTACAAATTCATCGAAATCTGTATGTCAAGTCTCAACATTTCGAGATCAAAAGGTACCTCTAAACTTCCGATCAATGCAACAACTCCCAATCTAACCGACAGGGATCCGGACACAAAATAACACCCTCCCCAAACCAAAGTCGCACCAGTTCCCTTTCTCAGAAGACAGTCATCTTTAAAACCGGTTCCCTTCTCCGGTTCCGGAACGGCAGGAAAAGTGACGGGACCGATTCCCGTAATTACTAACTACGGGAAGAAGGAGTCCCATGGAAAACTTTTCCCGATAATTAGCTCGACTGTTTCCTAATGGCCGATACGGAGCTTGATTTCTAAGGAGCAGCGTCAGCGTCGTCGGGAGAAAAGGGAAAAAGTCCAGGGATTTTCTCCGCCTCGGAATTAGCTGCATTCTTGGGAATGCATGAATGAAATGAATGGGCGCGTGGGCGCTTGATTTAATATTTGTGCGTTTGATTCCTGGTTATTTCTGATGAGTTGGTTTTGATGGTGGAATAAGTTTGAATTAATGAGGGGTGATAAATTGATATTGGATACCCTTGTCAGAATTCAAGAAAAGGTATGTGGTGGACCCATCGATGTTAGTGATATGAGAATTAAGATTGAAGAAGAATTCTCGGTGGGAAAGAAGAACCAAGATTCGCATACATGCAAACTTCGAAATTTAATATTAATTATAATTATCATTAAGTATCGCGTCATTTATGATTTTGGGATGTGGTTGAAAAAGTAAGAATCTATTATGCTGCTTGACTTGAACCATTATTGACGCCAAAGTTAGTAGAATAACAGTCATATTCACAGCCATCAGCGTCGGTGTTAACCAGCAGCCAAAGAAAGAAAAATTAGCTTTCCGCTGACTCTGGTAGAATCCTTTTTTGACCAAGCATTTAACACCGACGCTAATGACTGTGAATATGGCTGTAATATATTCAGTAAGGCTGTAATATTACTATATATATTGACTCTATATTTTAGTAAGGATTTGGTATAGTGAGTGCATATTTTAGTATTAGTTGTGAAATATAAACTCGCTTCATATCTTTGTTAGTATATTGAGAAAGTGGTTGTGCAAGAGTAGTATATTTGGTTTACTTAATATTCGGATTAAAAAAAAAAACTTGGTTAGGTTAAAATGGATTTCTATAAATACAGTTACAAAATCTTACAATTAAAATAAAATAAAATTACGTAACTTTAACCAATTAAAATAACTAAGGATATTGCTTTTAAAATTAAAAAGTGTCAATTATTTGAAGTTGTGCAATATATAATACTGACGACGAAAATAATCTTGCATGATTCTTCTGACAGCAAATTTTATAAAAGAATAGCTATTTATTCTCCTTCTTTTTCTTGTAGAGAAAGAAATTCAGCAGGTTGTAATTATGTACTTAAGAAATTTATCTATTTTATTTTGTTTTCATAATAATGATTTTAACAAATGTACTAAAAGATTATTAATAACTATGGTTGATTACAAAACTAAAACCTAGCTGATAAAGTGGTCGAATAAAATTAAATCATAAACAATTACCTCAAGAGCATACAATTCCCTGAAATTAAAAACCACATCTTTCTAAAACCAGTTCATTTTCTCTGAGACGTTTTTATCCACCATGAAAATCAATGCGAAAGTAGTATTAAAAAACATCAGTTGGAATTACATTAATCCCTCCCTCTGCAATGCATCCAAATTCTCAAGAGCTTATCCAATTGAGAAGATAAAAATAGAACTCTCTCAACACCCCTCCCTCCCGAGAAAAAAAAAACCTCCCCGAGATCGGATTATGAAGTTTATAATGAAATATTGATTTTCCGATTGTTTTTCTTGCAAATTCTTGGTTGCTTCCGTTGCACAGAAATTTAATATCCGATCTCTCGTAACTTTTTCCTTGAGGCAGCGGTGCTCTGCGTTAGAGCATTCGGGAAAGGAGCGAAAAAATTAAGTAAACAATGCAATCCCCAAACATAACAAGAAACGAAACAGCGTATTCTCCGAGTGTATTTTGCGAAAAATCCATAGCTTAGGGGCATTGGAAACGTATATATACACTGAGATAATAAAAGACTTGTTTTTTATTCAGGGCTTTAGTACAGCAGTTATATTCTGTTCCGATAAAGTTATTCTGTGCAGTAAATCTTTCTCCGAGTTTATGGTACTATTGCTTAGCTCTTATAGCCGGTGGAAAAAGTCAAATCAAGTTCGGAGGAGTATAAATCTCGTGCAAACCTTAGTAAAGAGTTTAGAGTGGACGATCTATTGGTTTGAAATAAAGCCAACGGAATGAAAAAGCAGATAAAAGAGTGTTTCATCGAAACAAACAGCACAAACCTACTTTTAAACACTCACTTTTACATTCGAAAGCTATTTTGCAGTTATTCAAACTAAATGTTTATTTAAAACCGTATATTTCTTCTCTTGTTCGAGTATTATTCGGTGAATTTAAAAAAATAGTAACAAGGAGATTTGAACAGAAGCGGAAAATTTCGATATTATATTCGGTGCAAATAGTGGCTGAGTTAAGAATAATAGCAGTTTTAGAGTAATTTTAACTTCCGATACGGGTTTTAAAGAAATGTCTTGACTTAAATCTTTGAAAAGATAATGTTGTTTCATGACGCTGTGTCTTATTAGAGGAGGAAAGGAAAACACTCATAAAAAGGTTTTCGGGATACGGCTTAATTTTGTACAATGTTTGTTTAAAGAAATGAAAATATCAAGAAGTGCTTTAGGGTTTATTGATTAATGACATTATAAATTAAAAAGTTACTTGAAGTTAAAAATTAATTATCATTTTATTTATTAAATGCATTCGTATCAAGAATTTATATAAACCGTATAATTGATTAAAATATAACTTATACACCAATATACCTACTGCTTTATAATTATACTTGAAGATAAAAAAAAATGGATGCAATACTTAAAATTGGTGTTAAACTTCGTGAAATACTTTTTACAGTAGTATAATCAAAGTTTCAAAAGATTGAATAAAATCAAGCGACATAAAATATTATTCCTGGAATTTTTCAAATGTTCTAATAACAATTTTAATAAAAACAATTTTGTTCCTCTCAAAAACAGTTCTTAATAATCCCTTTAAAATCGTATTAAACCACTAATAAAATCCCTTGGCTTAATTTTGGCGTATCGTGGCAGCATATAAACGCAACCAGTCAATTATTGATCCATGGGGCCAACCACAAGTTAAGGACTGTTTCGCTTAAGCAATTGCCTAATCATGTGTCTTATCCACTAATTTCCCACCGGAATTCGGCTTAATCGAAGTCTTACAGCCTCTCCCGAAGGTGCCGCAGGTTGTTGCTCATTGATTGCTTCTTCGGTATAAGTATTAGTATTGCCCAAGTCAGTTCCAATGTCGGAATTTATGTGTTGAATGTAGTACACCATGGAAGTTACTTAAAGGTATCAAATTGATATTTTTATTACGTACGAGTTTATTTTGGTAATTTTTCATCCCGGTTATATATTTTATGAAGGTTTCATATTTGTTAAAAAACATAAGTGATGATTACTTATTCTATTTTATTATATCCTTAAGAATTTTTAATGGTAATGTAAGCAGAATGACACAGTTTTATTATCCAGTTTGGCTCCATACATGTTCAGGAAAATAATCTTACCCTTCATCAATAATGAACTTGTTTTTTATGTTTTTTAATGTTTTTTAATTGGTAAGGTTGTTTTAATGGGTTTAATTAATGATGAAGACATAAAAGGTATTAAGATAGGCTGTAGGGACAACTTAAAGATAGGTTTCCTCTTAAAAGGTTTGGTGAGTTTAATCCAATAAATATTGAAATTTCTGCTTAAATATTTGTGGCTGATTAATTTTCAAATGTTTTCTAAAATCCTTTCTGTTCCTTCGTATTTCCCAAAATAACCGTTTCTTAAGCGTGATGCTAATAAAATTATGAAGTATTCAGTCTTTTTAGGTTTTTGCTTTTTATTTTTACCTATGTTAAACAAGTCATTTTCAATGAGCTCGTATGTTTTCGTACGCCTCCTAAACTAAAACAAAAACTACATCAAAACCGTAAACGAAACGTGGCGATAAAACATCTGTGTCTATTCTAAATAAAATTAAACAACTATCTAATCGTCATAAAATCTTTATCCAATGGGTGCCCTCTCACATTGACCTCTTCGGCAATGAAAAGGCTGACCTTTTGGCCAAGAAAGGAGCTTCTGATGGGGCAATTTCAAATCAGTCTTTGACTTTCTCTGAGATTTGCTCCAAAATCAGAGCCTCAAACCTGCGACAATGGAGTGTCCCCCCGACCCACCCTTGGTATGATAGACTGGCTCCTGGTGGTGCCCTTGCCATGAAAGCTGATAGAGCCACGCAGACCATCATAAGTAGGCTCATAAGCGGACACATCAGGTGTCTCTCTTTTAGGCACGGGCAGAAGACCTATCTCACGTGTACCAGGTGTAACTCTGAACAGGCTTCTCCCGATCACATTCTGCATTGTGTTGGTCTGGACAAAATTGACCTTTTATCTGATCCCTTTCTGGTGTATGATTTTTTGGGGACGTTTGGGCTCATGGACTTGGTCTAGCCTGCGGCTAGACCATGAGGAATAAGTCAACAACAACAACAACAACAACATCAAAACCGTTCAACTTTACAATTTATTGTTTTCTCTAAAATACTGTAAGTCATGAAGTAAACTTACTGAAGCTATCAACTTAACACAGTTTAAAAATGTGAATCAATATATAGTCATACCAGCAGGAGAAAAACTCTAAAAAGAAATACAAAGCTAAGTAAATGATAGCCACCCAGATTCAGCATAAAACGTTTGTTTATCGCTTATGAATTACCCCTGAAATTGAGTGGAAAAATCCGGTCGCATAACAACCCCAACAATATTATACGGCGTCAAAAGTTTTTCTCCTTGCGGTACGACTATATTCTTTTAACTATGAATCGAATATATGCCACCAAGAACATCGATTGGCATACCTCCCATCTTGATGGATACCCGAGTCGATATCACTCCAAAAGGACATTTTCATAACCATTAAGGCTCTCCCCAGTCACTGACGGCTCATCTTTTGTGGCCATTCTATAAATTGAGTCCTCCCTGAAGAAAGGCGGTTCACAGGTAACATTGATTGACGTAGTTTTGGCGAATTAAAGTTCCTTTCGTGGCGGGATCCAATTTCCTGCCATGACAGGAAAAAGGACCCAGAAAAAGCACCCTCCTTTTCATTCTTGTTTTTCTCTTTCTTGTTGATATCTTTCTGCCAAGTCGATTCAAGGGGGCGATATTGCCGAGGTTCATAACGTAAGGGGTGGGAGAGAAGGGGTTCTTTATTGATGGGCCGAACCTTGCCAGAAGTCCGTTTTGATTGAATTTTTTGGGCATGCGGCGGTTTCTTGCTGATGGAGGGTGTTTTACGGACCAGTTGTAAGCAGTCGTTTGCGTCTGTTATGGGCCTAATAATACAGGAATGGCGGAGTCGGGGATTTTTTTTCACCGCTGTGGAGATAAGATGGGGTGCTTAAACGACAGGAGGTAGTGTCGTATAGAGAAGGGGGTTTCACTTTTTTTTAAGGCTGTTATAGAAAAGTAAATCTGTTTCTGAGGTTCTTTACGGGGAGGTTTCTGTGTGACGTTGGCCATTTTGGTTTCACATTTTGGGATTATTTTGTTAGGAATGTGGTAAGACTTTTTGAGGCTTCTTTTATATTTCTCATACTGAATAGAAATTCTTAAAAATATTTTTTTAAGTATTTTTAATGTCATACAATTTAAGAGTGATATAAATCATGATTTAAAATAACTGTCTCTTTTTATATACTTAACACTTTATGTGTGCTTTTTTCCAAATTCAAACTTCTCAAATAGATAAAAAATTATTTTAAGCAAAAATCAATTCTTAACACAAAACAGTTATAATATTTGTTTAGATTCTAATTATTTTTAACATTATATGTAAAGTAGTATTTGAATAATATAAATTACTTATGGGGGGAAAATTAAACATGTGATCGGTTTAAGGAAAATTGACATTAGAGTTGTACGATTTACTTTTAAAAGCTGAAATCTCAAATTACTACCTATAATAGGTCCATTATATACTAAGGAAATACTTTTCAAAGACATGTTCCATCTTTTTTTGTAATGTGAAGATATTTTAAACACTTTATCTCTCATTTAAAATCAGGGAGTATAATATAAGTTCATCCGTTTTGTTGTAAAGAAGTCTTTTCGGGATTCACAAAGAAACATTATCTCTAGTAAATAAATTTTAAAAATCTCAAGTAAATCAATATGTTATTTTTAAAATGATTTCCCAGAAATTTAATGTCGTTGAGTTGTTTTGCTCCAAGTAGTCTTTAGCTGCTACTTCCTTAAATTGAATTCATAGCTTTTCGTAAGTTGAATATAAACGCAGAAAATAGGATTTATGAACTAAGATGGACTGGTATAAGAGTTAGGAAAACTCAAACAAATGACCATTTGAAACTTTCTAACATACAAAGAGAAACTTTAAAGTAGTAAAGGGTTTATGCTTTATTGTAGAACTTTAAATACTCCAACTGGATGAGAAAGTTTCCGAGAACTTGACGTACACCTGAAACTTTCTAACATTCGCTGCACAGATTAAACAAAACTACTTAGTTGGATTGATAGTTTTTTTTACTCTAAAATACCTAATACTTCACATTAGTTAAAAACTGAAAATATTCCGGAAACATTTTTAATTTAAGTTTTAATATATTATTTTTTTAACCATACTTAAGAGCCCTTAAGATAATGCTAATCACATAAATTTTTGTTTGAGAAAGAACAGTGTTTAACAATACCTATAATTCAAATAAAAGTCGCGTGGAAAAATAGTAGTAAATAATAGTAATAATAGTAGTAAAAAGTAGTTTCTTTTAAATCCAAACCTTATGAGTAATTTTATATTACTTGTAGATATTTATATAAAATTCACCTGTTAAATATGTTAAAATTTCGTATCTTAGATTTTAACAAATAGATTATTCTTCTATAATATCTATGTAATTTATTTTATAAAAATTTAACTACGTTGATGAATTGAATCACTTATTTCAGAAACATGTCAAACGCCAATTTTTTCAAAAATGAGTTATTGGTGCCATATGATTCTGTAGGGGTAAACGCACATTTTAGTGTAAGAATAATAAAAATAACGGAATTTTAAAATAGTTTTCCAGCATGTTAAATTTCAGCTTTAGTGCAGAAACATGTCAAGCGACGTCGCTTGACAGGTTTCTGCACTTAAATTGCGGAGAATTTCGCTCATGCCGTCTCATCTACAGCTTGTTTGGGGCTGCAGTTTGTTATTTAATCGCATACAAAAACTATATGCTATTGGAAAAGTCATTCTTTAGATGCTAGGTCCATCAAGCCATAGTAAAACCCATATTTTTAAAGTTTTTGTACGAATCTCAAGACTAAGGACGTTTTGGTACCTATGTATTTAAAATTTCCATGCTTGTGGCCATTTATTACATCCATGTGATTGATATTTTGGATTCATGAATCACTTTATTAAAAGTGGGCATCAAATCTATACCCCAGACATAATATTGAACTAATTAACTAATTTTGTAGGCTTTTAAAGCAAAAATGTTTTACTGTCCACAAAGTTACTTCTAAACAACTATCTAATTGACTTCAAAGATGTCTATATTAACATTTTGAATTGGCTGACCACTATTTTTGAGTCTAGAGTTGAAATAATTTATAAAACTAAGTATTTGTACATCTAATAACCAAAAGAGAAAAAAAATAAGAACTCTATAATAATTTTATGGGTTAGTATTTAATATGGAAATGCTATTTTCAACTAATATTCCCACTTTTATTACCAAATCCTAAAAAGAATTAAACTTAAGCTATGAAAATAGACCTGAATACTCTGTTTATTGCAGAAACCTGCCAAATGCAAAAATTTCAATAATTTTTTATGCAAAGAATAAAAATGTTAAAAAAAATTTTTTTGTCTATAAAATACCCAAATGAGGTCTACTTTAAGAAAAAAATTACTAAACACCTTCATAAAAATGTAGTGAGCTTCTATACAGTTTTTCTCGTTTATCTCAAAACAAGAAAAGTGGCGTTTGACATGTTTCTGAAATAAGTGATTCAATTATTAAGTTTACTTACCTTTATTACTCTAACTCAGTGGTTCCCAAACTATTTTGCTCGTGAAACCCCCCCCCCTCTCATTTGTTGCCAATGATCGCGGAACCCTGAATATTTTTTAATCAACGACTTTTCAAATTTAATAGTATCTTATATTAAATGAAACAAGCCAACTTAATGTTAAAAAAATTGTGATTAAGCGAGTTCCAAGAACCATCAGGAGTTCTAGAGGTCCCCAGAAAATATTTTGAAAATTTGACTATTAAAAGATGGTTTTAACTTGTTTTGGTACACCTAATCCGAATTTCGGACATACATTTTTTAAGAATTTAATACATATTTTTAGTAGGATTTGCATTTTGATGAACTTAATGTAAAAAAAACACCATTCTTATTTTCTTTAAGGAAATAAAATTTGTCACGCGGAACCCCTAAATTTTTTCGTGGAACCCCAGGGTTCCACGGAACCCACACTGTGAACCACTGCTCTAACTAAAACAACTAAATAAAAATAAGCTAATTCAGTTAAAATAAATGACAAAACATTTGAATCCATCAATGTCAAATACTTTTGAGACCATATTTCAGCCCTTTTTAATTAAAATCGATCCCTATCATCGATTTTAAATTTCTAGGGCATTTCTCAGTTGCAAATAACGTATGAGAAAGATCTTCCTTGTATTTAATTTAGCGATTCCCTCCTATTTTAATGGCAAAGCTTTCTGACATTTTATCTCAAAATAGGTTGAGAAAGGGGAATTAAAGCTCCGAATTCCTTTCGGGAACATTCAAGAGTGTCGTTTAATCCGGATATAAATTCCAGTCTCCCGAAAATAATCTCAATAAATTCTTCCATCATTGTTTTGTGTTAAAATATTCCCCCATGATGCTTGAGTTTGAGAAAGATCAAAGAATACGTGGAAAGATATTTTCATTCAACATTACAAGTGTTTATCTTCATATAATGTAAAATTTAAACGTGAGGATGTGAAGACTGTTATTTCCTTTTATGTGGGATATTGATATTTTGTATTATATCAGTGATTCTTAAATTTCTTGATTCATGCCTTTTTCTTAGGTTGGACGAATTTTGAAACTTCTTTCCTTCTACAAATGCCTGGAATACAAAAGCTGTGAGAAAGTTTAAAAATGTTATTTTGCTTTAAACTCAATTTCTAGTTATATTGAGCGCTAAAATCATGTCTTACATTTAATGGACTACAGAGATGGCTACAACACACTATGATCTCAAATGAATCTCAATAAATTCTTCCATCATTGTTTTGTGTTAAAATATTCCCCCATGATGCTTGAGTTTGAGAAAGATCAAAGAATACGTGGAAAGATATTTTCATTCAACATTACAAGTGTTTATCTTCATATAATGTAAAATTTAAACGTGAGGATGTGAAGACTGTTATTTCCTTTTATGTGGGATATTGATATTTTGTATTATATCAGTGATTCTTAAATTTCTTGATTCATGCCTTTTTCTTAGGTTGGACGAATTTTGAAACTTCTTTCCTTCTACAAATGCCTGGAATACAAAAGCTGTGAGAAAGTTTAAAAATGTTATTTTGCTTTAAACTCAATTTCTAGTTATATTGAGCGCTAAAATCATGTCTTACATTTAATGGACTACAGAGATGGCTACAACACACTATGATCTTTACATCTTTTGAAATACTTAGAAAATCGTACTTTTTTCATCAGTCAACCACACTTTTTACACTCAAAGTTAATGATAAGTTATTGAGATGATAAATCACCTAGAATGTTCCTGATATGGATTCGTTATAAATTTTATTTATCTTCTATTAATTTTTTAGTTTTTTATAATAATTTTATTTATTTTTATGAGGTACATTTTATACCCATGTTTTTTTACCATCCTTAATAAATTATTAATCTCCTAATTTCAGTGATAAGCAGCAATATATTACAATCATAGATCCAAAGTTTGAATTTTCATTTTTACAAATTATTTAGTATTTTTATTACAGTGAAAACTCAATTATTATACATTGTCCAGAGTATAAAAAACCTTAAGGAGAAAGATGATGCTATGGGATTATAATGTGTTGAAAGACAATTACTGCAACCAAATAAAATATAAATTTTAAAGCGATGTGATAACTCTATTAAAAAAATTTAAGTTTCAGATACTTATTTGACGTACCTTTAACATTACATACTAGTTGATTCTTATATTGAAACTTAAATACAAATTGATTCTTGTATAGAAGCAATAGGAATGCACAGCTGAATTTCCGAATCTTTTTAGTACTTCCAGGGCTCCTAATACCAACACATCCCAACCAACCTTTCCAAAATCACTCTCTCCCTTACCTGGCCAGATATTGGAAACTGAATTAGAGCCCGACACTTAGTAATTACAGAACTCGACTTACAAAGACTTCGCTCTACGGCATGACTATTATTAGTTTATAATTGCCTTTAGAATAACACACAGCGCCAGTAGAGGGACCCTACTAATACCAGTGGAATAGTCAGCGGCGCTGCTTGGAAATAATTAAATTCCTTGAGCGGTTCCCTAACGTCTTTACACCCGTTTCAGGAGACCGTTATTCCGTGGGATATTATCTCTGACGCAAAATCGGGTTCTGGCTCCGGGCAATGTGCTCGGGCTTAAGCTGATTATCGAGCGTTACTTGTTTGGATGTATGGATATGTATATGCGAAGGGGATATAGGCTTAGCAAAAGGCCGTTTTAAAGTGCGTTGAGTAAATGGTGGGTTTCATTTATTTTAACCGCCACGAGCCAGGTTTTAATGTGCTCGGGAAAGCTGTTATGGGTGAGGTCGAGAATTTTAAGCGAAAGTTTCTTTCGAGCGTTTTGTTTAAAGGGGTGTGTATTGAAACAAGATTTGATGTAGGTTCGCGTGAAAGTAATCGAGTTTATAAAACATTTCCGATTTGTCATTGTATGGGAGCTGTACAACAAATTTGTTTGTTATAGTTACTGCATAGAAGGCTACTGAAGATTAAATTTAAAATAGCTGTGTGCTTTAAATTTCCAAACATTACATAAGTTATAATTTTCTGCAATACCCTTGCAGCTTAAAGTCACGATCTTATTTAAAAGGCGAGTAATTTATCATATATCTCTTTAATTCATGTATCAACTTAAAATGTACAAGCAAATTTTTTTATATTAACTAAATTTCTAAAAAATAATGTTGATAATGTTTCGTAAAAAATATTCAAAAAACATAAAATAGTAGTTCACTAATTAGGAAATATAAAAATTTTATTTGAATATTTATTTGCAGCACAATTTTTTTCAGTTAAAATTCAATTGTTACAAGGAATTTCAAAAACTTGCGTTGTTTATAATATTGCATAGAGAAAAATTTCAATTTAAAGTCGTTCATATAATTTATATATAAACATCCTTAATCTAGAAAATTAATAAATGCTCAAATTACTAACAAAAAATATCTCATAACATTTTTATCCGTAATTTCTCGGTGCAACCCTTTCATCAATTAACCAATAGTTTTTTAAAAAAAAACTATGAGCCAATAGTTAGAAAAACCAATGATCCACAAAAACTTATCCAGTGTTTAAACAAGTGTTATTACCAAACAGGAAGCACAAAATCAATATTACCCACAAAAATCCATCAAGTAAAAGACAAAAACAGATAGGCAATAGTCACGATTAGGGAATTAAGCTTATAAGACAAATAGAATAATGTGCCGCTAACGAACAGAAACGATGCCTTCGGATTTCCCAGATTTGCTACTAAGCACTCTTAATGTCCTGGAAAGGCTTATAAAGAAGACTCTTAGCCATATACAGCACATTTTCTCCTTCACTGATATTATTTATTCTTATTTATGACACTATATGCAAAGTTAAACAGCAATAAATTGATGTACTCAGTTGATCTGTGATATTATATCAAGAAGTTATATCAAGTCTTCAAGTTACTAATAAGTCAGAGAGCTGATTTTATTCATTCAATGAAGATCGTAGTATTAAGCTGGTAAAAAGAGATTAATGGTGTTTTTGGTGTTATATGTTATTACTAAGAGAATAAAAAACGTTAAATATTTGCTTGGTTCCGTTTAATTGCTTTTATTTACTTTAAATATAAGATTGGATGATTGTGATTTCTAGGTTGGTATATGAGACATTTGATACATCAATTTTACATCCATGAACTTTTGAATTTGATCTAATTTTATTTAAGATCATCTAAAGATCAGTAAATAATAAAATATAGTAACA
Source organism: Tetragnatha montana (assembly GCA_963680715.1). NCBI lineage: Eukaryota > Metazoa > Arthropoda > Arachnida > Araneae > Tetragnathidae > Tetragnatha > Tetragnatha montana. The sequence continues at coordinate 30,623,028 of OY796680.1, forward strand.
GACTCTATTTAGCTTTTCAAACTTGTTTTTATAATACGTATACCTTAGATAACCAATTTTAGAAAGTAATAGTAGAGTACTATAAAAATAATATAATTTACAGATCAAATTATTCATAAATGGATTTTAGTGGACATATTAATATTATTTGTTCAGTGGTACTCTCAAACGCAAAAAAAAATTTCTTCAGTTTTCTTACATGAAGTACTTAATGTATCACATTCCCTTAAATGCTTTATACAATTCATACATGTGTTATAATTTTTATCCTCTTCAAAACAAATCTACGGGTAAGTTAGGAGAAGCGTATTGAAGTTTTCTTATCAGGTTTTTCAAAACCTTTACAAGTTAATGATTCAAGATATCTGCTTTTCATTTCTTTCTAATGCATCTGAAACAATATACCTACTCAGAAGGTAGAAAAACGTACTCATTCAACAACTGGTTCTGAGTGTTTATTTAAAAAAAGTCGCAAAACTTCTTCAGAGGAAACCCTCCTAAATAAGAATTATCTTGAATAGATCAATGAATTTTTCCAAAACATTCGTAGCATCATTGCGTCCAAACGCAACCGAGTCATCAAAAAAAAAAGTATGTAACTACAAACGCCAAAAAATTAACCCCACCAAATAAACAAACATACCCAACGCATCTTTCTTATCTTCCCTCCCATCCGATGCGGAAGTTAAGACTGGGAAAGAGCAAATTGGAAGAACGTGAGTTTTCATCGGGTCCCAAACGTGCGGAACCGAGGCTTCACGGTGGATTTCGGCGCAAACAACGAAGCTTTTTTGTGAAAGTTTTCTTTTAGTTCCCCTCGGGTTTATTCCTAAATTAGTGAGTTCAGTACAGTGAGTTGGCTGTTGTTTACAGTGTGAAACAGTTGCAGTTACAGTTACAGTTGTTTACATTGAAAACAGTGTTTAATTCTTCCTCAAAAGGAAATTGGGAACCCTTAGTGTAATCGTTCATGACAGGTTTATATTTTTAATCTTTGAACTATGTAAAACGATTCCATCAAAAACATTATTTTGTTGTTTTCATGATTTTTTTATAATTACATAATCATCATACTGTTTTCTAGCGCCCCTTTATAATACACCTCCCGAATCTCTGATTGGTAAACAATGCTGTAGATACATTTATGTTTTTTTTCTCTACATTTCTTTTTTAGATATTTTTCAGTCAAATTATTTCTTATAATTTAAATAAATATTTTGATACGCTATATAATTCTTAAATCATTAAAGACGGATTATTAAATTTTTTTCTTGAAGAATTGTACACTTGAGGTATAATCATTGTTTAAATACTACTTTTTAAGTATAAAGTCACAATTAAAGTTGAAACTAGAAACGTAAACACCATCTTTTCCTATTGGAGAATGGAATACAAAATCCCTCCTTACACGTAATTCTTCAACATAAACTTCCTGATCCCTTTGGAAGGAAACTCCATCCATAAAAATCGCTCGGCTGTATACATATATATTTGGACATCCCCTTAGACTTTTTTCAGAACAATTGGAGATCTCGGGAGTTTTATCTTCTCTCAACTATTTTATCTATCCGCTGTTTTCTCTTTTATCTTAGAATTGTTCCCTTAGAAGAATGTTGGACGAGGAAATGAATTGTATCACATTTCCTAAGCCCTCAACAGAATGCTCTGCTGCTATGTTCCAGATTACCTTGTTTCATTGCTAGGGTGAAATTGAAATATTAATTCCCTTTGTCATATCGAAGATGGTTTCGTATTCAGGTTATTGATTTTTAAAGGCTTGGTATAAATTACATGGGCAGTACACATCAATATATTTCTATCATGTTTCATCTTTTGGAATAATATATCTCATATTGAGGGGGGGAGGAATTTTAATGAAAATGTCCTTGATTATTTCATTAAAAGTAAAAAACGCATAATTAATTTGTAATTATTTTTTTAAACTTGAAACTTTTTTTAAACGCAAAATAACTTTTAATCACGAGGTGTAGTTTTAGATTTATGAATAGCTCCTCCAAACTTTTATTGATGTTCTTAAATTGAATGTAATTTTAAAAATCTCAAAAAAAAACCCCGCAGTTTGTTATTTAAAGAAAAAGGTAAAATAACTTAAATCCGTCTCTTCATACTTCATATTAAAATAAACTTCCTCTACCATTAATGATTACATTTACAAGAATCACTACATAGGAATTACTAATTAGGTTTAATTCCCCTAACATTCTCATTCACTTTACCTCTTTTGTTTAGAATTTCCATTTTAATTATTAAACCAACAAAACAAAAAACACTTTAAAAAAATCAAAGCAGATTTTTAATACTTTTTTATGCAAACACTTTCGATTTTTTAATCTACAACACTTCTTTTTATAATCAGTAGAAAAATTATACCTCTTAGCAGAATTTCTTATGAATACAATCAGGCTATCTACACTTCATGATAAAAATTGTAAAAACTGTATGTATTAATGAATACTTACTTCAAAATAAAAATCCATTTCACACACACAAAAAAAAATATCATTCTCTATTTTTTAAATTAATGAAAATATTTAGAAGGATAACACAAAATCCTAACCACTCATCATGTACCATGTACCGAGCAATAAAACGATTCCACACTATTTTGTTTCTTCGTCTCCTAACACCTCCTTAAAGCAACGAAAAATTAATCTCTTGTCGATACGCGTAACACCTTCAGGAAAGAAGTGGTCGTCCATTGCTCGTAACTCATCCTTAATATTGATGTATGGTGTCTAATGAGACAGTCCATGTCATTGAATCAGGATAAATTAGCCTGAAGCTAGGAGCAGAAGTCGCACATTAATACATTTCTTTTGTTTGTCAATGTTAAAAATGGTCAGATCCCATTTTCTCAATGACAGTTCGCCCCTCCTTGCTGAAAAGAGTCGTTTAGAAAAAAAGACGACACTTGAATTAATCTTGATGCGTCTTCTAAGGTTGCTTATTTTTAGTATTAAAGCTTTTGATAACATTAACTCAAGAAAAATGGCTCTTCGGATTAGATTGCGCATGTTCGTTAAATGTCATTTACAAGACGTTTAATGGAGTGTTCTCAACACTTTTCAATCATTTCGTGGACTTGAACATAAAAGATTATTGTGTGCGCCATAAATTTATAAATGTCTGCTGTAAAACCCAAAATTTTGATTAAAGGGTTTATGTCTCGGAATAAACCAATTGATCTTGAAGCTAAAGAGTGTCTGAAATATATTTTGGGTGTCATAAATATCGGAAAGTTAGGTTAACCTATGGTAATTAGCACTAAACCTTTTACGACGTCCTAAAGCAGATTTCAATAAAACATCAGATGTCAAATTTAATGTATTTTGAGAATTTATAAATATAAAATTACCAATAAATACGTGAAATATTTTTGCACCATTATATTTTTGACACTTATTTTTAATATTTGTTTATTGTTCTTTTGTTTTAAATAGCGAAAGTGTTTACTGAATTAAAAATGACTCAACTAAAATTAGGGTTACAAACTTTTTCTTTTAATTTTGAATGATGTAGTGTAGTGTTCAGTTAATCTATCATTTGATATGTTTATATAATAGAAAACGTACACTTCTGAAACATTTTTCCAGAGAATAAAGGTACTAAGCTTATGGTAGAATCCACGTGAATCACAATTAAGAAACACTGAATTCGCAGTCCTTCTCGGGCACCCATAATCCCGGAGCGCATGACAATCGCTTTTTCAAGTGCTTAAAACTCTTCAAACATATATATTCTTCAATCTTCTACAAAACTCATGATTCGACACTTTTTTCATTTTGGCTGTACTACGATTCTTGTGATGTAACCAACACTAATTACTATCCACACTAAGATATGATTATTCCTAACACCCTAACAGGGAAGAATTTACGAAAGGAGGGAGACCTTCTCCTCTATTTAGAACATCTCGTTTCAGAGAAAAATTATGTTTCCAGAGCTATCAGGAGCTTCTTGCCCCCCTGGGTGTCTTCAGTATGTCCACCCCGAGTAAATTCCTCCATGCCCCTTAAACTTAAAAGTATTTCCCCCCAACAACACCAATTTCTATAATATAAAAATTCTCATAATAACAGAGATATCAGTCTACCAAACACAGTTTCGAGTGAATGAAGGGTTCCAAGAAAAATAATCGGTACACAAAAGTCAAGGATATACAAACTAACCCAAATCCATGCTTTTCTCGAATTTTATGACGTGTTAGCATCTCATACAGCATCATAAGCATCATCCCAAAACTGAGGATGAGATGAGCAACTCCCACACGATGCCAAAAAGTCTCGATTCCGCATCCGCGCGATTACACGGTAACGTGACACAGGCAGTAAGTCGAAGGGATTTCTGCGGTGACAGACAGTGGGTGAAGGAACCCGCCACGTGACTAATGAAGGTGTGCCAAGGGCGACACTGGGGTGGCCTTTGGCACACAGACAAATTCGTCACCCTCACTTTTTTTCGGACGCTAATGATAGCAGGGACCCTTCTATGCATGCAAAGCTACCACAGAAGTGTGGAAAGCGTGGCTCTAATGTGCTCTGCGTTTTTGGGATACTCGTTGGTGACGACAAACCGTTGCTGATGCTGTGTGCGATTCAGATCATTTTATCTTAAGGGCTAATTCAGGATACCAGGATACCTTCTATATAATTCGAGAATTCGCATTTAAGTTTTCCATAAAACGCTACGAGTATTATCAGTGTGAGCATTTGCTAAATGAGTTTATCTGTTAAGGATAAATGAAAGGGTAAATATGAAGATGGCATAAGACTGTATATTAGGTCCTTGAGAAGTACTTTCTATATGCAACTGCTATCTCCATTCGGTGCTCTGTGAAGCATTATATGCAGTACTCTACGAATTTAAATTTTTTTACTAAAAAGTGCTTTGTAAGAAATGAACTAAAGAGCTCGTGAACTAAAGAACTAATGAACTAAAGAGCTGTGACTAAAGATCTCGGGAATGTGCTTTACAAGATTACCAAATTATGTCAAAGTATTTATGATTTATTAACAAAGATTTAAACTAGTCATACCGGTCTTTATGTTATTAACAGAAGCATAGGTTTATAAAATCACTATATTTTAATACTTCCTATTCCTCTGTGCGTGCTACAACAATTTATCTTCCATAAAGGTAAACAATATAAAACATAAAAGCCAGGATTGTAGGTTTTTATATAACTTAGAAGGTAAATGCATCACCCACAAAAAATGCCATGAGAGTTTGTATGCATAACAATAACATTTCCTCCAATACCTCCTCTTTCATCATTCCGTATACTTAACTTTCAGAATCCACCTCATCCTTTATTTTTCTCATAAGGCACAGCCCAAACAATTTGTCATAGTCCATGCTACAAACCTCAACCAATCTCACCATCTTTTCAATCCCAAGACACACACACACACAAGAAAAAAAAAACGAATGACAAACGACCTCAGCTTCCAGAATCGATTCTCGCATTTGGATCGATCCTTCCCCACAAAAAACTCGGTAACAGATGAAGTGTCAACACCCACACACTTTGCATTCGGCCCAATCCGCACCATTAGCTCGGCTCCGGACGTGACTGCCATGAGGACATTTGCGACGAAACATCGCTCATCAATTCCTCCAGACCTGGACTCGACATTCGGCCATTCCGTCCCCGAAAGTCGATGAGTGATGCATGACCGGTCCCCGCAACCCTTTGCCTAATGACACTTAAAACCGTGGTTTGGGAGGGTGGAGAAATTTTCGGAAGGAAAAGTTTGCCGGAGGGGGCGTCTGTTCAGTACGCCACACAGGGTTCGTTATTCTGATTTAATTAAAACTCACTTAAAATGAAACACTCAGTGGTGTCCATAATCTATCTTTGTTTCCTTTAAGGGCTGAGAGAGTTCTGGTTTCACCCTTCACACTAATAACAAATGATGAAATTAATTATACTTAAACAATTTATCATTATGTACAACTGCTAAACATTCCCTTTGTTAAAGAGTCTCATGACTATAATTTATTGTAAGTGACAAAATATCAAAATCCATCTTAATTAGGTCTAATGTTAGGGTTAAAGATATAATTCTACTTTGAATGTACTGGAAGGTTGAATGTCTATGAAGGTTTTCAAAGTTTTCAACTTACAATGGGCGTGTGTTTATTCACTCTCATATAAAGTAAATAGGTTTGTCATCAGGTAAATTGAAAAAAAATATAAACTTTGTATTATATTACATATAAGTTGAACGTAATTTTCCATTAATTAATTAATAGTATAAAAGGGCATCAATTGTCAAACTTATTATTTAACCTACGTTATTATATTTATTTTTCAAACAGTTACCTTTTAAGATAGTTCTTACGTCAGTACCTCGTATAATCAAAGAAGCGTACTCAAGGTGATGGGTTAAAATAGTAAGTTGTAGTAAGAAAGTTAATTTAGGTACACAGGTATTGAAAGAAAAATTGTGTTTCATAATTACTAACAGTAAGTAATCCAAATAAGCTTTATCCTCTTATCAAAGTGAGCATAAAACACTGTCCTCAACCACTGACATGGAATTTCTACAGAATCTTTCTTTCAAAAGTTGGCTCTGAATCAATATGGTTCTCGAAATTAAATGTTCTTCTTCTTTCTCTATACATGCACTTACAAGAACTATGACTTCTGTAAATATACGTATCACTACTTCAAATATAATTTGGTAGTTTATAGAAATACCTGAATAGAAAGCGTTTTCAAAAGGTTACTAAAAGAAAGTGCATTGATAGAATGATACCAGAAGTAATTATTGAACGCCCCCAAATAAGCATATTCAGAGCGTCCGCATAATGGACAGGCCTAGGTTAATGAAAGGAAAGAATGATAACAATGACCGTTTGCGTCTCTTTGTAATTACAAGTGCCGCAATCTAGGGATTTATTTTGCGCTAACGGGAAAGAATACACGGGAGGACATCTGCGTAATTTAAATGCATCCCTATTTACGATAGTGATTGGATGTATTCAAGAGAACTGACGAATGAATTAGGACGATAAACGAGGAATTAAAATGCATGGGATGTGCTTAAGGAGTTTCGGATGGTGTGAATTGTAATAACGGAAGCCGATTGGCCATTGAAATTCACAGCGGAAGCAATTGAATCTCTTATAGTGAAGCGTTAGAACTTAGGTTCCATAAAAATTCCAAGCATCGACATATATCAAGGACTGGAATGGATCTCCGGAAAAGATAGGTATAGAAACTATAAATATTCAAAATTTTATTAAGAAAGCTATTGCTTTGAAAGAAAGCTAGCAAGAGCGCAACTTTGCTATTGCCAGAAAAATGGTATTTAGTAAGAAATTAGTCACGATTGCGACTGATGTATTTAAAGTTCTTACTTTATGAGTTGAATCTACTACATTTTAATTTTAATTGTCAAACTATTCACAAAATTAATTTTATTTTTTAAATACAGAGGTTCATAATTATTACGTAATGTAGATAACACATAACCGTTAGTTAATTTCGTTTCAATATTAACTGTGATTAAACTTAAATGAATGAAAAGGACAAAATTAAAGTAGCTAAAAACATACACACAAACACAAAATTTAATTAACTATGATTGATACAAATAATGAAAGCTCATCGTTACATATTTCTCATTACAGCGATAATTAATTACTAATATTTTAATACGCGTCTTTTGGTATTTTTGAGTGATCATTTATTAGGATCCTTAGAGTTTCCTTCTTTTAGAAACTAAGCAAAATTAAAGTTATTAATTTAAAAATAAAGCGATTTTTCCCCCCGAGATACTCCATAAAGATAATCGTTTCGTTTTAATTTATGAAGTTAACTCATTTGTAACGGAAGTCAATTCTGAAGCACGCACTCTTTCAGCTGCGTGAGAATTTCTCAATTTGTGTATCTTAATGGCATTCAAGTTCGTGTATTGGAATATTTATTCTTTAGAGTGATAGTAGATTAGGTATAAGTAACTGAAAGAAATAAACTGGGTTCTTAAAGTTGTACTTACAGTTTTAAAAAGGATCTCAATGGTTACTGAATATGCTGATTTTTAAAAAGAAACACATTTAATTAATTGTACAGAGAAGTTTTTAGATAGTCTACTATGGGTTTTTTATGCAACATGCTAATATGTATTGTTAAGTAATGCTATATATTATAGTAATATAAAGCAAATAAAGGATTTAAATTGAATATAAAAATGAAATATTACAAAATTGATAAAGAGGATAAGATAAGATAAGAGGTGTTGATTATTGGGAAATATAATAATTTAATAATTAGAATGTCTATTTCATTTTTTTATAAAAAAATGAGATAGCTTACATAAAAAATTAATCAAATTTCTTTAGAATAGTACATTAAACTTGAGTTGATTTTTTTTTCATTACGAAATAAAATAGCCTATTTTATAATTTTACTCAATTTTCTGCAATGATGTTATGCAATGTACTTAGAAAGTATTTAAGTTCTTAAAAACTGAGTTACTAACAGAAATTTAATACATAAAAAATATAACTATTAATTTAAAAAGAAAGATGTCTGGGAATCCAATATTTTCCCCAAAATCATGTCGTCTCATATACACAAGTAAAATTGAATTGTAACAAAGTTAATCTTATTAAAAAGTCATTTTGTAAACTGCAACTTCACGAAATTTTTTGTTTTTAAAATTTTAATGTCATGTATACTTGTACATGGTATTGACCTCAGTAGTTAGTTTGTTTTCCATTTCAGTTTTGTTTTTATGCACTTATGTACGTTTCTGTTACGGTACGCAAGTTGATCCTGGCAGTATACCAGACAGGTGATTGAAACCGACGGTTGAAGTGTTGGCACAACACATTTGTAGTAAGTCAATGAACAAGATATAGAATTCCTAGTCAACATTTCTTGGAGCATTTTACTCAACGCTTTAAGATCTCGCTCATTCCCTAATTTTTCACTTTGATAATTTTGTAAAGTTACTTTATATGACACGCTTACATTGATATAATCATAGAAACCAAGATGATACCTCCAAAATATATTAAATCACAACAACTTTATAATATTCACTGTCCCCCTCAACCATTTTTTTTGGGGGAGGGGTACTTTTTATGAGTAAAGTTATTATAGGTTAAAAGTAGCTAAAAATCTCTTTTTAAAAAGCCTAAAGCTATTAAAATTTTTTCCTAGAATTAAAACGCAACGGTTTCTATTCGTAATATGTGACTTATGTACATATTTCTATAAAACAGAGCTAATTAGATGTAATTAGGCTTTCCAACTTAAAAAATTAGTTTAATAATACTTACATTCATTTATTATGCCACGTTTATAAATTATAAGCTCAAGCTGTATTCCTTGAGGAATTTAATTTATTTTCTTGTCAGGATCTCATTGTGCAATACTGTGAGTAAGTACAAAAAGATTAAAGGGGAAAACACTTTTTTAACTAAGACGAATTAGAAAACTGTTTTTCTGTATATTGCACTTCGTATTTTATACCATTTACAACCCAAGTAGTTGAACAAATCAAGAGGATTACTTTGCACATTTATAAAAAAAAGAATGTGTTTAAATAAATCACTACAACAACATCAAGAAAACCGTTTTCTAATCACTTTCCTACTTTTACTCAAACGCCCAAAATTGCTAATTACCCTACTAAACCCGTTCTTCAAACCAAACTCCCTTCTGCTCTCTTCTCTTAAAATAAAAACCTCTTTCCCATTAAAACAACCAATTTGCAAATCCTTCTCAATCGAACAGCATTGCGGTTTCTCCACTCCGACACAAAGTCAAAACAAAGGAAAACAGATCCTCCCCTCTTTCCCAAGCTGTTTGCTTAGCCTTCAAAATTAGAATCATTTACTCAAGAAACGCAAGTTTAATAAAATCGTTAAAATTTTGCCCCCAGCTGTAATTAAATCCGACATAAAACGAATCGATCTGTATTTCTCCTGAGATTACTCGAATCGAGTATTTTTATTTTTCACTCATTAGCTTTTGAGTATCGACTTCAAAAGTGCCCTTGGAAACGTATCCCCCTCTGGAATTTTAATGTAATGGGCGGGTTTCTAAACCTTGACAATTTTTAAAAAAATATAATTACATTAGTTAATTACTTAATACACTGTAAAAATTGTCCATTAATGTGTTTTGTTTTAATTGCGCGTTTGGGTTTTGTATTACAAAGATATATTATTGATTAATTATTTAAGCTAAGATTTGTTCATTAAAATGAATGCAGACAGTTATTTACTAAATGGCGTGTAATTGTCGCATTAACTTTGTGCTACATATTGAAGATATCTATGAAATAATAAATCACCTGTGATAGCCATATTTAAGCTGGTTAGAATGAAAACAGGTATAAGTCCACTGAACTGAGTTTTGAGCAATTGAAGGTTTTCTCAACGGAGCTCATTTGAACTTGATAAAAGTCTAAATTTTCGATATAAGCTAAGCTGGTATTAAGTCACAGTTTGGAAACGAATAAAATATAACCCTCTTACCTATGCTATGGTTTTTAGCCTGGTGACGAAAGTCGTTTCATTAATAATAAGGAATTTAAAAGCCTTTCTTTATAGAAAGAAAATAACAAAAAGCTGCAGCATTTAATGATGTTTATCAAAGAAATTTTTAGTATAATATAGCATTTAAGAGAAATGCGAAACAAATTAAAATCAAAGGTACTAGCTATAAAAACAACTGATATGCAATACATAAAAAAACATCAGTCCAAAATTATTGTGAGTTATGCTTTCAAAACTTGTATTTCAGATATAAACACGTAAGAAAGTCGGAGAAATGTTTCGTCTTTCATTTTTTTTTTCAAAACCTGTAACGTCAAAAAGCATTATCTTGCATTTCACTTCACACTACCATTGCTTTGATTTTTTTGCCCAACTGTGCTGTTTGTCTTGAAAACATTGGAACCCACAAAACATTATATTCTTCTTTCTGTATGCTATGTTTTATTATGTACCCTTTCCAAAGCATAGTAACTTTATTAAATATCGAAATAATTTAGAAGCAAATGTGAAATGGAATTTGTTTAATATGAAATTAATACTAATGCTACTCTTATTTTCTAAAAATGACCATAAATTATATATTTATTAATAAAAACAAATTGTTATAAAGCATTTCACATATATTTTATTTATTGTCAATTGTAAGTTTTAAGCAGGCCGAATGTTATTTAAGTGTATTCTCTTCTAAATTCCAAAAAAAAAGTAGATTCCAGTAGAAATAGAACAGTAGAAGAAGAACAAATGTTTCCTTCCTTTCTCCCACAAAATTGTGTACACAATTTCAAGGTTATGTGAAGGTAGTATACATCATATATATTCGACCATCTTGTATACAATTTATCTAAAAATGCATCGGTATTGAAACATATTTCCCTGTCCAGCGATTTCTCTTCTAAACTTTTACAACATGCTTCAAAAAGATAGATCCTCAATATCCGAAGAAAAAATGGAACCCCCGCAAAAACGAAACACGCCATCTCCCCTATCAATAAACTGATTCCCCCTCCAAAACCGATCCAAAACTGCGACCAAGTTCAAGGCTACCCAAAAGTAGCACCATCAATTCTTCCCATAGTCGATTTCCCACGAAAGGCTCGGAGCATCTGCGCCCGGCGTGTTCCCCAAAATCCATAAGTTATTCCGCCCCGGCCCAAGACGTCTTAACTCGTAAATTGCTCGAGAGAGAGGGGGCGCAAAGTGGCGGGGTCCCGGTTACAGTTATCTTATCTCGGGAATGAGTCGGCCCTTTCGACCGGAGCGAGCGAGCGACACGGCTTGCCGACTTTCCATGGATTTCCAATGCCCACGGACGAGAAGCTGAGTGGTGGATTATGGGTAGGGATGATGGAGGTTTGGGGGGTGAGGAAAGGCGTGTTTTTCATTAGATATTGTTGAGAAGTACGTAGTTGTATATTTAGAATTGTGAAGAATAGTTATTTGAAACTAAAATATGTATTTTTTCCCAAGGTAAAGTTTTCAGCTTTGAAGTTTGAACAGGTGCGGATCCAGCACGGCTCCAAAGGGGGGGGGGGCTCTTTTTCAGACCATCACCTTTATCTTTTGAGAAAAATGTCCAAGTTTTGGGAATTTTCTAAAAAGTATCACTCAAGATCCCCTTTTGGTCAACTGGGGGTATGAGGGTCCTCCCCCAGAAAAAATTTTGGAAATTTGACCTGTAAAAGTAAGGTTTTAACTCATTTTGAGTACTTTTTGGGACTTTTTTTCGTACTTATGAATGATTTTTTGGCTCCAAGGGGGGGGGCACTTTCCAGAGTGCCACCCCCCCTGGATCCGCCACTGAGTTTGAAGAGATAGCATTTGTGAAAGTTGGTAATCTTTGTAGTTCTTGAACAGTTGACATAATTTGAGTAAGTCAACTCTAAAAATTTGAATCTCTAAAACTGTGCAAAGAGTTAAAGAGGTATAAGCCTAAAATTAAGGGTTAAAGTCAAGATCTTGAGGTCCAAACTAATTTTTTGTAGATAGGAGAACAGTTTGAAGAAATATTACATAATAAATCCATTTTAAACTTTTCTGAATACCAAGTGAAAATCTAGTAAGTTACCTCAAAAAACGTAAAATTAATTTGGTACAGAATCTAAAAAGAGTTAGATATAGGTATTAGGTATATTCTACAAAGAAAAATATACATTTTTGAATTTATTTCGTAAAAACTTCAAAAACCACTAAGAATTCGAAAAAAAGTAATATTTTTAAAGTTTGCGAATAAATTATTTCCTTGGAATGTTACTCTTTATTGTCACTTTTAAAATATGATCATCCATGCCTAGAACTTAATGTTTAAATCTAGAATAAATTAAACAGAGAATGAAAAACCTTATTTCTAATTTCAAACTTCAATTACACGTTTTAATTCCTCGTGTTTTTTCGAATGAAAAGAAACGCATAAATGCCTTCAATTTGCCTTTGTTCCACATCACAAATTTAATTACTTTAAATCCAATTATCTCATTCACAATTAAATTTTTAGTTTTTTATTTTAAGTATAAATTATGGGAAAACATTTCAACTGAAAATTTCATCTTTAATTATTTTCTTGTGTTTCTAAAGTTGTTTGAAGTATGGATATAGTATTATTTAGTAAAAATCCTACTTCATTAAACAATGGTCTAAACAAGTCAAACCGAGTAATATTTTGTATTTATAAATCATAATATTAGAAATGATGTTGAAGTTTCATCACTAAATTATGTTAAGTGACGTTTAAATATCTTTATTTAGGAAGGTATTAAATTTTTAATGCCAAACTGAACAATCGGAATTACTTTTTACTCTACTTCTATTTCAATACCGTTTTACTTAAATAGTTTTATGATAAAAGATCAAGACGTTACAAAAAAAAAGGTCAAAGAATATTTTTATTACTACATACTCGCATAAAATATAACTGCCTCTGACCATCAGACCTAAACTTCTAATCAACACCATTCTAACTTTCGAAGCCTTCCTTTTTCTAACACTTTCAGTCAATTTCTACTCTTCCGTAAAATTCCCCGCCCTCAGGCTAAGAAAGAACTTAAAACCCCTTGGAAAAAGGGAGAAAAAACTTTCCGAGGTGCGTTAGAGCTTTCGAAATTTATACGAGAGCACGTGTTTCATCAGATAGAGGGATTGCTGGAAAATGCAACTGGTAATCCAAACTGACAGGGTCCTGAAAGCTGCGTTATGCTATCTGTATCAGCTGCAATTTCGGTTTTAGATTAATATAGAAAGTGAAGTTTATCATCAGGGCCCGCATTTCGAGGCGAGGGTGGTTTTAAAGGAAAACCTTGTTTATCTGTTTTTGAAGGAAACTTGATATTGCTGGGCTTAGCACGGAGGGCTGGTTCTTAAAAAAAGGCTGGTTCCTCTTTGAAATACGTAGAAAGGAATGTATTTTTATGTTAAACAACATGTTTATAATGTTTGAAATCAATAAAGAGATTGTTTTGTCTATATACTTTATCTAAAGGATAATTGTGTATGAAACATAACAAACTAAAAATGCATCATACAATGAAAAAAGGTATAAAAACTGTTTAATAACAAAAATCCATAAAAGTAAAATTAGTATAATCATTAGTAGTAAATAATATATTTATGATTAAGTAAGCAGTCGTCTAAGAGTATATTTAATTCAAATTATTTGAAATGAAGTAAAATGACGTATTTATTTTTGAAATTTAACAAATGTTACCCCACAAAATCAAATATATTTTTAAAGAAAATAATATTAAAATCTATTTTCCATGTTATTTCATCCTTACCATAAATCACATCATTAACAAAAATGATTGCTACAGGCATTTTTAAGCCTTTTTTATTTGCTCTTTTTATATTTTGGCCTTAATTTACAAACCGAAATAAAAGAAGCGTTTATGTGACGCGTGAAATAAAATAGAGATTTACTTGATGCATAAAATGACTTCTGAAAGTAATGCTCAATTAGCTTGAAACATAACTCATTCGAAATTAATTATTTTCATGATTCAACCAGTGGTGTGAATTTCATAATAAAAAGTAGCCTCATAACTTTTTTCGAACTTCTTGATAGCTTTCTTTTGAAGTAATGAACTACTTTTTCTCATGTTACTTCTTAAGAGACATGTCTCTCGTTTTTTTTTTAAGAACGACACTTTTTTTTGTTTAAAGCTTTTTTATACTCTTTTATCCTAATATGTTATGACAAGCCTTGTAACTCATGAAACGTGGCACATTTCTCTGATAACTGTATACTTTGTGCACTCGGCCAACTAACTATATATTGTTTACAATTTTATATTTTACATGTAAAAAATAAAATGCATTCATTTTAATGAAAAGCTATATGTAAAACACTAAATATTCCCTCAAAAGTATTTAAAACAAAGCACAAATTGTGTTTTAACTTACACATTAGGTACACTAATACATTGCTATAAATTCAAGAATAATTTAGTTTAATTAGTGAAACTGGTCAAAAATCTACTTTTTAATACATTAGAATTAATTCCAAATTTTAGTATAATTGGATATTTTTTTGCAATTATTTATAAAATATTGAAATTAAAGATACAGACATAATTAATCAAAAGTGATTAGGTGGGAAGGCAAGGGGTACAAGTGACAAATGAGTAAAAGGTATAGTGTGTGGTGAATAAAATTTGTAAAACTAAAAATTTAATTTAATGAATTTCTGGTGTTTGATATTCTGCTACTCTGAGTTGTCATTTCTACTTATCTACCTTTTGAAGCCAAAGGAAACTGAAATATATAATTCAAAAATCAAGAGATAAAAAAACTCGTGAAATTTGCCAATCTACCTCGTGTACAAAAGTTATTCTGCATTTCCACTTTTACCTCTTGGCTTCTAAGCACTCAAGTATGTATGATTTCCTGAATATAGTTTTGTTTAGCAACAGGAAAATACAAAATACTATGTTTTAAAAACCAAATTTATGATATTTATAACATAAATGGTTGTTCGTTACTTTTCTATTCTTTTAGCGAAAGAATTTACAAAAAAAGGAATAATCTTTCTTATATTACCTAGAAATTAATTCATGTTTTACAGGTTTAAATTTGGAGAAAGCTATCTGCATAATAATACATTGTGGGAAAGAACCATAAGAGATGAAAGCCATTCTGAAATTCATTTAAACACGTTTTTTGCTTCTTAATTTTCTTGAACGTTGAGATAAAACTTGAGTTGAACCTCTAAAAAGTAAAATCACAAAGTTAGGAGCTTTCTTTCAGAGCTTAAATTTAAACCACTTAATGTTCCCGTGTAAAAAGAATCCCGAGATGTCTAAATGAAATTAAAATTTCCTTGCTTACTTTATCTTTGTCTTACTTGATATTTTAAGCCCCAAAAAATTCTCTTTCTCCGTATTCTATATTAAGTTAGCCCCTTTGGCTTAAATAAGCTATTCCAAAAGGCCCAAGAAAAAGAAGAACAAAAGTTGCATCATTAATTTAATATATTCCTCTCCTAGAACGGTACAAAACTTTAAAATGCGGAAAAAATCGATCATTGTATAGCATCATCTCCAAAACCCCTTCTGTAATTTTCTTATCCTCCTCATCTTTTTCCACTTTCATTTGCGTTTACAAGTGATATAAATCATTTTATTTGACACGTTAAGTGAATAAAAAGTACTTTTTCAAGCGAATAAAGAAAATGAGAATTTCTTCACTGCCATTACAGAGACTAACATTAAGTCCCAAGAAGCAGTAGCTGGATACCGTTCTGAACAAGCTTTTGTGTTTCTGGAGATTCTTCAGTAGGGAAATATTCTTCAAGGAATATTGCAGAAAAAGGGATTTTTATAAGAAATAGGGCAACGTTTCTTTTCCAGATTTCGAGGATTGATAAATTTTATTTCATTCCGACTGGTTATTCTTTCCACCTGAAGTAAGGAATGGGATCACGAAATTCTTGTTATGACTTTTCTGGATACTTACAGCTTTTTCCATGCGTTTGAATGGGATTCGAGATCTTTCGAAAGTTTAGAGAAGGTTCGAAAAAAAAAAGGTATTGAAACAGGATCTCAAATGGGGAGGTTTCTTACCTATAGCAACTGTTGAAGGTTTCTTGAAATTTCGATGGGGCGAAAGTTTTTCCTTCACTTATACATAGAAACTATTTTATCAGTAGATTTTATGAAAGTTGGTATGGGAATCTTCCAGTGCTTCATGCATGCGCTGCTATTAAATGAAGCGTAAATCAAAATTATGAATTCTAGGGACAGTTTAAGTTTTAAACTATAAATATTTCTTTGCTTAACGTATATGGGTGACAGTATAAGAAATGGATGTAAAAAATAATCAAAATATCATTTGTTTTATAACACGATATAAAATTCTCAAATTTTGAAAACAAAATGAGGTGGGAAATATTTTTATATCGGTTAATTAGTTCTTATATAAAGAGTATATGGGCCAATTTTTTGAAAGTAAAACTTATTTAATGTTGAACTATTCTATACTATAACAGATTACTTAGTTAATTATGTTGATATTCGGAATTTCTTGCAAAATTTAATTTGAAATGTTTAGATAGTATAATAGATAGTCATATTAGCATAAATGCAAAAACATACACATGTGTTTATATAATTGAAACGTTTTAAAGGGATACTTGGCTCCTACTCTTTCTTTGAATTATTTATCAAGAACCTATACATTCGTGAACCACAGTTATTATAATAGCATTACCCTCACCTTAACTTAAAACATTAGTACAAAAAGTAATTGAAGCGTTTAACAAAATATATTTAATAATTTATTTTTTTTAGTTTTGCCTTGATGTTTCGTTAATTAAAGTATAAACTCAAGAAAATGTGATAAAAAAAGTTATTTTTATTGCTTTCAACAAGAAGTGAGGACTGTAAAATGTTGCTGAAAATATTTAGTCCCATTTAATTCTACCATAGCTGTATTTATATTCACTTAAATGAGCTATCTATCTAAGCCTTAAAAGTTAACTATATGAAGGTCATAAAATGAAACTTTGAGTAAGCAACAAACTTTTGATACAAAAGGAAACTGGGAATGCCTTTTTAAGAGCAATTAAAAGTTTTTAAAACATTAAGCTCTAGGATAAGTGAATTACAGATGAGAAAGCTCTAGCGAACGCTCTATGATTTTAAAATACACATAAAGATTTAAAATATTACTAATCGTTGCTTGATTTAATAACTTTTGTAAAATAAATAAATTTAAAAAATATCCAATAAATCTAGAGAAACAACTTTGAGAAAAATTAAATTCTTTACTCAGTGTTTTTTTGCTAAAAAATTTTTACTGAAAATTGTTAGCTAGGTTTAATTTCTTCGAAATACAAAAACAAAGGTAAACGGCAATAACCAACAAAGGACTTGGAGCCCAGCCCATTTAACCATAACTTCCCAATCAGAGTTGTCCAGAAAAATGTATAAAGATTTCCAATTATAACTCATATGTATAAATTCTCTAATTTCCTAGTTAAATACAATTATTTTGTAAACATTCTTTTAAACTATTTTAATATTTAGAATAAAATTAATACTTTCAAGCATTAGAGTACGCAAATAATTTGAAAGGAAACAATGGGATATAAAAGCTTTTATAAAGCTTTCTAACTGCCTTATATTTGAAAATAGCTATAACGTTAGGACTGTAAACTTAATTTTAAATTATACCCTCAAATCATCTTTTATATTCCTTACTTTAAACTACATTATAAAGAGAAGTTTTGTAATTAAAAGTAATAACACGTAATTGCATAACAACTTTAAATTTAGTTATAAATTAATTTTACAAATTGTAAATACTGCTGTTATAGTTATTGAAGATAAGCGACCAGTTAATAAGGAATTTAAATGTCACAATAAATTTTCGGTAACTTTTGTTCAGTTTTTGTAGTAGTACAAATGCAGAATTTAAAAAAAAAAAATATGTACATCCACTTATTTAAATTATTATTAATAATTTAACACTTTATTTAATTAAAAATGTAAACAAAGAAAAATGAATTATATACTGGTATTTATGCTAGAAGCATTATAAAGGACATTTGAGATCCATATTTAAAGTTTTTCATAATTTATATTATTATATTCAGAAGAACAGTTTATTCATTTTTCCATAAATATCACTCTTAAATACTTTCAGTCCTATAGCGCTCTAAATCGCCATTTAATCATATGGAGTTTGAGGCATTCAGAAGTAAAAAAAAGTTACTTTTATAAATTAACTTGTATTACGAATACCCTTATTTTGATCATATGTTATCAATATTATTTCTTCTTGTAATAAATCATACCATCAATATCAGTTTTTCTTGTTATATATAAACTTACACATTATATATAAACTTACATGGAATAATAGTATATATGTTATGGGCAAAGTGATTAATCGGGCATTATTAATAATGCCCGAAGTGGAGGCGGGCAAAGTGATAAATTTCATTCATAAATTCCACTGAATTTATCACATTGCCCGTAACATAAGTTATAAATACCATATCATGAGTAAAAATACTCTTAAAAATGTGTTCGTGGATTCAATTTTTATTTAAGTTGTTTGCAATATCACTGCTTTCTGAAATTAAAACTCTGTTAAAAAAAATAGTCAAAAGATTTCGAGAAATTAAAATTTCAATATGGGGCTAAAAAGAAAGTTATCAAATATTATGGTTCAAATTACAATAGAAATAAAATTATATTTTAACTCAAAAAAATAATTTTATTTTCCCCCTCTAATAAGGATTTTTAATTTTACTTAAATTTCTATACAATAAAAGTTTTGAACTTATATGCACAGAATTTATTAGTAAAGTTTTAAATATTTATAAAACATTTACTTAAAAATAACTATTAAGATAAAAAAAAACACATTTTTAACAATAATCATAATTAAAAAATGAAAAAAATAAATGAATACAAAAAGTTATTTGAGCTCTTACAATAATTAGTAAGGAGCTTTTACTCGCCTATTTAACACATCAAACACTTTATAACTTTCATAAATAACATTAGACCAAGTGTTTTTCAACAACGAAATAAATCTTTTATAAACCCCCTTTTGCCCAAGTGAATTAAAACATAACACCCTAATGTACCAATCCTTAATCTACCACGATTGAAACGAAATAATACGTTATTGCCACTAATCCCCCTAATAACGTTTGATGAATAAACACGCTCTCCCACAAGAGAAGCTCAAGAGCAAGGAGGAGGGATGGAGGAGAGGACTCACCGGCCTGCACGGTTGCCGGCAGCAGCAAAAGCACCAGAAAGGTGATGGCGCGAAAATCCAGCCTCCGCGCCATCCTTCTAGACCGTCATCTGTCGGCTTCTTGCGCTAAGGGGGGCAGATATCACCTCCTCGCGACACGAGAGCGGGATGATCGTCTGCAGCGCTGGATCTTCCCTCCCCCCGCCCGCAGCGCCCTCTTTTCCGCACGATTGTTCTTTTCGGGAGTAGTTCGAAATGCTGATTTTTATCGCCCCTATCTGGAGAGAGCATCATCAATTTCTGGAGGAATCATCAGATCATAATGAAAGATCGTTTCTTTTGTTGTTTCTCCCTTTCTTTCTTTCGCTTGCAGACGGACAAACGGAGATAGTTTGCTCGAGTACATATCTCCACACTTCCTTCGAACGACGGTATTTAACCATGCTTTTTTTGGGAGGACGGATCTCTTTCGATTGCTGAAGTCGGCAGAGGGAATTGAATTTTTTTGTTTATGATCTTTTCGAACACTTGCTTCTATTGACGCTGCTTCGATTTTCGATCAATTTTCTTCCTTCTTTTAGTTTTTTTGTTGTTGTTTTACTTGTCCTCTTAGGGATTTCCAATAAGTTTCAACAGTTTAGGTTTTTTTTTAAAAAAAAAAGTTTTCTTTTTATGAATTTTTATTTAACATTTATATTTTCCCCCATTCAAGTAAAAATGGATGCCTTGCTTTTTGGAACGTATGTACCCTCTCAAGTAATGTCATATAATCTACCTGTAGGAAAAATCTCGAGAACAGACAAATTTTTAAGAAATATATACAAATAAAAACTGAAGAGTTTTTAAACTAATCTTTTAACGTTTTAACAATTACTTACAAATGTTATAATTTCATCACAACACTATATTTTCTTAACGTTTCTTCTGTTTTCTTTTTCTGTTATAAAATAGATAGTTCAACTCTATTCTTTAATTCATAATTAACAGGCTGATATGTCTGGCTTTGCACGGGTTAAAGTTTATTAGCTTTATTCTTTAAAAGTTTTAAATTATACTACCTACTTATCATACTACTTTCAGAACAGATATATTAAAACCCCTACAAGCAAATTTAAAATCTACATATAAAAAAAAACTGAAGCAATATAACAATTTTGGTTCAATTTCAGGAGGAATTCGTAATGGAATCCTACAGAATATTACTATGATTAAAACCGGAAGGGGCAACTAAGTTACATACATAGAATACACTTTATCACCCTAAAATGTTTTTCATAGGATGGATTAAACACCACAAATGTTGTGAACTCCTTGTCTTAAAATAGTGTTCAACTCTTTAAGAGATAAAAGATTTGCAAATTAATAATATTGACCAAGTATGTCACTTCATACGCGTTATTTTTAAAATATTCAAGTATCCCCAAAATTATTTGTTGAAGTGAATGCATAAATTTAAATGCTTTAATATTTTTTTCAATGTTCTCTTCCCCATCATTCAAAATTAATTACACCAAAATTTCATGCAGTTTTTATGAACGGTATGATAGGTAAAGTAATTTGAATCAGGTGAAGTTTTTCATGATCATCTATACTTTCAAGAAAAATTTTAAAAGTTCTGAATGCTTCTTAGAAATTCACTTCCATAAAGTATTTTAACTACATTTTATTTTTTATGAACATAATCCTCAACTTCCCAACTTCATCAGGAGCAGGTTAAGAAGTTCCAGGGAAGCTTTCTACTTTGTGTTATTACAACAGTTTATATTTTTGGTCGAATCTGCTTCCAAGTTTGATACGAATTAAATTTTAATAAGTACAATACGTGAAAACGTACTGCTTATTTTTCTTTTGTTAACCAGCTAAAAATAACTCCACTTAACAAACCTATCATCTTGATACCAATTAATAATCACGAATTTCGTTTCAAAACGAATTAAAGCTTTTAAGTTAAACGTCGAGAAATTCACGACAAACCATCCATTGAAAAGTTAAGTATAAGTACATTTGGATATTATACTAACAAACGTGATCAAAATCCACAATTTCGCTTAATACTGCTTCTCTTGATATAGATGGATTAGAAGACCATCCAGCTGGCATAAGGAGCTTAACCAAGAAAACTTTCTTCTCTCTTAATTAATGAGCTTATTATTCAGAGAACGTCAATTTGAGATTATTATTAGAATCGACGGGTTAATCTAGAAGCATTCGGGACATTAATTCATTTCAGAATATTATTGAATAATTAAAAAGTTATCCTTTTGGGTTTGTTCATGATAATTTAGATTTTTAGAACAACTTAGCATCGATTTTATTATGAATTTTCGAGAAAATAATTTCATGGTATGCATTGAAATGTCTTTTAACCTGTAGTTACGGTTTTATAGTCCCTGAAAAGTTCAGATAGTTCATATTTAAAGGATCAATATAACCATAATTTATTTAAATGTAACGCGAAACAAATATTGTCTTATGTTGATAGAAAATATAACTTGGCAATTCTTCCCTCAAACTCTGGCTATCGCCATAATACTATACATACTATATTAATATTAATAATTTTTCTACAGTTAATTTTAATAAGCTGTATATTATATAGCTTATTAAAATTAACTGTATAAAAATTATTAAACCTACTCCAAACTGCAATACTATATACTATATACACTCCCGACCTTCCACGGATGTTTATAATTTATTTTTTTTTAGTTTCATTAAAAAATAGTTTCTAATAACTTCCTAGCTCCAAGCATTTTAATTTTTGGGAATTAACTACACATCAAATAAATTCCGATGAAAATTAGATAAAGAAAAAGAACATTTAGACTGAAAATGTTACCCTCATTTATATTCCTGAATTAACTACAAGGGTTAACTATAAATTACTTTTTTGCTATGCTAACTAACATCCACATAAATAAAAATAATTAACATTCCCTGTTTAAATTGAAAAAAAAATCACTGAAGCTGTCCTAAAGAAACAAATAATGAAGTTAAATAACAAAATTGGTCTTGTTTCGATCACCAACAAAGATCTCAAAAACTACAGCCATAATTCAAACTTCATTACTATCGAGATTATTTTAACTCTCTTATTCTTAAAACTTTCATTTTAACTTAAAGAAAGTTACAAGGGAAATTAAGTCTTCAATAAAAAATACTGCTGTAAATATTTTTATTTATTTCGTTCACAATTTTTTTTATTATAAAAAGACATTTATAAACAATTTAGTCCGGAGTTTTATTACTAAACGCGTTGTTTTTGCTTATAATTGTTATATTGATTTCTTTGGAACAATGATAGTTAATCAGAACTTCTTTAGAGGATAAGTAGGGAGATTTATTTAAAGAGAAAAATAGAGGTGAATGAATGGTTTTAGGAATTAAAAACCGTTGCCTAATGTCTTTTGCCCATTCTGATAAGTTCCAAATTTGGTCCAAATCGGTTGAGTAGTTAATAAGAAAATTGGATATATGTGATTCCTACAAAGTCAAGTATCTAGGGAATCAGACTTTTGATTTTTTGTAGATTTGTTGTTTAATATAATAAATGCAGGAGCATTAGGAAGTCTTTGTGAAAAACTTAGGATATATGGTAGATAATAACCCACTGTATTATAAAAAAAAATTGTATGTTTAAAACTGTGTGTTAAATTTTACATTAAATTTACACTTTTGGTGAATTAAACGTTACGTGGATGTTAAACACTGATTTGCTCTTTATTTTTTTTCTGAAAATATACAAATTATTTTCATTATTCAGAATTCTTTAACCTATACATTACATACTATATTTAACTATGAATAACAATGAACCTAAACTGACTTGTAGAAATTTTAAGACTATGAAAACTAAATAGTAACTTAATAACCTTTATCTGTGCAAAATAAAATTTTGTAATTGTATTATTGCAAACTAAATAAACATTACTATAATTATAACCTTTTATAAAATTTCAACCATAACTCTTAGAACATTTGCAGTGCATCGATCTTCCTAATCCACATTTTTGAAGTGTATAAAGAAAATTACTGGTAGATTTTTCAGAAAACGTACTATACATATTATATTCAGGCAAAATTATACTATTTATTTCTTAAACAACTCAAAATATTTTGAATTCATACTTTTCATATCCGTCCTAATATTTTATTTTCCATTCCTTTTCAAAATAACCAATAAATGACTGGTCATAACCTACTGCCTGAAATAAATTCCTTTCATAAAGACAATCTAAATACTCCATCCTTCCATTTTAGTTGGAGACTGTAATATATTCCATCTCAAACTGAAAAAACTGCTATTTTCTGGCAAAAACCCAACAATAAGCGTCATTTATTGAAAACGCTTTTCCTTTGAATATAAAAAAATTCTTGACTCTAAAATGTCTTATTGGCTCTTACGGGTGACATAAAATCGAACTTTTAGTTTGGGGTGACGCTATTTTCCGGTGGAAAACTGCTGAAATGCAGATAAGCGAAAACGAAAGAATTACTTTATTTCCCTTCTTAAGAAAGTATTCTCTTGACTACCCTTTTTGATACTCGTCTTATTTTTTTTTCAGCAATACTTTTAATGCATTTTAAAATCAAGGCGATAACAAGCGTTTCTTTTCAGTAAATGATACTTTCTAGGACAATGGAATTTAAGTATGTGTAAGTTTTTTGTGTCGTTACTTTCTAGTATTGTGATACTTTACTTTTTCCCCCTTTTTAAGCTTGTGTATCGTTAGTATTTTATAGCTTTCTATTTATTATACTCCCTCTAACTGTAAGGGCGTTTTATCAGTTTGAAAATTTCTATCTCAGCCCTAAACACAAGTTTTTTTTTCCTATGTAAGATCAGTTTTACTAGTTACTCGCAAGGAAACGTTCACAGGCTAGACTTAGAGGAATGGACGAAAATAGTCTTCTAATCTCTAATCCACTCCCCTCCATCTACAATTTATCAAAAGTAGTCTATACAGTAGCCAAAATTTGATTACTAATTATAAACTCAACTTCATTTAATTGAATATTTAGGCAATAATAATATTTTTAAAAAAAACATACTAAAACATGAGGTGTTTTAGTGTTCACTTTGCTTCTTTATATGGTTAAGGTTTATAAAGTTACTGACTTTATAAGGTTAAGGTTATATAAGGTTTATAGGCTGACTTATCCAGCTTTGCCCGGGCTGAGTTAATACATAAAGTTTGATGTCCCAGTTCCTAACTGTGAAAAAATACCCTAACTCATCCCGTCCCGCATTTTACTTTGGTTGTTACCTATTTATCCATTCTAAGTGAAAAAAAAATCTAATTGAAATCATCACAGTCATTTGAAATGCAGTGTTTAAAATCTTAAATATGTCCTTTTAAAATTCTGCAGCGGTTTCAAAAATAACTCGATAAAAGCTTAGCAAGTAAAAAATTATCGAAATCCTGTTTTTTTTATTTAAGCCCTGAATATTTTTTTTATACTTTCTTCTGATCATATTAAAAAATGTACTAGTTATCAACTCATAAACTAAAATTTACCATCTTCTGTGACCTTCTCCCTAAATTCAGAGTCAGTCTATCAATCTCTTCTAATCGACTTCCCTCTTCTTAGAATTTATCAAAAAAATAGTCAATATTCGAGTCGCCATTTTCTTTTTAAGCAACAAAACAGTTTCTGCGGTAAAAAAAAAAAAGGAACTTGCAGATGGCAGTTATGACCAAACTCAGAGGGGAGGTCCAATGTTTACTGATATGTCGACAACAGCGCACCCTATTTTCTTCGATACGTGGCAAGAAAGCGCGATGGGCCATTTTTTTATTCCATTCCATTCGATCCATCAATGGAAAGGGAGAGAAGAAAGGGTAGTCCGGGAGTGAATTGCGCTGGAAAAGTCGAGAAATTACCCGATTTTATTCGGCTGTGAATAAAACTTGCTCCTGTTCTTCTGACTGATAAGAAATTCCGTTGGATGTTAAGTAGGTGGTGTGGGGAGCGCAGACCTTAATATGTTGAATCTAATTACTTCCCGAATTCACAAGATGAGATATTCAGGAGGGATCAATGAGTGAGTCAATTCGAGGTTGCTGTAAGAATGCTTTTATTTGTGAGAGAGAAGATTAAGGTAAATTGATTTATAGAATTTCGGGTCTTTGATATTTTTGGAATGCATAAGGGAAAAATTAGTAACTTAATGAATAGAATGGCTCAAATTATAATTACTTCAAAAGATAAAATACGAGTGATGTAGATAGTCAATCAAAGATTAGATTCTAAGCCTTAATATCAACCAGAAAAGGGAGCAAAAAATCTCGCTGAATAGGAGATAATAATAAATATTGGAAAATAACTTCTAAAGGTAGGTAAACTTCATTACCTTTGTAACAAACAACACTATCTCCAAGTTGCTTAACTTGAAGAGATATTATTGATTGGTTAGTTGGTTATTTAGTGTTTTATGGCCCAAGGGCCAAGTTAGGTCATATTAAGCTGGAGATGATTGATAAAAAAATTTGTTCTTCGTAATATTTATTTTTGAATATAATTTGCTACTTTAAAGAGACTGGCTCATCTCAAAGAATAAGAACTCTAGATTGGAGAAAATTGCATTTCAAGACTGATTGTTATAGGTAAGGGTTTAATATTAGAGTTTCACATTTTGTATTTAAAACGCAACCGTGAAAAGCAGTAGAAGCAGTATTGGCAAAGTAACAATATATACTTTTTTGACACTTTCCCACATTAAAATATGCCCTGCTGCAGTTTAATCAAGACAAAAGAGAAAACACATTTTATATAAGTTGTGCCAATCTTCTTTCAGAGTTAATTGGTTTATCCAATAATTTTAAAATGTCTGAAAGATGTTTTTCGAAAATAAAAGCATACAAATTTTCATAATTAAAATCCATCATCAAATACACTTATTAAAACATTTTTCATCGCTTCCTTTTACTCCATTCAAAATTTTGCGAATTCATTTAATTAAGAAACTTTAAAATGAAATAATACACTATACTTAAAAATTTTTTGGGTATAGGTATATTTCAAATAAAAAATCCCCTGCTGTCATGTATTGATATCTAAGAGAAAACTATTTACCTGGGGAAAATGCCTAAAAATATAAATCTCCATCTAATAACTTAGTGAATCAAATAAATATTTCCCACCACAACATATAAGAGTATGATTTTTTTGCAATCAATACTAAATAAAACGAAACAATAAAAATTAAATAAATATAATTGGTAATCCGTTTATAACTAGATTTTTATAAATACCAATTACGATAAAAGTTGACTAGTGTAAGAAAAGAGGTGTAAACATTGCTTTTTCATGGTGTTCTAAAAATAGAGATTTGCCTTTAGCAGAAGTTGAAGTGAATAATTACTGCGTCATGTCCCAACTTTTTGTACTTATCGGTTATATAATTAATTCACCGCAAGACCCGACGCCGTCTTTTGTTGCCATTCCGTGGTGACTAAAAAGCGTAATTAAGTGCTTAGCTAACTAAACAGGATCTGAGATTCTTTTCTGTAAACTTTTAGCAAAGACTGTGGGGAACTTATTAAATTCTCTTGACAACGAACATATCGTAAAACAAACACTTCGTTGTTAGTGAAAGGATATTAAGAAATTATTATTCGATAGCAGCAATTTTCTTTCGAAAGTGAGAAGAGTATTGATGATGTTTTAGATGCTTAGTGTGGTAAAGTGATATTGAAGTGTTCTTAGGTAAGTGTAATGCAGTTTATAATACTTTTAATTCTAGCACAGAGTATTTAGTAGCAGAAAACTAAGCTTAGTTTAAACTACTTAAGGCTCTTTGAATTTCCTGCTCTTTTTGGGGGTTTACTAACGACAGTTTCATATTTATTAAAAACGTTAAATACTATCCAAGTATTTCCTACTTCAAAGTGATTAAATAAGAATTCACAAAAGTTTAGAAACTTACTTTGGTGGTAATGCTAATTACTTTAGATACGTTTCAAATTCCCAATGGTTGAAAAGTAATTTTGCTGCTACAAATTGTAGTTAATGCTTATCGATTCATTACTGAAATAAAAATTCTTCAGTTTCAGATATTATTGCTAAACTTGGAAGTATATAAATTATATAGGACTTACAGTTAATTATAATTTATTAGTTAAGGAGGGAATAAGCACTTTTAAACGCACGCCCAAATGGATGGAAAGTTTTAACTTCCGATTTTTAATTTCACAAACTAGAACGACCTTCTACTCATGTTATATTTTTATTATATATGGAAACTAGCTAAACAAAAGGTAAACAATTATTTCACATAAATATAATCAGCTTACGTACCACAAATTTGAAAAACTCCATCAATTTGAAGAAGAATATAGAGTTTTTTATATATAGAAAGTACTGTTTTGTTTGATTGGCAGGAAATATTTAATTCATATTAATCAGTGTCTCTTAATAATTTTTAAGTTCTTTGTAAAATTTTATTTTAATAGTTCTCGCATATAAACGAGTTCAACTATTATACACCGGAAGTTCTCGAGATCTATGGTCAACTACCGGTTGAATTCATCTATAAATATAACTCCCCCAATAGATCCTTCAATAAAAATTCACATTTTTATAGATACTAAATGTTACACAAATTATTTAATTCCATAATTTTACGCATTTTAATCCTAGGTACATAAGTTACGACTATTCAGAATTAAAACACTTTCACATAATTAGTTTAAAATATACTCAATTAAGATAGTACCTACTAAAAAGGGTAACACATTGATCAAACACATATAAAAGGGGGGGGTGTAAAGATTGTAATCAATCTGAAGTTTGAAAGTCACGAACAAAATAGTCTTCGCTTATGAAATTTATGGTCATAAGATATTAACGGTGTAATTATAAAACATTTTCATAAAAATAATATTAAAGATAAATCGTATATCCGGTTTGAACTGCATAGGCTATGATAGTTTTATGACGTCACACAGTTAAACTCAACTATACACGTTTCACAATAATTTAGAATAGCGAATTCAAATTATTATTGTAACAACTTTCAAATAATAGACAAGATTAGTTTATTACCTTTTTTGGTTTCATATTTTATGTTCTACAAGTCTTTATTTCCATTCCTCTTTTTAAAATATTAGGAGATTTTTTTTTAAATGCCCCTTGTGTGTGTGGGTTTACATACCAAATATTTCTTCCTTAAACTAAGCAAAGTTACGTAGCATGATTTTATATTACTTAGCACTTTTCTAAACTGTAAATATCTGGGGTTTTGTAAGCTTTAGTAACTCTAATAACCATCAATTTCAATCGAGTCTTTTAATAGCAAAGTAATTAAAAAGATTTAATGTAGAAACCATCAAGTTTCATGCCTGTAAGAGAAAAAGTTGTTTGGGGGAAAAAAATCAACAGTTACTCTTGGAGAAGTTCAAAAAAGAAATTAAGAAAACACTCGTCAATAATTCAGATGTGTTTGGAAAGTAAGTTAATTCAAAAAGAAACGCACTTTCGTTCCATTTCATTCATTCATTTAAATCTTAGATGGGGTCATTTATTCTTAAAGGGGTTTTCGTGTTTGCTTAATTTTAAAGTCTCATAAAATCTGCATGGAAAATCTAAACAATTTATTTCTTTTCTCAAAATGTTTTTGATTAAGATTAGAAGATTTAGTTATTTAGGTATTAGTTATTAGGTATATTTGTGGGAATTCGATACATAATATAAAATCAATCATGAAATATTTTGGAATTGAATATTGATTTTGAAATTGTGTTAAAATATTTGAATCGTAGAAATAGATACCGATAAAAAATATATATATACTTGTATTTACCCCGTTTATAAATACCCGTTTTATCTGCTGCTTAAGTTTAATTAAGCAATTAATTTAATATTAATATGTTGATTTCATATTAAGGAGTTTAGTTTTCAAATTACGTATGTATATATATCGGTTTATTCCGTAACACTTGATTCAGTTAATTCTTTAAAAAAAATTCTAAAAATTTGGCCGAAACATGTCAATTTTTAAACTAACTTTAAAATTTATCTCCTCACTCAATATTTACTTTTTTGGCTTGATTTTTTTTTCTCAACTCATTAACATCTCTCGAGTTCAGAGTCATAAAAATTAATTCATTCATTCAAAATAAATATATTTCATGGTAGAAAAAGGTAAAATTTCATAAAAGTTTTGTTACCTTGAAACTGCTGAAGATATTCAAAAATACATACATAAAATTAGAAACGTGTGTTACATTTTTGTTGAGAAAAAATCAAGCCAAAAAAGTAAATATTGAGTGAGGAGATGAGATGAATTTTAAGTTAAGTATAATTTTTTCGATCAATTATTACAATTGTTATTTTGAAAATAAATGCAAATCTTATACTAATTAACGAAAAAGCTATGTTAAAAAATCTTAAATTAGACATATCATACACATTTTACATTCAAACATTTTTATAGATTTCCTCATTTTTTATGACATAAATCACAGGGTTTTTTTTGTTACCTTTCAGTTATTCTTTGCACCAATTTTATATTATAATGGCCCAAGGTGGGCCATGTCCCAAGGTGCGTCCCATTCTCTTCTACCGTACTAAACCCAATTTTCTCTTTCTTATTCACTTTGTTCTATAAGTGCAACCCTGTACATAGACATTTTTAGCACGGAATTTTAAATGTCTAAAATAAACTTTTAAGACTGGACCTTCAAAAGCAGCTATACGCAGAAGGTAAAAACTTTCTAGGTGTTAACGTGCATAAGTATAAAAGTTTAAGAGAAGTACGGAAATTTTTCAGCTTATTTTCGACTACTGTGAAGGTTGAGGAATTCTGAAGGAAATTTAATAACTTTTTGGCCTTAATATTTCTCAACTTTTGACAGTTTGAGTGCAGAATTTGATATCTGTTGACTTACGGAAAAGGCTGTATTTTTTGCAGTTGATTTATGCTAGAAAGTTTTATTTGTTTACTACTCGCATTTGTGTTCATAAATAATAAATATTTCTATAAAATTGAAAGAAGTATTTTAAATTGAACAAAATTGTCAGTGTATTTTATTTAAAAAATTAATACAGTTATGACAAGTTTTTAAAATTTGTATGAAGAAATATAGTTATGGTCTTTGTTTCTTGATATATTACTTTAAATCTTAAGTAATATGTATTTTTACTTAATTTATGTTTTCTTTTAATTGAAAGGCATATTCATAGAATTCAGAAAAGAATATTAGTGAGAGAAAGAGAAAATAACATGCATATAATAGAACGAATACGACTGTCTGAATGACAAGGATACTGAAGTCCTGAAACCTAGTTAGAGCTTTACAGCAAAATAAAAACTACACAAAGTGTGAATGAAAACAAACTATGAAACCGCATGTGCTCTGAATTGTATCCGAACTTGGGTCTCTTGTTCTATAAACGCTCTCTTTTCTTCATTTGGGTACTTGAAGGGTAACTTTTTATTAAAACCAGAGAAATCTCATTTGCTTTGAAACTCAAAGTACCTTCAAATAGGTGATGACTCATTGTTTCGACTGTGAATGTGTATTGTCTCTGAGAGCGAGAACATCGGACACTCAAGTGGGCTCTTCGCAAAAGCTTGGAAACATTTCGAAGCTTTTAGATTTCCTACTTGTCTGTTGTAGTTGCTGATAACTTTCCTAGAAACTTCTATATCAGTCGTTTCTTTCTTCTATTTATTTCTGAAAAATACCATAGGAATATTTCATACTCGCCAAATATAAAGGTTTTGATATGTAATTCTTTTTTGTGAAATTTTAACATAAAGATAAATAATATCTAAAAACTATTAAATCAGGATTTTACTTTTATATAGAAAATCATCAAAGATAGGAATGTCTGTAGTACAGAAATGATCACACTTTAAAAGTATGACCTAAATATTATGATAAATTATTTAGTTAATTTTATTTGCATTATATAATGTTGAATCTTGTCACTTATATGGAACTAGAGCTCCTAGGTGGCTGTAACATTGTCATTTCAAATCACATTTCAAAAAGATATTTGAACTGGATTATTATTGTAAATCGGCATATACGTACTTGTGTATCCGAATAGATTAAGAAGTCTTTATTTTCTTGTCTTTGGTTAGCATACTGAAATGCTACTTCTCGTTGAATGAGTCAATTGAGTTATTACCTGTAAAATTTGTTTTCGTAAACATTAATATAAATAACTGTGATTGTGAGATTATTTTAATTACATGCTAAAAATATACAATTGTGCATCCCCATTTGAGCTACCCACGAGCCGCCTCTGGATGAAGATAAACACTGTATGAAATACTTCTTTAAGTGCCACTATACTAAAGTTCTGAAGAGAATTATATAAATAGCTCTCCTACATAATTCAAGTAGATCGATGAAATTCCATATCTTCTTGAAATAGATACTTTTCTAAATATCACCTTTTATAAAGTTAGCTATTTACTCCCCTTCAAAGAATCTATTCATCTTGGAAAAGGCATAAAAAGGTTTTCCGTTATTTTCTTATTCTCAGCTTAAATCTTTTGCTAGAAAAGATTTCTTTAAAATGCTCTACCTCAATTCAATATCTCTTTAGTACCAGGTAGATATAACTGGATACTTGTCTAAAGCTAAAAATGTTGAAGAATATTATAAAATTGATTTTTAAAACAAAAATAACTATAGGCGTATAAAGATTTTACATACAATGTGATACTTTGGTTAGTGGAATTTAACATAACTTTTGAAAAAAAATATTTTTTTTTGAAGGTTTTCAATTATTTGAATGTTAGTTATGTAGCCACCACCCCATGCGGATAATCCATAGTATATCCTAGGATGAACCCAGGCATAGTACAATTCTCTAAGGAATTTCAGATTTACTAAATTTTTTAAATGATAGAACTTATACAAAAAGAATATTGGTGTATTTGATAGGAAATTGATTTTAGATTTCCATTTAAGATTAGTATCAATATGAAGACCTTATACTTAAGGAATACTTAAGAAGAATACTTAATTGTCTTTACGCATTCTAATTGAGTTCAATTATAGTATAATTGATTTATGCAGTCAGATTGGTGAAATATTAGTTTCAAATGATTTATTCGGCTTGTTAGGCGGAAATAGATATATTTAGTTTTGTTGACATTTATATTTAACTGACGATAGTGAATTATTCTGACGATATTTCTTTTTCGAATCCCATCCATTCTATTTCAATGATGGAAATTCACCGTTCTTCATTAAATCCTCCAACCAAATTTTAACATTTTGCATTTGGCACAATTGCATTTTTGGAATAATCTACAGATGTTTTATGCCTAAATGTTTTGGAAATATTTACCAAAGTTGTTTGAACTTTAATATATCCATGACGAAAATACTAAAATCTCTTTAAAAAAAAATATTCTCCTACGGAATTGCTAATCACGTGAGAGCTTGCTTTGTGAGAGCAAAATCAGCAAAAAAAAAACCTGGACCACTTTTCCAGCAATCCACTTCAGAATGGGATTTTTAAAAAGTGGGTTGTAATTCATCCCCCTAATGTGGCACTCTTTCTTTGTTTTCACCACTTTTCGGCATTAAACTCTTAAAACTATCAGTTCCCTCTCAAAACTTGATTCTTTATGAACGCCAGAGGCTTCAGCAGTCGAAACGGTCTCTGCTTTTTTTATGACAAGACTGCACTAAGCCGTTTGTCAACACCTAAAAAGAGCGATAAGTCTTCTTTCTAATCCTTTTAACGTAGGAAAGGTTAAAAGGTACGAAGCGCGTCCACAGCGGAAAAAGTTTTATTAACTATTTTGGTCCGCAGTAAGAAAATTTTCTACTCTTCTGAGTTTTTAATAAAAGACTCTGGATGAAATTCATTTAAAATGAAACATGGCTGTAACACCTGGAGAGGCAGCCGGAATACTTTGAGAATTTCGAAGAATGAATTGGATTAGAACACATATTAGCTTGTTTTTTATAAAGGTAATTATTGAAACAAGGCAAGGTACTTATAAAGACAATATCTTGCCACCGTTGAAAAATGACTAGTGCTTACGAATTATTAAATGAAACGTAAGATTGGAAAAAAATATTTCGCGTTACTCTATTTGAAAAATAGATATTTTGAAACTTTCCCTTATATATTGTTTTATAAAATTGTTCTATGGCACTGTAAATTATGATTTCAATTTTAGGTATTTTGTGAAATCTAGACGACCGAATAATACTGAAATAGATTGAAACAATTTTAAAACAACTTTTTTTTTTTGTGAAAAATGGGTTGAAGTTTTTTAACATTTTTAGTACATAGTAGGGGACTCTAACTCATCTGTCTACTGTTCTGCCAACAACAATGCTGATATTAGCCATCGGCTTCTTACCCTATACGATACAGTGAACAGTCTCTCAAAGATCGGAGGGACTATCTTCAATTTAAAATCAGCTTAGGAGACGTCCATAAAGGAATAAGGACGTCCATAACGGGACATCCATTGAGGGTTTTTTTTTAATTTTCGACCCCTCCCTCTCCCCAAATTCTCTCATGAGACTTCATCTATCAATTTAAATAAATAAACTTCTTTGATATGTTCTAGCCACGTTTGTTTTGTCTTGTCGGCGTGACGCTTAACATAGTGCACATCGCAAATGTTTTTATACAAATCTATGTCAAAAACAAAAGCATAGCCTTGTACATGTGATTATCACGAGTGACTGGATAATGCTTCGTTGTTTTAACTAATTTAAAATGTATTTACCCTGTTATTTTTAAAACCCAAAACATTCCTAGAACAAATAAAAGTAGTTTCTTTCAACAAAGCTGCATAAAATAAACTGTCCACGCACCTATACTTATCAACCAGATCAGGTAGAAGATATTAAAAA
Organism: Tetragnatha montana; assembly: GCA_963680715.1. Lineage (NCBI taxonomy): Eukaryota > Metazoa > Arthropoda > Arachnida > Araneae > Tetragnathidae > Tetragnatha > Tetragnatha montana. The sequence goes on from OY796680.1 coordinate 30,657,614, forward strand.
CATAAAGCACGAAGTATGCTCAACGTAATAATGCGAAATTTATTTCTCTTTTTCCCGTGCATGTATACAGCCTTGCAGGAACAAGATCGGTATCAATGCTTTTGATGTCACATATTATGTTTCTAAATTCCCCGAGGTAAAAAGAACATCTGAAGCCGGCTCAGTAACATGTGGTGATAAAGACGGCGTATCTTACAAGCCGTTAAATATGGTTTCAACAGCACTATAATTTCTTTCGCCCACTCAATGCAGGTGCAAATGACGCTGCAGTGTTATAAAAGGGGGTTTGCCTCCGATTTTGTTGGAGGTTTGCTGAGTCGTGATGCAACTATGTATTTCGCAACTATGTTTTCGAAGCATCGAAGAAGTGAAGCTTATTTTGAGCTAAAATAATTGAACATATATAAAAATTTAAATTTTTACTGAGATACGCATGGGGAATGAAAAGAATATTTTACGTACATCCATTCATAATCATAATTGGATATGAGTAAGTATGCTGATTTCAAGACCTCGATCTTAAGCTGTTTTGAAAAAAAAAATGGCGTGATTTTTTTTAACAGCTTATACCTACGGTGACGTAAAAAGTCTTGGCCATCAAGAGTTGGAGAGCTGCTCTCTCTTCGAGACCTCGAAATTCTTCGGAAGTCGAACATCAGTCACAAGCCTTGCAACGATGTTCCCTTTAATTTTTGTTTATATCTTCATCAGCCCTACCATCCAATTTAGTTGCATGATTTTATTTGAACATCTCTAATAACGCTTTCGTTATTTGAGATATTTACCAAAAATTCAACTTATTTATTTCCCACTCGAGGAAATGTCCAGTTACAATTCTGAGAAACTAATAAAATATATCACCTCATTTTTCACCAATTCAACCTCTCATTCACATTGTCCATTCCTAGAAAAAAAATAAAGCTCAATCTTCATCCAGAATCCTATTCTTACAACAACTAGCACGAAGTCGTCTGCAGAATGTCTGCCACATGCCAACAGAACTCAACAGAAATACCGCCATTTTTTTTCGTACATTACATTACCTGTTCTTCCAACTGTCCGAAATGTCGTGGAGAAGAGGTGTGTGGTAGAAATGAATGGAATTATTTCGCCCATGAAATTGCCCCTCTCGTTTCCGCGAAAGAATCTCTTAGGAAACGGGATATTTCTCTTTAGGAGTGGGAAAAGTATGCGTTAGATTAAGTTAGGAGTGGTTAGAGTGAATGTTGGGTGTCATTTTTTTATGTGGAAATGAATACATCTAGAGGAGTGTTATTAACGGGATGGATAATTTCATTACTGTGTTGTAATGAGGGAAAGATAGTGTTTTTCTTTCCCTGAGAAGAAACCGTTGAAAATATAGATACTGTGAATATATGTGTTACGGTCAATGTGCTAAATCCGGACATTATTAATAATGCCCGTGTATTTTGGGCAAAGTAAAGTCGAGCATACTCATTGATAAATATCATTGAATTTATCACATTGCCCGCCTCACATCGGGCATTATTAATAATGCCCGGTTTATCACTTTTCCCATAACATATAGGATACCTACTCTAAAGGGGATGATGAAATTAAGATACAAGGAAACAGCTTCTAAATTTTAAATAATTTGTCTTATTCTAATTTTCTCCTATGGGAGGATTTCTTCTTCGGAAAGTAAATATTATAATTTCTCCATATTGAAAGGACACTACTTTACACTTCCTTTTACTTTACAAATTTTTGTTTATATCATCGTTTTAGAAACGTCGTTTTTTCACTTATTAACATATGTAAAAATGTTGTTTGTGTACTAACCATTGAAATTATCTTCATTTTTATACCAATTATAGCTGGTCTTATTTTAATGTTCATTGCAGGGAAACTTTTTAAATCTTAATATATTTAATTTTTTTGTCATTTACAAAATTTTAAGAACATTTTCATAATTAGTAAACTATGTTTTTAAAGTTCATCAAAGATGCTGCATTTATATCGCTGACATAAAATCCTAAAATCCCTTTGTTATTTATATGGTATTTAAGGAGACTCCCGTTACACTACTTTTGTATTCCCGACTTAAACACTTTCAGGATTTCCAATTTCATTTTATCTCTAGAAAATTTCTAAAAGTACTTCACACATCCTGAGTGGCATTTCAATTTAAAACAGGGAATAAGACCGGCCACAAACATCCATCCAATACGTCTGCTCGAAGAACCAGACTATTTGTCCTGCTCAATAATTAATGACACTCTATACTCCCTGGCGACCAAATAAAACCAAACCAAACGAGCCCATTCGATATATAAAAAGAAGTTATTTCCCCTCGCCTGGAATTGCGTGTAGAAACTGGATCAGAGAGCCTATTTCTCGAGTACTTTCTGCAAGAAGAAAAATAGAACGGGATCAAGAGCATGCTGCAGCAAATAAATAGCTGCAGACTCGAAAAGTGAAAATCCCGTAACTTTTGAAGTTGCGAGATACGCTGTTTTTTTGGGCGAGCAGAGGAGAAATAAAGAGTGTAAGAGAAAAGCCATAAGCAGCTGTTGGGTGTGTATCCCGTGGAGCGGAAAAGCTAGATTTTTCGGATATATCGATCCTATTATTCGACTCTTATCACAAAAATGAGGGGAGTGCGAAGGAAATTCTTACTTTTCTTAAGTAAATGATAAGTCTCGGGATTTCTTTTTGGAAAAGCGTCGCTAAGGTTCTTTTCTGTTAGATGTGTGTGTGTGTGTCGTGAAGAGTTGAATAAGCAGCTCTCGTATTAGCGATAATATGGGATATTCGAATGTTAGGGACCGATTACTCCGGAAATGCTAGAGGGGACTGTATTATCACTTCCGAAAAGAAAACTGATAGGTAATGGATCTCTTAATGATGATAATAAGCCTACGCATGCCTTTACTTCTAGCTTTTGGTAAGAGGAAAAATTTAAGACCTATTTTATTAAAAAGAAAATAATTGTAAAGTAGTAATCTCACTTACTTGAAAACCAGTGATATCTATCATATAATATTTTTTTTTTTGAAAATGTTATCTACATTTCTTATACTAGCATTTATTGGAAATTCGAGGGAAGACAATATTTTATATCTCAGAAATCGCTTTTGAAGCTTTATTGCTTATCCTCTCCAAATGATAGTAAAAATTTAATCCACTGAACAATTTTACAAGTTGGAAAATATTTTTATAAGGAGATAACAAAGACATTCTTAAACTTGGTTGCGCATAATTGCTTATTTGATTCCTGAGAGTTAGAAATCCTTTAAAGTTAGTAATTTATTAGATTTAAATTAAGTAATTAATTATATTTTTTCATTTTAATTCAGCTGCCTGAATGAGTCTGCGACTCCTTGGCAGTACACATGTATTCCCCCCCCTCCCTAATTTGAATTGATTTTGTTCTTTTTCTCTCCCATAGTTTTATGTGATTATGATTTATGAAAATAATAAATTTATTTGTTTGTTTGTTTGTTAAATACCTTAAACTAATTGCATGGTTTATTAAGGTATCTCAAAACAAAACAGCAGCACAGTTGCTTTAATTTTTAGGTGACTGACGACGAATTCTCTGGTCACACACTATATCTACGCATCCTCTCATGCCGGTCATGTGATACCTAAGACAACTGTGAAGTGAAAGATTCCACAACAAAAAGAAATCTTCCAAAATTTTCTTGAAGCGCTGCCTTAACTTACCATTTATCTCAGACAGAAACCCTTCCAGTTCGAATCCCCAAAGACGGAACAGAAGGAGCTGGTCAGTCTGCCGTTTCCAAGCGACGAGGTCATTTTCGTTAATTAATTATCAGTCCCTCCTCTCAGGGCTGACAGCCCGCTTAAAACGAGTCCAGGAGAAATGTTACTCCTGTGTAGAATAATGTGCGACATGGACAGATTAGATCCGAGATGGGCGCCATGAGATGCTTTGCTACGAGTTGCATACAGAGAAATAGAGGACGCCGGGTGTTAACTGCTTGGAATGGCGTTTGCACTTAAGTAATCTGCCAGGAACGAGTTTTCCAAGACAGAGTCGTTTGATTTGTAATTAAACCAGGAACACTAATTCTTTTCAGCATTCGTCCTTCCCAGTGCGATGCTTCCCATGGGGAATATCTTTAACGATTATGTTTCGTAGAACCGTTTTATGGTTTAAGGGAGAAGGGTGAATTTATATAGATAAAAGGTATCAGTGTTTGTTCGAATAACTTAAGACGAATGAAATAAACAATCAATCATATTTTGTCATTGATTTTGAAAGTGGTATAGATCCATTTCCCATATTTCCGCAGGTATTGAAAGGTTTTCGTTTGATTTATTTTTTCGTTACATTGAAAACTGAAATTTATTTTAATTTATTAAAAATATATTTTCTTTCTTCAAAAATACATTATGTTATTTTAGTTTAGGTGAATATTAGTCCAAAATAGCCAATAAACTCAGTTTTGAATGTTTTGGATCTTTAACACTTTAAGTTGAAGCAAAACAGCTCATCTCCGTAGCTTCGGTCCACAAGGGCTCACTGGGCACTGGGTAACGCGAAGTATACTGATAATTATATCGGTCATAGTGTGTATTGTGCTCTCCCATTAGAACTAAATAATAATAATAATAATAATAATAATAATAATAATAATAATAATAATAATAATAATAATAATGATATGATAACAACACTTTTAAAATCAACGGCACTATATGCTAATTTTGTTTCGTATATAGCCTGAAGTTTCAATTTTAGTAATTTGTAACCATGGTATTATATTATTTTACTACAGAGAAGACTACTACTTCACTACTCTACAAAATCACAATATGTTAGAGGAAAATAGTGTGAATACGGGCATTAGTGCAAATACGATCACCCTTCTCCAAGTGGCTATATTGGATGGTGCCGAAGAAAACTGGGGTCAGGGCAGTAGATGTGCAAATTGTTGATATAAACTAGCAGAGAGGAGTTGGGGTGATCCTTTTAAGAGGTGTGCTCATGAGGCTGCTGAAATACCGCTATGTTCCCCGAGAACTTTAAATGTAGTTTCTCCCTTCGATATATCTCTTGTCCCTAACCTTTAGAAGATATATACTTCATAGACGCAAAGCAACAAGGTCCAGCTTCATCACTGGATCACCATTAAATGATTAATTGTAATTGCCCAAGTGCTCTCCAGAAGGCTTTAGAGAAAAAGGTTGAATGTGTTATGTGCCAAATGTGGAAATATAATTAGATGTACCGGGAATAAATGATGCAGTTATGCTTGCTATTTTTGTTAATAACTTTTTTTTTTAATTTTCCACCATTTTGTATTTTTTTATCGTGTTTTTAAAATTAGAACAATGTTTTTATTATTTTTTTGGAGGGTGACACGATTTTCACTTCAATTTTTCTAGCCTTTTAGAAGTTTTTGGTAAATAGACATTTTTAATTAAAAATAAATTATATTGATAAATTTTTTGCCTTCTACCATTTAGTAAATTCTTCAAGTTGTTAATAAAAGCTGAAAATCTAGAATTCATTTTCGATCATAGTCGATATCCAAAGAGAGTGCCACAATTTACACCTATTCATCTATAAATTAGAGAATAAAAGTTAATTAAGTGTTTTCCTTAACTATCTATGAAATTTTACCTTAACATTTAAATAAAATTGCTTTACTTAGTTTAATTTACATTCACACTTACGTAGGAAAACCATGTGAATAAGCCATATTTAACATTTTGGTTTTGGTTTTTTGATTACATATATTTTCCGGTATGTGTGCTTGATCTCAAGGATCCGCTTATACACCTTCGATTTAACATTTTAAAGCAACTGTTGCGTTAATCGAGGGTATTTTTTCTTGTTTTAAAGAAATACATTACAAATCATTACAATTAGTAGGTTTAAAATGTGAAAGTGAACACATTTTTATCTTTGAATAAATGTTTTATCTCAGAATAAATTAGCTTAAATAGTGTATGTTGGAAAGAATGTATTTAGTTAAGTGTTTAGTTTTAAGAAATACTAAAATTAAAATTTATACGAGGGTAATTTTGAAATATAAAAGTGTATTTAGCTTAAATAAGTAGTATCTAAAACTATTCAAGATTTTAATTTATTTGAACCTTTAAATATTAAAAAACTTCTGAAGATACCATAAAAACTCGTTAGTTTATAAAATCCTTTTTAGATTTTATGCAACCTAAACTCGTTCTTTCTAAAAAACAGGATTCCCCCCCCCCCAATTCTCTAAACGTGGTGTAAAATACTTCCCCCCTTCTCAACGAGTAGTAAAGTGAACTTACTCATTACATTTTCCAACTTTCTTTGCGATGAAAACACCACAAACTGAAAAAAAAAGGCAGTTCATAACAAAACAAATTTATTTTAACTTCTCTTTACACTTCAAAGAACCCAGAATCTATACGAGGCAAAGTTTGGTCATGCATAAGTATAAGGAACATTTTTTTTTCTGTTATGCTCTACTGAGGAAAGTTTTTGTCCTTGCTTTGCAAGATGGCTTTGGACGGAGGAAAAAGAAATGAGACTTTCACTTACGAAGTATTCAATAACTCTGAGAGCAGGAAAGAAGATTCTGCTTAGAAGTGAATTAAAGTGAAGAGAGCGACAATATTTCATACTTTATGTTTACTTAGTCATCTTTAAAGTAAAACTAGTTTTTCTAAACTGGGGAAGAAATGTGTGGGACGAACCAGACATACTTAAAGAAGAAAGCAATAACATTTTATATGATAATCAGAGTAAAAACAACAGCTGTAGAGGGCAATTTTTCTGAAAGTGTAGAAAAACTTCACATTTTAAGAAAATGTACGTGTTTTTTTAGAGTTGGCTTTATTTAAACTTATAATTTGGCCAACCTACTTGGATAAAAATAAAAATGCTAATACATCATAATATTTTAATTTAAGATGTAAGTGTAAGAGAACGCGCAAGAATGAATTTGGGCTATAAAATCGAGAATTTAAAAGCTAGAGCCTCAAACATTTACTGAACGTAAGTTTATTGACTCACAAATCAACCTTCAAAAAATAAAAGTCTTGGCTCTAACGAAAATTTGTTAAAAGTCACAAAAAAAAATAAAAAAATTGAACGCGTACGTACTTTTATCTGACGTGACGGCTAAAAGTACGCAGACGTAAGCCCTGTTAGAGTACGCACCCTGAAAGTTGGCAGAAATAAAAAAAAATTGTCTCGCAGCCTTTGTAATTGGAAGATTCCTTCCTTATGGTCATGTCATTAACTATTATCCAAACAGGATTCAATCTTTTTGAAAACTCCATGAAAAAATCGCAATGTTACCTACTTTTCTAAGAATTTAAATGGAGCTAGTTTTCAGCTTAAAAGGGGTTGTAAGCTTTCAAATGTTAAATTAAGCATTTATTAATCAATTGTAGCACATAGTTCTCATGTGCTAAAGAGTATGCTGAATTATAAGATTCTCGCTACTAAAATTTCAATACTCCTGTCTGTGCGTACTCTTAGACGCCATTGTATTAATTACATAAGTTGTCCTTTAATCAGCCCTTAAATTCACTGCAAGACGTTACATCGGTTTAATTTTTAATTAAAAATTTAAATTTATTAGTTCTTTTAATTATATAATTACTATTTTGATTTATCGACGAATATTAAACTATTAACCATTTCAACTTATTTGTTAATCTTTCCCTCCATTTTCAGTTCATCTAATTAATTAATTAGCTAAATTTTTAATCCTCAATTATGGTTACTTCTATTATAAATGTAATAACAATAAACATTTCACCGAATAATTTTTACTACACCATATTTAATTTTTTTATGCGTTGCATTTATAGTAAAATAAACGTAACTGATGGTTGGTTGAATATTTAACTAACCCCTAATGAAAAATAAACTAAGAGAAAAATAAGTATATAGGAATTAAGGTAAGACAGAAACAAATTTTAAAAAGTGTAAAACACAGATCATTGGAACAGCCAGGAAAAGAAGGAAAGGAAATGAGAAAAAAAGATTAAGAGAAATTATATAGGGTCATGTTAACCCGCGATAATAAAATAATGAGAATAAAATATAAGAGAAAGCTCAGAGAGAAAAGGATAGAAAAAAAAGATTAAAGGAAAAGAAAAACAGATAAACGCGAAATGATAGAGACAAACGAAGAAAAAAAAACTGAGAAAATAATAAAAAGATGCCAAGATGATAAAAAGTTTTTTAAAAAAGGTATTTTTTCACATCAACCTATTTTATCAAGCCCCTAACATCTAGAAAATGTATTCAAAACTCGTCCGTTGCATCGTAGTTGCATTAAATAAGGTTCAAAACGCATTCTGTCTTTTCAAAATGACTATTTCATGTTGTGGTTTTTTTAAAAACCAGCCACAACGCGTTGGGGGCTTTTTTGTTTCAAATTTGAAATAATTAAAATTAATTGATAATATAAGTTTTAAATTCACCTTATTTTAAAACAAATAAACAAAACATTAATTTAATTATATTAATATTAATATAATTAAAACAAATAAATAAATATTAATAAAAACAAAGTAAAATGTATAGCATCCCATTATAAACTAAAAAATACGAATGTTAAATGTATGAACAGTAAATAAATTTGATTATTTGAGTAAGAAAAGCATTACAGGTTATACTTAATGCCTTTTTCAGTAAAGAGAGTATAAACTAAGAAATTCTAATGTCAAAAAATATAAAAAAATCACGAAGTTTTTATTTTATTATTATTTCTTCAACAAATACAAATACCAAAAAAATTCATTGGCACAATGGGGATTTCACCTATTTATTTTAACATATAAACTTAGTAGGTATAATAATTAAACAACAAAATAAAATGAAAATTTTCTTAGAACATGTTTGAATTAGCTTTTTAAACCTAAATGACATTATTTCACATCAAAATATGTCTCATATTTAAACTAGATTACGTACTCTCATGAACTATTCAAAATGACTGAAATGAAAAATATTCAGCTGCAAGAGGTCCATCAAAAACATGTCTTAATTTAAATGAGAAAAAAGCTTTCTGTCGCTTGGTGGAAATGAGGGACCTACGCAGAATTTATAAAAGATAATGTTCACAACTTTTCTATTCATTATACTTATTGTATACTAAAAAAGAATTATTAGAGTGTAAATACTTTTTTACATTAATTTATTCACTAGAATGCTTAGGGAATAATGCTTTGTTAGTTAAAATGTGTCTAAACGTCTAAGTTTTGTAGCATTGAAAACAATAAAAGTTTTGCGATGCCCGATTCTTTCAAAATTTCCAGAGAGATAATTTTTTAAAATAACATAATCCTTTCCACTTACATCATTTTGATTATTTTATCTTGTGCATCCCTTTCTTCAACTCCATGTCTCTCATCCCTTTATGCTCTTCGTCTCTCCTTATCTTCCTCTCTCTCTGCTCATTTTCATCTCTCCTCCTTTTCATCTCTTTTTACCCTCTCGCCCTTTTTATCTTCTCATTCTCTCTAACCTCTCATCCTTTTTAATTTCTCATTCCCTTTATCCATCTCACACTATCCATTCATCGTATCTTCATCCCTCACATTCCATCATAAGTCTTATCTATTCGTTTACATCCCTTTCATACTCTCTATTTTCGTATCTCATCTTTATCCATCTCACACTCTTCCCCTTATTATCTTGTTCATCCTTTTAAACCCTACGATTACTCTTATCACCTCTAAACCTCTCATCAAGTGTCTAGAGAAATAAAATTTTTCAGTTTGGTCAGGGCGAAAATTCAAAATTCAGACACCGGGCCGGGAACTACTTTCTTTGTTTGCTATTAGCTTATTTCTCTAGGATCAAGTATCGCTAGCCGATTCTTAAATTATGAAAAACATTTACAACTTATTTATACTATCTAGTCAGCCGTATTAAAACTAAGTGGTATGCGAACTTCTACGAGTTGAGTTGGGAACCAATATGTTTTATTCTAAGCGAAGAGTAGAAATTTCCAAGTTATTAAAAGGCTTTTTGTAAAAGGGTTTAATTAAATGAACATTTTTTTCACAAAAAAATTGAGATGAACTTAAAAATTTCAGTCAATGATTTTTTTCCTGTCTCATGTGTATTTACAGCTGATCTAAGCTTTGCCATTGGGATGCCATTGGGATGCCTACACAGTGAATGGGATGTGATATCGTTTTGAAAATTCCCCATGTAAAAAAATAACTCAGTGAGAGAGTTCTTATAAAATAGAGACGATAGATAATAGATTGTCTAGTGTTCCAATTTTTTTTCTGTTCAATAGTAGAGAGTTAGTTCAATAACTAGAGAATCAAATGTATTGGAAGTGTTGTGAGCAATGATGAAACACACAGGATACTTTTAACACAAAGATAACACAATGAGTAGAGACATGAAGAGTAAATATTTTTAATAGAAAAAAGTCAATTCATCAGAGTATAATAGTAATGGGAATATAAATTTTACTTCACATATAACTTATTTAACTAAAATCACACCATTCAAGCATGATAAAAAGCTTTAGCACTGCTGTTAAGGAATATAATTACATAGGATCAGTCCAGTAATGAGTTTTCTAAGAAAATAGAAAAACGTCAAGTTTCAAAATATCAATGTTAGGAATAATCTGAAACTAAACCTTGAGCAATTAACAAATTTCAACTTTGCTGACTCTTGATTTATAAAGCTATTTCTTGATGTATGACAGAAAAATAAACATTTATAATATCAAACAGAACAAAATGTATTTGAAAACAAGTTTCAACACAGAGATTTCAAACGAAATAATAACATGCAAGGTTTGTGAAACAAATCTATAACAACCAAAACAGTCTTAAATATTTAAAAAATGAAAACTCCACACAAGAAATTAAATTCACCGGTGAAAGAATTAGTACATCAGGAGCTGAACTTAATTTGCCAAGCAGAAACTGTCTCACACACGTTTAATCACATTGTTAAGCATATAGATAAAAGAAAGTCCAGTCTCCCTTAAACGAAATGTAGTATAAAGAAAAACCACAAGACAAATCAACGTTTATCACGATTAGCTAAAAGCAGAAACGTGCTTCAGAACACGCAGTACCAAATTGAGATCATACACTTCGGATAACTTAAAGAGTCAAATCAGTTCTCATATGTTTATTGTATGACAGTCGTATCCAAACAAGGTACTGCTTTGAAATATAATCTATTAGTATAATGCTTGTAATGTGTAGATATGAAAATAGAGACTAGATATGCATTGCACTATTAAAAGACCTACGAATAAAACACAATTGGCAGCTAAGCACTGAGAATTTTTTTAACATTGAAAAATTTTTGAAAGAGATATAGCAACAATGAAGTGCTTCTAAAAGTATCAAATAGGTTCGTTTTATTAAGGAATGCACAAAATTTCTCAATACGTGAATAATGAATAGTTCATAGAATAATGATTCTCAAACCAGCTGCTTAGTCAGGGAAAGCTAAAGGTATTTCACGTTCCTTTGCTTGCACCAATTTAACGTAATATTTTCCCAATACCTTCGCATCCCTATAACAAAAGGGGGACATAGTATTTCGTGGTACCTTTCCAGTAAATTCCTGGCAGTATTTTTTCTACGGGAAGCAAGAAATGCAATAGTTCAAATGCGAAAGGATAGCAAATATTCTCAACTTCAATAGTCTGACTTACTTTGTACATCCATGTTTTAATCCTTATTTATTATTAAAAATGCAATTTCCATACAAGCTTTCTACAGATATTCAAGGATGAGCTTGCTGTGACAATAATTGGATCATGAACATGACTCTCCTAAGGTAAACATCTAAAGGAATAATAGTGCCAACAATGATATATAAATCTCCTGTGCAGCACTGCTCTAATGATAGTCAATGACAATGTTAAACAGTGATTGAGCAGATGATCTGATGATAAGTGTTACCTTTACATCTAAGTTTATTCTACAAATCCAATCATGAAATGTGAGTGATTGTTTTATTTAAAAATGGAGGAACCTATTGCAAATGATAAAGCTTCGATAAGTGAATTTTAGTTATTTATAAATGCATTTTTATTGTGAGTGTAAACTGTATCTAAGTGTTATCTAAATTAAATTTAGCCCAAAATTTTCAGCATTGATTTCAAAATATTAAACATTTTCAAACATTACCAATTCTTTCAATGGACACTAAAACAATGTTAATAGAAATCAAATGGATTTATCTTCTGCTACTTTAGATTACAAAGAAAATCCTCGGCTACTGGTGATAGTTTTGAACGGTGGTTACTTAGGCCACAATAAAACCCAAGCCATTTTAACAAATTTTATTCATTAGTTAATCACTAAAAATTTTCATTTCCTTTCTTTAACATTTTTTTTTTGCAGATATTAGGAAGTTTTAAGTAACTTTAAAGGGGCAAAACCACAACCTTTTCCAGCAGCTATTTCAAAGATTTGCTTCACGTAAGAAGCAAAAAACAGATGGTTGAGAATCATTTTTACATTCAATATGAAAAGGTTTTATTGGTTCAATACAAATACATAAATAAAGGGTACTTATTTTACATCTTCTGCACAGTATCATTTTCAGATGATAAACGCTTTCAACAAAATACAGTACAGCATTTCCAAAAGGTTAATTCTATTGCTCATTAAAAGTTGTATTTAGTAATGCTACAAGCTTAATTTTCAAATTGCATAACAATTTACAGAATAGGCTAAGCATAAATGCCAATAGATTATCATACAGCAAATTCTATATAGTAAGAGATAAAACTTTTTTAAGATCAGTTGTTATACAGCATGGCAATTTCTGATTGCAATTTATTGTAAGCTCAGAATCTTTAACACCACAGAATATTAAAATGTTTACAATAATTTAGGTGCAGATTGTCAGCATGCAATGCTGTCAACTGAGGCTTGCAAACAGGTGCATGAAGTTTGATAGAGATTAAGTTCTTGAAAATCAAATTATCCGAGATACATTCATAAATATTATATTTACATTTACCCTTTTAGTCAGTCATACCGTTTGGTGAAAATTTATTTAAAGTTAGTATTACATTACTTTTTCTGAAATTTACTAAATCCTCAAAGCTAGAATAATTAAACTAAAATAAATATAAGAGATGAGAAGCATAGGATTTATTTGCTAGTCATAGTATAAGTTTTTATTAGGAAGGATAAACTCGAAACTGAGGCTCAAACAGGTCTACTAAATATTTTCTATTCAATATTCGTATTTTAAATTCTTACAAACTGCAAGTAAAACATCACATTTGATTGTGAGCTGAATATTTATAAAATTTTAACCAACAGAAAAGAAATACAATTTTATTTCTTCACAACTATGTTTTTGCAAGCAGTTTTAAATAACTAACAGTTGCTCCAAAAATACCTTAAATATGTTTATTTCAAAACTTTAAAAACAATAGCTTTTATTAAAAATCTCCATTTTCAATTATTATGTATATTATCACTAGAAAACTGGTATCAATGTAAACCCGAAAATAACTTTTAGTCTAAAAGAAATATTTCAAATACAAGTTCGATGTTGATCTCATTAATATTAAGTTTAAATCCGAGTTTCTGTTTTTCCACTGATATATACAGGATCATATTAATAATTAAAAAGGAAGTTAATTATTTTCTAAAAACTACTACTGAATTAATGCTATTAACTCAAAAACATAATTTGGGACATAAATTAATCAGAAAGGATACCAAACAAAACTAAATCACTTTAACTAAGGATAGTTTAAGAGGAAACACAAATGTACAAGAATTTTAAAGGATCTTATTTATATACTTGCTTATTTATCTAACATGAATTATACTAAAAAAATCTCCAAAACCCCTACAGATAAAACAAGAAGATAGATAGATTCCTTTGAAAATATATAAATTACATCCATAAATGGGTAAGGGGGAATTCTGTAACTATATAGCTAGTAACATCAAAACATGACAAAAAGGTGACCCAATTTAGTCACATTTTTAAAGAACAAACCAAGTTTTGACTTTAAATGTTTCTAAACTTATATCAAGAATAACTGAATGAAGAGGGGGGAATTGGATATCACGAGGAAAAGGCATTTCTCTGGTTAAACAGACAAAAAAATTTAAGCCACTAGAGTAAACCTGATTATGGTAAGGATTTTATAGTAAAAAATTTAGTGAAAGGGGTTTTTTCCTTATTAAATGAACAAAAGAGTAGTTTAAGTTAAAAACACAAAGCGCACACACAAGTGTAACACAAAAATATATATTAAAACTAATTTAACTTGATTGTTTTGCTATATTTTTTTCCCAAAAACTATTGATTCTTAATCAATTCTTCCCATACACTGTTAACTCTTAATCAAAATACTTCACAAAACAGAAGAATTTTCTTTACTTCCTTGAATAAAAATGTATGTTATGAAAATCTTTCCTTTGTTATGTAAGAAACTAATTATAATTCTTAAGTAAAATATACATAATTGATTGTTTTAAGCTTGAACATCACTGCACCCATGGGGAAAAAATTGTAAGACCACAGTGTTTTCTTTATCACCATGGTTACATCACAGAAAGAAAACTGATACATACAAAAAATTAATACAGATATGAGATAAATCAAAATTATTATAACCGATACATTGATTAATATAGGTAATATAAATTGTATGGACTAATTTTACTTAAATATATGTTACCTAGAAATATTCAAAGTTTTAAGATAACTATGATACCCAAACTACTCTGCAAAATATTTTAATTCAAATTTTTAAAGTGGTTAAAATTAAAAAAAAAAACCTAAACCATCATTGCAGTTTTTTAAAACAACGGTTACTTAACAGTATTACTTACTCATTACAGAATGTTTTTTAATAGAAAGAAGATAATTGGCTTTTTTAACTTAACTTTTTTTAAAGACTATCAAAGAAAAAAATGGTGAAATATCAATATGCATTATGAACTATGAAAATATTATCTATGAATTGCATAAACCTGTTCTATTCAGTTACAAATTAAACATTTGTATTTTTAAAGACAAAATATTCTTAATTTTAAAAATGCATTGGGTTTTTCATAAATACTAAATTAAATATAAAAATGCCTATAATAATTAGGGTATATTAGATTTAATGAAATTCAAATCAGCACAACTAACAATAACTTAAGATTTGATATATATTACTTGTTTTCTTTTTAAATGCATCTCAAATCAAATATTATCATGCAGTAAAGAACGGTATTTTATATTTTTTGATTACAATGCTTAATACATTCTATCTTAACCCTTTTATTAACCCAAAATTAAATCAAGCCTTCTAACAGGAGTTTTTAATTGCATAGTTGTAGATTTAAAAAAAAATAGAATCCTGTATCAGTAAATAATCCCAACAGAAATATTCACCACAGTTTATTTCAATTATGTCTCTGTGAAAAAGATAAGGCATCTTGTTTGCAATGTTCATTGAAAAAAAAACCCTCAGCTAAAGAGTTAAATACTTAAGTTTGGAAATAAACTCTCACAAGAAGAATGCAGATATAAAGCTGAACGCCTCATAAAAATTCTATAGTAATAGGAAAAAAAACTAATATACATTTTATCTTATAACATTTCTGATAAACTAGCAGGATTATAGATAAGAATTACAATTGCTTTGTGACATGCACAAGTAGTGAAATATTTTAGAAGTCAAAGGCAAGGTTTGGTGTTTATATCTAATTAAAAAATAAAACTGTCCTTGTATTACCAATGGAAATAATGTATTAAACACTTGGTATGAGATAAAAAGGATAATATAAATTAGATGCACAAAATTAAAGAGTAGCATGAATGTAAAATATGTACATCTTAATTTTCCTAATAGCAAATATATATATAGTATATAATACATATATAACAACATTGCTTTCACTACTTATTGGAAAAGCCCTTTTATGCTAAGATGTACTTTTTATCCTGTAAATATATTTTACAAAAAATGCTTATAGTCGGAAATAAATTAAGTGGGGAAATAAAAGTGTCTTTAACGAGATAGTTATTTTGAACCAAAAATAGAATGTGAACAACAAATGTTTATATAAATCTTTCTATACAGATTTCTAAGCACAGGGAACTTATAAAGTAATAAGCCGCTTAAGCAATATTCACACCACTCTCTTAAGATATGTGGCATAACAAATAAGTAGAGTTCACATTACTAACTACAACATTTACAAATAGAATTATCATGCACATTATGTTGTACAAATTCATATACATACAAGAGGAAAACCTTTTTGCTTAAGGCTTGGTAAATTTGTTAAGATTGATGGAAATTTTAGAAAGATTAAAGAAATAATGTCGAAAAAGTAGGAAAACTAAGAAAACACTAAATCATTCAGAAAGCGTACCAGTAAGACAAATTTGTAGTACATGTTTCTAAGTAATGATACAAAACAGCATTTGTAATGCTATATATACTCTAATCCTCTCTAGAATAATAAGGCAGTGTGCAAAGGGCTTAACATATCACCATGTCCTTAAGGGTGTTTTTCAGTTTTCATTATAAATAGTAAAACCAGTCTGAAAAATCAGTCACCATGCAGTCTTAAAGGAACAACACAATAAATAACTTAATTTGGTACTTTGCTATTAAAGAGACAGAGCTTGGTGGTTTTACATGCCTCCTCATTAGCAAATGAAAATGTAGCAACCATAAAGAAAATCTCAAGAAACATCAACCACTACATGGTCTACTAAAGATTTTATAACAGCTGAAATCTTCCTCCAAGATTGTTTTTAAAAAATGATTGCCTGGCTTTTTCAATGTATTAGTACCTAGTATTTAAATCTCAGATTTCAAATTCATGTCAAGAAAATATATGTATTGATTAATAAATTATTACAGCTTTATAGGTTTTCTTTACTTTTTAATATTTAAAGTTTTGTTTATAGTTAAACAATTTAGCTAACTTTTATAAAACTAAAAGTTTGGATTCTCTTATGATCTTATTTATGTCTTTAACTTTTGTCTTTTTCCTGTAGGAGTCCTTAGCAGTTTTTGCCTGTAGAAGGGAACAGATTAGTAATTTTAAATTATTACTTTAAATCCACAAGTGCTCTTTATTTTTTGCAAGTTATACAGTCTTAAAACTGGTATTCACTGTAGTATATATGTATATTATTTTAAATACCATTTTTTGTTAAGTGTACAAATAACTATTGGATTTTAGTTATGCCAGACTTTCTACCATCATTAACTACATCAACATGAAGAACATTGTAATTTCATGCAAGCACCAAGTGCAGTTCCTTTAACAGAAAAGTACCCTCAAATCTAACAGTGACAGAAAAGAAAACATTGTAAATAAATAAACAAATCTGAAGTGAGAAACTGAGCACAAAAAGTGAAAACAGAACAAAATAAGACTGCTCCTACATAAAATATGACTAGATAAAAATATGCTTCAAAATGTTCATAGCAATCTATGAATAAGAGCCTTGCAACTACATACAAATGCTCACAGAGGGAAACTCGTTTGAGCAATGACTACCGATCAATGCACATCATAACATGTCTCGGTCCAAAATTCAAACATTGACCGACAATAGTAATAAAGGTGATTCCAGAGTTGACAAAATAGACATCAAGAAGAGATAGAACGAGGAACGCCAGGCACACAGTCCTTCTACAGGATTGCGACATGATAAATTTCAGTATTAGCCAGAAGATTTTTGAAAGGGATGTGTCCACTGGCTGAATCCAATGTCACACACGTTACTTCAAATATTATCAATTCTTTGAAGGAGAAGCTGCCATGAGATTTTTATATGCCACCAGTGACACCACCCCTACATAGCACTATGAGAAATTAGAGTGGAAACAAATCAGCTTAACATCTCAGTTTTCAGCAGAGGTGCACACTTTCAATTACACTTAAGCAAGTTTAAAACATAACAGAAGAAAACACTTCACTTGTACAACAAAAGCACAAATTGAACATATTGATCAGGTTTTAGATAATAGATGTAAAAACTATGTAAGTAATCGCATGATAAGAATAGCATTTTCATGTTAATAAGTACAGAAATTTTTAGATGAAAGATTATTACTTATTATAAAAATATTTATAACTATGTACTTAAAAATGCTTTTCAGATGTTTCTCTTACACAAAGATATAGTGAAAACAGCTTACATTTGGCCAGAACTAAAAACTATAAAGAGAGATATCCATTTCACCACAATTACTTTCCAAAAGTTCACTATGACTGCAACTGCTCATAACAGGCTATGTGTGGTGCACCCCTGCAACAAGTTAGATTGCACAATCTACTTCCAACAGACCTGCCTACTGAAATGAAATGATTTCCCTGAGATGAAACATTCCATACAGAAGCACCATCTGCTAAATGATTTGTCATAATTAGTCAGTTTGGATCACAGATGGAATAATTTTGAAAATCATAAACTTCAATTTCAAATTTTTGGCGACCATAAAATGGAAAGCTTTTGAGTCAAATATGTGCATGTATAAATATATATAATGAGCAGACACACACACAACCATTCTTATGGTCAACTTCCATTCACACACATATACTGAAGCAACACCGGTACTGAATAAAGAATACCAGTAAAAACTGTTCTTTCTACGATTGGGTTTATTCTAACATATTTTAAATGACTAGATACTAGAGCTCGATTTATTTTAAAGGCAGGTCTGTGATTGTATCACTTTATCAACTTCAGATGCATATCAACATAGATTTATTTTTGTTCTTGATGCTACTAGCAAGTATAGGGTTAATCATTTACAATAATGGGTACCTCAAAAATCTAATAAATTATAAGAATTTGAAAACAATAGATCACTATTATGTTTCAACTGAAATTAATTATCTTTAATAGTGCTGTATGAAACAACAAAAGCAATTTAAAAAGGTGTGAAAACAACATTTACACATAATGAATGAAAAACATAAATATATTAATTTTCAAATGTGTACTAACAAGTATGAAACAAAGCCGTCAAGTTAAGATAGACTATTTTCAAGATCAAAAGCAATTTCCAGATTGCGTTTATATGTAAAAGACATAACACCGTAAAAATTCAACACCATTGCTTCAAATCAAAATTCCACATCACTCCTACAGTGTTAACATGTAGTTGCACACATCCACACAGCTCCTCCAGCAAACTGAACCAACCGAGCAAAAAGATTCGAAGGAGGGTTGCTGTAAAGATACAGTAAAACTTTGGTTGCCAAGGTGGGGTGATTTCACTGATTCAGACAGCCAGTGCAAGTCACTCATGGACTGCAATCCAGTTGTCTCTCTCTCATAGAAATTTCTATTTGTGAACAGCCGTGAATGGAGATGACGCGGAACCGGACCGGTGGAAATGCACGTTCTGCCACTTGCCGTCTTTTTTCGACCACACCCTCGTCTCTTCAGACTGCTGCGTGTGTGCCATTCCACTCCTGAAATACAGATTGGTCCAAATCAATATCACATACGTATCGCTGCTATCATCACAGATAAAATTATTACTACATAGCAAAACAACCCTACAGAAACAAGAATTGCCGAATGACAACTTAGAAGAGAAGCTAATATAACCCTTATTCTTAAAAAGTATACATAGGAAGTGTGGATTTCTGTTAGCTTTGGTACATCAGATAAAGTTGTTAAATACTTGAGAGGTAAGCATGGTTAACACCATAGATGTGCAATGTCAAATTATTGTATTTAAATTTTGAAAATCACCTATTTTATAGGGTGTGTTCCATTTGTGTCTAAGCCTGACTATATTTTTTTTATCATATATCATAAATGATTAGTACTGCCTTACAAAAAGAAAACTAGATTCCTTGATTAGTTTAATTGTAAGCACATATTAATTATTATGTTAACCTTTTTTCTTTAGAAGAGAACTTTTATGAAGAATAATGTAAATGCTTAAATTTAAGAAAATTTTTATTTAAAATAAAGGCAAGTAATGCCTCCTCAGATTGTGATAAAACTCAACACATTTTATTTCATTTAAACCTTTTTTTGCAGAAGCTAGGTTTTCTAGGTTGCTTTTATCTTTTTTCCTTGAAATTTAATGCTGATAGTTTACAAAACAATCTTTCTCAGCAACATAAAAAAATTATAATCAAATTTGGTATTTGGGAGGGATTAAGATATTATCAGTATCACAGAATCAAAATGCTTGTTGAACTATAGAATTAACAGAAGGTTTAGAGATTGAAATAAAACTTACTTATCCATATACTGCGTAAGTCGCACATATGCTATACAGGCTGCATCATCTCCCAGTAGGTGAACTGAAGGGTTCAGTATTGTGCTGTTCAAAGTTTTACTATTTTTACCTAGAACTAAAAAAGTTAATCAGGGTGGCTACAGAATCTGTGGAAAAAATTTCCCTGACTTTTCCCTGATTTCCCTGACTATAATTTTAAAATTTCCCTGATATACCTACATCAAACGATAAATTAAAAATCGATAAACAACGATTTTTAACGATAAATATTAATAAACTGTAATTTGTAAACTAGAAGTTATATAAACTAAGAAATACTAGAACCTAATAAGCATATTAAAATATTAATTACAATGATATATAATATTTCTTCTGTAGAAATAATACATAGAATATTTTAAAATTTTAATCAAAAGACATATTGATTAAATATGAATATTCTTTTTATTCAAATCTTCAGCTACATACAAGTAGGAAATATAATGTATTATTTTCAATTATTCTCTATGTATTTAATGCTTATAATATCAGGGTTCATACAATTTTTAAGGAAAAAAAACTCAACAAGGATTTTCAAGGACTTTTCCAGGCTACCAGATGAAAATTTCAAGGCTGACCGATATTGTTTGCAATAATTTTTTTTGAAGGAATATGTGTGTTTCATTTCGTACAACTATATCTATTAAATAGTTTAATAAAAGAAAATTTTCATATAAGTTCCTAGCTACAAAAAAGGGTTTGATTAAAAATTTAATTACGCTATAGTATATTAACAAAATATTTTCATGTAATTTTGAAATAAATGAACCTATTTAGACAGCAGTGGCATATACAGGAATTTATTTCGGGAGGGGCCCAAAAATACTCCCCAGCCCCTCCCAAACATACTTAATAGGTCCAAAATGTAGCTTTTTAATACATTTTTAGGTGATTATTTAGGCCCTAAAAAACTTAATATAAGAAAAGTTGTGAGGAGCATAATTATAAGTACCAAAGGGGGGTCTGGGGGTCCTCCCCCAGAAAATTTTTGGAAATTTGACTCAAAAAACAGGTTTTTAACTAGTTCTGGTACTACTCTTAGCCCAAATTTTAGATATACATTTTTATTTAGGATTTGAATTTTGATGAACTTAATATTAAAAAAGTTATGAGTAACAGAGTTTCAAGTACTAAAGGAGATCTGGGGGTCCTCCCCAGAAAAATTTAGTTCGAATTTTGGATATACATTTTTAGGTAGGATTTGGAGGAACTTATTATAATAAAGTCGTTAATAATAAGTTCCAAGCACAAAAGGGGGGTGTTGGGGGTCCTCCCCCAGAAAATTTTTGTAATTTGACCCTAAAAGCAGGATTTTAACTTGTTTGGTACACCTAGTTTGAATTTCGGGGGGGGGGGGGAGGCAAGGCCCCCTTATATACGCCACTGTTAGACAGATTTAATTTCAAAAAATTAAAAACTATCTTATACTTTTAATAAAACTAAATAATGATCAATAGTTATTCTAATGCATTGACTCAAAATGTATAAATTGCAGAAAATGAAAAACTAAAACAGTCTGAAAGGAATAAAAAAAACTTGAGTCCAAAAAGTTTAATTTCAACCCCAAAAAATTACCCATATGGAAGATTTTGTAAGATTTCCTTTCTGATACTTTAAAATATTCATATATCCTTGTAATTCTTTGATATTAAAACTCTAAAGTTCAAACTACAAATTTCTATTTGCCTTCTTACAAACAACAGGAAATTCCTCTAAAAAACCTCTTAATTTGCCAGCTAAATATTCATCACACTTGAACTACCAATCTCCAAAATTTCTCCAAAAACAAGCATTTAAAGCCAAGGATATTGACGCGAAGTTTGAAAAACGCGATCGCGAACCTACCGTGAAGTTGTTTTTTCCGCCGGCGTTCACGCCGTAAAAATGCCAACTTTACAGGCAAACGTCCGGAAGCATCCGAATTTCCGGCAGAAATCCGGAATTTTTCATTGAAATTCCAGATTTTTATAGAAATTCCAGACTTTCCCAGCCACGGAAATGAGTGAAGGATGCGATCGCGGATCGCGCGTATTTGCGGCGTGAATTACTAAAATCTTCCCTGATTTTTTAACTTTTTTTCTGAATTTCCCTGACTTTTCCCTGATTTTTCCAGATGAATGAAATTCCCTGACTTTTCCCTGATCTGTCGCCACCCTGTTAATTTTTATAACAATCATAAAATTGTGTTCATACATTTAGGGTCTGTTTTATTTTTATATAAATATTATAATTTAATGAGTATGAGTACATGTCAGGGAGTTTACTTTATTACAATTTGACTTAAAAAAATTAATATTGTATGCAAAGACAATGTCAATAAATATACTTTTGCTAAACTCTCTGTTCTGTCTGATCCCCCGATCAGCTTTAAATAAAAATTAAACCAGACCCACAAGACCATAAGCTCCCAGCAAATTTGCTAAACTTTGTCACCTAATTGAAAACATTTTAAAAAGGGATCTCCCTCTGGACCTGTCACTATTCTTTACTTACATTCTTTTTCTAAAAATATTTTATATCACATATTATTGGTTTCCAGTTACAGTATGTGATTCCTTGATAGCAATACATGTTTGTTTCCTTTTTTTTTCTATTTTTTGTTTGTATGATCATATTTTACAAAGAAATATTAAATGTTTAGGTTAAAATAAATGTTCTTGTTCCTTATATAAAACTAAATGGTGCAATTGATATCAAAAAAATATTATGATTTCTAAATAATATAATTACCATTGTCGAAGTAAAATTTGTGAAAATCCATTCCTTCTACCAAATTACCTAATGCTTCAGGTTCAAAGGCAGTCATATGAGGATCACAAAATTTCCTGTGGAATAGAGGATTTGAAAATAGATATATCTACAATAACAAATAATATTAAATACAACTTTTTAATTCTACCCCTGTCTCTAGCCTTATGTCATGAACTGTTAAGGACTCCTGAAAAATCTTCAGTTAAAACTGACAATTTAGTAAAATTAAAAAAATATGTTGTTAATGCTGCAGCCATGCATATATTTTTTAATTGGACCCAATATTGCACTTTCTTGTTGAGCTCACAATTTTCGATAAAACCTGGATATCATGGATTCACACTGTTAAAAAAAAAAACGGATTTCCAGGGCTATCCTGGAAAAGTAGCATCCCTGTTACAATTTAGCATAAAGGGCTAATTTTGATCCTTAATATCTTCCTGAATATTTAAGATATTTTTATGGAACTTTTTCTGTGCTTTTGTTGCACACAATTTTCGTTCTTAAGTTTTTATTCTCTCTAGCACCTTTAATTTTTTAAACTTTCTTATTTTTTCACTAGGATTGCGTAAACTGGCAGCATAGTCTTTTTACTATAAGTACACCTTATTTCCATGACCCTAAGAAACATTGTTTCAAAATAAAAGCAGAGATATGAACTTTTAAACACCTTGTATATTTGCTAGTTAGGACCACCAGATTTGTTTGGCATTTGTAATAAAACTGTAAATTTTTCTCAGCAAATAGCATGTAAGTAAACACAGATGCATTTAATGTACCCTATTACAAACAAAGTAGAAATATACTTACGTATAGCTTTCAAAGTCTCCACTGTTTACTGCTTCAACCAACTGTTCTGTTAATTTAATAACTTCTTGTTTCCGAGCTGCCAACACACAAAAAAAATCTGAATAACATTACTAAAAATTTATTTTTTAAGAAATTTAAAATCTGATTACATTAGGATCTTTTTTCTAGAGGTTGTTAGGTTGTACAATCATGTAATGTAACATACATATCACTAGCCATTGAATAGAAGTTAGAGATTAGTTAAGAAGGGAAAGTTAAATGTAGTATTCTTTATGCTATCCAAAAAAGATAATTAAGCATCAACTAATTAAGCATCATCAGATAATTAAGCATCATCATCAATGTACACTTAAAATATAAAATTTATTTAAAGAAGCTATATATTTTTCAATTTAAAAATTTATATTAAATTGCATGACTAGCACAAGAAACATATACTTACGATCTAGTAATCCATTAGTACTTTTCAAAGCTAAAAGGAATGAAGATTTAATGAAAAGGATGCACAAAACAAATTAATGCCAGTGTATAAAATTGAAAAATTTTTGACACAAAACTCTTTTAAATGTATGTAAAAATTACTTTAACACAATATAAAAACTATGATGCTTTAGTTTAGTCCAAGGGTCAGCAAATAACTTGGTGGAGAGCTGTCCACATCCGAATTGCAAGAGGTTATTTCAATACCTCAAATACAAATGTTAATTTAATAGTTTCAATTCTTATAACTTTGGAGGAGAGCTGAAATGTAAAAAGTTTATTTCTTTGCAGTTAATAAATCAAGGTTTTGCAATACTACCGGAGAGGAATCCAAAATTATTTCCCTCAACATTCTCTTGCTGAAGCTGAGATGACCATTTGTTTAAGTGATAACCATATCAATGCTTTTTTTTATATTTATAAGTAAATTTGATTTTTGAAATATTATTGGTGTGATGTGAAACAGTTATATTGGCAATTAACACGTTTTTTTTAAATTTAACAATTTATTTAAGAAGATAGCGTGCACTACTCAAATTACACCTGTGTTAAAATATATGCATCTGAAGATGAAAATTTAAATGTAATTAAGTACTTTTTTTCTCCGGACATTAATAAAAAATTTTCAAAATTATTTGGACCCCACGTAAAATCACTTGCCGACCCATGGAACTTATTTAAAGTTTAGAAACATGATTTACACCATACACAAGTGGACAAAAGTCAAAAATAATTTGTGAAATTAGTAAGGGAAGTCAATTTAAATATCTTGGGGTTTACTCCTATGTAAAATTTTGCTGTAAATATTTCATGAAAAAACTAACAAGAATGTATCTGATGAGGTATACATTTAACAACAGCAAAGCATCGTGCAACATATAAATCCAATACAACAAATTTTTTAATAAATAACCCATCGAGAATGTTTGAGTCACAGATAGTAATACTTATATGTGTTATGCGAGCAAACAACACAGTTAACACAGTATAAAATACACAAATATAAATGTTTACACCATATCCAATAATAACAACATACAAGTCTGAAATAGTATTGTTGTGCATAGAGGGCATTTTTAAATTCACTGATTTCAACATTTTTGTTCAGAATGTAAAGCGACAATACTTACCCATAGACATACTTGAACTTGTTTCTGAGGGTCTTTTATAAGTGAATTTATTATCAGGGGGATGAGGTGAGATCGGAGACTTAACTTTGAGAAAAAGGAAGTAGAAGCAGAAACTTAAACAACAGCATTAATCATAAAAAGAACAAAATTAAAACAAAGAATAACTAAATAAAGCAGATATTTAGAGCACCAGAGCTACATCAAATTTAACCCAAAACAAGGGAGAAAATAAATTAGCCTGACTGCCAAGTTGCAGAATGAACCATCTTTTTGCAATCTTCTTCATTAAAAAATTTAAATTAATCAGACCAATAACTATTTGTTCTTATTTCAATCATTTATTTTGTATATTCTCAAATCTTCTAAATAAGTATAAAACTCTCAAGATTTTATATATAACCATGGGTTTTCATTCTGCAGTTTAAAGCAGACAAATCTGAAGAATCTGATAACCAGCTCTCAAGTTTAGGGTTGGATAAGATTAACTATTAATTTTTTAAAAGATTAAAATAAACTGGAATTTTAAAAAAGGTAGTTTATCTTTTCAAAGCTATTAAAGCATTGGAAAAACTTATAACCTTTTTCAATAACGACAGTAAAGGCTTACAAAATCTTAACTGACAGTTTTCAAAATACAAATTTGAACAGTAAATATGCAATAAATTTATAGGTAATTTGAACCCTGAAAACAGTCAAAACATTGTAAATGTGAATTCAAGCACATGAATAAGTAAATAACTTTACAAAATCTGTTTTGAATTTTGATCAATTTATACCAATATATTTTCATACTTAGCTTAGAACTTCAGTAGCCCAGAGCTCTAAATATAATTATACAAAAAGTAAAATTAGTAGTTAGAATCAGATAGTAATTTGCACTATTTAAGGGACCTAATTTTTCTTTTGTGATCCTATGCTACCATTTACTACAGTGCATGCTCTAAAGGTCTTACGCATTCAAGATAGAATAGGGGACACTACCATGCAATACAATCAAAACACATGTCAGCCAAAAACACTGAGCCACAAAACCAATTCATAAAATCAAAAGCAAGTTTATAAATAACACAACATTTAAAAATATATGGTTTAAAACAATGTTAAAAAAAGTCTTCTTTTCCAAAAAGGATATGCTCTTCATCTTACAACATAACTTTCAAGCAGATAAAAATTTTGGATAAAATAAATGAACAAAACATTGTTTACATTAAGAAGACAGAAGTTCTATGTCAAAAACTTAACACAGATCATTCAGAAAGTATGCCCTTCCACAACTGATACTTAACTATGAAAGCAAGCCTTTTACTTTATTAAATTAATTAAATTGTATGATGTTTTTGATGTAACAATCTTTCATTCACAAGCATATAAAATGTTTTCATGTAAAAAGAGAAAATTTTAAAGCAAGTAAACTGAAAAAGAAACCAGGCTACTTTTAATGTCTCAAACACCAAGGCACAATTGAAGGAATACATTTTTATAAATTAACACAGCAACATCTAACACCCATTATTAAGTTTTTTAATTCACATTTTCTTCAGGAAGGGTCATTTCTTTTACACAGAGGGTAGGTTTAAGCCATGCAAATAGCAATTTAACAACTATTACACCATTAATTAAGAATAGAAATAATATTACTTAAAAAATATTTAATATTTAATATATTTTATAAATTTTAAGTGGTTTTATAATTTGAAAGTTATACATTAGGGGGTTTTTTTTCTATTTTGTACAACAAAGCACAATTCTCACAAAGGGTAAGGGAGTAGACACAAATTTATGACAGTCAACAATATTAGCAGAGCAATATCAACACAAATCAGTATATTAATCTATTTCTTCAAAACTGATAGAGTCGCCATGTACTGAAAAAATATGAAATTAAAATATGCTTAGAGGTTTTAATTATCAAATTAGTCAAACTCTGGAAAATATCCTTCCAAAGGCACAATCAACCAACTCAAGAGTTATGACCACATTCTAGAAAGTCACTTCATCAAATTTTAATGAAAATTAACTTTAAAAATTTACAAAAGTAATTACAAATAATAATTATCCTATGAACTAACAAATATTGGAAATATTGTAGAAAAAAATATTCAAACTTATTGTCTAAAGCACTATTTTTAGTAACGCAATGGTCAAAGAAATTTAATACTTACTTAAACACAGTAATTTACTTCATTTTAATTTAATAAAAATTAGTTTGGGATATATATTGATAAATACTGTTGATATATACATATATACATTTGCTGACTGAGATTCAATCACGCTTTGTCTTCTTTTTCCGTCTTCTTGAGGATTATTTTAGAAAAATTCTTAAATTGATTTTATAAAGTTGAATAAAGCTTGTAGTTTTCTTCTTTTATTTAACATGATATTGATAAATGATAAATGTATAACACGTTTGAATTGAACCATACTCCAATAGCTCAGAAAATTTTCATATTTTAAAGTATGTATTAACCCATTTTAGGCCAAGCATATAAATTTTATAAAATGTGGTATTATTTTTATTGAAACACACTTAAATTACATTCATTAAGACCCCAAAAGTTTCTTGCATAAAAATAATATTTTATTTAAGAAATAAAATGGTGTGTATACACACCATTGGCCAAATCAATAAACAAATTCTTTAGTTGAACAATTTTAATGTAATTGAATTTTTATACTTTTAATGGATATTTTCAAAACATTTTGGATGCAAAAAGACTATGCATTATAATAAAAAAATTGCATATTTTGTATAGGACTCAAACTAACTCTATAGAGCTTGTCATTTGGTTTTCTCTTGCTAGATGGTAAAATTAAACTTTCTTGTTGTGGCAAGTCCTCAGTACCTCAGCGACAAAAGAACTCTGTTGTGATTTGGGGAAAATAATGATATTTTATGAAGAAGATAAGTTAGGGAAATAACCCAGCTGGGTAAATAAAAAAGCCAAAAAGGTAAACTTAAAAATGAGTCAAACAAAATATCCGGAGATCTAGGGTACCCTTGGAAAACTATCACCCATGCTCAATATAACAGCAAACATGAACTTGTGTCATCCAAGCAGGCTTGGAAAAAAAAATTATACACCCTATAAAAGTTATTTCATCATCAAGGAAGTTGTGGTGACCTTGCTGACCAGTAAAATAGTTAGCAAATCTATCAGCGGTATACAACCCAACTGAGACAGTTATCCTTCTGGAGATACTTTAAAAGACACTTCTCTGTTGTGCTCATTCTAAACCAATTCCTATAGTCCTCCAATGTCTTAGCTAATAAAAGTAATTTAAAAGGAGATAATTTAATTAGTTTAACTGATTTTAAAGTAATCTTACACCTGTCCTTATACTTCTAAATTGTTTTTTAAAAAAAGATAGTTAGATAAAATTTCATAAAATTAAGTTACATGAATTAGATTTGTCAACAATTTTTAAGGTCCCAAACTCATTTTTATGAAATGAAAATAAAGTATTAAATTTAAAAATAATATATTTTTTCCATGTACTATTCTCAACCACTGTAGAAGCATCTAATATTTTGTTTTATATGTGTCAAATATACAGGATGTTCTCAAAGTCCTTGTATAAAATCCCCCAAAACTTTGAATAGAATGCTTCAGCTTAGTCATCAAAGTTATCTCTGGTAAAATGGTTATTAAAGGGTATCTTATTACCATGTAGTGTGTGTTACCTAAGTGTACTTAAGCTTAAGTATTGTTTTAAATAGCTGTTCTAACCATTCTTGTATCTCAAACAGTTTTTGAAATCAAGATGATAATTTATGCTAGGGTGTCTAGTAAAAGTGGTTTACCACATATTTCCTCGTATAAGCCGAGAATTTTTATAAATTTTCCAATGCTAAAATGGGGGTCACAGATCAGCTTATAAATGGATTTGAAGATTATTTTCTTCCCTTGCTGCAGCAGGAATTTTTTCATGTGTATGTGTCTCATTGGCTGTGGTCATTGCTCATTTTATTGACAACAAGGTGACTGAAGGGTGATTGAGTTTTCTTTTTGTCAGAAAACCAGACGATTGTCATAGGATTTCAATAAAGTTCAAAGGAGTGCCACTGCCATATCCTGATAAGGGTCACCCATAAAGAGGTCATAAATTGACAAGAGCTTGCTCTTTAGTAGAAGGCACTTGGGCTAGCTAGCGGCTCACAAGTTTTGTGGCAGAATCGACATTTTGAGGTGTGATTGATGTAAACAATGGAGTAAGATTTCAACTCTGATCATATATTAGTTTTGAATTTTTGGTAAATATTTTGAAGAAAAACAGTACTCTTGGTATGTGGATATCAGCGTTAGAAATTAGGGAGAAAAAAAACTACTGGTCCTGTGGACCACTACTTTTTATGACTATAGCTGAAGGCATTCCAAAGTTAAGGGGGTGGTACAGGACTACTGGAACACCTATATACATTCAACTTTTTTTAACTGTACTAAATATTAAAAACTATTTTTTAAGTAAATCATAAACAATTATGAAACAACAATAGTACATATAAATAAATTCTAAATTAGTCAAAAGTTTCTTAATGTAACTAAGTTCACTTTTTATCAATAAATATATTTGTAGTTTGTTTCTCACTATCTCATACCTTTTCTTTCACAAAGAAATACATAACTACACACAAAACCTTTAGCAAGATTGAATAAAGGCCTTTGCTAAGGATAAATACTATACTAAATTAGCATAAATTAAAATGCATTTTTATTGTAATATCATCAAAGCTTTCACCACAATTAATACTACAGAAATAATGCATGGTGCAAAAGCTTTTAAACTAACACAATGCTATAAACATCACTAACTCTATCACGCAGGTACAATACTTATTAAGCTCCTTTAAACTACTTTGATTAAGTGACATGTTCCTATAATGTGGCTGGCTTACTTTCATGCAACTGATAGATGTGCCATAGAGTAATTACACCTATGAGGAACCATGTATGCATAGCTGCATTAAACCTAAAAGCATCAGAGCCACAAGAGGGCAGAGGCATACCAGTTGCATTCCAAAGAAAGGCAGGTTAGTACTTATGCCTACACATCCTCATGCATTACAAGTTGTAGCAAAGCAAAAAAAGCAACAAAAAATACTCTAGCAGACACAGAATACGTCATACCTTGTTCAACTTGTATAACTGTTTTGCTCCTTTCGGGGCCAGAATGAGTACCGTCTGAATAGAAGAAAAAAACAGGAAAGAAAATGAAGTAGAAAAACAAAAATAAAAAGTAAACACTAGCAAACAAAAAGCATCAGAAATGTTCACTCAAGAGCCATTCCTTAGCCACTTTGTAAAAGCAATTTAGGAGCAAACCTTCACAAAAAGTCTTGCTGGTATTAAAAGCATTCTATACCAGTACTCTGATGCAGAAGAGAAAAAGGTTAAAAAAAGAGACAAGCAAAACTTCAGTCAAAAGAGACATTAAATAACCAAAACTGATTTTCAATTTACTTTCATTGAACACAAAATTAGACAAACCTACAAGATGTTTCTTATCTAACACAATTAATGTCACAAAAACATTCCACAATATCAATTTCTGGTAGTAAGCTGTAAAGTATTAAAACTCTTGGATAATCACAACAAAAAATCATAACGATATTTCTAAAAGAAAGTACAACATTATCAATATTATAAAATAGTTCTTCATATATGTAGCTTTATTGTACACACTCAAGAAAGTAAAAAAACAATGTTATTTGTAGTGATACTAGAGTAAATACAAAAAAATATCAATTCCTGATACAACACAAATCTTGATACGGAAAGAAAGATTGGTGGGACTCTTTTTTCTCATTTCAAATTGAAATCACATGGGTAAATTGCAAGCAAAAGGTTGTATTGTCATGTATGTTTGAAACACAGGGGAAAATATAATTTTTATAAAAAAAGACATATCAAAATGCTTAAAAAATATTAAATTCATTACAACACACACAGGTAAAAAAACAACTTGATTTGAAGGCATTTCTAAATTTATTGCTATATTAAATATAGGTGTAAAAAGTAAGTCTAGAGTACTTATAATAAAAACCCCTCACTAACAGAAAAATATTAATTTTAAAAAAATTATACATGTAGGGCCAAGATCAAGTACAAAAGAAAACCTACCCAGGCTGTGTGCTATCTTTTATTTATAATCTCTTTTAATAGCTTGAAAGTATGACCACAAAA
Source organism: Tetragnatha montana (assembly GCA_963680715.1). Classification (NCBI taxonomy): domain Eukaryota; kingdom Metazoa; phylum Arthropoda; class Arachnida; order Araneae; family Tetragnathidae; genus Tetragnatha; species Tetragnatha montana. The sequence goes on from OY796680.1 coordinate 30,689,207, forward strand.
ATGTATGTTACTTAAACCATAAGTTGCTTCCCCAGAACTGGAAACTACTTATTGATAGTTGATAGTCCATATAAATCAAGAACTTCTAAACAAAAATAGATATTAATATCACACAATTTACTTAATTTTTAAGTAGAAATTATTACCTCTAATATCATCATCCTCCAGGGTAGCGTTGCTATCAGTAGACTCCTTCACTTGCGAACCACCATCGGATTTCTTATTTACCATGCTACGACCTATGAAAAAGGTTTTCTTTTCAGATTTGCATTGTACAAGAAACATAAAAAACATTTAATACATGCAATAAAATGTAAAAATAGGATGCAAGAACAGTCAATAGAAAAACATGAAGTATTTAAACTTGAAAATTGGAAAATGTAATTAAGATTTATAGCCATGCTATCTTTTGTAAGTAACTACAAATAGCTTCTTTAAAAAATTACAGCCCTTAAATAATATTAAAAAGAATGAATCTTATCTGAAAAGTTTAATTTTTAAACTGTCATAATGTTGTCACAAAAATGAAAGGTTGATGAAAATTTTAGGATCTGGATTCATTTTTATCCTTGTCTAGACAGTAACAAAAACTTAATAAAAACTGTGTAAATCTGCAAGTTTAACATACAAAAGATACTTTAAATTATTATAACATCAATTAAAATCATAAGCATATTAAACATAAAAATGAAACAAATCTATGATATTAAAATTAAATATTAATACTATAGTACTTAATAGTTTAGTAATTAAAAAGATTGATTAAACTGATTTTAGAACATTTTTTTTTAATTTCATAATTGTAAAACGAAAAAAAATTATAGGATTATATTAAATATATATGTTAATTTGGCAACTGAATATTTAGGTGGTAAATACTTAAATTCAATATTTGAAAAAAAAAAGTTTAAAATTAAAAATAAAATGCACATCAATTTCATTGATATATATATCTATCATAAGATAAAAAAATCTAGCATGCAACAGAGAAAAATTAAATGCAAGATTTAAAAGAAGAAATGCAAAAATATAGCTTTTCTTGGAATATCTAAATTCTCTTACAAAATATTGAACATTACCTGCATAATAGATAATAACAAATACAACCATATCTGATGAATGTTAATTTGATATATAAAAAGTTTTATGAACAGCAAGAGGCTATAGATTGTAAGTCAAGCAATGAGAAAGATGTAGCAAAGTTTTCTAGTAATGAAGTAACATGAATATTATAAAGAGAAATAAAAATGAATGCATGCTCATTGCAGCTGCAGATGTATGAAAGATATCAAAAGCTATATTAAGTATACATGGCATGAGTTAAATATATACACATCTATGTATGTATATATTACAAGCAGGCGAAACTGTAGGTTGAACTCACTTCCCACTGCAGAGACCAAGCACAAAAAACGATGGCATATATTAGAATATTTCATCTAAATATTTCTCAAATACAGATTTTAAGATTTTCCCAATTTCTTAAAAATAATCTTAAACAGAAAAAAATCATTTATTTGAAACATTAGAATACCTAGTTACCAATGCAATATAGTTAATTGTACATTTTGTTTTTTGAAATGACTAATCAAATTGAATTTCATTTCTATAAAAAAAACATGTTCTATTTGATTTTTTACACATTATGTACAAAGCAGCGTATCAAGAACCTATGCATTCAGATGAACATTTTCCACTAAAATAAATCAGACATCATTTTAAAATATGGGGAAGTAGAAATCATTACTTACTAGAAAAGTTTCTTGTCGCTAGCATGGTAGTTAAAATTGCACCCTGCAAACAAAAATCACAAACCATATTTGTAAAACATTCTAGAAACATTTTGATGGGATTTTTAATTAAATAATATTTTTAAAAAGTAACACTTGTTTTTTTTTTCTTCTTTTTATTGGAGATATAGCTATTAATTCTAATTAAATATTTAAGAAAATCTTGTATAGTATGGTAATATTGAAATATTAACAATGAACTGTAATTTACTTGTAAAGATTTGATTCTGAACTTAACAGTTTCATTGTTAAGATGTTTTTCTACATTTAGTAGAACAAAAATTTTGAAAGTGGTATAATTTCACTTTTTATTGCTTTGAGATACTTAATGTTTTGTGTTAATAGAATATTATTTCTAATTAATTTTTTTTTTTTTTTTTTTTTTTTTTTTTTGTGATTCTGTTAGTTCTAAGTTTATTGACCTCCATAGCAAATTACGCAAAACTTTTTTATTTTCAGGCATGTGATTGCTCCAGAAAGAAATTATCTGAAAATTTTTAGAAGTGTCTAGATGAGTTACAGTGCTATATATGATTTCAGGAGGGCCCCAAATAAATCTGTCTAGAGGTCCTTTTTTTGGGGGGAAATTTTTAGATAAAATTTGCATTTTTATAAACTTAATGTAAAAAAAGTTGTGAAAAAGAGAGTTCCAAATACAAAAGGGGTCTGGGGGTCTTCCCCCAGAAAATTTTTGGAAATTTGACCCTAAAAAACAGGGTTTTAACTTGTTTTGAACACCTAGTCAGATTTTTTTTAGGGGGGGGGGGAAGTCTCCTGGCTCCCTCCTTATATATCTGACTAAAATCAACAAAAATGCGATCTGAGAGGTTTCACACTAAATAGGCTCCTCTGACAACGAAAAAGTTTTTTCTGCATCGCAATTACAACGAGAAGCCAACTTCAACTAGGCGCCCGAACTTTCGCGAAAAATCGCTATTTTTCGACTTTTTTCCGGAGAATGTGATCTCGTACACCGGACTTGTAGGCTTCTGACAACTCTGAAGTTGTTTTTTTCTACATCGCAATAGCAACACAGGAAGCCGCCTTCCAACTTGGCGCCCGCAGCCGACCGAGAAAGCAGTCGCGGGAAGAACGGGACACTCCGCTCCGCACGCAAAACGAAACTTGCACGAAAATCGCGATTTTTCCGACTTTTTCCACGAACTAGTCATTTTTCTTGGAAAAAATCTGGAAAGTAAGGATTATTTAACAAAGGGATTATCTGAAAAAAATTCAAATCAGTTCGCGGACCGCAGGTGCATCACAAATTGAGCGGAATATAAAATTTCAAAAAATCGGAATTCCGATAATCAATACCTTTAAAATTAGCGGATTTCCGCTAATTAGCGGAAAAATCACATGCCTGATTTTATTTTGAATTATAAACCTTTAACAATATTGATTAAAAATTGATGGAATGGAATAAAATAAACCCATAATATATTTCAGGTTTTTATGAGTGTTTACCTATACTATAGCTTTGGTAGTTAAACTTTTTGTAGTCTTTTTTGGTGAGGTATCATAATTTAAAATGTTTAAGTTTCCTCTATAGAAGTAAATCTATACTAATAAAATAGAAACCCGCTGTTTGTCTGTTTGTTTGTTTATTTATTTATTTGTCCGCGCTGTGCTTACAGCGTATTTGATTGGTCCAAACTCTCTTTCTCCTACCCTCGGAGTGGTTAGGATTCGTCCTGTCAAATATCCTAATGCTAAGAATCATCGTGATCTAGGTGCAGCCATTTTCTCTTTGAAACCTGGCAACAGCCAAGGGGCACACAACTAATTCTCATTCTTCGGTCTGTTTACATAATTTGGTGAAAAGTATCGGTTTATATCCAGAAACTGATTTGCCTTTACTTCTTTTGGCTTTTAATAGCATTCTGTTGTGGGGATTGCATAAAGCTTTTTCAGTTATTGCTTTTCATTTTCGAACGCCGATTGTTAAGCAACATGGCTTTGGCTGTTTACATCCGATTTACTTCGCTGAGAGGCCGCGAAGGGTGAATGGTGTTTTTTTCCTCTTCATTTAGTGAGTGCTTCTTACTATTCTGATTTATTACTTTTCTTCCGTTTTCAGTACATACATTTCCTTTTTACTCTATTTAACGCTGTATTTTTTGTTACGTTTGGCTCTTATGATGTTCGTCGTTAATTCATTAAGTGCTTTTTGTACTATCCTGAAACTGATTTTCATTTCATTCTTTGAATCTTACTTAGTACTTTAGGCTTACTTTTCTGTGTGCATTTTTAACACTAAGAAAATCCATGTAGCAGTTTACTTCACTTTGATAACAGTTGTGCATTTCTTCCACACTTTCAAATTCACCATATTCACTTTGGTTTTAAAGTAGTTAAGTCTTATTTTTGTGTGGGAATTGTTTGTGTTTAGTCACATAATTTAAGTTATTTAAATATTACATTAGTGGCATTTTATACACTTTTTCTTAATCATTATAGCTACTAAACAGCTTGGCGATATTCATCGGGACAGATAACAATTGAACGGTTTTGGTTTTGAGGCACAGATCAGGCTTCCTTTTCTTTGAGGTTGTTCGTACATTTGTTACACATAATTTAAATTGCCACGGCTTCGATAAGTCCTCCAGCCGCCATATTTATCCACAAGCAATATGCTTATGTGTTGTCATCATTTGAGCTTATGGCTAAACATGGCAGCTGAAGGACTCTTATCAAAGCTGTGCCTTTAAATTACTCTGGCTTTTTATACATTTACTGATTTTTGTTTAATTCTTCGAATAGATTCATTTAACTGTTTTAATCCATTTTTATGGACGGTAATGCAGCGGGCCTCTTTGTGGGGCAGTCTGGGAAATGTTAAATCTAATGCACCTTAAGTTTAAATATTTTTTAACAAATATGACTTCCCAACTATTACAAAGTGTATGAGATTCTGTCAAAGGAACTTAGTACGGGCGCAGCCCGTCAATAATGTCCGAGCAACGCTGGGATAGAGCGTTCGCCATAGGTATAAATATAAAGTTTTACTGGGCCCGGGCAACGCCGGGTCTAGCGCTGAAAGCGCTAGTAAATAATAAAATACAACAAAAATTGGGCAAGGAGTGTTTGTTTTTATTCTATATACTAGCACATAAATATAACTTACTTTTAACTTTCTTCTTGCATTAAATTTCTTTAAGCAATCAACAGTCTCTTGTCTGTGAAGGGTAGAAGCAACACGCTCTCGTTGCTGGAAAACAAAAATAATAACATCACTCCATTGAAAAACCTCATAAAAAAGCCACTACTTTTCCAGTTATATGTGCAGGAAAAAATACATACACAAATCCAAGGATGCTTAAGGGCTTCAGATGCTGTTATTCTTTTTGCAGGATTAACTGTTAACATGCTATTTATAAGATTCTTTGCTTCAGGAGTAACAGTATCCCACTCAGGTGATGGGTACTATACAACAAAAAATTAAACTTAGCACGAGAGAGATAACTTGACTTTCTAGAGCATTACTTAAAATGAAGCTTAAGCTTACATCATAAGCTCCAGCTTTGATTTGTGCATACAGTCTATGTTGATCTTCATCCCAAAAAGGAGGATAGCCAACCAACAAAATATAAAGTATGACACCTAGCAAAATGAAAAATAGCAAAATTTTCATATTGGATATAAAATAAATACATAAGCATTTTTTTCAACTTAAAAAAGACTTTAATTGCATTGAAAAGGTAGTCTAGTCTATCTTTTTAAAACCATTATTTTTTATAGAGATTTTTAAATAATATTGTTCACATTTTTATAAACATGGTTTCTAACGTTCTTATTCATCCATTCCTACATAGAAAATCATAGTTTTTAAAAACTGTTTACAAAAAAGGTTAGACTTTCTTTTATTTCCCTTTACTAAAGCAAACTGGAAATCTAATCTAGTCAATCATAAAAACACATACCACATGCCCATATATCCACAGGTTTTCCATATGGATCTTTCTTAAGCACTTCAGGTGAAAGATAACCGGGGGTGCCAGCGAAACCTAAGTATAACAAGTAGAATATCAATAGATATTACTCAATGAATAAACAAAAAATCTGTGCAGCGTTAAGTCTGATACATACCATACCAAGCTTGCTGTTCACCCTGAACTTCAATAGCTAGCCCAAAGTCAGCTAGCTTCACTGCAGCACCTTTACTTTTACTTGCTAATAGTAAGTTTTCAGGCTTGAATTAAATTAAAAGGAATTCAATTACATAAAATATTCAGGCAACACAATTTTCCAGAAATCAGACATTTTTTATAGAAAAATACAGTTAATTCAAGAGTTATTTTGTTTAAACAGACTAAGATTCTCAAAAGAAGGCCTTTGAAACATCTAGGCATGAAAAAGTAAGTCAATTTTTAAAAGTCCATAAGGGAATATATCTGTTTTTTAAGATTCAAATATGTACACAAGGTGTTTCAATTTCAACAAGCCTTCCCAAACTATGTACAGCCAGATTTTGTGTGTGGAATACATAAAAAATGCCCACAGAACTTTACCTCTACAACCCATACATACTATACCATACTACAACCATAGTTTTTGAGAAAATTGAGATAGAAAAAGGAAGGTCATCCAAATTAGTTTATGCTGAAAAAGTTTTGTGGGGAAAAAATAAATATGGTTATTGGGATACACTAAGATTTAAAAAATACATAAGCACACCATGGAATGAAGACATTTAAGTTTTATCAAATATGCTCTCACATTTTTCAAAAAATAAAAATAATTGTAGAGGTATAGGTCTTGGGCAAATTTGTACATCACAGTTAGGAATCTTTCTGCATAAAGTTGGGGCAGACTTGTTGAAACACCCTGTAAATGTAACAGATATGCTAAAAAAATTCACTATTTCTGATCAGGAGTTATTGAAACACACAGTAAATGTAATTAGATTTTTAGCAAAAACAAAATAAGGATATTGAGATCTAAGGACTTGAATTGGATAACAATTATTTTCCTCATAAAGGTTTTTTATTCTATAAATTTATTTAAAATGGTTTATAGGATAAAAAGTTTTATCAATTAAACATACATATATTCATCATCAGCATCAATTGCACATTGAAGTCTTAATTAAGAAGCTTCTTTACAAGAAAAAAACAGACAAAATAAATTAATTAATTTTATGAATACCTTGAGGTCTCTATGCACAATGCTATTTACATGGCAATGATGAACACTTTCAAGAATCTGTTGTATACAATGGCTAAAAACATCAAAACAAATGCTTGCTTTTAGAAATAAAAAATACTTATAAAGTCAAGAGACAATTTAGAAAATTTAAATAATCTAGGGGCAAATTCTAGCATTCACTTTAACAGTTGTAAATCGTTAGTAAATTTATCAATTAAAATTGATCATTTTAAATTCTATGGTATGTTTTCCCAGCTTGCATAGCTAAGTTACCAATAAACCACAGTAAAATAATGCTTTAGTAGGAAATAAAATGGGAAGGAAGCCAAATGAGTCAAGAGTGAAAATTACTTTAAAAAGACTTTAATTGTTCATTGAAATTTTAATAATTGGATCCAAAAAATGACAAAATATTTAAGAAAACTTTTTTAAACCAAGACACTTTATAGCAAGCATTAAACTATCCGAAACCATTACCTTGCATCTGCTTCACTATAATATTCTCTAGCTACAATATCTTCAAATAGTTCACCCCCGGTAACTCTAGAAAGAAATAATATTGTCAGTCAGTTTGTAGAAGTGTTTGAACAGGTAATTTTAAAATAAATATATAAAGCTTAAATTTATTGTCAAATATTAATAAATAATAATCTTTCAGCACTGATATATTGAAATTATAAATTATAAAGACTTTTACGTATTAAAAAACTCCCTCATTACAGAAAAAAAACATTTAAATTTATTAAAAATTAAAACATTTAAAAAAAGTATGCAAATTTTGGAAGAAATTTAATACAATACTTACAAGTCAAATATTAAGTAGTGATAACCTTCTTCTTGTATACTATCATGCAATCGAACTGTAAAAGAAAATATTTCAGTAAACCTACAGAGAAAGTGAGTCACAAACAGATGGTAGTGAAAAATTGAAATTTTTAAAGGGTGAGTTACTAAGAAATAAAATATTAATTGAAATATGTACTTCTGTTAAGGAAAAAAATGTAAGGCAAAAAAATATGAATGTCTTTATATATGAAAACTGTTAAAAGTAGTTACTCAACTAGAATATAGAATAAAATACAAATGGCTGTCACATCAAAACTATCTTTTGAACCCCATACTTGTATGAAATAATGAAAACCTTTCAGCAAACTTAATTTTTTTCAAAGAATTTTCTGCAAGAATTTACACATTTTTAAATATTAACATTCTTTCTTAAATACACAAATTGGTACCATAATCTTTTTTATCTGTGCTACCTGACTAACTTGTACCTTTTTCCATAACTATTTTATTTAAAATTTATGTTTGGAATCAATTTCAGATCTAATATTTTGATTATAGCTTTAAAAATATTTCTAAATTTCCATCAACATTTTCAGCAGGATGTGATAAAGCTGAATTGAAATAAGCTCGAGTTGCTATGATTAAAACGCTAGGAGAAACTTTTCAGTGTTAACAAGCCTTAAAAACATCAGCGACTCGCTAGTGAATGAGAAAAAGACTTAAAAAAAAGCCAAATTTCACTCAATAAAAGGGTCAAAATTGAGAAAATCCTAAAGACAGGGATTAGCAGAGAAAATTATTCGATCAAAAATATATTCCGCAGAAAAATTTCTAAAAAAAATATTTTTTTTTTGTAGTGTTTCTGCACAGGACAAAATTTTCTGCGAACGCCGTTCTTGCGTTCGTGTATATTATACAAGTATGTTGAACCCTACAACTCGTTCTAAACATTCTGAGACACATCCCTTGGGGAGAAAATTCTAAAAGACTCGAAAGAATATCATCTCTCACTTCACAACTTGCGTAACACAAGAACTACTAATCCATGCTTGAAAATTGCAGGCGATAAAAAAAAGTTCCCCAATCGATTATAGGTAATATATTCGAGAACCCAAATTAAATTCGGTCGTCACCCAACGTTTAGCCCAGCAAACATCATTAGGTGATACCCGATCCGGGTTGAGGAACTGATATCACGCCCCATCGACTTGGCTTAAAAAGGGGGGCTTAAATCGTAAGCATCCCCCTCTGGCATGACGGAAGTGCTCAAGATGTAAAATGTCCTTTCGTAAGTTATCTAAGGAGAAAAATATCGATACTATTTAACATGCTCTTTAAGCATCGATACCTAAATACCTTAATCTCGGTCAATCGGAGTAGTACCTAAATCTACCGATACTGGAATCCTTATACTTTTCCCCGATACTTTTTTCTTTAAATTATCGATAGGTTTCGATTTTGCCCATCTTACTCTTTAAAAACCTGTAAGATTTAGCTGAAAGACATGGAAGACGGTAAAAGATGGTAGTTAGCAGTCTTTGACCACGCAATGTAATAAAACTGAAGATAGTACTACTCTAATTGAGCAAAATGTAATAGTTCGACTATGTGAATACGCATAAAATAGTAAAGTGACACATTTAAGTTGAAAATATCACAAAATCTAGGGGTTTATTATTTTTTTGTCTCATTAAAAGTTTTCTAAGTTAAAACAGAGGAAACTATAAATAATAGAGGAATAAAAAACTCAAAAATAAATAATAAGTTAATAAATGTAATATAATTATGAGAACAACTGCTAACTAACCACCATGGTAATAACGTAACCTAATAAATTTCTTTTTTAAATTACAATATTTTATTTTCATTATAAAGCTCAAGTCACCAAAACTAGTTATCACATCGGCCACCTCCAACATGCTTTTATGAATAGGCAGAACCGAAGGAACGAATATCATGGGATTCCTTTTTCTTCCATTCGACGAAAACTATTCCTAACATATAGCTTTTATGTTCCTGACACACGCCTACAAGTACTTCACAAAAGAACGTTTTGGGTGAGAGCAGATAGACAGGACGATCTGTTTTCTTTCCAACCCCCAAATGGGATATTTCCGACATGTTTAGAGATGAGATTATATTCCGAACACTCGCAATTAACCAATTCAGTTAACGTCACAAGAGTTATTTTCGCCAGCAGATCAATTTAGTAATTATAATTTCATCATACTGCATTAAATAATAAATTATTGTGCATTTTTCCCAGGTACGGCCAAAGACATGTCTCTCATAGATCATATTTACAAAGAGATTCTTTTGACGAACCAATTTGCTCTTTTTAATTATTACAGAAAATGATTAATCATCATCAGCCTTTAAAAAGAATCAGAATAATGGAATCCTTGAACTAGATACTAATACTAATATAAAAGCTAATTTTTTTTATAAATGCGACAGAGACTGAAAATGACACACATGACGGTAGAAGATGGGGAAAAATAAGTATTTAATTAGTTGGTAGACACAAAGAAGACTTAAATAGACATAATTAAGGTACAAATCAAAAATATTTTATCACGGAAAACTACAGGTAAGAAAAGTAAATCAATGCCACAATGATTAAAGACAATTAATCGCTTAAACTAATCTTTCAAATCTTCAAAAGAACATCGAAAACAGGTTTGTAAGTTCCTAAAACCATATTAAAAGTAAGCCGATTGATGTCTTGGATACCAAATATAGGTATTTTTTTTTACTAACGGAGAGATGAAGATACCCAAATGTACATAATTCATGATGAACTTAGTGAATATGTTACGGGCAAAGTGATTAATCGGGCATTATTATAAATGCCCGAAGTGGAGGCGGGCAAAGTGATAAATTTCATTCATAAATTCCATTGAATTTATCACATTGCCCGGGCATTATTATTAATGCCCCGATTTATCACATTGCCCGTAATAATTATATTCAGGAGAATCAGGATTTTCCATAGAAGTTGGACAAATTTTGCGTTCGTTATTTTGAATTTCATTTTGTCAGTAAGCAGATTCGTCAGACGTCATGAGATAGCTTTTTCTTTTTCAGTTAAAACGGCAATGAACGATAATTTCGGTACAAGAGGTAAGGGAGATTTTTTTTACCATGGCACTTTTCAAAAGGAGAGGGGAACCAATGATCTAATAAATAGCGTTTTTATTGAAACATAAACAAATTTTTATGCTGGAGAAAAGGGCACATGAGTCACAAATTACAGAAGAGATTTCATGTAACTTTCTGTGTCCAAAAATCATATATTTTCCATGTCTCTTAACGAATATGGATTTTACCATCATAGAATAACCACTTAACAAGCCCCTCCCTCTTCTCATTAGGCTTTCCAATACAATTTACTCGTAAAGAGCTCACTACATCTAACCCAATCTAACAGTAGCTCCAACATACATAACTAACCACTCCTGATAAGAACTTTCTATCAACACTCTCACGACATGTTTAACCAACCACCAGGAGATGAAAGTCGGTCCGGACTTCTCCACTACACCTCAAAACGCTCATTACACAAAAGATTCTCTTCTTTTTCTTTTCAATACAATATATTACTAGCCCCCACTTTCACGAAACATTTGCGCAAGGAATCGTCCGTTTCGCCGTCTACGATGTCAGTGTCAACACCGGGCTCGCGTGCGCCGAGCCATCATCCCGTTCAATCGATGCAGCGATAAATAAACAGATCAGTAATATTATCGACCCGTACTTCTTAATACGCCGAGTCATTAAGAAAACAGAGGGATATCAGGGAAACTGAACGAAAGGCATCGGCTCCGTGTGGATGACAGAGCGACAGTGAACTGAGTCGGGTTTTTGAATACGAATGTGCGGAAGTAATGACCGTATTAAGGTACAGAGGGAACCTTTAATATCAAAATAGTAACAGTATAACCTCATTATATCAAACTTTGATAACTCGAAAAAATATTTTCCCCTTAAAATTAAGTACATTTCTCAATTTTTCCTTGTTATCTCGAAAACTCGCTATCTCGGAAATTTTTTCGGGTCCCATCAATTTTGAGATTATACTGTAAACTATTTAAATGGTTCTTACGTTTTCAAATTCACAAAAAGTGATAAATCTTTCAAGTAAAATCAGGAGGTAAGTATGACTGACCCAAGATAATTTAGTCAGACACCGAAATTGTGAAGATTTAAAGCTAAAGTGGGTCGTTGCAGCCGGAGTAGTAAAAAATATATGTGAAATTTGAATTCGTTCTAGTTAATTTTCTGCGTCATAATTAAGCTTCATTAAAAGAAGTCTAAAAAAAATTTATCATCACAATTTTCCTCTTAAAAATTTGCCTTAATTCATAGGTACAGTAACCCTTCTTCACGACTACACTTCTTCACGACTACAGAAAGTTGGATTGTTAACCTGTTGTATTCCTTCCTGGGGCTTGATAGAGAAGTCCAGTATTTTGTAGCGTAGGCAAGGAGATGGCTTGTTCGGTGTGCCCAGTAAGAATTTGAGATGTCAAAAAATTGAGTCGAAACAGTACTTTTAAGAGTTAGATTTCAGAAATTATATGGAGGTGTCCCCAGAAGACTCAAGACCCTTTTGACAGAAGACTCAAAGTTACCCCAAAAATTTTAAAACTAAACAAAAACATTATTATTAAGCTGTATCTTTTAACGATCTAGAAAGCTACAATCACCTTATTATGTGTGGGTGGAATCAGTGTTTAAAAATATTTCAGCCAACCCCCCCCCGGAACAAAAGTCTAGTTAGTTACTGACCTGCAACTAACCACCTTAAAAACCGAGGGGGAAAAAATACCCCTTAATTATTTCAAATTATGGTGAAACACCGATTGGGTTTCCTCCGCCGCCAGTTTAATTACGCCTGGTTACGACAGGAGCAAAACTTGAGTGTTTTTATTTGGGCATTATCGCCTCGAATTACGCTCAAAATCGCCATGGAAACTCACCACCTGAAGAAATTACCCTCTCCAAGCTTTTAAATTTCATTCGGGGCGTTGTTTACAGCCGGGAAATTCCGGTTATATCGATACCGGATTGGTTTCTATTTGATGAAGAGAGGGGTTTTAATTAAATTCGGGGAGCCCAGATATGGGTGTCGGTTGGGAAACAGGCGGGGCATTTGCCGAGAACGCAACACCTTAATGAGAATCTTTTCTTTATAGTAGTGGAAAAAATAAACGAAAGATCTGAGAACGGAACGTGTGCTTTCAACGATAAGAAGTTCACCTGGAAAAATTGTTTGGAACTAAAGATCTTCTTAGTGTTTTTTACATATTCCTTTATATTGGACATTTAGAGTAGAGCACCTTCAAGTAATTACTGGTCCGTAATTAAAATTGTACTTCTAGAATAATAAAAAGAAATAGATACTGCTGCAAATGATCGGGGTAAGAAAGAAGAATTAGATAATAATGTTTAGATTAAAGTTTGAAGTTTAACAAGAAACAGGGTCATACAATAGTGTTTATATAGTTTGTGACTTGAGCGAAACTTTGGAATCAAACTGCAAATCCATAGAAAACCCCAAAAAGATGTGCTCCGGAAAACGATTTTCTCAACAAACTCGCTCTATTAATTCCCCAACTATTATTTAATCAAATCAAGAATACGTAACTGAATCAACAAATCATGGGTATCCAATTCATTTGAAGAGGTACTCCAACTCATGGTTTACCGTCTAAAATAATATGGTGAATACATATCGAAATAAACTCCAAACTTCGACCAAGATTCCATCGAAATCAGTAAGCTTAACCTTTACCAAACTTTTTGGAGCGTAGTTTCAAAAGTACTACCAGTAAATTTCTATTTGCTCTCATTTCCCTTTCCATGAATTTATTCGTTTGAATCCTACCCTCATCTGTTCCGAGTCTTCTTCTCCTGCTTCCATTTCCACCTCGTTTCCCATCCATCTTCACTTTCCAATCCCTATCCCCTCTTCTTCCTTTTCACTTAGTTCCCCAAGTTGTATTATTTTCTTTCCACCATCTCCACTCATTCATTGGGCGTTCATTCACGTTAAAACTAATCCTTTAACACCTGACAACTACTTAACCAAGGCTAATCTATATCGGGATGGGGCCTGAGGGGACGGTTCATTCAATTCTTTCGCTCGTTTCTCTCTTTCTCTTACTTATTCTCATTCCATTCCATTTTCTAGACTCGTGTTTCCTTTTTAAACTATCTTTTGTCTCTCTTTTTCCGTTGTCTGTCATATGGTGAAGCATCTAGGAATTAGTGCTTAACTCATCCTGGAAAGATGAATGTTGTAGTCGAGGTAAGTACAACTTTATAAGGTTCTTAAGATGTTTGGCACATGGATGAGCTTATGTGTTTAAAGGAGTTAATTTTGATCACTTTTAGAATTAAATCGTTATCCTTGAATCCT